>CM041548.1:19867988-20467988 GCA_023238725.1 Scortum barcoo
GTTTTAAAATGGCCTTAATTGATCATTTCATAATAATATATCAATGACAGTGTGAAAACAATGTGCCTGTGTGAAAGTGACAGCTTGTGATGAATATACACTGATTTGCTGTCTGTTTTCTGTCAGAGTGATCTGGGTGTGTTTGGGTTTTAGACTGTAAGTCAGATGAAGTAAGACATTTTCTCCATTTTACGGAGGATAGATTTATCAAGAAAATAATCAGCAGATTAATCCATAATAAAACTAATCATTGGATGCAGCCTTCTCTACTCCTCCTTTATGTAAAACAATATTACACAAACCTTTCATGGTTTAATAGTGATTATTATATATGTAGAACTTAATGTGGTACAAGTCGTCTGTGTTTAGTTGTCATTTGTGGTTAGATTTTGGTTTGCTGGTCTCTTTTTGCCCATGTGTATGTTTTGTGCTGTTAGTTTGTTTAGGATTAATATGATCACGTAGTGTTTAAAATACTGTGTGTATTTAATGTAGTTATAACATGAGCTCACTTCCACGGTCAAGTTCTCCTCAGCTGATGTTTCCTGTGTCGTCCTGCAGGGGGCAGCGTCGGGGTCCAAGCTAAAGAGGCCGCCGTTCCACTCGAGCCGAGGCTCGCTGACCGGAGAGAACGGAGGAACGACGCACTCCAGCAAACCATCGCGAACTGGTGAGAAGATGGACACATTTAGACTGTAGACCCATTTTATGTTCACTGAGTTTACTACACTTTATTATTTAATTCTCCATCTCATGAAGCCCTGCTAACACCACACCTAAAACTTAAGGAATCACCAAGCTCATTACGGGTCAAATTTCATGGCAGTCTATCCAATAACTAATAAGACATTCTCCTAAAACCACAAACGTGAACCTCACAGTGGCGCTACAGCGTGCCTGTGTAAAATCTATCGAGTAGATGTTGAGATATCTCACCGGTAAATGTACAAACTTTGACCATCTGGTTGTCAATGGGATTCATCTTCTGGGACCACGAATGTCAAAATGTTGAAAAATTTCATGACAGAACCAAGACACACTTTGTGCTATTAAACTCTTTTCTCCTCTTCTCCTCCTTTCGTTCCTTCTTCCTGTTAGATCCGAAGCGAGGCGCCTCCACAGCCAGCGGTCCGACCAGCCGAGCCGGCAGCCGGACGGGCAGCAGGGCCAGCAGTCGGCGCGGCAGTGACGCCTCAGACGCATCAGAGCTGCAGGACTCTCGCTCCGTCTGCTCCGACGCCTCGGACACCCCCCGACGACCCGGCAGCGGGGCCAAACCCTCTAAGATTCCCACCATCTCTAAAAAAGCTGGCCCCAGCCCAAAGACCCCGGCGTCTGCGAGGAAATAACACCGCCCACAGAGAAACTAGAGCAGAATCATTTCACAGAGGGTGGACGGCTGTTGGCGGCCATTTTGGGCTTACCAGTTCTTCAATCCGAAGTCCGTCTGCAGGCCTGTGTAGGATCTGCGCACTATGACTGACATTTTCCAGGGGAAAGAAGGAGATGGACAGGATGAGTGAATCTCCTTCTCACTCTTTCCCCGGGCTCATTAACGGACTGAAAACAAGGACAAAGAGGAGCAGAGTCCTGGTCTGGCAGTCCCAGGCCAGAGTCTGTCGAAACCGACTTTTCCCCTTTAAGAAGCGAACCCCATTTTGCCTTCCGGTCACCTGCTCCGTCTTTCGAAAAAAGTTCCCCACCAGCGTGGAACCAAACTCCACCGGACTCGACGTGATGCTGCCTTACTTTGTTACACTCCTCTGTCCCGATCAGACAGAGCAACGGAGAAAGTCTTTAAACTGATTTTTACCACACAAATACACACATTTTAACACAGGCGGGGTAGGGAGTGGGACACACCACCACCACCACCACGGCTACAAAAACAAACAAAAAAAGCTCAACGACATTCAGGAAAAAAAGAATTGTGGGTAATTATTTTGGCTTGTGGGCCAGATGCCTCCACGATGAGTTTAAAAAGAAAATATGCAACGACTGCCATGTCGCTTCCTCTGGACTGGTTGGCGAGAGAAACCGTCCCCTCAGCAGATCTGCAGAAGCAGACACCACGTGTGGAGAGCTCAGGGGGGAAGGCGGGAAAACGGGAAAACGCTGTCCGACACACACACACACACACACACACACACACACACACACCGGCTAACCTCAGACTCAGAGGATCGGTGGTGGTGATGGTGGCGATGTGCTGCTGCAGCTGAGGGCAAACTCTCACACACTCAAACACCGCAGAGCAGACTCCTCCCGACCGCTGGAACGTGAAGATCGGCCTCGTGTGTGCGCGCATTTCAGCAAAGGGCGGTGCGGTTTTGTCACATGCTGGCGTAACAATCCCAACACACAGAAATCACAAACTGGCAATAGAAGGGACTATTTTTATGGCGACACCCTCAACTAACAGCACATTATGACAATATACGACATGTGTAACCTAACCTGATGTTAATGACCGTGTTCGCGAAGTTCGACAACCAGCATGCACTAATTGTCTCTTCCTCTGCAGTTCCACCTTAATGTCTACACTGTGTCGCCCTTAGCAACTCAGCAGCACACACACACACTCACACACGCACACAAAGTGGTGTGTGTATCGTGTGTGTCTTTGTTACAGTAAACGATAAGAGGTCATTGACTTGAGTCACTGTATGCAAAAAATTTTAATTTGCGAATGTCATTTTGTTTTTTCTTCTCGTTGTTTTCTGGTTAATTTATAATCCAGTTGTACTTTTGTTATCTAGCTTGAGAGAAAAATCTATTTATTTTTCAGTTTCATGTCATATCACCAGTCGCGGAGAGTGATTTAGTATTATGGTTAAAGAAATTGTGATTTTTGTACCGAGGAAATGTCTGCTCCGCTCGTCGACATTATTTGTGCGTAAAGTGTGTTTCTACTTCGTTGTAACTTTACATTATTCACTAGGTCACTGATTCTAGTGGCAGCCTTGTTTGTTCTTTTTTCTCTTTCGCTAATGACTACAATTCCCAGACCATGACCAAAGGGGTTTGCCCTTCATGTGTAGAGAGAAACCACAAATATGAATGACAGGAGACCTGGGCCGAGTGGACCAATGAGAGTGGGTTTCCTCCCTCGTGTCCCGCCCCCAGCGTCTCTTCTTCTAGGCTTTTTTTCAAATGTCCTGTCGTCGACGGGGCCGAGTTGTCTCTGTGTTATCTCGGTGTAAGAGATGAAGTTTATGGAAAAACTAATGAAATTACAGTAAGAAAGAAGACATCTTAAGGTGATTTTTATTTATTTATTGTCTCTCTGATGTCTGAGTCTGGATTCGGGGCGCAGGAGACGAGTCCTCCACTTTTTTGATGCCGTGCTACTCTCAGTGTGATGATGAGAACATGGAGGGAGGGAGGGGTGTTACTAGGAGTCAATTGTGTAAAAGTAAAAACGAAAAACTAAAATTATAAACAATTTTTTGTTCTGTTTTTGTATTAAAAAATATGCTTGCAGTAAATCTGTGTCTTGTCTTTCTTGAAATATCTGTGTTTGTGTCTGGAAGTGTGTGTGCTGTATGTAAACATGGGGAATATTAGAGGCAAAATAATGAGTCAATTAATTAATTAGTCATCTGACAGAAAATTAACTAATAAACAATTAACTATTTATGTTGTACTTCAAACCAGAGTACCAAAGTCCAACCTCTCAAATGTTCATTTTCATCTTCCTCCTCCATGACAATAAGCTGAATATTTTGGTTATTTTGGGTTTTTGGACATTTCTCACAATTTCCTAAATACCTTATCAATTAATTGAGGAAAAGCATTGTCTGATTAAATGATAGGCAGTGGAGTGGTTGTCATTTTTTTTTCTCCATGTCTTCATTGTGTGACCTGAGGCACAAGTTTGCTTTTAAATGGTGTGTGGAAATGCATGCACCATTATTATTCATAAGTAAGTGTTTTTCCTCCATCATAATGTTTTCTTTCTTTAAATTATTCATATAATTTTATCGTGAGAAAGGCATGCTTCATGTTTAGGAGTAAAAACTGTAAAACTGTAAATCAGTAGTAGCAGGCTGCCCACATGTCTTAACGTTACGTGTATTTATGCATGCTCCAGTTTTCTTCTCAATTAGTGTTATTTTAATTAGGTTTTTCTGTCATTTTAGTGTTGTATCTAATCAGGTTTTGTACATACAAAAACTCTACACAGAACATCCTTTTCTTTTTTCTAAGTAGAGCTGATGTGCACGTATGTTTGTAGATAAGAACGAGCTAAACAGATGTAATTTAGTCTTTTCTGTCAGTGCGTGCGTGAGCGTGCCTACACTCTCTCTCGCCTGACAGACCACCACAGACTCGGAGGCAGCGACCGGACATTTCTAGGTAATTATCCTGTAAAAGATAAGGACACGCCCGATGGGATCTTCACGTCTGCGGACAGACAGGAGGTAAACACGGGAGGAGGCGGTGCTGGTTCAAAGCAATTTTAATAATTTGAAACGTCTATCTCCCCTCGGCTCTGCCTCACTGTTAGGGTTTGTCATCTTATGTTTGTCCCTGTTTGTGCGTCTGTGCCAGACACAGAGAGACAGAGACTTTGAAAATAACTTTGCTGTTTATTTGGTGGTTCCACCGGAGATGATGAGGTCTGAGTCCACCCTCTGCAGCTGTGTGTACACACACTCATTTTCTGTCCACTCTCGATCCATCTACGCCCGTCCTCCCTGCAGTCCATCTGTCATCCCAGACTTCTCTCTGATGACAGTCCTCGCTCTGTTCCACCACTTCTGTCTCTCAGGAATGTCATTTTTCATTTTACTTGGGTTTATATGGTTTTAAGGGCACTCAGCGTCCCTTCAGTCCCTTTTTTTGTCACTCCTCCTTAAATCACACCCCCCTCTGTTCTTCCACCTCCTCCTCTTCATCTGCCTCTCACTATTATCTCTCCAGACAAAACCTCCTAAAGTTGCAGATGTGCAGAGGAAAGAAAAACAAAATGGGCAGAGCGTTAATTCCTGGCATTTGGGACTCGCCCTTTCGGCCAGGACAGAATGAACCGCGGTCAGTTTGGTTTGGTCAGTGTTATTCATGCCTTTCAAAGTGACCACAAGTACCAGGCCGCTTTGAAGAAAAGAGTACACAAACACGGGCTGGCACAGGGCTGAGCCCCACTACTATATTTGAGTCATTTCTTCCTTCCAAGTCCTTTTGGTTTAAACACACACATGAGCCGAGTGTGTGCATTAGGCTCGCTGCAGGGCAGGCTCGGTAAACTAATGAATGGCTCGACGGGAAATGGTGTTACACAGTGTAACGCAAAACCCGCCACTTCAGAGCAGAAACGTCCAGCGTTTATGTTTGATTTTGGCTCGATGGCAGACTTAGTTTGGAGCTGAGAATTGATATATCGCGTTTTGATGACTCCAAACCACGGCGATGACAGCGATGATTGTGATTCAAGGGCTCAACTTTGGCAAAGGAGTGACAAAAATTACAGGAAATAATTTATTGAAATGTGCTTGTGGTTATGGAACAAGTCAAAAATATAACTAAATACATAAATAAGTAATACCTAAGTTTACTTAATGTAGAGCAATCGGCTGGAAAGTTAATACTAAAATCTAAAAAAGCTAATGCTAACTATAAGTTATCACTCTTCTCTAATGTTTATATTGTCTAAATAATCAATATTCAAGATCTTGATTGTCACATACACAATTATTATTCGTTGGAAATGAATTAAAAGGAGACATTCAGACATAAGATGTAAGTGTGCAAAAGTTCAAAATATGAGAATACAATACAGTATAGAGTATTGGTTAATAAGTTTTGGACTTTATAATTTCACCTTTCACATTTAAATTACAAAAATTTAATCTCTCTTAATCTTACAAAGTATTTTTGCTCACAATGTCAAAACAAAGGTGAATTTCTTTGATGATTGTAGCTACTGTAACGAGTGATACAGCAGTATGTAGTAAACTATATGGATAATTAATTAATTAATCAATTAAACATTTGTATACTGGCTGGTGTATTTTTATATAAAAAGCTTTTATTAGCAAGGTAGTTAGCTGAACAAGCTAGTGTGTTTAGCTGCCTTTTCACATGACCTAACTTGTCCTTTCCAAAAAAAAAAAAGAAGAAAACTTAGGAGAAACTTATGAGATGGTGAAAACTAAAATAAATTTTATTTTACCACTAACGAAGAAATAAAAAGCCTTCTTACTGACTAGAGGTTAAAGGAAACGATTAAAGATTTACTTTTCTTTTTATTGTATTTAATTATATTTTTGACTTGTCTGATAACTTTTGTCAGTTTCGGTCCTCCATACACAGTGAAGTTACATCCACTTTTGGCTCCTTCACACTGGCTGTGAGTAGAGTTGCTATTAAACAGGGCATCAGTCCTTCCCGCTATGAAAGGAAGCAGTCATGAGAAGATGAAACGATAGATGGGTGGAGGGAGAGAGAGAGAGAGAGAGATGAGGTCTCCCAAAGAGAGACCGCTGGGAGGGGTGATGATGAGATGTAAGCAGCATGGAGAAGTTTAAAGACTTTGAAAGAGGTCGAGAGGCGGAGGCCGGGAGGGAAACTCCCTCCTGGTTATGAACAACTGTTACACTCTCCAAGCTTGAATCACAGGACACACATGGGTTTACACACACACACACACACACACTCTGCTGCTTTTAGATGCTCAGCAGTCAGACAGTGTAGAAGATTTGAAGGACTCTCGCCTCTCTGCAGGATTACAATCAGGAAACGCTGTCCTGGAGTTTGTACAGATTGGATTAAGACATCTGGGTGTGGGCGGCTGTGGATGGATGGATGGATGGATGAATGGATGAATGAATGGATGAATGAGCGCTGGAGATGACCGGATGGGATCAAAGTTTCAGCTTCTCATGGGGGTCCTGTTGAGTCGCTGCAGGTGATGACACTGAGCTCACATTTCAGTCCAACCTCTGTGGCACCTGCTCATCACTGAAACTGCTTTCCATCCTCCGAGTTTAGGAGCTCAGAGCGCAGATTGTCCTCCACACAGGCTCTGTTTGTCTATATTCAAAACACACTGTGAGCTTGTAATTATGCCCTCACTCTCATTATCTCTGTTTCTGCTGCTGCACGACTGAGAGGTGAGGGAGAAGAGGATCAGAGGAGGGTGTTTTTTTTTTCTTCTGCAAGATTAGAGAAGGTAGAAGAGGGAGAGAGGAAGGCAAAGAGGGAGGGAGAGATAAACAGAGGCAGTTTTAAGGCGGTAAACACGTCCCATCCAGAGGCAGATCTCCTCTAAACACATCAGGCATAAATCAGCTGTCTGTGGTGGCTCTGAAGCAGGAGGACGACCCGGAGCGAGGTGGAAACACCGGAGGGAAGATAAGCTGATTATTAGTGAGAATAAAAGTTTAGTGAAAGAAGAAGAAGAAGGAGCAGACACAGTCATGGCTTCAGATGTCTCCCACAGCTTCTCTTGTCTTTGCCGCAACATGAAACAGCAGCAGCAGACCGGATCCACCTCCAGACCCCGGCGGCCTCTCCTCCACCCCAGCACCCTGCTCCTCCTGCCCCTGCTGCTCCTGCTCCTCCTCTCCCTGTGGAGCCAGCAGGCGGAGGCCGTGGTCCACTCCAGCTTCAGGCGGCTCAGCGGGCGCGAGAAGAAGGAGATGCAGAAGGAGATCCTGTCCATCCTGGGCCTGCCGGGGAGACCCAGGCCGCATCCCCCGCTGCGGCCGCCCTCCTCCGCGCCGCTCTTCATGCTGGACCTGTACCACGCCATGTCGGCCGACGGGGAGGACGAAGGCAACGAGATCATCGTGAACGGAGCCGGCGTGGGGAGGTCCGGGGGGGCGGAGAGGCTGGCCCCGCCGCCGCTCAGCACGCACACGCCGCCGCTCGGCACCGTGGTCAGCGAGGCCGACACCGTGATGAGCTTCGTCAACCTGGGTGAGTAAACCCACAGAGCTGCAGGAAGAGATGCGCTTCGTGTTTCTGGCGTGTTTGGATGAGAGAAAAGTAGTAAAAAGAAAAAAAAAACAGGTTTAATCAGAAGCAGGAACCAACTATTTGAGTTAGCTTAGCTTAGCAGCATAAAGACTGGAAACAGGGGGAAACAGTTAGCCTGGCTCCGTGTGAAAGTAACTAAATCCGCCGTCCAGCATTTTTAAAGCTCACCACATAATATCTTGTTTGTTTAATCTGCACAAAAATCAATGTGAAGACAACACTGTGTATTTTACTGAGAGCTGTGTGCCCGACTATTTCCTGGCCGGGTGCAGTGACTTCCTGGAGAAATCAAAGAAACCACCAATAATTTTTCTTACATTTCTGCTTTTGCACTAATTAAACAAACATGATATAAAGTATTAATCAAGATATATATATAAGTATTAATAAAGATTTTGTAAAACTGGATTTTGTAATATTTGGACAGAGCTAGGCTAGCTGTTTTCCCCTGTTTCCATTCATTGTGCTAAGCTAAGCTAACCGGCTGCTGTAGCTTTATATTTAACAGAGAGCAGCATCAGTCTTCTCATCCAACCTAACCAATAAATGTATTTTCCAAAATGTCAAACTATTCCTTTAAAGTTCAACATGGAACATTTTTATCATCAGTTTCGAATGACAGAGCAGTTTTTGACTCGGTGGTTTGGCTTAGAAATGTAAACTCCGAAAGGACCAAATTACACCGTGTGTGAACTCGGTGGCTCTGAAGTGACATGTCGGTGCTACCGTTTTAGTTTCTCCGCTGTGCAAATTTCCACAAACATTCACCCCACAGAGAGGATTAAAACCAATGTCAGTATGGTCGAACTATATTGGTAGGTTTCCATTTCAACCCAGCATTCCTGAATTCACCAACCACCGACCTCTGCAGCCAAACTCGGCTGAACGTCGCAAAACCTTTCAGGACAGGACTGAACGACCAAAGTATTACTAAACCTAACTGGAACAGTTTAAGCAAGAGGTTTCTGCTTGTTCACCAGTAAAATGAACAAATATAAGCCTTCTTAGACACTAAAAGAAAAAAAAACGAATTGATTCTTTATATTTGGTTAAATTGTCCACATTCAATGACCTTTAGTGATGTGATCTGTACGTTACTGGATATAATTATCAATACTCCCAAGCATGGACTCAGTAATGTACACAGAGCTAAAATGGTAAGTCCACTGACAGTAATGGTCAATTAATCATTTAAAAACATTTCAAAGCCAAAAGTTAGCTTCTATAATATGAAATTTCCACTTTTTTAGTCGTATATGAAAGTAAACTTTAAAAGAATTTATATTTTGGACCATTTGTTCAATAAAACAAGTTATTTGAAGCCTCTGGGAACTTGTAATCTCTAAATGACTGATTAGAGAAAATAAACAGCAGATAATTTGATAATGAAAATAATTGTTTCTCTAAATATATAAAAAATAAAGTTAAAACATCGCCACCCAGATCCTGTGTGAGTGTTTGTGCTCCGGTCCAAACCACTGACCGATGCCTATCTGTCAAAGCATAAAAATTAAACATCCTCCTCTGAATGGCTTCCTTCCTCCAGCTCCTCCGGGTCAGGATGGTGATCTGCACCCGGTCCACCGTGGGAAACGTCGTCCCCTCTCTCTGCTCTGAACTCGCGTCAAATGAAAGGTTTCCTTTTTTGAGATTCAGCTCTGTTTTGGGGAAGAAAAATGCACCCTGAAATTTATCAGTCAGCGCTGCCAAAACACAGCATTTCGGCCTCCGAGCTGCCACGATTTTTGTAAACAAAGGTGACTCAAAAGTGACTCACGCCTTTAATAGTGACCCACAGCGCACGCCACTGTTTCCTTTCAAACACTGGAGCTTTTTACTCTGACCTGAAACCCTTTAAAACCTCATCAAACCTACACTGAACACATTACACGGACGTGGACGACATGAAAGAAATCGAGTAGAGAGTAATAACTACAGGCTAATCGTGCATTTATAAATAACCTGCACGCAAAAGAGAATTATAGTCATTCAGCATCTTCTAGTTATCTTCTTTTTTTTTATCTTTTGTCACCTGATATAGTATATTTAGTTTCTCTTTCTATGACTAATCTAATCAACGTGTGTAGTTCATGTAAGTTGAATCAAACAGGCATGGGTGTGTGTTCCTACGCATGTGTAATGGGAAGACACAGCTGGTTAGAATTAAAGGCCCCACTGACACACACACTGAAGAAAAAAATAAAAAAGCAAACGGTCTGAAGCAAGATGAAAATACTGCTGTGGAGGGAGCGACTAAAAATACCAGGCAGGGCTGCAATTAGTGGTGTGTGTGCTGAGCAGCTGCTGTGGTTCAGGGCACTAAGTGTCTCTAATTACTGCAGTGTGTGTGTGCGTGTGTGCTGATATGAACACGCCCAACCCATCAGGGGTGTCCTGGCCTTAGTATCTCTATTTACAATACACTGAGTGTGTCTATGTGTGTGTGTCTGTGAGAGCCAAAACCTGGTTTCGTGTCCCTGTGGGGTTTCACAAGGACACACACACTGCGCTGGTGTTTCAGTTTCATATTTAGATTTGGTGAAGGACGGTGTGTGTGTGTGTGTGTGTGTGTGTGTGTTAGCCTCCTCATTTACATATTGTTCTTTAACAGGACGTCCACAGGAGGGCCTGTTTCAGTCCCATTTTTCAGTCGGGTGTTTTTTTCTTCTGTTGGTTCTGGTCGAGGTTTGGCACAGTGAAGTGGAACATCACACGTTCTCCGCTCTGTCAACAGCAGCTGCTGAGGTTCCCAAAAACAAGACACTTCACCTTCATCCCGTTCAAGGAGTGTGATGCAGGATGTTGGTGAAAAAGGCGACTTAATACACATAAATCTTCTCTGTGTAAATAAAGTGCAGAACTAGCTGTTTTTTCACTCTGCAGGTTTCTGGATATAAAGTCGTATTTCATCTTCTTTAAATATTTACCAATACTCCCAATTTGTAGACATGCAAAGAGATGAAGAGTGGAAACAGATTTCTCCAGTGTTAAAATGCAATTAAGTACATTTACTCAAGTACTTTATCTAAATGAGTAATTTGACATTTGACAGAGTTAGACAAGATTTACACCACCAAGACAAATACTACTTTATTTTTCTCATACATACATGTGATGTGTTTTTGGAGATTAAACATTGAGAAACAAATAGTAAAATCCTTCTTACACATTAAGCATCATTAATAATAATGAAAAATAAGTCAGTCACAAGGGCCGTTTTTCTGCATGATCAATACTTTAACGAACTTACAAGTACATTTATCAGTAATTCTTCCTTTTACTTTACTAAGAATTGGAGTGTTTTTACATTTTTGTGTTACCAGTTCTACTTCTTCCTTCCTCTGTGTCTCTTTCTTTGACTCATCTCCCAGCGCTCTCATCTCCTCCACACCTTCACACTGCTGCTCTTCGTCACTGCTTTTCATTTTCACAGTTGCATCAGCACGTTTCCTCCTCTTACATCTGCTTTAAACTAAAACCGTTCCCGTCTGATTTCTCTCCCTCCTCTCTATCTGACACATTTTATCAGTCTCTCCGGATAAACTGCACAGCTGATGTTTTTCTCTTGTGCGTGAATAGTATCCCTGCCGACAACACCACGTTTTATTCTGTTACAAAAAACTTTTTGTCTGTCTTTATTGTACTTCTTTGGATTAGTTGAGATCTAATTTTAGTGTGTATTTTACTGTTGTAGCTGCTTGAAGTGAAGCTTGTTTTAACGTCTTTCTGTACAGTTGCAGAGTTTAGTTTCCAACCTAGGGGTCGGGGCCCTACAAAAGGTCGCAAGATGAATCTAAGGGGTTGTGAGATGATTTATGTAAATGAAGAAAAAACAAATGCACAAAGCTGTTTTTTAGTTTTTGGACTCTAATCTTTGTTGTTTTGTGATATATGAAATAATTTGACCTCTTTGAACCTTAAACAGTTGTCTAATCTGAACCATCAGAGAAGTTTAAAGTGGAAATTCATCTTAGGTTGAACTGCCAACAACTCATAAACTCAGAAACAAGACAAGCGGAAACAATTTTGTGAGCAATCAAATCAATTTCAGTTCATAAACTGCATTGCACTTTATAGATTTAAATGTAAAATCGTAATCTGAAAGTAAATTATTAGTCCCTATGAGTACTTGAGTAAATATACTTAGTTACATTCCACCAATTCCAGGCACTGATGAAGGTTTTAAAGTTTCCTTTAGATTTAAAGGTTTAAACACTTGAAACATCTTTCAGTCTTCCAGGTTTAAACCTTCATGATGGAGTTGTAGCCATCTTAGTTCATCGCAGTTTCTCCTCTGTCAGCTGTTTGTTTGTGAAATGCTTCTCTAACACACAGAAATCTCTCTCTCTCTGCAGTGGAGCAGGAGCGTGACCTCCTGCAGCCTCGTCCGTACTGGAAGGAGTTTCGTTTCGACCTGACGCCGCTCCCTCAGGGTGAGACGGTGACGGCGGCGGAGTTTCGTATTTATAAGACGCTGACGATGAGCCAGAGGGCAAACCGAACGCTACACATCTCCGTCTACGAGATCCAACGAGAGAACAGACGCAGGTTACCTCCAGTTTATATTTTATCTATCTGATTGGTTTCTCTTCTTTTTCTATAAAGCTCTACAACCTCTCAACCTTTTTAAGACAAATACTTTTAAAAAATGAAGTTTATTATTGTTTCTTTTTAGTTTTGCTTGTTCAGAGCCATAGGATGAGCTTGAACTTTGCCTCAAATGTATGTAATTACCCCAGGTTTTCATCTTTTGGTGCCATTTCTGGTCTTTGTGTGTGGCTCGCTCACAAGAAAATCTCAGTGCTTGATGTACATGATCTTACAGGAACTTAAGTGTATTCCACCAAAAATCCAAGAAAAAAACATCAGTTAGCCAGACATTTTTATTCTTCCAGATATAAAAAGATTTAACCTGTGTTACAGTACTGTAAATTACAACACTATGGAAATTGGCTTTAGCATTTTTTTAAATTTTTTTTTTAAAGGTACTACAGTGATTTAGTTTGTACTGTGTGTATTATGGAGAAATAAAGAGACACACTAAATATACAAACCCAAAGCAGCAGATAGATTTAATCATATCATTTAAACATCCTGACTTTGGTCTTAATCAGGCTTCAAAAACACGAGATTCTACCGTCTCTAAAACACAACTTAAATACACCCGTCATCAGACTTTCCCTGCATGTTTGATGCCCACATATCCCCCCAAGTTTATAATGCAGGTTTATGTTAAATATTTGACGTCTTTAAGTGAAGACAACCCAGACAGCATCACCAATTACTCTCTTAGACTTCAGAAAGTTCCTACAGCAGAACAGAAGAATAATGTTACAGGCTTAGTGGTCCTCCTCATGGGTAAACTGGCCTTCATGTGTAAAAATACTGTGTGAAAGTATAATTCAACCACAGCTCCACTGGTACCCTGTCCTTGTGTTTAAAGTGAATCTTTAGTTTTTTCTGCGTTTGCCCTCAGAGAGCCAGAGCTGGTGCTGCTGGACATGCAGTCGGTGCCTGCAGGACAGGAGGGCTGGCTGGCGTTCGACGTCACCTCGGCCTCCAACCACTGGCTCCTCCACCCCCGCAGCAACCTGGGCATCCGTCTCTACGTGGAGACAGAGGAGGGTGGGTGCACCTCACAACCATCATAACCCTCTTTTAATCATGTAAACTGAGCAATTTACACCAAGATTATGTGAAATTGTTCATTTCCCCACCTCCCCCCCCACCCCCCAGACCGCTCCCTGTCTGCAGGCTATATCGGGTTGGTGGGTCGCAGGGGTCCTCGCTCCAAGCAGCCCTTCATGGTGACGTTTTTCAGGGAAAGTCAGATCCCGTGTCGGCCACCACCACGAGCCGTCAAGCCAAGTCCCCGCAAGAAGAAGCCCAAATACGACCTCCCGGTCCCCAGCATCCATAGTTAGGTTCCAGGCGCACTTTGTGGGATTACAGCTTGTTTGATGCTTTAATGTTACTTCAGTTCACTCTGATTCTCACTAAGTGTTTATTATTCTTTATCGGGTAAATTGTGATGTATGGAAGTTTGAAGATGTGGAAATCATCTGATGAAAAGACTTTTGTATATTGAATATTCTTAAGCAAGTTCCTGAGTGAGAATCATTGCTTATAAAGCTTAGAAGCTTATAAAATGTGTGAAAAGAAATGAAGAAATGACATTTATAGTTAAACAAACCTTACTGATACATGATGCACTGATTGTGGCTCATGAAGTTCATCAACTTTAAAATATTCAACTTGTACAGTGAATTATTCAGTGACTCTGATCTTACTAAATGTTTTTTTCTTCTGTTCAGATCGGAGTCCTGCGAACAATGGAGGTCAGCCCTGTAAGAAACACGAGCTGTACGTCAGCTTCAGCGACCTCGGATGGAAGGTCAGCTCAGTTTAAGTCCCTCTGATTCTTTGAGTCTTTTCATTTACACTTAATCTACTTCTCACATTTACTTCTCACAAGATCAGTCTCATTGTTAATGCTGCTTTTTTAACAGAAGCCAAACATGGTCTGTTTTTATCCACACTGTATATTTAGTGGAAGCTAAAATTATCAATTACATGTGATGCAGATGGATGACAGATGCTTTTGGAACATCTGGAGTCTAATTAATAAGTTCTTCTTAAGGCAGGAGGGAATCAACGTGATGATAAAATTCAAACCAAAGCTTGTAAAAAGAAACTTTTCATAATGAGTATTAATACTGCATTGTTCACTGTGGTCTGTATTTAAGACTTCTGAGAATTAAGCTTAAAAGTGTTTCACAGAGCGAGGAGGAGTAAAAAGTTCTTTTCCAGAGTATGAAGAATAAGACGCATTTATCAAGCAACGAAGTGAGGAACATTTTCACCTTCACCTGCCCTTATTTATTCATTCAAAATTAGTTAGTTGTTAAAAAGTCCATTGTATTTATCTGAAATCCGTAATATCAAATATAAAGAGCAGTGATGAAATGTACACTATTTATTTTCATTTCTACTTAATGCTACTTTAAACTTTTCACTACATCTTGGAGACGAATACTGCACGTTTCACTTTGCTTCATTTATTTGTTTATTTACTGAAGATTTGCAGGTTCAGATTATTAATACAAATTAACTAATAATTGATTATATAATATTGTAGATTCACCTAAACCGCTGCCTTTAGTGTCACATCATTCTATTAAATGTCTAAATTAAATAACAGGCTAAAAGTACCATACTCTGAATTATTAGTAGTATTATATTTTATATATATAGCTTCAGATGAACAATTCATTAAGACTGACAGTATTTTGTACAATAACTTCAAATGTGAGCTCTTCTCTATTTTTGTATTTTAAATATATTTTTATTGAACTGTTTTTATTTAAGTAAAACTTTTTTTTTTACTTTTTGATATTTCAGCAGTTGCTGATGCCCAGTGCTGAACAAATCCTCAGATTAAATCGTGACAAGTTGTGATATTTCTTCATAGATTAGCTCAGACTTTTGTTTCTCCCTCCTGTTGCTGTCGATCATCCCGTTCGTCTCTGGTTGTGTTCAGGACTGGGTTTTGGCCCCCACTGGATATTCAGCGTACTACTGCGATGGAGAGTGTTTTTATCCTCTGGGCTCCTGCATGAACGCCACAAACCACGCTCTCATCCAGCAAGTGGTCAGTACAGTGACGACACACACATCTCACACTGTTGCTTCATCCTGACGTTTACTCATCCCACCATGGAGAGTGTCCGTTAGTGGGGGGAAAAAAAAAACTTACCACATACTTCACAAGACGTAAAGCTCCCCTGTTAGTTTAAAAATGTTATATACAAATAATACGTTTTTATACGTGGTGCTCAGTGTCAGTAGTGTAGGTTTATTCAACATTTACGGCTCGATATTTACTCAAGTATTTAAATGTCATGCTTCTTTATACTTCAGCTCCACCATATTTTACTCCACTACATTTCTTTGACAGCTGTTGATACTGATTTTACACAAAAATACAATCAACTGTTGTATATTAAACCAGTGGCTCCCAGTCTTTTGGGGTTGTGATTCCTTAAAAAGTAGTGTTTAGTTTGGCCCTCTTGCCATGATTGTGTCATAAAAGTTACTGTTTAAGGCCCAAAGAGGTAAAAACGATTCAATCTTTGCTTTTATGGTAAAATTATGGGAAATATTGGGATTGGCCTGACCCTGACGTTAGGAAACCACTGGACTAAACAATAAAGTTAAAGCATACAAGTGTTGAAGGGGAAATTGTGCTAAGTCAGTTGGGTAATTTTCAGTGGTGTAGTAGTTAGCACTGTCGCCTCACAACAAGAGGGTCCTGGGTTCAATCCCCAGGTTGAGGCAACTCTGTGTGGAGTTTGCCTGTGCCTGCGTGAGGTTCTCTCTGGGTACTTCAGCTTCCGCATTAACAGCAATTAATTGACAACTCTCCCTCGCCCTTTTCTACTAGTACCTACTTGGCTCGACTCAGTTTCTGTCGTTGAGTACCACCTCAGCGTGGGTGGGGTCATATAGTGGCAACACGGCCGAAACTCCAGCGGCGTCATTTGTTATGCGACGCATGAACACGAAAGCGACTACGCAGCAATGGAGGCCACCAGACAACTCAGATTGTATGTACGTTGTTGTTATTGCGTTTTAAAAATGGCGCGGTTGACTCTTATGAACAGGCCTGGCCAATCAGTATCCTGCCGTCTGCCAACGTCACATTTTCAGCTCGACTCAGCTCTCGCTTGGAACCCCGACTGAGTAGGTAATTTTCACTGAAAGTACCTGGTACCAGGTACTAAAACGTGATGGAAACGCGTACAAACCGAGTCGAGTCGAGGCCGAGTCGAGTAGTAGGTACTAGTGGAAAAGGGCCATATATTGCCCCTAGGTGTGAATGTGAGTGTGATGATCATTTCAGGGCTTCATTAAATACCTGAATTTTAACTATGACCTGTTTGTGACTCTGCTGTGTTGCGTTGTCTGCAGGTCCACCTCCTGAAGCCGGACGAGGTTCCTAAGGCGTGCTGCGCCCCCACCAAGCTCAGCCCCATCTCCGTCCTCTTCTACGACGACAACAACAACGTGATCCTCAAGAAACACCGCAACATGGTGGTGAAGACCTGCGGCTGTCTATGAGAGTCAGAAAGAGGCCAAACCAACACAAGTGTACCTGGAGGATTTTTTTGTTTCCAGGTGTGAACTCTGCCAATGTTAAAGGTCTCTGCAAACAGGTTGGATGACAAAGGCATTATTCAACAGGTATGTGCTGACTTAGGATCAGTCACTTCATTGTCTTTAATCAAAGACAAAGTTTTGCTGAAACTTTTACTCAGAGGCTTTAAACTTTTTTTTACAAAATTTTCTGGGTACTTGTTTGTGTCCAAATTGTCAGCTTGGCCTTAGCACTCAACAGCTGATGATGATTATTCTGCAGAAATGTGAGAAATACTGTTGAGTCTACATGAAAACACCTTTGACCTGAAGTACACAACTTATCTGCCAACAAATCTTATTTTACTACATCAACTTCTTCCCAAACTGGGAAAACAAGAATCTTTTTACGCCTTTCTAAACAGTAACAACCAACAAGGAATTAACACATTTAGATTTAATCTTTGTCAGCATGGCAAATGATATTAAATGGCAGAATGTGTCATTAGTGATGCTGGGTTTTTTTTGTCGTTTTGTTTTTTACAAGAAAAGAATTTAATGACAGCACTTCTATTGTTGCAACACAAAGTTTATATGAAGAGAAAATGTCAAACTGTATTGAATTAATAAAAAATATATACACATTCTCTTGACTTATGGTCGTAGTATAAAAAGGGACTGTAAATAATACAATTAAAATTTGTATTAATAAAACATTGAACATGTTGCAGATTCATGTTTTTGTTTCTGCAAACAGTAGTTACTGTGTGCAGCTTGAAATGGCAGCTCCAACCTCACGACACATTTAGAAAACTTTGAATTCGAGCAGCAAGTTAGCCAATTATGTATTTTAATAAATTGATTAACTAGTTAAGTCATTTTTCAAGCAAATATGCCACACATTCCTGAGTTTTAGATTATCACGTTGGAGGATTTTCTGCTTTTGTTTTCTTAAAAAGTAAATTAAATGAGTTTTGGACTGGTAGTGAAACAAAAAACATTTAAAGATGTCCCCTTATACCCATCCAGTTTTTTCCCCTTCATTTTCACATTTTATCGACCAAACGATTGACTATAAACACAGCCGTGTCACGGATACACTCACACTGCAGCCACATGGTAAACTGCACTGTCATTAATAACTGGATGCCACATCTTTCATAGTTCACACAGAATAAGCTGAGAAGATGGGTCACATTAAATACATTGTTCAATTTATTGAAAAGGATAAAAAAAAAAAAAAAGAAAAGTACAGTGAGAGCAAATTAGTGAAGTTTTTGCCTGCTAGTGAATAATATGAATAACGAAAAAATAACAGGGATTAATCATTTTGGCAGATGCTGATCAAATGTATTCCTCTCTCAGTTACAGTTTCTTCAAACAAAGAACAACCAAACTGATAACAGCTGATAGCGTAAATGATCACAGAGCTGCGTGTTAGAGGGGGGGGCTGAGCACAAAAACCAAAAAATGTTAGCGCTTAAGATTTCAAAAACAAATCTTGTCCTGGTTTAACTGAAGTGGGACAAAAGATGGTGTTATTGCCAAGATTGTGTTGGGAAACAACGACATTAAAATGAGCAGAAGCAGGACATTTTTGAAGGGGGGGTGTTTTAAAAATAATAATAAAAAGAAAGAAAAAAAAAAAAAAAAGGGGGGGGAGCGAACTATGAGACTTTTCTTTGTGGTTTTAACGTGAGGTACTGTTGTGAGGTGTTGTGTGTGTTGACACCTGTGGAGCAGCAGCACAGAGGCGGCGTTGCTGTCAAGTCTGTCTCTCGTGCTGGACAAAAACCTTGAATCTCCAACAGATACTCTAAGATCCTGAACTTTCCCATCAACAATCATAAATTCTGAAAATACACAACAGGGATTTTAGTGATTTTGAGAGGCCAATTGTTTAAAAAGAACTCCTCATTTTATCTTCCATGTATGGTGGATTCTCTCAAGTGAAAATAAAATGATTGGAGTTGCAAAGTCTTCCAGTCGCACATTCAAAAATACTTGCCGCCTTTTTTTTTTCCTTTGTCCAGACCTATTTTAGTCAGAAGATTGTTTTATTCAGTGTTAGCAGGCAAACTTGCTGGCCCCTTCCCCATCTGGAATAGTAAGGTAGTACATAATAAATATAAAAATGGGGTGCTGGTGTATTTCTGCCCCGTCATTATTGTTTTCTCTTAAACAAACACATGTACGTACACAGCGCACACATACACATCTGCCCCCTCCCGCTGTCCCAACCCGTGGTCCGCGAATACTGACGGGTCCCAGTGTTCGTCACCAACATCCTTCAGGCGCCGTGATTCAAAGTTTAGTCCGTGGTCAATGTGCATCTGTAAGCGACAGTTTTTGTTGTTTTTTTTTAGTTTTATTGCTTTAGTGGGGAGATATTAAAAGTGACTTTAGAAGAAACCCACAGTAAGGTTTTCTTTCTTTAAATGTCTACTAAAAAAAAGTAGAAAAGTGACTTAAGTTTGGTAAAATTAAAAAGCTGTTTCCAATACTATTTTGGTTGCACCCTAAAAATAAAGAAACATCTTCCCCTGCAGTCGGTCTTACCAGGTTCAGATCCAGTCCAGTCAGCAGTTCTTCATGCCTGAACGTCCACCAGCTCAGGAGGCATCGGGGACTTGGGGTGTTTGCTCTCAAAGTGCTGCTTGAAAGTCTTGGGGTCAGGCATCTGTGTCTGGAAAGACCAATGAGAACGATGCTGTCAGTTCATTTCATCTTGTGATCAAATTAGACCTGTAATGGTTAGTATATAAATCGATAATTGACTGATAGAAAATTAATATGCAACAATTTTGATAGTCATTTCAGTCATTTTTCAAGCAAAAATGCCAAACAATGTTGGGATTCACTGCTTTTCTGTCATACATGACCATGAAGTAGCTGTGGGTTTGTTACATAAAACAAGGAATTTGAAGATGCTATCTTGGGCACTGCAAAATTTCATCATTTCTCAGTATCTGACATTTTACAGACAAAGAAAGCACTCAGTAGAAGATAAAAATAACAGTTGATTGCAGCCCTATAGCAAATTACACTCAAATGTCAAATTATCAGCTTGTGTTTTCAACTGCGACATTACTTTGGATTTCAAACTGCAGCCACATTAAGGTAAGCATTAATAAAAGGAAAATCATTTTTCATTTGAGCAGATTTCACACTGCTCAACAACATTTCTTTTACATCTTAACATACTTTTGATGTTCTTCAACTGGAGTAGATGTGGCAGACGGTGATGTAGTATTTCATTAAAAAGCAAAGAAATCAAATAAAACACACACACATAATGTGATCAGCGTTCGGCTGCAGGTTCAGAGTTGTACCTACCCGGCAGACGGGGCAGGTGTGGACCAGAGCGGCCTTCGCTGCCGTCTTCTGGTCGGCGCCCTGACCTTTCTTCTTTTCTGCTGCCTTCTTGGCGTTCTTCTGCTGGGACTGAATCTTCTGCTGCCCACGAGCCATGGCCCTCAACTTTGACCTGCACAAATAAGAAACAGAGGCAGATGATTAACCATCCGCACAACTTTTATGTCCCAAATCATAAACTGCAGCTTTTGTTTGCTCGCACGTACGAGATATAAAAGGTTACAGCTCTGGCCTGACATTTTTGTCAAATAATCCCTGAAGCCACAATCTAGAGCCAAAATTTTGTGGACACAACTGTCTCCTGTTCGTTTGATTTACAGACACAGCCCCTCAATTCCAATTAATGTACATCATAATGTATTATTATATATAATGTATATTAATCATAATAATTTTAGACAGAAGTGTGATTCCATCTTAGCAGAAACTGTTTGGGGAAGACGCTCATCTGCTCCAACATGACGATGCCTCTGTGTATAAAGCTTTAAAGAAATGTTTCTCTCTTTTGGCTTGACCTCAACCCCATCCAACACCTCTGAGATGAACTGGAGTGAGCCAGACCTTGTGACAAAGTCAATGATGCTCTTGTGCTTTAATGTGAGAAAATCTCATCATCCAGGCTGCAAAATCTCCCTCTCCGAGGAATGAAGGCTGTTATAGCAGCAGATTAATACCTGTGGTTTTAATCACATAATGTAATATGTATGTCCACATACTTAGGGACGTATAGTGGAGATTTATTCGGTATCACTGGACACTGTTCATTAAACAGCAGCAGCATATGGAGTTCATTTAAATTAATACTCAGAAAAGAAAAACTAAATTCAAGGTTATATCTGATTTAATCTCATTACAGATACAGACGGAGTCCCTACAAGTAATCAAACTAACAGTCTAATACACCAACACCGTAATAAACCGTCTCATAATCAAGGTTATAGTACACTTTATGAGAGGTGTTGGTTCATCTTTATGGTCATTTAGGAGCCTGTAGTTTACAGACAACTCACAATTACTTTCTCTATCGATTTAATGTTAGGCCCAAAAAATGTCAGCATATAATGTAAAAGATTGTTTGACTCTCTTGTGAAACTAAACTTTTGTTTTTGTACTGTTGGTTGGACAAAACAAAAGCAGAGCAGTAATTCCTGAAAATTAAAACTTAAACATAAAACGTCAGAGTGGCATTTTGCATGAAAAATGACTGACTATACAATAAATATACAAATAAACAATACATCAAAATAAACAAATCAAAATTGATACCTTTACATTTTCAATCGTCTAATTAATCAACATGTTCAGTTCTAGTGCAGTTACTTTGCATTATACTGAAGTATTTTAGATATTTCATCCACACCATTTATATCAGTGAGGATATAAAAATTATTAAATATCACTGTACAATTCAACAAACTTCATCCTTTCAAAATGACCATGAAGTTGAATCAATACTTCTTTAAAACAGTTTCAATAAAAACATGACAGTTTCAATAAAAACATGACAACCTTGACAAAGAGAGGATCTATTTAACAGAAAGTTGTATCTTAATATAAACTGGTATCTCCTCACTCAGTTAATAAGGTATAATATTATTAAAAACATGTCTTACTTTACTTGAGTATACTCACCTACTGATTTAAATAGTTTACTCCACTAATTTATCTGACAACCTTAGCGGCTCATTACTTTGCCGATTCAGATTAATAACACAATATATAATCACCACATAAAGTGTGCTGTAATATTATTAAAATATAACTTCATTGATCCTTGGGAATATAGCAGGTAAAGCAGTAGTTTACAGCTGCAACATGTAAGTGATGAACACATCAGTGCATGAAAAAAGTAATATAACACACATATGACTGAAATGAGCCATGTTGCATGATGAGTACTTTAATTTTTGGTACATTAAATGTATTTGGTACTTTCAATGTGTTGTAACTTTTACGTGTAATAAAGTATTTGTGTACTTTAACTTAAATATCTGTGTACTTCTGCTTGTTTCCTCTTACAAATATTACTTATAAGAAAACATTTCATGCTTTTTACTAAATAAGCTCTTTTCATGTGTCCTTCTCTGCAGAAAGTCAACTGTTCATCAAACACG
Organism: Scortum barcoo; assembly: GCA_023238725.1. Taxonomy (NCBI): domain Eukaryota; kingdom Metazoa; phylum Chordata; class Actinopteri; order Centrarchiformes; family Terapontidae; genus Scortum; species Scortum barcoo. The sequence continues at coordinate 19,890,596 of CM041548.1, forward strand.
AGGTGAATTTAAGACAGAAAAGTGAGATGAGACATTAGTTAATCACAAACAATCAAATAAACTAATATATATATATATAAATATAAACATTATATATATAAAGGCTGATGATAAAGATTATATTTATAATACTAATTTATTGTCTCAACAGCAGCCACTTTAACGAGTCACCGTTAATCACATTAAATCATCATTAAACACCGCTCCACTAAAAGCGCATGTGTTATTGATTAAGTGTAAGGCATTAATTGAACGACTGATCGATTGATTGATTGATTGACGTTGTTTCCAGCCTCATTAGTAACAGCAGGCCTTTCAGCCGGCGCCGCCTTTAGCTTAGCTAGCCGAGGAGCTAATTTTACATGTGACTCCGAGTTACTGCGAAACAAGAGGCTGCTGATGAATAAAAACGACAGCTACGAGTACACACAGCTGTTAAACACAACCAGGATGAGTTTTAGCTGTTAAATATCGATATATATGCTGTTTTTTGAAGGATTTACCTTCGGGAAGTGACTCTCTCTTCGCTCTTTTGTCGGTGTCTTTTTTCCGAATGACAGAGGAAACTACAAGGAGGATTTTCAAAATATAAAACCTTCGTGAGAAATCAACAGCGCCCTCACAGGACCGGAGCGGAACTGCAATAGTTTTTTATTTGTTCTGTGCACAACAATTAGATGTTTCTTAAATCACAGACTCCGTCTAACTATGCTCAGAAATATGTAGAATTAAAATCCCACAAATAAAATGACTAATGTTAAATGGTCTTGGCACTTTTATATATATCTTTTTTTTAGTTTCTCAAACAGGGGCAGGGGGCTTCCATGTAAGTGCTCATCAGGATGCGATCTAATCCTTCACACACACAGGTGGTTGTGCCATGAATCGAACCACCGATCTTCCCATTAGTGGAAAATAGAAAATCGTAACTGTCTGAGTCACGCAGCAGTTACCATCACCAACGTAACTGTTAATTGCAGGTGGGAACACACAGCTGAAATAAACCAACTGGACCCTTTTAAAGGCACCAAAGGGCTGAAATCATCAGCGTGGATAGACTGAAAAATACTTTACAGACAAAACAAGAGACAGAAATCTCATCTTATTTAGTCATCAACATTTATTTTGAACTTTTTTTTCAGTTATACAAATCATTTTAACAAACAACAAACTGAACTCTGTTGTTTGACAGAAAGTATTTCACAGGTTTCACAGTCAGGAAGCTTTATTTTCCAGCAGTAAGGCTTCCTAAAGTATTACTATTTAAACTGGTCTTGTTCCACAGACGAAGGGAAGTGTTTCAGTACAGCTCCAGTCGCCCCAGAGGTGGTCATCTGAGAGGCAGACAAGACAGAAGAGTTTCAGTCAGTATTTCATAAGATGGTGCTCAAGTTTTCCTGCCAAGAGTTGGTAGATTTTAGAAGTAAGACACCACACAGCATCAGTTTACCTGGCTGGTTCATCACGATGCATTTCTCATTGTCTTCGTTATTGTCAGGCTCGCCAATGGTCCAGTCCTGGAAATGAAACCCTGTTCCATCGCTCCAGAGCCAAGCAAAGTTCTGCAAAACAGACAAGATCAATCACTGTCGAACACAGAAACTATTCAAGAGGAGTAATCACACTCAGAAACTTTTCTCTACCTTTACAGCGTCGTTGCCGCCGATCCAGGCTCGAGGAAATCTACCGGTGCCCCCCCTCACGACCTCCTGGATGAACTGGTACTCTCCGATGTTGTGGATGGATGCGAGGTTGGCTCCATAACGAATACAATATTTCTATAAAGGAAGAGGATGAAAAACTCTTGATGCACAGGGACAGAGGATGACACCTTTTTGTTCTCTTGGTACACGAAGAATCTCTTTGGAGGATGATTTATAAAACGTAGAGTTGAGTGCAGGGTCACACACCTCTGCATCCACCCAGGACAGTTCTCTTTGCATTAAGATGAAACATCTGGATCCATATTTGGACCAGCCGGACGGGCAGCTGGTCTGCTTGACATCAGCCATCTTCTGTCCGGCTTCCTCCACAGACAGTGGCTCTGTGTCAGACATCTGAGGAGGCATTTTTTCATCTGATGAAAAAAGAAAAAGAATGAATTTACTGAGGATAGTCTGGCTTCTTTTGATTAATCTGCACAGTAAAATTACATTTTGTTGTCTAAACAGCAGAAACATTAATCCTGCTTTAGTTCTTGTTACATCTCTCACCTATGTGCATCTCCAGAGCAGAAGTATCCTCCTCAACTGGCTCTGTTGTGGAAAAAAAGGAAATATGTAGTTAACTATATCTAAAAAAACTACTTTTTAGGCATGCATTTGGTTTGACTGAATGAGACCAGTAATGCAACATCTATGGCATTTTTAAAATGTAGAAATCTGATCTGAATCTTATTCATGTACACATTTGAAGAGTAAAAAGTGAAGAGTAAGTCTCACCTGTTGCTATGCTCAGAGCAAAGGCAGCACAAAGAAGTAAAATGATCCTCATTGTTCCCGGTGGTGATGAGCTGCAATGCAAGTATATTAAAAATCAATCAAATCTGATCTTGGTCCCTCGTGTGCACGACATCTGGACATGAAGTCATTTATACATCATCAAACCCAAAAGTCTCACCTGCTTCAGTGGTCAAACCTCTCAGCCATGTGTCTGCAGGTTTTTAAATCTGCAGAGGGAAGAGCTCCTTTTATACAGAGGACACAAGGAAACAAACAGGAATATGTCATAACAAAGTTCAGCTGATTAACTGGCTTATCATTATCGATCTTATCTGTGGTTACTGTACAGCATAAGATTAAAGAGAGCTTTTGCCCAGAAGTTCATCGTTATTTTGCCAAACGTCATTCTCAACCTCCTTCATTTTGATTCTTAGAGAAAGAGAAACACTCTCATACATTCATATAAATGCAGGATTAAACTGCTGCAGCTGTGTGTTTGTATCGAACTCTAACAAATGATTATTTTCATTCTGGATGAGTGTGCTGATTATTTTCTTTATTTATCGATTGATTGTTTGGCTTGCGAAATTCTGAAACAATGTTTGTGTTGTCCAACCAATAACCCAGACCTTGAAATTATTAAAAATGCATTAAAACTATTAAATAATTTAATTTGTGAAAGTGGAACCATGAAATGTTTTTGTGTGAAAAATGACTGAAATATTTTTTCTTTGTATTGTATGCAGAAATTTTGTAAAGTGACTTGTAAATAAGTGTGATATAATTATATTGAAGTAAAAAGTACAATATTTCCCTCTGAAATGTGGTGAGGTAGAAAAAGTGACAAAAAAAGAGTAAAGGCTGAAGTAAAACACAAGTACCTCAAGTTTATACTTGAGTAAATGTACTTTAATGTCATAGTTCACCACTGTAGGCATTCATGAAAGTCTTAACTTAACTTAAACTTTAACTTAATCTTTGATATGATTTCATGTGAAGTTTAAGACGATAAAAAAGGGGTGAAACTCGCTTGAATAATGCTCTTGATAAAAGAAAGTTATACTATCAGGTTATGTTTTCATGCAGATAACCCCACTGTCAGTAATGAAGCCTCAAACCAACCAGCATCACGTATTGAATGGGAAAGCTTCTCCAGGGTCCTACAGGGTTCAAGATCCTAAAACCAGGATTGAAATTTATTAAGATTTATTTGCAAAAGTTATAAGAGTAAAGTCTGTATGAACTGAAGCCGGTCTGATCAGTATGGGATCTAATGGGATTGAAGGGTCATCGCTTATGAAACAGGAGCACAATTTAATCATTCACTTAATCACTTATTAGTTTGAGGTCAGTGAAACATGATCTGATTCATGCTCGATGCCCTTCATCCATCGATTCAGCTGGAGCAGGCACGACACGAGCGTTCGAGATGCAATAACACCAGTCTGTGCAGAGACATGAATGTGCTGAGCTGGGCCTAAATGACAAAGTTCACCATTAAAACATTCGGATAAATCTTTTACAGCTTCTTTTAAAAACAGAATTACTTTCAACAGCCACAGTTATGAGACATAATAAGGATTTATATGGAGGACTTTGTTGGCTGTTTGACATGAGTACACAACGTTTTCACAATCATGTTTGATGACTGATGCCAGAATTACTTAATATGAAACTCGGAACCAAAAAGATTAGCGTTACTGTAATCATTCATAATCACTGTGACTGGGCAAGAGGCTCAGTCAGCTGTGATGTGTATTTTTCTTCATTATTATTTTGATTTATATTTGTTTTATTTCACCTCTTCCTCTTATAGCTGTAACAATATTTGGGGGGAAAAACAGTTTGTTAACAGAATTTCGGATCATCTTAATGTTTTGCCAGGAGCTCTGCAAAGGGGTATGTCAGTGCAGTGAGGAGGAGGAGGAGGAGGAGGAGGAAGGACCCTGAAGTGACCATCTTAATCCTCTACATCCTTGTAACACCACTTCACATCCATCTAAGTGCAGCACGGTTAACACCATTTGTGTCATGAAGGCGTGTAGAGAAACATCTACATCTGAAATAATCTTTATTTAGAGTTTCTATGTGTGCAAAAGGTTTGTCATTGATTGATTTATTCCGCTTTTGCCTCATTGTGGGTACTGACTTAGCAGCAAATAAGGAAATTAAATGATAACTAAAATAAAATTTAGTTAAGGAGATGTAATAAACGCAGAGTAAAAGACAGTAACAAAAGACATTTATTCTAAATGTTTAAACTATGATCATGCCAGTGGTTCATTATGCAGGTTGAGTAACATCATTCAATTTAGTTTCATTATTATAAACACTGTAATAAGAGCAAGAAGTAGTAGAAACAGTCAAATGATTATAGAGCAGCTCAACAGTTCATCCACATGCCCAAATGTTACGTTTCCTGCACGTTCTTCACTTTAAAGCTGTCAGATACAATTATTTTTCAGTTCATTTCTTAGATTATCATGTGGACCATAAAGCATCCAGGACAAAGCTTTAACAGATTTAAAAAGGTATAAAAAAGTTATTGAGGGATAATAAAGTCATAGAGATATAACTGAATGTAACTTATCAGCATCTTTATGTTTCTGCATCTCACTTTCATTTTCTGTCTGTATGTCAAACCTTTGAACTTAAACCACTGTCCATTTGTAACTCTGATGATTTTCTTTTTTTAGTGTTTCATGAATCTTTGTGACAAAATGAAACACGTGTCATGTCTTATGTCTTATTCAAATATAACAGGCATCTACTCGCGCACTGGACTATAAAATATGAGCACTTTTTTGTGACACTACAGTTACTGTTAAAAGTTGTACTGTTTATATCAGAATATTCATATTATTGTTTCATGTTAAAAAAATAACTCATGTCAACACATAAAGAAAAAAGAAGAAAAGAAAGCACTTTCATCTTACTTTATTTGATTTTAATCTTTATTACATTTCTCAAAAAATATTTTTTAACATTGAGCTTTGGACTTCACGGTCTTGTTCCACAGACAAAAGAAAGCTCTAATTCGCAGGGCACATCGTTCCACAGGTAGTCCTCTGAAAAAGGAGACCAGAGAGAGAAGTTATATCTCCAATCTGTATTAAACATGTGCTTAATCCGTTGATCCAAGAACTGAGCAAAGAGAAAAGATCATAAAATGTACCTGAGCGGTTCATTTCAAGGCATCTCTCATTGCCTTTGCTATTGTTGGGCTCGCCGATGCCCCAGTGCTGGAAGTGAAACCCTGATCCGTCAGTCCAGAACCATGTCTGGTCCTGCAGAACCATCAAATGAACTTATCAAAGACTGAAATAATTAGATATCACCAAAACCACACCAATCATTTAAACACTTTGTGCCTACTGCCCAATGATTTCTTTGTATTAAAATTTCTCGTTACCTTAACTGCGTCTGTGCCGCCGATCCAGGCCTGAACAAAGCGACCCGTGCTCCCTCTCACTACCTCCTGAATGAATTCATACTCTCCTGGGTTGTGGATGGAGGCGAGGTTGGCACCGTTACGCAAACAATATTTCTGTAGAAGGAGAGATTACAGCTTATTATACATTTATACACACATATACATGTATGTACAAATATACTGGATTCAATTTGAATGTCATGGAGTGAGTGAAGCGTCGGGCTCTACCTCTGCGTCTATCCAGGCCATTTCTCTGTGGATGAAGATGAAACATCTGGATCCATATTGGGACCATCCAGACGGACAGATGTTCCTGCTCCGACTGACGTCATCCAGCGTCTTGGTGTCTTCCTTCGCTGCAGGCTCGGCCTTAATCTTCTCAACATCTTCCCTCACCTGAGCCAATAATTCATCTGTTTTCTCTTCTGAAAGAGAGAAAAAAAAATAATTCAACGACTTTCTGGTTTCATTAAATACATCGGTCAAAGTTCATGTCCAGGATGTTTTGTCTCACCTGGCTGAACGTTCTGCTGGACGTCCGTCATCTCCTTCACCGGACCTGATGGAGAAGACTCAGATTTTAGTCATGGCCAGATTAACCTGTTTGGGGTTGACCGCTCATCGACTTCATTATGTATGTACACTGATGTCGCTGCCCAAATAGCACTCGACCCACACAGATTTTATAGTTTATACTCAGGAACCTGAACACCAACTGCTGTTTCTTCTTCAATAATCACACATGGCCCCCAGATGTCTGTGTGTAAATAACTTTATGGTAATTTGATTATCAAAAATCATGAAGGTCATAAAACTAGACCCCTCTGAAAGATACGGCCAAAAGAAAAATGCATCTTTGTTGATATTGTGCTTTAACAGATGACCAAAACTGACAGACTTAGTTAGGTCTTAGTTAACTTGGGATTAACAGATCTCACTGTGACTTGAATTTTTTTTACATTTTCTTTTTTTTTTTCTTACAACATCAGATAAGATAAAAAAAGCCTTTATTGATCCATAGAGGGGAAATTTAGGTGTCTAACAGTGTCATAGTTCACTGTAATATTTCCATTAGACCAGACAGAGAAAACTTTAAAAATACAGAAACAGTTTAAAGCTGCATCATCGTTCGTTGTCTCACCTGCTGCAGCACCCAGAGCGAGGGCGGCACAGAGAAGAAAAATCCTCATTGTTTCAGTGATGAGCTGGACCGCTGCAACACAGACCAAAAGATTAAAGATTTATACTTAAAACAATCAAAGCAACCACTTTATCTTGTAAAAGCAGCAGTGTGGACATAAGACAGACATAAGCAGAAAGTCTCACCTGCTTCAAACAGTCAAATCTCTCAGTGTCTGCAGGACGTGGGGGGGGAGTTCATATTTACTTGAAACACAGGTCCAAAAGTTATCCTGCTTCCAAAGTTCATCTAATTTATTGACCGCAGTTATATGGGAAAGTTGTTGAAGACACTATTCAGATCATGAGTCTGCGTCAGGATTTATGGCGCTATTACATAAGTTAAGAGGAAACTGACTGGTGTGGTGTGGTGGTGTGTTATTGGGTCACTCAAAGAGGAGATACTGCAGGAACCATTGACACAATTCACTCCAGGGTTTAGAAATTAGTACCAAGACACAGATGTCTGGCTGACAAAAAGAAAACAAAGACAAAATGATTTTAATGAAACAATACAAAACCATTAATCACATTATTTATTACACCGTAAGTATGTCAGGTATAAATCAGGTACATAAAAACAATTACAAAGTTTTGGGTGCCGCGACTGATGAAAAAAAAATCCTTTCTTAAGTAAAAAAGTAACAATACAACATGTAAACAGACTCAATGATCAGAAACGTCCTGCATATGTCATTTTTAAAAAATAAACAGAAGACAAAGCTTTTATTTTGAAAAGTTTATTGTATCAGTGTAATCCAGAAATCTCATTTAATTGTTGTCACTTTTTTGCCTCATTTTTTGCCTTATTTTTATAATAAAGCTTAACATTTCATAACCTTGTCTCTTGTTTTGAATGTAAAATCTTAGAAAGTCATCGTAATCGTGCTCATTCTGCAAGGTGTTTGCTTGCAATGGATGAAAAATATAAACCTTTAAAAAATATATCTAAGTGTTTGTGGTCCATAAAATTTTCCATCACATACGTTGATGGGCTGAGCTCATGACCACAAACACTTGTAGTTTATTTTTGACTGACTTTGATTGACTTTGAGTCCTACTTTACTCTGAGGATTTTACATGGAGGTCCCCTGCTGAACGTGCTGCTCCAGTGTAGAGACTTTAAAAAGCTGTTGGGGCTCCACAGTATCAAAGATGTCAAAGTACTACAAACCATCAACCAGAATCAGAATTTCCTTTAAAATGTATATATGTTTGTTCTCAGGATTTTTTTCCACTTTCCATCTTTGCTCCCTCACAGACCAAACTCAGTGTTTTTACACTGATATAAGATGTAAGACACCTGATGATGATGATGATGATGAGACGTCAGAGAAACTGCCTCTATTTTCTTAATAATGATTACAGAGTGTTAGAGACTTATATGTGATTTAGAAAGGGTGCATTTGATTTAAACATTGGTGTGCAGTCTGCAAACGACTTCTTTTAAAAAACGTATGGAGGTTGATTTCCAGGTAAAATGTCCTCTGGTGGTCTTGTTCCACAGATGAAGGGAAGCTTCGCCTCACAGTACCGATTATTCAGGTACCCTAACAAGAAATGAAGAGATGAAAGTCACTGCTTCAATTCTTATTTTAGCAACAGTTTAGTTTTAGTTTCCTCCATGTGATCTCTGTAATACTTCCTCTCTGGAGTTATTTGATTCAATAACAGTACCTTGCTGATTCACTGTGACGCATTTTGCCCAACGATTCCAGGAGCTGTAAGAAACTGGCTCGAGTGTGGCCCAGTTCTGAAGATCAAATACTGAACCGTCACTCCATAAAAACTCCCTGCTCTGTAAAAACAAAGAGAGAAAAAACAGTATTTATACAATTTTTATGTATCTGAACTGAACTTTGAGATATATGATCTCAATTCTCAAAGAGTGTGAAATTCTGGGATACTAATCACACAAACACACACTCTGCTTCAAGAATCTGTTTTGTTATATTTGGACATTACTCGAACACCGTCACTGCCACCAATCCAGACTGGGCCGTTAGTCCAAATAAGATTCCGAATAAAATAAAACTCCTCTTGGTCATGGATGGACGCGAGGTTGGCTTCGTAGTTCCAACAGTGTTTCTGTAAAAGCAGAGACGAGTTCAGTATTTATTAAAATCTGAGAAAAATGTGTTTTATTTCAGTTGCACTTTTTTTTTCTCATGGAATTGTTTTAGTTATATTTATTTAGTCTTGATTTATTTTCACTCGCACAAACACTGATCTGTGACAGGCTCATTGAGAGTAGGATTACTGTAACATTTCACATTTACAAACTGACTGATATGTCATCATGTCTATATCAATATCATTATAGGTCTTCTGTGAAATCTGAATTCTGACTCAAATTTAAGAATCATTCATCATTTGAAAAAAAGAATTTTTACCTCAGAAAATCAAGACAGCTATGGTGGATTTAACACCTTTATGTAGGGCAGTGTAATGTGAGGCTACCTCAGCATCTATCCAAGCCATCGGGCTGCTGATGAAGGCGAAACACCGCGATCTGTGTGGGTAAAAGCTGGACGGACAGTCGTTCTCTGCACCGTAATAGTATGGAGGCGAGGTGATTCCTCCATCCCAGTAACTCATCCTTCCTGTTTTCTGACGCAGCAGCCGCTCAAGCTTCTCAACTGGCAGGAAGATTCATCCATTAAACTCAAAGTAAAAAAAAAAGATGTGAAGTCGATAAAATTTTACAAGAACTGTTTTGATTCAAAGGAAGTGAGAGTTCAAATTCAGTATAGCTACAATATATTGCAACCCATATTTAACTCCATATATGACTGACGATGATGATGTTCTCTGTACATGTGGCAAATCTATTGCACGTCTGTCCGTCCCAGGGAGAGGGATCCCTCATCTGTGGCTCTTCCTCAGATTTCTTCTTTTTCCCATAAAGGATTTTCTGAAGTTTTTCCTGACCCAGTTTGAGGGTCTAAGGACAGAGGGTGTCACAACTGTACAGACTGTAAAGCCCTCCGAGGCAAACAATATAAATTTGAAATTTGAAAGTGCTACGTGTTCATCTGTCGGTGGATTTCGAACATGATGCTGAGGTCTTCATTTGTTTGTTTTTTTCTTTCAGATTTCAAGTTTTAAAGCTAAATCCAAACACTTGGAGAGAAGACAAAAGGTTTGAGTCTTTTTTTGCTGATAGAAGATATTCTCTCTCACCTCCGGTCTTGTTTTGCTGAACGGACTCAGGCTCCTCCACCAGCTCTGCGGAGGAAGAAGAACAGCTTCTCATATACTGCTATACAACTAATGAACTACCTTTTATCTCTTCTTTTTTATTTAATGTCACAGTTGTGCATGTTCAGCAGAACAGAAGTCACATTTCCATCCTTTGACTCAGTTTTGTCTCAAATATCTACTTGTCTGCATCATTTGTGTTACGATAATCTTTATATTAACTGTGAAAATCAGACTTTTGCACTATTGCACTGCAGGTAAAACAAAGAACAAATGCATAGTAACTGACTAAAAATCAGTTAATTTTTTTTATCACAGTATTTCAAACAGTATGTCAAACAGTACATGCTTGAGCAAATGTAAAACACACTTTCTTTGCGTCATCACTTCATGTTCAGTGTCCTGGTGAGTCTCACCTGTTGCAACGCTCAAAGCGAAGGCGGCACAGAGAAGAATGACCCTCATTGTTTGTATTGAGTAAGTGCTGCAGTAATCTAATAATTAGAAAATCACAGAAAAACACATTCATGAGAGAACAGATCTGACGCGCAGACATCCATAAACCATGATGAAAAGTCTCACCTGCTTCAGTCGGGTCAAAGCTCCCAGCCAAGTCTGCAAGTTCTGCAAAATGAAGAACGCTTATATAGAAAAATCTACACGCAAATACTCTTTGGTATTTCTCCAGGTAATTGATTTACTCGAGAGATGAGATCACTAACTCTGTCTTACACAATGAGAAACAGACTTTTGCAAACACACAGGTTACTCATGTCAGGATTTTCATAAATGTGCACAACAGCTGGAAATGAACACTGCTCCCCCTGCATACGTCTTTCTAATCTGCCTAAAGAAATAAATAAAATACTTACTTGGAAGTATTTTGTTCTGGGCCTTGTGGTGAAATGGCAGAATCTCCTGCTTTACCTGTTGTCTCACACTCACAGGTCTCAAAGACACAGTAAAAAAACAAACGTATAATAGCAATGTTAATAATAATGACATCAAATGGCTGCATCTGTACAGCAAAGCCCAACAATGTGTAGTAAGATGCTGAGGATCAATCTGTGGTTCTGTGTCTTGGAGGCTTCAACACATGGACAGGTGAAGGTGGAGATCGAACCACCACCCCTCTGATTAGATAACCTGCTCTAAATAACTAACTGTGACTTAAATGGAGGCTGCTCTTAAGTTAAAACCTGTCTAACCATGAAACAGTTCAACTTACACCTGAAGAAATGATGGATGTTCATGAAATCTGACATTATCAGACTATCTGATGATGTTAGAGCAGGTTGTCACACACTGGCAGAGCACCGAAGAAGATATTGGGTCTGATACTGAAACTGCAGAGTAGACTGTAAGGTGAAAAATCTCTAAAATTGTTAGGGATTCATAGAAGATTCAGTTAACTAACTTAAATCTGAGTATCAAGGAAGTAGGCTGATATTCCTGTAAGCGGGAACTTAATTCGTCAGCCTTTAATTGAGGAGACGTGATTTCTTCATCGTGTTATCACGTCCGGCTGCAGAGGTCGAGACTTAGTGATTTATTAAGTCAAACTTTTTCAAAATAAATCCCAGCAGGCAGGTTTTGGTCAAATGAACATGATGTTATTGGATCTGTTCACAGAAAAAAAACAAGATGAATCATGTCAAGCTGTATGACAGTGCAGTGAACTTAAATCTGGTTTAAAACCTCCCAACTGGAACGAAACGTGGACAGAGAAGCAGTGCACACAGCGAGAACACAGTTTCATCACTTTATTACAGTAAATGAGTCCATATCATACACACACAGAACAGAGACAGACAGGTTGTATTTCTCTCTCTCTCTTTCTCCGTCCATCCCTCCGACACATCGGCCCACCAGGGCAGAGGGATGCCGACGTTAACAGTATTGGAGGAAAAAAAAAATAAATAAAAGTGACGTGTCAACTTAAAGAGGTGCAGTGACCCCCCTCCGTTAAATAAAGGAGGTTAATATCAACAATCAACTGAGCTTTCAGAGAATCTAAAAACACAAACAAAAAGGTACAATTTTCTGAAATTCAGTTTACTTGAAATTGTCAGTCATGCACACACACACACACACACACACACACACACACACACACACAGCTGATAGGTGGCTCTGTCTGCAGTCACAACACAAATGTTTACTTCTGACATCTTGTGATCATTAGCAGCGATTCTTAATGCCGTACAGCACATAATACGAAATGCCCATGTTGAGTATTAGCTGGACATCATAATGTGATTTCTGGTCCAACTAAACATTTTTGCCACACACACACACACACACACTTGTCACTCTGTGAAAATGCCAGTGACCTGCAGCGAAGTCATTTTTTTCCTCAATACTGCACAGTAATAATATATCGCAAAAAAAGTTCTGTTCCAAAATGAAAACAATCAAAGTGGACGAAAAGGACGCGAAGAGCCCTGCAGCTCCAGCCTCACATGTGCTACCTACAGGAAGGGATAATGACGACACGTAAAGATGAAAATGCAGCGATTTCACATCCGGGTGTGTTTACAGGTTTTGGGGAGAACCTCTGTAAATGTGAAACAATAAAGTTACAAATAAACTTGTGTTAAGCATTTTGCAGCTGCTGGAAATCTGATAAAAATGCCTCACTGTCAGCTAGAGGCCTTTTTCTTTTCATAGCTGCTGATTTGAGGGGGTGTTTTTGAGATTTTTAATCATTTTAATTAGCAACTTTGCAGACTTTTGTCACCTAGAATATATTTTCAGCATCTGATCAGTGGACGAAGGTTACCCAGGCCAACAATGAAAGAAAATCGTAAATGTAACATGAACATTTTACAATAGAGAAGGTGTAATAATGACTGAACAGCTCCCTCTTGTGGAGAATCTGCTGCCTCTTAAATGTGATTTTTACTCTGTTACATCCATTATGGTGCTTTACAAAAAAGTGAAAAGTGAAACACACCTTGTTTGAAACATTACACATTTATTGTACTGTATCAATCGACGGTAGACGGGCAGGTAGGAGCACTGTCACGTATCGGACCAGATTCAAGACGCTGCTGTCACACGGCTCAAATAAGCGAACACGAAGTACCTCGGTCTTTTAGATTTTAGAGGTCACGTCGCTTTCAGGTGATCGTACTGCCCATTTTGGAACAGAACCCTTAAAATATTCATTCAACAGTCAGCCGGTCCCACTGAGGGCCAAACGGGGAGGACAGCTGAGTAATGACGTCGTTAACGGCCACTGTTCAAATTGTCACTGGACGACAAGGAAGAGAAAGAGAGAGAGAGATCATCAACAAACATGAGGAGTAGGCTGATTTTTTTTTTCCTTTGCTGTATTTACATTTTGAATTGTGAAAAAAAGAAACTTATTTACAAAAAAAAAAAAAAAACAATGCACAAACTAAGACCGTTTCATCGACATGATGAGGAAATAAGATATAAACAACTCTGTAATAAAAAGTAAAAAGAGGAAAAATAAAAATCAGTGATATTTACACGTGCGATAAGGGAAGGAGGACAGAAGAGATACAGAGGGGAGGGCGGGAAATGGCTTCTGAGATTAGAGAAGAGAAAAACCAGCCATGTTTGATTCCTCTCGCCGGGTCTTTTTCACAGCTTTTCATAGCCGCAGAGAGTCTGACAGCTCTGAGCGCGACGACCCCCCCGCAGGGTCAATCAAACATGCTGGTTGGACTCTTTCGCAGCAAAGGAAGCAGAACGCGTCTGACGGCGAGGGACGGTGAGCAGCAGGGAGGGGAAAGAAAATGAAAAAAATGCTCTCCGCTCTCCTCGTATAAAATGAGTGTGGCTGGGATTTAAAAAAAAAAAAAAAAAAAGCATCAGAGGCTCATTAGAGGTCCTGACTTATATTAAAAAACAAAAAACAAAAAACAAACAAACAGCTGCAGGTAAAAACAGCAGGTGGAGGAATGGTACAATAGTATCAAATATACTATACTACAAACTTTCAAGTGGTCTGAACTGCTCACTAAAAATCTGTATTGTTGACGGCTCTAATCCCTAAAACACTGGCTGATCGGGCTGCAGGTTGGAATATGAACACACACACACACACACACACTCTCGTACGTCCTATACTTTAGAGGATGTCGGCTGATACATTCTTTAATTAACCTTAAACCCAACTTTAAAACCAAGCGTCTGTTTTCTCTCTTATGTGGTGAAACTCAAGCCGGTCCTCACTAATATAGAAGAACAAGAGCACACAACAGAAATTCCCCCGCTTGAAGTTCACGTTCAGTCACATTAACATCCTCCTCTCGCTCTGCCTACATGTCCACACTAATGAACTGAAGCGAATATTAGTTGTTTTTTTTCTGTTTTTGTTTCTGCGAAGCTTCTTCTCGTGACAGCATTTCTTTGATGGAAGTACAGTTTGCTAAAGAAGCTGTGACACTTTTTCAAAGCCCTCTTCGGCTATAGCCAACATCCAAAAAAAACAATAAATAAATAAACTTACAAGTATCCCCCATCAAGTTTAATAAAACGTTAAATGCGCGTCTGGACTTTCTTTAGTTTCTCTGCTCTATTGTAATCGACATTCACTCGGCTGGACAGGACGGGATCTTTGAATTAAAGTGATTTTTTGATTCAAGTGTTGGTGTCTGATCTGCCAATTTTTTTTTTTTAGGGGACCTTTCAAGTTTTTAGAGAGACACACCTTCAGGGATTTCAGGGATCCATCAAGTAACCACATCTCCCCTGTTTAAATACCTTTCAAAGCTTTAACATGAATAATTTATCTTAAAACACTTTTTAAAAGCACGCACGGTTACCCTAATTCAAAAGTGACGTCCTACCACATCATGATTGCAGTCTCTTAAAAAGCTCAATGAAAGTTTTTTTTTGTTTTGAAAGCTTGAAAGGAAAAACAATGAAGAATGTTTTCATTTTTCCAGCCAATTTTAGTATAGCACACATTTATAATACATATCTGACACAGTAAACTGTTTTAAACTAATTTTGGTTCAAATGGGGCGCAGATTTGGTTATTTTCTTCTTTATGAAGCACTGACTGTCTGACTTCTGCTTTATTAGACGAGCTTCAACGTGCATTTTCTCATCAGGAGCTGAAGGGAGCCTCTGACTGTCGAATCATAAGCCAGCGAAAACAGGCAGAAGTCTTCTACTTTATGGTGGCTCAGGTTTGTTTGCTTGATTAAGAAAAGGCTCATTTTCTAGATTCATCAGATTTGGCTGGGCAACACGTTCGCACTTTCTTCACAACTGACATTTACACACCTAAACGAAGTTTTGAGGTCGAGAGCAGGAGTCGATGAATATTCTCCTGGATCTTTGTCCTTCCAACAAATCATCACTTCTGCCCTCCTGGATGTGAAAACTAGTTTAAAAAAAATCACTAATAAAAGCAGAAAAGGAGGCTAAATTAAAGGATTGATTACCCATATTGATATGGAAGCATGGAAAAGAAGGGGAATTGTTTTTAGAGGAATATTTCACTCTTTTACCAGAAAAAACTCTCTAAAACGGGGGAAAAAAAACAGACAGATACGAGACATGGTGGTTATCTGATCCTCCGATCAAACACTGATAACTGCTACTTGGTATTGGTGAGTTTTTCTACTCCACCTGCCACTTCAGCAGGTAGATGAAAAAGACTTTGAGGTTTGATTTTGACCTAAACATCAGGCTGGACTGGCAAAATCATGTGGCTGGAGGATTTAGGAATCGATCAGTCCCTGCATCTGCTCTCCTGCCCTGAGTGGAATAAAATATCCTTTTACCCTGATGACCTATTTGGGGACCAGCTCTGGTCTTGGTCAGGCAGTGTACAATTCGCCCTTCTGCAAAACCACGGAAGAATATAAAAAAATAATCTGTAATCTGAAGTGGAAAAAAACCTCTAGAGACAAAATGTTGTCACACGATGCTTTCAATTAGTCGAATAAATAAACACAAATATAAAGAAAAAAACAAGGTTAAAAAAAAAAGTTGATTAAAAAAAAGGTTATATTACAGAGGACCAGCCCCCACTATTGAACCTTCACATCCCACCCGAGCAACAGCGAAACTCTGCGTGTGTGTAACAATCTCCTGCTGTAGTTTCGACGCTGGCAGCTACTGAACTAAGGTTTGTTTGTTCAATGCAGTTACTGTACAAAAACAGATCATCTAAGAGGAGAGCAAGCGGCATGGAGGAAAGCAGTAGAGAGTGTGTGTGTGTGGGTGTGTGAGTGCGTGTGTGTGTGTGTGTCTGAGGTAAGGGTGAGGCTGGCAGGCAGGCAGGCAGGCAGGTGAGAAGCTGCTTCAGATGCTGTTCAGAGATCCTGGTACTGAACTGTGTTGAGATGAGTCTGAACCGGTACCATCTGAGGGCCAGAAGAGCAAACAGTGAGCGACAGCAAACTAATATACTTTATAAACTGTTTTAACTTTAGCTTTGTTTTCTGGAACATGTTTGAAAAAGTAGGGCTGTCATATATTTGACTGCAGTTACGTGTCCACAATCAAATATTGTTTTTGAGAGCGAACTGATGAATCCTACTTGAAGAGTCACACAAATGTGAAAATGACTATACTGCCATCTTGTGTCAAAAAACACCAATTACTCTAGTTTCAGCTAAAACATACTGTGCTAGCCAGACCAAACAGTATATTTTTTACAGAACTGCTAACGATTTTTTTGTAAATAATGATGTTTTTTGCTGTGTAATTAGTGGGAGGATGTAGGAATCCATAATCGTAATTGCAAACTTTAGGCCTCTGTTTCACATAGACAAGAAAGTATTTTAAATTATTGTTCATTGTGTATTACAATACAATAAAATACATATACATAATACAATAAAAACAAACATGAGCCTTTTTGACACAGTCCAGCACCAGTTCTAATAGATAAAACAGACAGCTTTTTCTTTCACTCACTATCTTTAAAGTGAGTTCATAATACCAGAATCTAAAAAAAAACTGTTAAAAAAAGTGTAATTCTACTTTCTTTTTCTGTAATGGTATTCAGTTTACACCACACATGAAGACGTTTTTTTCAGCCACCACAAAAGCACAATATCAACATTGACAATCAAATTATAATGACATTAACATAAGAGTTTCCCACCGTGGGCGGAAGCAGCTGTATGGGAGCGAGCGTGAGGAGGAATGAGGGTTGAGTTCAGCTGGGGCTGGATTGACAGCTCTGCAGAAAATAAAAGAAGAGTTTTTATTCAGCGATAAGTCACATATCAAGGGGACTGTGTCACGCAACAATAGGATAGTGTACGCTGCATTAATTGTGCCTCCTCTGAGGTCGCAGCGTTGGCCCAAAACAAACCAAGGCCTGATTGTAATTAGACAAACAGATGGTGATGAACCCGTCAAGCACAAGTTCAACATGACTGAACAATCTGTCACCCGAAACGCAGGCAGATCTGACTTCTCCTTTAAGATAAGTATGCTCCAATGTGCGCACCTGTGGGGCTGAAGTTGAAGAGCATCGGCAGTTCTCGGCCACTGGGCAGCCGCGTGTTCGGCTGGCGCAGCTCGTCGAAGAAGGCATGTGAGCAGGCCTCGAGCGGGGAGAACCGTGAGGCCGGCGTGTACTCCAGCAGCCGGGAGCAAAGAGCGATGGCTTCTGGAGGAGTACGAGGTTTAAACACCTGAAGGAAAAGAGGGGTTTTATTTTAAACAGCACAACAGAACATTACTAGCATCAATGTAAAGCCAGAAACACCTCATACCATTGACATAAAGCACCTAAAATTGTATTATCTATTTATTATCTACAGGAGGTTGGCAGGACATTTGCAAACGTGTGTTAAACGTGTGCCTTTCAGGAGGTGCCCTGCATCTACAAAAAGCAGTCAGATGCAGTTTTTAGAGTAGAAAGTTATTGTAGTATATGCTGAAGGACCACTTCTGCCGGTTTTCAACATTTCCATGCTCTTTTATCGCCGGGGTTAATCGACTTTCAGAAGGAGGAAACTGAAGCACTTCAACTCGCACATTTAAATAGACTGTGTGGGCAACAACACGTCAGCAGGTATTCTCTTCTTTTGTTCGGATGAACTGGTGTGATGTCACTTTTTGGAACAAATACCTTTATAGAGAGGAATGCTTTGGGTAAGTACAATAGAAATATAAAATATGTGTTCGTTTGAGTTCCTCTATACAAAATATGTCTCATACCATATGTACACTCTCTAGAGGTAAATTAATAATGACAAACATTTCATACGCTTTCTCATACTCACAGATTTTTTCCACATGCCTACAGATTTTCCTTTTTCAATTCCAGAGCTTTTCTATTTTTTTCCCATTTTATTCAGCCTACACGGCTTTCCAGACAGTACAGATGTGCTGAACACTGACCACCCTGCTGAGGTTTCTCTCCTCAGGTGTTTACTTACCTTGGTCCATGGATGAGCTTTGATCTGAGGGAACTTGAATTCTGTGTAGTTTGGGTTCATCTCTCTGATTTGTTCCCTAGTTGGGGTTCCAAGAACCTGAGAACAGATGTAGGAGGAGTATGAGCGGAGAGGCCGTAGAAGTGAGTGACTGACTGTGATTATAACAGTGGTCTTTGATATTATCAACACAGCAACATAAAATAATGGTCGGGCACGTCCACAGGCACAAAGCGTGTTAATATCTTGACACACAAACCTCACACACATGTACCTGGTAATAAACACACTCACCTTGATAATCTCTACTAGTTGGTCCACCCCGCTGTCTCCGGGGAATATGGGCTGTCCGAGCAGCAGCTCAGCCAGGACGCAGCCCGCTGACCAGATGTCAATGTTTGCCGTGTAGTCTGTGGCACCGAAAATGAGCTCGGGGGCGCGATAATACCGTGAGCAGATATACGACACGTTGGGTTCACCGCGGACCAGCTGCTTGGCGCTGGGGAAACACAAGAAATCAAATTTAACGATTACAAAGATTGAAGGGAGGAAGAGGGGAGTTCAAGAGCTGGTCAAAGGATGAAAAGAATTAATGGGTTTAGTTATTCTTTCCATAATACCACAGGGCTGTTTAAAATGCTTAATTCAAGCCTAAACTTTCACACATTATCTGTGTTATCTGTTTATATAAGCTGAATACCCCACTGGACAAGAGATAAATCTGTTTAATTTTGTTCTTCCTGCACACAGAAACATGCTTCATCTCTTGATTTTGCTGTTGTCAAATCCTGGATCTCTGTGTGGGAGAAATCCATCTGTTCACGCAGCTCACCTGCCAAAGTCACACAGCTTGAGGATGGCAGTTTCTGGGTCGACAAGTAGGTTTTGGGGCTTGATGTCTCTGTGACACACGCCCTGGGAATGGATATAAGCCAGACTGCGAAACAACTGGTACATGTACACCTGAGGAGGTCACAACAAAAGAACAGATAAACTCTCCACACTGTTTAGCTGTCGAAAAACAAAATGATAACATGGCGATGAAATTAAATGATCTGGTGTTTGTCTTGGTGAGTTAGAGTTTCATATTGGTGGACTAAAGATGCCCTCTTGTGAGATGTTCAGGAACAACCAACAGAACCAGGACCCAGTGCTTTCTCTCATCGGAAAAACACGGGATGAATCGTGAAATTTCATAACAAAATGGAATCAACAACTGTCAATATCGTAGAATTTGCAAAAATGTAAATATAGTTTATAAAAATCAGGGTTTTACCACCATTGTAAGTATCTCTTTTTTTCACAGCGCCTCAGCCAAATGAGCAGAAAAAAAAAGGCAGTGATGTTTTGGTGTCGTTTACGGGCACGCTGCTTCTTGTCATCTGCTCTCTAAGTTTGGTGAAGTTGGAAATATATTTGCAGAATCAAACTTCCTGGATCAATAACTCGATCAATAAATGAAACGTCAAATAATGCCTTTTTCCAACCACAGAAAGGTAGACAATGAGCTACGCTGGCCTCTATTTACAGCCGGCTGTGAGAGGAGTGCGAGGGGGCGTCTAAAAAGTGCAACACCGGATAAAGATAATACAAAAATATTCAATAACTTAACTCTTTTACAGTGAAGTGTCACCAAAATCACACATCAATGGTCTCCTGTTGGTTTTACTACAACACATAGTTTTGGAAAGAAATAGCTGCACACTTTGAGGAATCTTTTGTGGCTTAGTGTATGATTAGATGCTGAGATGTTTTCTGAATTCTGTATTTCACAGTTTCAGCACATTTTCACAGTTTTTTTAAACAGAAAACACAGAAAAAATAATGGAATCTGGAAAAAAAAAATTAAAACAGATTTAATTGGGCCCTACAGGAATGTCTTTGTAGGGAAAAGACATAAGAAAGCAGAAGAAAATTACCTTCACATATATGATAGGAATGATGCTCTTGGCCTTGTTAAAATGCCTGGCAACCCTGTAGACGGTCTCAGGGACAAAGTCCAGCACCAGGTTGAGATAAACTTCATCTTTCTGTAAAGGAAAGGACGCAGAGAGATGACTGTCTTTAAAGTATGTATGATTTAATATAAGTTTTAGGTACCCAGTAATAACTCACATACATGCACAGACAGACTGCGTGCTATCACTCATGATTTGCATCAAATATTTTCTTTGTATTTAAAAAAAAGGGGGAACACATACACAGAATCTTGTTTCCTGTAATTTACTTCTGCAACATTAAACTCAGAAGTGTTTCTATATTAGTCAGCCCAAGAAATGGATAGCTTCCCTTTTTTTTAGGGTTGGGTATTTCTATTTACGCTGCATCTGAATAATCTTATCTTTTATGTGCATGCATCATTATCTGCTTTGCTGTAATCTCCTGGGACCGTGAGATAAGGGAATATGGTGACTTAGCAAAAGTTTGTATGACCACATGAGACATTTTTGTGAGATCAGATGAGAAATAAAAAAAAGAAAACATCAGCTGTACCTTCTCGCCGCTGGAGTAGAAGAAGTAACGTAGTCTGACAATGTTGCAGTGATCCAGCTTCCTCATGATCTGTAGTTCCCGATTCTGCAAAAACAAGAAAACACACGAGTGAGAAGACCTTTAGGAGACAGGAAAAACATTAATACATGGGACAAATACCATTTACTTTATATCAAGGCCTTTCTTCATATTTTTAGAATGATTGCCAAAAAAAACCCAAGAAGAGATAAAAGTTTAGACCACAACAAAGAGGGGGAAAACATGGATACAGTACCTTGAACCTCTTATCCTGGAGAACCTTTTTAATGGCCACCATCTCTTGGCTGTCGATGAGGCGAGCTTGGTACACGACGCCGAACGAGCCATTGCCAATCACCTGCAACGTTTTCAAAAAAGAGGAAACAGCCAGATGCTGGACTGAACAAATCGATGACTTTAACAGAGCAAAGACAGATATATTTATAAGAACAATTTCAGGTACAGCAACAGAGGGTAACATGGAGTTACACAATTCAAAAACTGGTGAAATGTGTTTAAAACAGGTCAGCAACAAATTATGATATTGGTTATTGGACTAATAGCTTCTTGAATGGGTGTTTTTTCTCAGTGAGGGTCAAACTCTGCAGTGTGAACATTAGTCAGCTGGCAAGATTTTCGATGAAATGCAGCACAGAGTAACGGCCTACTACACCTCTGTGAAACATTACTGTACTGGGAACATTAAGACACTTAAATCCCCTATGATGTTCAGAGTCACTGTGTTTATGGTAAACTGCACCTGATTAGTAGGTAAAGAACATAAACAGAACAGCTGATCAACTCACTAAAAAGACCGGTAATAATGAATACTGGGTCTTAACTCTTGAGAGAAAATGATCAGATGCATCACTTAAAATCTTATCTGAACATCTGTATACTCGACTTGATTAATTATACAAAAATTAAATTGCAAATATTCAGATAACTTATTAATCTTGTAAGTAATTTAAAAAAGCCCCAAATCCACAGGCTCCAGCTGCTCCAAATGTTCACACTTCTCTTCTGTGATAATACACTGAATATATTTGGGTGTTCGACTAAACGCAACAAACACAAAAACAAAAGTACAACTAAGTAGACACTTTGTGTGCAGAGAAACTGTGGCTGATATTTAATACCATAAATAGAGAAAACATTCACCAGAAATGTAATGGCAGACTGATAATTAAAACAATCAGTTGGAGTGTATACAGGTGTTAAATTAGTTAAGCTAATTTTAAATCACTTTTAAAGTGAGTGCATGTGTTGAGTTTTTGTTCTTTCATCCTGTAGCAGAGCTGTGAAATTATAACTCAAAAAGCAATTATGCAAACTGAAGCATGAATATGATCAGTTTTACCTCATGATTATTATTTTACTACATAAATATTCGATTAGAGTTCGATATGACATCTTGATAACCTTCAACTGCAGCGGGTGTCAAGATTTCTGAAAAGCCAGTATCATGAAACTACTGAGGTTTAGATCAAATTTGTGATAAATGAGGCATTAAGTCATCTTAGAAATGATAAAACGGAAACCACTAAAAGGACCCACAAAGTTTGGAACGATGCAACATCAAGCCCATCCAATGTAATCTCATTAGCACGTAAGTGACACAATTGTGTCTCATTTTCAGATCAGACACGGGCAAGATAACTAACAGAAAGTAG
The DNA here is from genome assembly GCA_023238725.1 of Scortum barcoo. Taxonomy (NCBI): domain Eukaryota; kingdom Metazoa; phylum Chordata; class Actinopteri; order Centrarchiformes; family Terapontidae; genus Scortum; species Scortum barcoo. The sequence goes on from CM041548.1 coordinate 19,913,418, forward strand.
GTTATAAAGGGAGCCTTAAAATCATAAACCTCAGCACCTGATGAAATAATCACCTAGTCATTGGTATTGATCAACAGCTGTTATCACCGTCAGTCTGATATCAATGTTGTAATAAAAGTTACAGTAGCAGATGAGGCAATAAAGTTAAAGGCAGAGCTTCTTATGATGACACATGTTGGGTCCTGGTTTTCCTCCCTCGCTCACCTTGATGTCAGTGTAGGAGACTTCCTGTGGGCGGTCCGGTCCCTGACCTGGAGTGGCCACAACTGTCGTCACCTTCCCGCTGTCTCCTAGGAAACAAGCGTGAGCAGGGTCAACGTGAGGTCGAGGAGATATAAAAACAGTGTTATGACTCAGAGCGCGTCATTCTGCCACTTACAGGGTAAGAATAGGGATATCAGGGGCCTATTTTCATCTTTAATGTGAAGCAGAACGCTGTAGCTATGAGTCACAGCAGGTAATCTCCTAATTGCTTTATTATGCTAAAACTTGCGATGGTATAAAAGGGATTCAAATAAGCTGTGGTCTCTGGACAAGAGGTAATGATACAAAACCTTCCGGACATTCAACCCAGGCCACTTGCTGCAGCCGGCCTTTACATGTGGGCCGTCTCTCTGAATATTTAGGTTAATGACAGCCAAGTGAGGGGACGTCAACTTTACCAAGCCTCCAAGGAAGTAGGAAAGAATGGCAGAGTTCATATTCAAGACAGTGTGACTAATTAAACTGGGAATGAACCCAAAAATAGGCCAGCCACTCTCTCTGTCCTGATAAACTGTTTTAAGTGGTAACAGCCTCCCACACCAGGATTATTTGGTTATATCACCAGTGGTCAATCACACATATCAGGTACAATGCTCGCTGAATTTTTGCTAATTTACTTGCAGATCAGAGAGAGAGGAAAGAATTGTCATGAAAGATTTTACAAAAAGTCCTCTTGTGGTGCCTCTGCGTTTGATAAGACTTCAAAATAAACCCACGCCGTCATTTGAAGAGTGGTCAAAACAACTGTGGTAAAATAAAGCCATCGAAGCTCAGTGTGTGTTAGTGTGTGTGTCATCATTTCTTATAAACAGGATGTTGCCATCAACTTTTCTGAGTTCTTGGGCTGTTCCCAAATCTATTTTTTATTTTTGTTAAGACTCAACATTATTACTGATATTACCGCTGATCTACAAATGTGACAAAACCTCCTCTGGTTGGTCAGTTTTCAGTGGTACCTCCTTACCTGACCGGCCTGCATTAGTCTCATGTTTTATCTCCAACACTCTCGTCGTAGTGCTTTTTGTTCACCGTCTGTGATTTAAAAACAGCAGATCTACACACAGCAGTCTGACAAAGTAAAAGTGTGCTTCCTGCTCACAGTTTGGTTATGAAATCTGAGCGCACCGCGGAGCTCGTCTCTCCTGCCGGGCTGCTGACAGCTCTGACGGCCCAACAGTCACACAGCACAGCAGTGGAGAAGGTCGGACCAGGTTCTGGTTCTGCTTCAAAGGTAGTTTACGCCCCGCCCCTCATTTTCCTGTCAGTGCTCTACTGTCCGAAATGCAGGATTTTATATGTTTTACAAGACAAAAGTTCAAAAATTCTGTTTTCATTTGAGCCATTATTTCCTCTAATCCTGGTCTGTTCCTGGTCTCATAGTTACGAGGCTGTGGTCCGTCCTCAGCTTATGAACAAACAATATCGACCTCTGTGTCAAAATTAGTATCGTTTCCATACTTAAACTGCACCTGCTCTCCCCTTTGTTTCGTCACATCCAATTAGTAGGTTTTTATCCGGAAGTAAAACTCTTACAAAATCGACTCCCTAAGTTACCGTAGTGTATATATATATCTATATCTTAATCTAGCTCCACATCATTTTCCAAAACACTGATTAGCCAGTCTCCAACATGCAAACTGGATGAACTAAAACTCCAATACTGTGATAAGTATGTAAAAAGGGAAAGATTATAGAAAGGCTTTTGTTCAACAATCTTGTTAGAGGGTTTTGTTAAAAAGTAAATGATTACTTATAACAGGAGAAGAACTTTCTTTGGATCATGGAGCAAACACACTTTCCACACAGCCATTACTGTTCTTGCTAGCCTCTAGTGACCTCCAGTATAATGTCGTCAGCCACTATTGCTCATGTTCAATATAATCTGTTCAACGAATCTCAGAGCGTCTTCACAGCACAATGAAAAATGGGAATCTTCCTCCTGCAATTTTAAATGGGCGTTTCTGTGGTTAAATACATGAAAAATAAATAACAAAAAGTAGTTTATCGATCCATCTGGAGCAGGTTCAGGTCCAGAGTCCAAAAGGTAAAATATAAAAGCAAATTAATATGTCCTTGCGGATAAATTTAGCTGTTGAGAAATGATTAAAAAAAAGAAAAAAAGAAACAGAAACGGTTGTAGTTAAAATGGCAAAATACAATTAGTGAACAGTGAAAGTTATGAGACAAGCTTAAAAGCATTTTTGTTGCTGACGTTCAAAGATAAAGACCTGAGACCTGAAAGACTGAAGTGTCACAGCTGAAGAAGTTTAAATGTCAGCCAAATTATAAAAAGTCTGCTTAGTGCAAGTTTTTCTGCTCAACCAGCCACTTATTTATTTCTGTCATTTCACACTCGCACAGCCCAAAAAAAGCTAACTGGTTGTGGATGCCTTCACTTACAGCCACATATAGATCTGTGTTGTTATTGTGCTGCACGACTGTCACCGTGTCTGTATACTTCCTGCTTTGTTTACCAAACAAGACAATGTACTCACTGACATGTCACTCTTACAGTCAGAACTGCACGTCCCCATGGCGTTCTCATTTGCCATATCGCTGCACACACACACACACACACACACAAACAGTGAAATTGTCCTCAGCCACAAAAGTGTGGTGGTCATCCAATAGGCAGGCTGGTGATATCTGTTACGGCTGAAACTCAGGCCCGCGGAGTGACCGGGTCACCAAGTTCACTAACTCACAGACTGGGTTCACTCTGTGGGCAGGAAGGGCTACGCAGTCATGGCTCCAGGTTAAAGGTAGGACAGGTGGTTAAAAGATAAGTTTATGCCAACTGTATATGTTGCTCCTCCTCTTACACATTTCTCGCTGATGTGTCAGATAGACTTTTCCTGCTGTCGTTCATTTTTTTTACAGCAGGAAAAACAACTTCCACAGGTCTGACACTTCCCCAAGGTCGATAATCTATCATAATAAAGACGATGCCTTAGTCTGTCTTTGTCGGTGTGTCTCTTTTATTGGTGTCTCATTGTGTCGGGGTTCAGTGTTTTATTATCAGCGGCCGCTCTCTGCTTCCTGTCATTCACAGAAGGAGCCTCACGTCTCCCGGAGGAAACGATCCCCTAAAAACATGTAATTTGTCACATCAATATCTATTTATTTGATGGTTTTAAACTCAAACAGCAATACGAAAGATGAGAATCTGTTGATGTCCTCATGTACACACACAAAAAAACACACTGTACTCACATGAACTCCACATCTCAAAGCAAAGTGGCTTCAAGAGAATTAAGTTTACCTTATTAATATGCAATTTAATGCAGCAAGATCTTCAGCAAGGCCATCTTCTCTATAGGGAGAACCTCTGGTGTAAAGTGTGAGGTTTTTATCAAGTATCTATTGTTTTAGAGTTATTGTTTCATGTGACAGTCTGCCACGAAAAACAGAGTGAACACAGTGTCCACTTCCCAGCGGATCACGCTTCTGTCTTTCAGTAAACAGTTTGCAAAAAAAAAATCTGCATAAAGAAACTGTGGACAAAAACAACCTTGTGATACGACCGTCCCTGTGTTGGTCACGTGTGTTTCCCAAAGAGATAACAATGATTCATCACACGGTTGTGTTAAAGGGGGAATCCACCTTTACATATTTATTTTCCGATCATATTTTACAGCTCAGTTTCATTTGTGAATTTGGGGCTCTCTCGTGGAGCTGGAGAGGCTGAGACAGACTGTGGTGATGATATCATCCAGAGACAAGTCCTGGAGCTGCTCCACAGACAGTGAATAATGGAACAACTGCTTGGACACTGTCACAGCAGCGATGATAATTATACTGGGATATGTGGTACGGCAGTGAGCACTATTTTCAAAGCCCCTTGGGTGTTAATATCTTAAAAATACACAAAGCTCTATAAACACATTCATCTACTGCTTGTGGACCAGCTCCAAAGACATCACCCGATGCTATCATCAATGTCCTGGTTAATATGCTAATTTATAAGAAATTTATTCAGCCGTAGAAAGAAAAACAAAGAAAATATCTCAATGTAATAAAAACTGGTGGAAAAATAATTATATCAGCAAAAATTCTTTCATGTTGGAATTGCTCATTAAGAGTCATTCCAGTACACCAGTACAGTTCGCTCCCACATTCACAGACATGTCTGGGCTCGTCAGTCACTCCTTCGGACATTTACAACAGCTGCTGTAATGCAGACAAAATACTGTATATCTGGTCTGCCAATTCCTACTCCAACAAGTAAGCAGGTGGGTGACACACTTTTCACTTCCTCTACCAGCACCTCTATCCCATAAAGTGGCTGATGAGTGGTTTTATATTTTTATTTAGGTTCCCACAATGTCACAAATAAAAAAATAAATAGATATCAAGAACCGTAAAGCAAAGTTCCCTCTCAGACTTTAAGTGCCAGCTGTACACTGGACATATAGTACGAGGAACATTTCACAGAGGCAGGAGTACTTGGTGGAAACCTTCAGCGTTTCGTCATCAAATATCTTCCACTGTTGCTCATAATGACAGATCACTGGTTGGTATGGCAACACAACATCCTTAACGCTCCATGTCCAAGTTTAATTTTACCAGTAATTCAAAACGTCAAATCACATCAGTCTCTCTCACAAAATATCTGGCTAACTGGGTTAATCCTGCCTCTTGAAACAGCCTCCAGGTCTCCCAAACCTGACAGCGTATCCACCAGTTATATATCTATCTGAAGAAAAAAATTTAACCAGCTGGAGGCAACACGTGGGGCTTTAACCCTTCCAGGCCCCACGATCACACCCGTGTGATCCAATGACCTCAGTTCTTCCAGTACTGTATGTCAAAGTGAAAAAAAATACTTTCAGATTATATTGGTTGTGTTGTGCTGAAAATAAAAGATGCAAGATATTTTTTCTAAATAGCTTAAGACACCTAAGAGTTAAGGGGCCTGTTGCTGAGAGGGAAGAAAGAAAGGTGGGCAGTGGGAAGAGAAACTATGGGTCACACTGCTTTGAACTAGAGATGACCTCCCATTTTGGGCGTCTAATATCAAAGTCACACACACCACTGCCTGCTAATGGATGATAAGGTTTGGATTAACACACACACACGCACACACACTAAGATCTCAGCTTACACCTGTCACTACTGTAATAAAGGGGGCATATGATAACGCCATCCCAGACTGAGGAAAACCTCCTCTTTGGCAACCCAGTAGGGCTCCTTGTGCAGGATGTGCATCACTTGCATCCTGCGGGACTCGGACACCTGCTGCTAAGCCTTTGCCCCATAGGTGACCTTGGTGGAGGGGCAACTTTTCAGCCCTGACCCTCCTCCTGCAGGAGTGTCACACTGATGCCCACACTCACCCCTCCCCCCAAATAAAATAAAATAAATAAGAAGCAAAAGGCACCCTGAATGCAGCACTCGGGGTGGTGTGTTTGAGTCCAGCTTGGCCACAAAGAACAACAGAGCCCGTTTTTGCAGCTCACTCAACACTGACCACATTAAAATCAAACACATCCTCATCTTGTTGCAACTTCTCACGAGTAAATCAATAAGATTATCGATAGGATCCGACTACCTTTGCACCGGGTTAAAGCTCAGTTTGCCCATCAGTGGGGCTGCATACATCCATCGGGCCGGATTGGGAACTACTAACATACAAAAACAAGTGGCTAACGTTAGCAGGCTAGCACTACACGGGGGCAATTACGACTTTTCCGCCGGGTTGTGCCTCATAACAGCGGCAGGTACTTGTGAGGCAAAGGCACGAAATTAAAATGACAGCACAGGCAGGCTCGGGCAAAGGCGTGGTGGTTATTTAAAACTCACTTGCGAGCTTTAGGTTGGAGCATCCCGACGAGCTGCTGCCGGAGGCCTGCGGGACCCCGGACTTTCCTGTGCTGCTCCCCACGGCAGCGGCTGATCCGGCGGACGCAGCGGCGGTTCCTGGCACACCCGGCGGCTCAGCAAACGAGCTGGTCCTGGGCCGCCCGCTGCCGCTCATATCTCTGTGCAGGGGTCAGGGTTGTGTCGTCCCCACTGTTTTCACCCCGAGCGACAGTAAACTGTGGACACCCGGCAGCGGATAATCGTGGAAAGACACACCGAGAAACAGCGCTCCCGTCGCCGCCGGCTGTCTGGGCTGGTAGCTGTTGCTAGACACCCAGAAACAGACCGCTCGCAATGCCACCTGGGAGATGGAGTTCCGAGCGGCCGTCGCTCAGGTTTACCGCCCAGGCGTTCGCAAATCTAAACAACTACAAATTTTAAAATGACTTAACAGTAGGATGTAGGCCAAAGAATTAGCAGCTGTCACAGTAAATATTCCCACAGAAATTAAACATTTCAGTATTCAAATTAAAATAACAGAATTTACCCTATTAGTGCAAAATGTCCCACCACTTTGTACAGATTATTTTTATGTTGCAGATTTAGTGCAGATTATTTTTATTTTGCAGATTTAGTGTGGCTTGCATATGAAGAACTGTGTAACCTTATTTTGAAATCTGCTAAATTGTACTTTTACTGCTTGTAAAATGATATTAAAATAACAATCATTGTGCACTAAAAATATTGAAAATACCAGGAGGTTGAGCTTTATAATACTGTAAAATCTTAATCTAGATTTGCTTTAAATAAAGGACTTTTTTTTAAAATCTTTCTTAATGAAATATTCTGTTATATGGTTATATGTCTTACTTGGGGGAAAACAACATACACATATAAACCAGTAAAGTTTATTTAAGGTGTCGTCACCTCCAGCTTCCTACAGTGTTTTTGCCGATACTGATCAGGTTCCCTTACCTTATCCCACCTTATCTCACCCAATATGACCTGAATCTCAAAGTCTACTCTAATCCAACAAGCACTCCTAACAGTGAGGTCAAGGCGGTTGCATCTGTAGATCCTGTTCATTAGTCTACAGGCAAATTTGTGAGGGTGAATTTGCATTTTGGAAAAAGCAAAGTATCAGAGTCGTGTGACACTTTCTGTGCATAGATTCACAAAAAAGGTTTGGTCAAACATTCAAAAATTATAAAACATAAGAGAAATTCAGGCATGTGAAATAAATTCAAGGACATGAGACATTGTGTTAGATCTTTAATATTCTCAATATTTAGTTTTTTTGTTGTTGTTTAGAAATATTGCACATGGTCAACATGCCTGCTTATGAGATAACACTCAACTCGCTCATCCTAAAATTCCTTCTCCAAAGTAAGGACAGTTTATTTTTAAGCACAATCATACAGTGTACACGCATACATGTGTGTGTATGCACATGTGTCTGTGTGGGTGTGCGCACGCGTGCATGTGATTGCACATGCATGCAGATGGACACTTTACAGCCCTAACTTCAAAGAGATGTGAATTGATAGTCTTCTATTACCTGTGTGTATTTATATATATATCTATATATCGTATATCCTGAATCAACTGGGTTTGATAACAGTCAAGATGGTGGACAAAATAGTCATGGTGACTATAAAAATACTGTCTCTAGAGTAGAATATAGAATGTAGAATACAATGAAAAATATACTATTGATAATGTTGCTGTGTGGAGAAAGAACAAGAGGTTGGTTGTGTTAACACACTACCTGCATGTGCCAAAACATACACACACACCCAAACACAGACCTAAATGCACATATATGGAAATACCAGTATATATATTTTTTCACACATCCAACTGTATACAGAGAAACAAAAGAGATACCCATAATAATAACTACCCCCACTCTTCACCAAGGAAGCAAAGAGCCAAAAAGTGCTATTCAAAAATAGTCTTTGACTTTTAGTAAGTTATACCCTCTATCTCTCCAACAATAACAATAATTGTGTGATTCTTTTTTGTTTTGTTTTATACCATAGTTAAAGATAGTATCACAACAGCTCATTCCTCTCACTGACTGACTGCACTGGATTTAATATCTATGGCACAGAGCCTTCCCCCGAAAACAAAATAACCCACCCACTTCCAAAAAAATAAATGTCCTATTGCACCATTTGACGGGAAAGGATAAAGTGTCGAGAAGAGAGGGAAGAGGGGAGGGCTCCAGAGACTGCCCTCCAGGGCTGGTCTAGGATCTGCTTTCCCTGAACTAACCCTAACCAGAACCATCCTGAGCTACATAGCGCTTGACCCGGGACCAGTGCTTAAGGGCACTTTCTAACAACACTTGGAGGGAGGTCGAGGGAGACGGGCGAGGAGGGTGGTAAAGAAGGGAGGAGAGGGCTGAGGAGGGTTGAAAGGAGGGAAAAAGCAGGGCGGACAAGGGGGAGGGAAAGGTAGTTGATAACATACGGAACAAGGTTATTATTTTTTCTACTAAAACAATCTCTAAAAACAATACTTTCCTGATTTTACTTGCGGCGGTCCCAGACGAGAAGGGCCGCACAAATTGTGCAAACACCTGATTTCTGCGTTTTACAAAACGACAAACACCCCTGCTCCCCACTTCTGTGTCTGGTGAGAAATCGTAGAGGAGGGAAGGGGGAGGAGAACCGCCCCAGGTACAATTAAAAGTAGGGGGGGCCACAGATTGATTTTGTCCCCTTCTTTGTCCAAAGTTTTTTTTTTTTGTTGTGATTTTTTTTTATGCTGGAGAAGAAACACAATAGAGCCACGAGAGAAAAACAGGCCACGGTAAAACTGGTTATTTCCACGGCAACGATAACGAGAGAAAGCAACATTATATCCACTGGGAGATTCAGAGAAGTTTGGTTAAAATTCTACTTTTTCTCTCTGTTGGTAAGCTTGTCATGTTGTTGTTGTTGATGTCCTTATTCACTATTATTATCTGTCTTCCTATAGTTGGAATATGAATCTTCCATCCGATGAACGTCATCCAGTTTCTTCTTCTGCCTTTTTTCCGCGCTCTGTTGGGAGCCGGTCAGTGTCGCACTTAACGTTGATTCTTCAAAGTCTCACAACCAATAGTCTCTTTACATAATCTCTTTACGGTGCCTGTTCACACAGGTTTCAGGGAGAGGACCCCAACAGACATACAGACATAGATAATCAGCTCCCGCCAATGAGGACTCAGTCTTTCATAATGGCAATAACTGAAGGTGCAAAGATTGGTCACACTACATCCCAACTCCTGCCTTCTTTTTTGTTTTTCAGGAGCGAATAGATTTCATGCTTTCAGTTTCTCTTCTCACTACAATCACTAAAAACTGTGCAGGCCAATGGCTTGGTCAGACCAGGGTTGACTATGTTTGTGTACGAGTGCTCACACTGCACAGAGGTGTCCATGCACTGCGTGTTTGTGTGTGTGCGTGTACTGTATATTTATAGATATATGTGTATGTGTGTGCTGTCTGTCTTGCAGCATCGAGGGGCTGTGGAATATTAGTGGAGGTCGTTGGGGTTGTGTTTGTGTCCCGACCACTGTGCTGAGGAGTGGAAGGGGCGAGAAGGAGGTCAAGTCAATGGCATCTGAGGGCTGGCTGGCTGGCTGGCAACAGCAAACTGCATCTGCACAATAAGTGACAAAGTGCCTTTGTGTGTCATGGTCCTTGGTGGCGGCTCCTGGGGACTGCCAACCAAGAGTAACAGTCTGATTTGGTAAGGGTGTGTGTGTGTGTGCGTGTGTGTGTTTATGTGGGATCATGTGCATGCTGGAGATTACATATGCACCATGGTTTGTGTGTGTGTGTGTGTGTGTGTGCCAGAGAGATAGAGAGCGTGTACCACAGAGTTTGTGTGTCAAACTACAAACTACTGTACAAATGTGCTGACAGCAGACCTGGGCAAAGTGTTAACTGAAAATATTCTGGATACTTGTGAAAAACAAAAGGGAAAACAATACTCCAAGGAGCACTTGACTCATCAGGACTTGCATGTGATTCATCCTTTTTTTTTCTTTTTTTTTTTTGAATGTTTGATTAGACGAATCAAGTGCAACTTGAGTAGCTTGAATATTTGTGACCATATTCAAATGCATTTCTGCCCAGGTCTGGTGGAAATTAGTGCCAGTAAAACGGATCCCGCTGGAGCCATCAAAGTACTGGTTCAACACATACAAGAACATTCTGCGTGGACGACACACTCCTTTTTCTCCTCTTCTTTTACTTGATTTTCCCACTCTGCCATCCTCTCCAGCTTAGGATCCTTCACTTTTCGGCTCCTCAGGGCTCCGGCCTTTGTCTCCTTGCTGCTCCGCCCCTCCCTCCTCCCGGCCTGATTGATTGAAAGAGGAGCTGTGGGACGGGCCGAGGCTGGCTTCGGCAGGCCCTCCGAGCTCGAGGGTTCCGGGCGTGGCCGTCTGCATGATCTTCTGTCGGACCTCGCGGATCTTCAGCTGCAGACACACCTTGGTGGGGAAGGTGTCCGAGTAGCGCGCCTGGAAGGCAGCAGTGGCCTGAGCTGGAGAGGAGGAGAGAAATAGAAAAGACATGGAAGGGAAGAATGAAAAAAGGAGATAGAGCAGTTACAAAATCCTTAAAGAGGATACTAAAGAGGATCACATATGGATGTTGTTGCTCATTTTAAAGGGTTTTTAAAGCAAAGGATGAGCTACAACAGTATCCACTTAACATTCAGTTTGTTAAGTAAAAGCATATGAACAGTACTAACAGCAACAAAAACAACTGTGGAGGGAAAAAAGGGCGACAAAATGGCTTGATAACGTCACCCTGTCAAACCACGCAGACACCCTGAATGTTTCTGCATGTAGTTCTACTGTGATACTGTTAAATATTACAAAGGTGTAATTATGTATCTTAACATTTCAACCAGCAAAGTACTTAATGGGGGTTTAAAATTCAATCATCCAATTGATATTTAGAGAGTTTTATTAATTAAATAATTTAGCCACATATTTCCCACTGGGGAAGTCTGATCACAACCTGGTCCACCTACAGCCACTGTATACCCCCCTGGTCCAAAAGCAACCGGTGACAACACAATCAGTCAGGAGATGGTCCCCTGAGAAGGAAAGTGCCTTGAGAGACTGCTTTAACACCACAGTCTGGGATGTGCTGATGAACCCGCATGGTGAGGACATAGAGGGGATGACACACTGTCTGAACGGATTACCTGAACTTCTGCGCAGACGTGGTCTCCCCTGTCAAGACAGTCCGCTGCTACCCTAATAACAAGCCATTGGGTAACACGGGAAGTCAAGACTGTCCTCAACAAGAAGAAGGCTGCCTTCAGGAGCAGAGACAGGGAGGCCATGAAAGCAGCACAGCAGGAAGGTGAAACACTGTGTGAAGGAAGCCAAGGACAGCTACAGGAGAAAGGTGGAGCAGAAGCTGAGGGAAAACAACATGAGGGAGGTCTGGGAAGGTGTGAGGACCATCACAGGTCTCAACACAAAGACCAGAGCCGTAGGGGGGACAATGGAGAGGGCAAACGAACTGAATGACTTCTTCAACAGGTTCAACCAGCCCTTGGCCCCCCCCACCCCCGCCCTCACCACAGCCATCCCCACCCTCCCACCCTCTCCCTCCACACACCTCCCCCAGACACCACAACACCACCCTCCTCCTCCCCCACATCAACACAATCTTCGCCACTCATCACCACAGACCAGGTCAGAGGACAGCTGAGGAAGCTCCCACCCAGACCCAGGAAAGCCGCAGACCCAGATAAAGTGCCCTGCCCTAGCCAGTACTGGCCCTAGACCTGCAACTGAAGCCTGCGCGGCAGAACTGGGGGAACCACTACAACGGATCTTCAACCTCAGCCTGCAGATTGGGAGAGTGCCCACCCTCTGGAAGACATCCCGCATCGTTCCAGTTCCGAAGAAGAACCGGCCCAGCGAGCTGAATGACTTCCGACCAGTGGCACTCACTTCACATCTGATGAAGACGTTGGAGCGGCTCTTCCTCAGCCTCCTCAGACCCCAGGTGCAGCACGCCCAGGATCGCCTGCAGTTCGCCTACCAACCAGGTGTTGGTGTGGAGGATGCCATCCTCTACCTGCTCCATCGAGCCCACTCCCATCTGGATAAGGGAAGCGGCACAGTGAGGATTCTTTTCTTGGACTTCTCCAGTGCCTTCAACACCATCCAGCCCACTCTGCTTCGGGACAAACTGAGCAGGATGGGAGTGGACCCCCAGCTGATGGACTGGATCTCTGACTACCTCACTGGCAGACCACAGTACGTCGGGCTGAAGGACATCAAGTCTGACACGGTGGTCAGCAGCACTGGAGCCCCCCAGGGCACAGTGCTGGCCCCTCTTCTCTTCACCCTGTACACCTCAGACTTCTTCTACAACTCGGAGCTGTGTCATATTCAGAAGTACGCTGATGACACGGCCATCGTTGGGTGCATCAGGGATGACAGAGAGGAGGAGTATCGGAGACTGGTAGGGGACTTCGCTGCATGGTGCCACACTAACCACCTACAGCTCAACACCTCTAAGACGAAGGAGCTGGTTATTGACTTTGGGAGGTCCAGATCCAAGACCGCGACCAGTCCTGTTAGAGGGAGCTGAGGTGGAGGCTGTGGACTCTTACAGAATACCTCGGGCTATGGCTGGACAATAAACTGGACTGGACAACGCACACCAGCCACCTGTATGAGGAAGACACAAAGCAGGATGTACTTCCTAAGGAGACTGCGGTCCTTCAACATCTGCAGCAAACTTCTGCAGATGTTTTACCAGTCTGTGGTTGCCAGTGTCCTCTTTTACACTGTGGTATGCTGGGGGGGCAGCATATCCAAGAAAGGACACATCAAGACTGGATAAACTGATCAGGCGGGCCGGCTCTGTGGTCGGCACGAAGCTGGACTCTCTGGTGATGGTGGCAGAGTCGAGGACTCTGGACAAACTGCTGGATATTATGGACAATGCCAGCCACCCTCTGCACACCGTCATCAGCAACCAGAGGAGCCTGTTCAGTGAAAGACTGCTCCTTCCCAAGTGCAGGACCAACAGGCTCAAGAACTCCTTTGTCCATCATGCCATCATACTCTACAACTCCTCACAAGGGGGGAGGAGGACATAGAGTAGGGGTGGCAGCCATTGTACACTTACCTGTACAGCACATACAAACACTTTGGACACTTTTTCCTCTGGTGCAATAATAACCTCATCATATGGTGCAATAACTTTAATTGATAATTTATAATCCGTAACTTATTCCATACAAGCCATAACTTATTTCTACAAGCCATACTCAGCTCTATATATTTACTTGTATTATTTTATTCTCATTTTTTTTTTTTTTAAAGTACTTACTGTTTATTTTTCACCTGCGTGCTTCTTCTGTATATATATGCTGCTGGAAACTTAAATTTCCCTGAGGGAGCCATCTCAAAGGGATCAATAAAGTCAAGTCTAAGTCTAAGTCTAATGGTTGGGACAGTAGTTTTCTTCCAATTAGTGATTATTATCTTTTTAGGTGTAATGAGGGAACAGATGTTTTGCCTCTATCGTTTAATTAAAGATTTAATCCATTAGTTAGTTGTTCTTGCTGTGGCACCATGTACTATCGACTGGTGGTTTACCTGAGGGAAAGAAGCCATGTTCCTGAAACAGCTGCATGACCAGGGCCCGGCGCTGATCCAGAGTTCTACGCAGAGACGAGTAGGGGACGCGGTCCAAATCTCCGAGAAGATCCTCCCCTTCCGTACCTGGTGGAGCGAGGAGAACGTCGCATCACTTACAATACATCCTTTTTTTTTTTTTTGCAGAAGCACTGGAGCTGTTGAAACTACTCGTACCTGGCCTGTCGAAGGTGAAGATGTCTCCCTCACACTTGGCGGCGCTCTTGGGGGTGTTGGGCTCTGAGCTGCAGCTGGAGAGGCGACGGGTCTTCCTCCTCGGGGAGCTGGGATCCTCCGCTGTCTGCTCCAGCTCTAGACACGTGACATGTGAAGAATGAAGACAGGAGATGTGGGGGAAAAACAGAGTAAGAGGGGACAAGGAAGATGAGACAAAGTCTAGATTCTAAAGTAACATTTCTCTTTCTCTCTCTCATTTCTCTGCATCTCACCGGTGGAGTTGCGTCTCTTCCTGCGGTAGCTTCCCAGGATGGCTCTTGGCGAGGTGGCCAGACTCTGCAGAGTGGGTGAGGGAAGGACCTCCTCTGGGTTAAACTCTGGAAGCTCGGCAAAACGCTCCTCAAAGTACGTCTCCGACAAGACCCTGCACACAGAGATCAGCCTGTTCACACAAGTCCCCATTATCAGTAGTCCATTAATCCAGTGGTTAAAATATCAAGGGATGGCCTCTGAAAGTATACACATTTTTTCACGCCTTAGGGCCGAGTTCTGCCCGGGCTTTCTCTCCTCTGTGGCTTCACCACCACTCTCCTGCTGTCTAAATAAAGAACATAAAGGGTGAGCACTCTGCCCACTCACATTCAGTAAACAAAGAGTTTCCACCACAATTTTATGAAGTTGGAGGTTTGGTCACAAACTGAAAATGGAGCTAGATGCCACTATGTGTGAAAATCAGTGTTAAATAAAGTCAACAAACGGAGTCCTCTCCAGGGCGCTGTATCTCATCTTCAAGCTGCTTCACGCCATAATTACAGAAGACAAGCTCCTGTTATAAGAGCTCTCTCAGCTTGAGAGGACGTAAACTGTTAAAATACAGAGAACATTGTCTTACCACAACCAGAGAGCCAGAAGGAGCAGGCAGACTTGTTTTATTTTGCCCTGGCACTGATTCTATGAGAGCCATGTTTGATCACAGAGAATGGCTCTGGACTTTAATAAAAGCTGGTCTTAAATTGTAACAGAACACTTTAGTCTTACAATCGATTTCATGTCTCTGTTTACAGGTACTTACCCGTGTCTTGTCATTTAGCGATCCTGAAACTTTGAGATTCCTTTAAACACAAAACCCACTCAGATGTTTGAGTAAATAAATAAACCTAAGACCTTGTGACTCGTGCCCTTCTTCTAGTGCCCACACTTACTTGTCGAGAGAGTCAGGCGTCTTTTTGAGCGGAGGGGGTCTGAACTTGGTCTTCTTTGAGGAAGAGGGGGGATCTCTTTCCGCAGGGGGAGGGGGAGGGGGGTCCAAACCTGAGGGTGGTGGTGGAGGAGGGGAACGAGGTCCAGCCTAGGAAGAGGGCGAAAGAGTTGACAGAAAAACGGAGAGGAAAGTCAAGGTCCAAGTCAAAGTCATATAACTTGTTCTGAAATAAAAAAAACATCTTTCCTCATTTTTCCTCAGTTTTTCATGCAAAATATCTTTATTTATTGGGATATGGAAAACTGTGTAGTCTCCTTTTTCCAACTCAGATATTCCCTGACTCTTTGAGAGAAGTTCTGAGAGAAGTTCTTAGAGAAGAATAAAAAAATCTAACCTAAGCCTCTAAATGTCCTTAACCAAAGCTTCAATTAATGTGATTTATTGATAAGAGAAATGCCTGAATGACTGGAGCAGGTATGCAGTTTTACTCACCTCTTTGCTGCTGTCGCTCATGCTGTGGTCCTCTCTGTCTGTCTCTCTGCCTCCTTTCTTTTCGCTGTTCTCCTTCGTCCCTCTCTCTCGCTCTCTGTCCGTCTCGCTCCATGTCTCTCTGCTGTGTCCATCTCTCAGATTTTCTTCTTTGATGTGCAGGACGATGTACTCCTCTTTTTTGACTGACACGGATAAAGATAATTTCAAACTTTAATTTAGAAATACATAATATAACCTCATTTATCTAGCTTGTTTAAAGGGCGCATACTGCAACTTTCACGCGTCTTAATCCTGAAAGTTTGGTTTCACTGCAAGATTTGAATCTGGTAAACATTCACAAAAAAAAAAAAAAAAAGAGAAACTGATTCCCTTGATGGACAGTTTAGAAAACATCTGATGATTCTGCAACTTCTTGTTTTTCATCTTGAAAATGGAAAGATAGCCTAGAAAGAGCCACTTTCATCTACCCAGGCTTCATGTTGATGTTTGTTTAGATGTAAACAGATTTGAGAAGATTTGTGAGGCTCACTCTTGACTAAACTAAACAAATTTTCCAGAGTGACCCGCTCGACGAGAAAACAACCCTGAAATTTAAAAACAAACCAGCTGAAACCAGCGGAGCGTTACCTGCCGTGGCGCTGATCGCACAGGTGGCCGGCGAGGAGCTGAGGGCGCCGCTCGACGACCCGTGTCCTTCGTCCTCGGCCTCACCGTCCGGCTGGATCTCCCTCTTCACCTCCACCTTCAGCTCCGACTCCGCTGCCACGTTGGGCTGAGGGGTCGCCACCAACGAACCATGTATGCCGGTCGCGAGTGGGGACGAGGGGCTCATCACGTCCTGGGCCGGGGAGGCGACGGCGGGCGGCACGGTTGTAACGGAGACCACGCCGGTAGCCAGTGCAACGGTTGGTGCGGGGTAGATGGCAGTTAGTACCTGATGAAGAGGAAGGATAGATGTCAGAAAAGCAGATGAGGCTTTCCTGTTTTTTGTTAAGAGGTGGTAACAGCCAGTGAGAAAAATCTTTTAGCTGTAAATCAACCCATTACTTTTCAGAACTGGTGTAAATGTAACACGTAATGTAGGGCCAAAAGTGACTGTTGACACTTTCTCTTGTTTGTTCACAGTAATTTCCCTAATGTCTCCAAACGATAGTCATGATTTATCGACACCAGAACGCAGCATCCAGCACCATTAATCCAGCTGCCTCTGGAAGCTGCATGTGCTCCTTTCTCTCCCACCCAAATATAATGGCTTTTTAAAAATGTACGCTCTTTATTGCCTTTTGATGAGGTTTCATTAATCCATACACTAATGGTAAAACATGGGACATTGTGAGCAGAAAAACTCACCCAAAGCTGAAAACTGAAACTATAAAAAGATCTTAGTAACATCTAAAAATGAACTTTTGAGGAAAAGTGGGAAAATATCTGATAAAAAGGTAGATTTACCTTTAATGTAAATTTAATTTCTCACTCCTTAAACACATTGAGTGCATTTCAGTTTTCTAATTTTCTTCATGACCTCACACCTATACACTATGATTCAAAAGACTTTGGTACTAGCACCATACAGTTCACAGTTTCTCTTTACCTGACGACCAGCGGTGCCCGACGCCTGACCTGGAGAGGTGTGTGATTGACAGCTGAGGGGCGGGGCTGGAGCTAACAGTGGCGGCTGACCAACGATGGGTTGAACCAGGGCTTGCCCGGCTGGGGCGATGGTGGCGAAGCCCAGGGTGGTCAGAGATGACGGGAGATACGCAGGGCCTGGAGCGGGTGTGGCCTGCTGGGGTGTTGCCGTGGTAACTCCTGGGCCTGACTGGACATACGTGATCCTAAAGGAGAGAGGAGTCATGAGTGCTACACATGAGACAACAAGTAATGATCTGAGCAGCTTACTAACCTCTGTGGCTTATTAAGCAACAAAAAATAGCAAAAAAAAAGACTGACCCTGATAAAGGGTTATTTTTTTATTATTAATTATCTTGTCAATTATTTTCTTGATTCATGGACTAATTATTAATCAGAAAATAATGATAAAATATCCTTTTTCCAAAATCTGAGCTTACTTCAAATAGATTTTTTGTCCAGCCAACAGAATCTAAAGATATTCAGCTTACTACCGTAGAAAACAAAAGGAAAAAATGATGGAAAATACAGCAAATATTTAAATTTCAGAAGATGAAACCAGTAAATTCAGGGCATTTTTGCTTTTTTGGCATTTTGACTAACCTTAACTCAAACAATTCTAAAAACTGTTACTGATAAATGTTCTGTCAGTAACCTCATTGATTAATTGAGTCAAGAGTTCAGCTTATAAATACATTTCTTTTTAAATGTGGCAAGGACCTGAGGACAGAGGGCATCGTATGTTGTAAAGCCACTTGGGGCAAACTGTGATCTGTGATACTTGACTTAAAAAAACTTGAGAAAAGGACATTCAAAGTTTTTACAATTAATGCAGTTTACATCGCTCCAGAGGATAATGCGGTGTTGGATTTATTAAGCTACAGCTACTGAAGATTAAGTACAATTAACATTATGCCCCGGCTGTAATCGAAATCCGACAGCATCTTTATATCTCAGAAGGATCTCTGACTGGCTGGAGAAGATAACTGAGGAGAATAAAAAAGCGGGTATATGTTGCCGTCTTTCACGTGGCGTGTGTTAGTGACCTGGTGGGTGGAGAGGTCAGGAGAACGGTCTGTGGGGGCGCGGCACCGGGAGCCATCACTGTTGCCATGGAAACAGGAAAGGGACTCGCAGGATGCACTGCTGCTCCGCTGCTAGGGTGGACGTTGGTCTGAACCACAGGCATGGGAGCGATCTGGATGATCTTTGAGGAGGGTGGAGGGGGGTAAGAAAACACAAGCAAGAAGATTTTCTCACCAAAAATCTCAAAATAGACCAAGAATTTGTTTTCCAGCTCTTTTAGAGAAAACGCACATCTGATAGTTAATCATTTATTCCTCATGAATCCAGTGAGGCAAAATTTTAAATATCGAAAGAGGTTTCATGGCCTTTAGAACAATTCTAGTACTGGTCCCTTCAGGATAAAATGCAGCAGAAAGGGTGCAACAACTAATTATTTTAATCTGATTTCTTATTTCATCATGTTGATCAAGTGATTAATAATTAAGTTACGAAGCAACAGTGAAAATATACCGAAGCTCAAGAGATCTTCATTAAATCGATTGTTTTGTCCCAACCAACAGACAAACATTTCTAATTTACAATTATATAAAAGAGAAAGGAGCAGCAAATCATCACATTTGGAAAACTGGCACCAGTAAATATTTTGCATTGTCCTTAATTAATAATTATTATCTGTTTCAGCACTTCACAGTATTGTTGCATCACAGTGTGTGAAAGAACTTTTCTGAGCGAATTCTTCTAAAAGGTTTTGCTCCAAATCAAAAATGGATAAAGACTGCAGCACAGAGCAGTAAAACATGCAGCAGATTTCTTCAGCGCACAGTGAACAAGTGTCGTCTCTGTCTCGCTTTAATGCCGATGGTGCTGTTGTGGATTTAACTCCCTCGTCAGCTTTCAGCAAACAGGGTGGCGTCTATTTATCTTTGACACTGCTGACACTTGTTTTAGTTACCGTGTTGACACTCTCACCTTGTTTCCTGTCGTGGGGCCGTTCTGCACAGGAAGAGGCGGAGCGACGAGGGAAATGGAAGGATGAGGAGGAGTAGACCCTGTTCTCACTGTTGCCATGGGAACCAACATCTTGCTCTGCAAGACAGGCGACTGGGTTTGGACTAATGAGTGAGAAGGAGAGAAAAAGAGAGAGAGAGAGAGAATTAAAACACTCAGCATGAGAAACAGATGAAACGAGCCAAAAGAGGGGAAGTGAAGACAGCACAGGAGCGACGGGTGGGCGGAGACACACTGAGACAGAGAGGACTTTGCAGCTACCGATAATAGTGAAATTCCTCCCTGATAACAAGGTGGAACGATATTCTGTTGCTTCTTACTCTTATGAATAGAGAGTGATTAAGGCATGGGTGGGCGGCGGGCGCTCATACTCATGTCAACAGTGTTTCTCCTGTCAATCATTTATCTCCCGTTTATGTAAGCCAATCAAATCTATTTTCAGTGCTTCCCGTGGAGATGATTAATAAGAAGTAAGAGACGGGAACCAAAGCAAAATGAAAAATGAAAGAAAGACGTGTTTTTTTTTTTTCAGTTTTCAGTTGACTGAACTCGAAACTCTGATTTGTTTTTTTTTGTTTTTTTCGGCCAATGGTTGCTTTCTGTCTCACCTCTGGTCCCGGGGCTGACTGATGCAACTCTGATTCCCGCCCCCGAGTGCACGCCATTGGCCAGGGCGGCATTGGTGGGCAGGGAGAGAATTTGCTGGTGGGTGAGCTGAGGGGAGGAGGGGCTCTCGGTGGGCAGGATGTACTGGACCTGAGCTAGCGGCTGGGGGCCGGCAGGAGGTGTGGGAGAGGAGGTGGCGGCAGTGGGGTGGAGCTGGGGCTGGAGGGCAGGTACGGGGGTTTGTGCGTGTGGCTGCGGGGAGGTGAGGAGCTGCACAGGTTGGGCGGCGGGATAGGACGTTCCCAGAACTAGGTTAGTGACCAGGCTGCTGCCCCCCAGAGGGGTGACACTGACTGGACCGGGAGAGGAGGAGGACGAGGACAGGTACCCACCCCCTGCGGTGATTGGCAGCTGCTGATGTCCGCCTCCTCCAATCAGGAGACTGGCTTTCTTGTCCTGGGGCAGAGAGCTGAGGGTGACGGCTCCTTCCACCGGCTTGCTGGCGATGGGGATAGGCGTGCTGGCGATGGGTCGTACCACGTTGGTCACCATAGTGGGAGCCATGCGGACGGCACCAAGGACCTGGGTCAGACCCTGCTGGGCCAGTGCCGGGGGGGCTTGGGTGCTGGATGCTGAGCCTGCGATGGACAGAGAGGAGACACCCTGCCCACCTCCTCCACCTCCTTCTCCTCCGCTTGCTGCTGTTTCCTCTCTCTTGGATCCTCCCTCGCTCCCCTCCTCTCCTCCGTCTGTGCCTCTCTTTCTCTTTCTCTCAGACCCCTCTTCACCTCCTCCTCCTCCTCCGCCTCCTCCTCCTCCGTTCCCTTTAGCTGAGGTGGAGTCGGATTGAGGGATGGCGGGAGAGGAAGAGAGGGAAAGAGGAGCGAGCCACTGGCTGGAAGCCATGCTGGAGGGAAGAGAGAGAGACAAGGAGAGGGAGAGATGAAAGCCAGGAAAGTTATTATGTTAAGTTCTTCTCATGTATTCATGAACACACAACTTTCTCAACCGACAGTAACTCTGGAAAATCTGTGGGTTTTTAAAGCTTGATGAATTCAGAAACTAAAAAAGCCTAAATTAAACCACCTACGATATGATGCCTTACATGCAGAATTACACTGTGTAAAAATGAAATGGCTCTCCACTGTAAATCAAGTTACATCAATACCTTAACTGAGCTTATTCTGCTGATGAAGACCCAGATTCGGTTTTTAATGAACAGAAAATGTTTTTCCGTGTAGCTTTTATGAAACCTGATATCTTATATTCAATGCCTCAATGCAAAGAGGCAAGTATTAAAAACAAAACATTCCCTTTCTATTGTGTATACACAGTACAAAATAGGGGAAGGAAGACACATGGTCACCCTGTAAAATCTCAAAGTGAAGTCTGTTGTATTATTTGCAGCTACCTGTCCATCTGGTTCGTCCTCATCACTGTCCGTCACTCTCTCTTTACACTTCAGGTCAATGGAGCCTTCAGGGCAGGAGTCCTCTGCAGGTGGGACGTGAATATCAGATCTTAATGTTTTAACAAATTGGTCTAAATTTTGTTCATGAATACTATGACTAGATATGTTCGTCATCCTATTTTCTTTTCCACAACTGAGATGAGACGACACAGATGTCATTAAACACTAACTGGGAGTATATCAACATGAAAAAAGACTCAAACATAGCTTAAAAAGAGAAGACAAAAAGAGAAGATGAAATATTATAAACTCTTTTTTTCCCCAATGCAGCTGTTTCCTGTGCTGTGCACAACATATGACGATATGCCGTATCCCAGCAGCACACAATAAGCAGTCAAGAGGACTTGGGTGTAGCTTACAACAACATTTTACAGAAAGCAAGTTAAAGTTAACAGTTACCACAACAGGGCTAAAAATCTTCTGTTTGGAGTAGACTAGGCTGACTGAAATGTTCAATATAATCTGATGACTAAAAAAGAGTAAAATGTCAGTTTTCATTTCTAAAACTAGAGTAAAATAATTACTTGCTTTGACTAAGACTAAAACGCCTTGACTGTAAGTCAACTAAACTTTGACACAGGACTAGACAACAAAGGGGACTAAACACACAAGATACACATAACACATAACCGTTTCCTGGATGTGAGATCAGCTGGACAGGCTGTCCTCAAACCACCAGAATGACAAAGAGACAATCATGTGCTGTTATTGCTTTACTTTAACACATTTTGCTGACACTGTCATTGTGTTTGTTTAAAAAAACACACTGATTGTTGTGGGAACTGAAACTATGACATTGTGGTTTTGCAATACTCTGGTGATCATGCAACTCACCCATGACATCATCGTCCCCCTCTTCCTCACAGATGACCATGCGCTCTTCATCACTGGTCACGTCCTCGCTGGCTGCGCCCGGATACACTGACTGAGGCGGTGGCCGGTGGCGAAACAAACTCGCTCCGTCCTCCTGATACAGTAGAGAAAAGAACATTTTTATGTCTTTACGATAAAAAAAGAAACGTCTGGACCGTTGTTGCAGATTATAAACTCAGAACGAAAAAGGAAAACCTCACATATGACAACGCCTCAGACAGAAGTAACACAGCTGTTATCAAAGCACGCATGCATACACACAGCTTTGCCACCAGCATTAAACGAATGCCTTTAAAACAAAAGAGCTCACATGCAGGCCTATCCCTCTGTGATTAGGAGCGAAGCAGCAAACACCACAGTCTCATACCTTCAAAGGCACTAAAAAAGTAGAAAGTGAAACCTTTGAAGTTGGAGGCTGAGCTCCCCCAGAGCTTTCAGTGGGTTTTCAGCAGCAACAACTCAAGCCCTCACGCAAAGAACAAAGAGAGTCCATTTGAACTGTTTCTGAACAGCATGCTTTCAGTTGTAGGGTTCAACCAAAATGCTCTGCAGTGCGAAGGACACACTGTCTGCTGTTTGTGAATACACATGTTGGTGCGTAGGCGTAGCATACACACAAGCGGCAGCTCTGTTTTTTTTCTTTAATACAAATTAGTACAGTATGTTGCTTTTATTTTCTCCATTTTCATTTGTTTGATTTTTTTCTTTCCTCTCAGAGGTCCCGCAAATTTGTTAGAAGAGCCTGAATAAAACTCCTGATGTGATTTTAGCTGTAAGATGAAACTAGCCGGTGATCTGGAGCAGTTTGCTTCGTATTCTTAAGTCTCTCGGGTCTGTTTGGTGCCTTTGAGCTACATATTAACAACCTCCTACCTTCTCCAGGTCTCTCTCTCGCTCCCTCTGCTCCAGGGTGTGCACGGCGCTCTGGGAAAAGGCTCGGGGACGGGGGTGCTGCCCCACAAACGGCCCCCCTCGACGCTCCGATCCCGCCGGCCAGCCCGAGCCTCCCGTCTTACCCTCCAGCACCTGGGACTCGGGATGAGGATCTGAGAGAGGAGAGAGGAGCCAGACTCTGAGCAAAGATAAAATATCACGGTGTGTCATCATGAAATAGATCAATAAAAACTTAGAAGCCATTCCATAAAATCCACACCGGTGCTGTGTCTAGAAGCATCAGCAAAATGTCTGCAGTATGCAGTAAAAAGCAGTACAATGTTTTTCAGCAGCATTTTTTTTTCAGAAAATGGTTCAATATGACTGAATGTATTTGAAATCACTGCAGGATCTAAAACAGTTGATGAGGATCAAAACCATTCACTGACACACACCTATGCTCTCTGACATGCTCCTCTCCCGTGACTCCTTTGGCGTCCCTCGGCCCTCAGACAGCGACTTCCTGCGGTCCTTGTTGCACCACTTCCAGTCTGGGTGTGCTCTGAAGTGGGCCTCCTTCACCTGGAGGAGAAGAAGGAGGAGCAGGAGGAGCAGAGGAGGAGAGGAGGAGAGGGTTTTAAATTTTCTGTTGATCCAGTACAAGTTTCACCTGCGGTACCTTTCACCTAATTCTGGATGAGCTGCTACTGCCGCTGAAAAGAGCGCAAAATTGAAAACTCATAAACGGACAAAAGACTCACTGCTGTGTTATGATATTTATATATTTTATGATTTTAACCTTTACCTGTGCCTTCAGCCCTGACAATGCAAAACAAACAGCAAACTGAATAAACTAAGACAGTATTTTTACCTGGAAGGCCAGGTCATGGTACTGCTGCTTCTCGTTGGGCCCCAGAGCGTACCACCACTCCCCCAGGATCTTGCTGACAGTCCGGTTGTCCTGGTTCGGGTGTCGCTGGTGCACCAGGGCCCGGTGGCGTTTACTGAAGATCATGAACGCGTTCATGGGGCGGCGGATGTGGTCCTTCTCCCTCTGATTGGGGTTTAGAAGAGAACAGAAAGAGCAGACATTAAAGTTAAGCTGTGGGAGTGACACTTAATAAGCGATGATCTTTTTTTCACTTTTCTGTCAGCATGCTGGACTGACCTTCCTGTCGCCGTCCTTGGGCAGAGCGCTGAGCGATTGTGTCCGTCTCTTCATGGGACCAGTGGAGGGCGCCGGATCGTTGGCCACACCCGGGGAGAATCTGCATTAACACACAGAGGAAAAAAAGTGAAACTGCGAGTCCACAAGGGATGGAAAATCAGGGGAGATTCCTCACTGTGAGGGACTTTCAGGAAAGAAACAATACTGAAGGATTTAGGAAGGAAGTTAAGACACAATGGTCCTAATTTCTTAAGATACTCTGAAGAGAGAAACTCTTGATTTAACTCTAACTTTTTAGGTTTTAAGTGAATTTCAGTCCTTAATTGTTTGATGTAAAAGGTTTCATGAGGTTCCAGCTCTTCTAACTCTTAACTAGTACGACACATTAAGCTGTATAAACCACATTTTTTTTCGCGTTTTGATTATAGTGGTTACCCAGAGCTCACGTCAACCAGCTCACACTTTGTCTTCCTGACTTTCTTTTTCTTTCACTTACTGTTAATGCGATCAACTCACCTATCTCTGTCTGTTCAGCTGTGGTTGTTATCACTGCACATGAGTATTTATTCAGTTAATTCTACAGAAACTGCTGATTTTACCAATAAATTGAACTCTTCATGCGAGCCAATTTTCCAGGAAAAAAGCAAGCAGACATAGAGTAAATAAAAAAAGTAGGTTAAGTTTGATTTACTATTGTGTTACAGCTGTTGGAAAAACTGTGTGGTACAGGAGTTTCTATACTTTAATTTCAATAATAATAAACTTTAGGGATGATACTGGCAGAGAGCCAAAAGAAAACATGAATAGTAAAACATACATCGTGATAGATGCTGAAAGAGGAAGAGGGTCATTTATGCAACTGGGTATGAAACACACACCACGGACTTCCCAATGACTAGCAATAGAGCAAAACTGCAGACTAATAAATGTTGATGGTGAATAAACCTTTTCTTGGCACAACTGGAATGAAACTGTTTAAATCGTGAGCAGAAGTGTTACGACTACAAGAAAAAGTCTTCTGAAACTGTGAGCCGGCAGACAGAACGTCTGACTCTCTGTTAGAGAGTAAACTCGGTGTCAAGTCGTCACTACATGAATATGGCGGGCGTTTTCACCTCCTTGTCTAGGTTTTATAAAGCACTTTTTGTGATGTCCAGCAGACACATAATACAGCAAAGATTAACACACACGCAGTGGAAGGAAGTTAGAAAAGTCACGAATAACCAGAGCAATCTGAAGGTGTCAGAGAGATTGGCTTTCTGTGAGAGTTTGTTTGGGGTCAGGCCAGATGTGCTAACGTTTATAGATGTGTGTGTGTGTGAACGTGTGGGAGGTGTAAAAGCTTCCTTTGTAGGTAGAAAGATCAAGAACCGCCAAGAAACAGGAGGCTGACTGATCGTCTTCACAAAAAAAAAAAAAAAGAAAGAAAACTATAGCTGGCAACTCGGGTACATGGCTAACACACTTTTTCTCAGAGCGACCACATCACAGCACTGCAACATGTTTCCGCTAGGTGACGTCGCACGCTTGTATTAGCATGTGGCACTACATGCTACAGGGGTTTCAGTTTGTGGCCGTTTAACAGTTAAGAAATGCAAAAAGAAAACGAGCTGAGGGGAGAAATACAAAACTGTAAATGACAAAAAAAAAAAAAGCTTATTATACTTATATTTTTATGCTCCTTCAAGCGTATGTAAAGTGAGGGATGTATTTGTAGAGAAGACGAAGAAAACTGAAAATAATTGGAGCTCAAATCTTGTTGAAGTGTGATGTAGGTTTTATTAATCCCATAAGTCTCTCCACTGAGATGTAGCCAGGTAACAGGTGCAACCGCTGCAGCACCGAGAGACTGAGACTGAGAGACTGCCTAAGCGCTTCTTCTTTGTGCTCGCAGTGATGGCGGCTCTGTTTGGAGCCACCATCACTGCGAGCACAGTGACCCTGAAACATTCAAAACCACACTACCAGCCAGACAGCCACGCAGCCCGTCTGAGTCACTCTGAAAGAGCAATAACCCAGCCAGACGCAGAGACGCAGCCTGAGACTGAGTGGAATGAGCAAGCACAGACTGTACAACTCCTGCCAGACACACACACACACACCGATGCAGCTGGTAGATAAAGTTGTTTGTTGTTGTTTGTTTCTTTTGAATTTTTGCTGTCAGAGGTGGATTTTGGTGCACCTGTTCAGAGCGTGGCGTCCTTGAGAGTTTTAAAGCCGGCGATTCAAACTACGCCGGCAAAACTGCGTCTGACATATTCTGCAGTTACTATCCGCTTCTCACTGAGTCATAACCGGAGTCGCAGAAAGGAAACAAACACAATGCATGTAAGAGTTTGCTCAAAATGAGTCGACATCATTTAAATGTAGTACCAAAACAAGTTATTTTAAAGGACATAAGGTTAGCTAAAGAACTTGGTTGACAACACGGATGTTTTTTTTTTCTTTTCCATAATTTAAAGTTTGCAGAGAAATAAAATATAGCAACAGACTATTTTATTTTAAAATGGAGCAAAATCAAATCAAGAATATGATCATTTATGCTACAAAATGAACTGACTGTGTGACATATCATTTCAATTCAAGTCAGTGAGTTTATGTGTGAATAATGTAGATATAAATTATTTAATTTGCATGGAAATGGACCCAAACTGGATCAACGTCTGTCTTGCTGTTTCCTGTGTCTGACTGGTGGACCGGCCTCGTTTCACAGTGTGGTCAATGTGCCACGGCGCTACTCTACACCTGAATTTCAATCAAATGTTTTCATTTCTCGCGCCTCTTTCTCTTTATCTCATGATTCATTTGCCACCCGTAGGCGTTGCTGGACTTTGACAACCGACTCAAAATGAAAGAAATTTGCAGCAACAACAAGACAAAAAAAAAAAAAAAAAAAAAAAAGTACTTACGGGTCATCTGTATCGCTCTCTGTTTCGCTGTCAGCCCCACCCCTGTCTGTAGGAGGATTGTCATTGGTCGGGGGAGGGCATGACGGCGAGCCCCTCTCGAGGTCCGGAGGGCCGCTCCGCCCGTCGCTCACCAGGGCCACACCACAACGGGGCTCTGAAAAACGACAGCCATTTATACGGCAGTGAGTGAGAATCTTTATGAAAATCAGTAACGGTGCCATATGTGTAAATGCGGGGCTGCCCTGCATGCAGCTTGTTGATGGATAGATCTATTCTGGCCAACTGACTGTGGGAGGTGTGAGAAGCTCTGAATACATTTATGTTATAATCTGTTGCAGTAGTAAGACAGAGACTTCATGTTGGAGCTGAAGACTGTTCACATATAAAGGAAATGTTCCCTTTGGTTTTTTTAATATATTTTTACACCGCAGATGTCTTGTTAACAGTTTATTGTAGCCATTTAATGAGCTTGCTTCCTTTTACTGGATTTATTTTTCATTTTTGTGGCTGTTACAACTTATCCAAGAGTTTTTGTGGCAATTATTTAGATGGGAAAACATTCAGCAGCCTGTATACAGTGTGGTGATTTCACTAAACTAATTCCCCAAATTACAATTGGATCTATATGTTATGGTCAAACATCCTAAAAGATTAAATGATAAAGATTATTTGAGATTGATGACGCGACAGGGGATGGCATGAAGTCTCTAGAAGTTAGGGTGATAAAACAGTTTGAAAATAAACAATTCATCAATATTAAGTACAAAGAAAACAGTACGAGAAAATACATAAAGGAAAAAATGATTTAGACGCCATACTACTACTTTGACACTATCAAACATGCATCTTAATTTATAAAACGTGTGATTTCCACTTCTCACACTACTCATCCACTCTCATACATATTTTGAGTAGGACTGAAATGTTGTCTTTGTATTAAACTTTTGTGGCTTTTCTTTGTCACATTTGTTTAGCAAATCGAATATTTATACTTTTATTCCAATTTTTTATTATGTATTTTACATTGCTTGTCGGCAGCAAATTTATTCAGCGTCCACCATTTGCTGATGAGACTAAATGATTAATCAGTATTTGCAGCCAAAAACAGACAGAGAAGAAAGAAAAACAACTTAGAGAACTAACATAAGGCCTCAAGAAGCTCTGTAGAAAAGAAAATGTGTTCAAATTACCGACTGTCCTCACCAGTCAAAATTAGTCTCTGAATAAATTTTAGCTCTCCAGTCAATAAACAGTGTTATCAACAATGTTACTGGAACTATATTGGTGTGAACACCAACTGAGCTGATTTGCAATTCAGTCGCAACTGTTTTGGGAAACACTGACTTGGCTGCCGATATGTCCAACCAACATTTGTACTGGAGTGTTTTTGGCAGTCGTTATTTGAGAAACGCAGCCCTACACTCCATTTCCTGTTATGATTATTATACTGTGGGAAATACTTGCTTCTGAGATACAGTTATATATATGATTTGAGTACAAGCTGTGAAATTAGCCCTCTGAGTCGCTCTCATGATGTCATGTCCAGAGAAAAGGAGCGGGGTCATTCGCTACCTTTGCTCTGATTGACAAGCTGTTGGCCATCGGCAGGCTGGGCAGCCGCTCCTGATTGGCTGGGCTCCAGGAAAGGGACGAGCGAATGCCAAGGGAACACTGGCACCGACCGAGGCTCCACGTTGGTCCAAACTGTGGGAACACGAAGGGAGAGAGAGGGAGAGAGAGAGAGAAAAAAAGTGAAATGTCATCATGTTTATCCATCTCAGTATCATGGACTGTAGACAGAAGGTAACGCTCTGCCCTCTGGCAGCATGTGAAATCCGATGTGATCGTCAGCCAGCGATGAGCTAAAGCGCTACTAAAAACTACACTTTCATACAAACTGCCAGAGACCGAAGACCATGAATGGAGTTGTGTATTTAGTCACCTACTTTGCCCCCATCTCCTACACACACACACACACAGAGACCATCCCTCAGGATAATGAGAGTTGAGGGGTCATGTGGTGTGTGATGTGGTGAGGGAACCTGTTATTTTATCCACAGAGATTCCAGACTCCAGACTACTCGCTGTCTAGACTGAGCCACACTGCTGCCGAGCTTCGGACTCTGAACTGAACTGACAGGCTGCGTAGTACGACTTTGACTCGTACACAACTCTGTTACCACTGTCCGGAGACGAGAGCAGTATTTTCATAATTCAGATAATACAACATGTATGTAAAACCCACATATAAAGTAATTAAACTGATGTTGC
The DNA here is from genome assembly GCA_023238725.1 of Scortum barcoo. Lineage (NCBI taxonomy): Eukaryota > Metazoa > Chordata > Actinopteri > Centrarchiformes > Terapontidae > Scortum > Scortum barcoo. The sequence continues at coordinate 19,942,863 of CM041548.1, forward strand.
ATCACATGAAACAAAACCCTTTCTGTGGTCAGCGTCCATTGAACACCATGCATTTCCAAATTTGGTGATTTTGCTCCCTGGATTACAACTTTTTAATAGACTGCAATGAAATATTGTTCAGATACTCCCTTTTCCTCAGAGAGATCCTCTGACTTTTCATCTAGCACCATCATCATGTCACATTTTTAATTTATCCAATATCTTTAGCCTCACAAAGCTGCTAGCATGGCTGTACACTCCTTGTCCTGTTCAGGTAAAAACTGAAGGAGTAAATTTTAAAAAAGCTTCGTAATTTCAAAACAGGGTCCGTTTGTTTTAACTGTTAAAAAGAAAAATAGTTTGGAGACATTTTGAAGACACATGGATTTCACAGGAGAGCAACAATGTGTACATAATTATTAAAAATTAATAATTAAATGTAATTAAATTAAATGATAATTAATTTAGTCTATTTATGATTGATATTTACTCAGAATCATTTGGATATAAAATGAGAAAATATATTCATGTCATCACAATATGAAACCAGTGAAACATCTGCCACTGCTATTACTACCACCTCTACTAATACTACTAACACTACTACTACAAACACTACCATTGATATGATTACAACTTCAATAAACACCACACAACTACAGCCACAATTATGCACCACACAACTGCATCTTCAGATATTTCTACTTTGGAAATCAGGGAATCTTTCATTTTTGTCTGTTTTGCCAGCAGCAGTCCACTCTTTATTATATATAATATATAAAATAATAAAGACTTCAGCTCCTTCACTCCTCCCCTGACTGCAGTATTATACATGCAGGTCTAGCCTGGTGGAAATAAACTGGCTATGAACTCTGCTGCAGCACTGCAATGTCCAGTTTCCGTTTCCATTAATAATTTTATAATAAAGTATTAAAATGCTCTATTTATAGCTAACCATTCACCAGCTAGGCTTCATCTAAAATGGAGATCCAGATATTGCTGAGCTAGTCAAAGAGGAAAATGTAAATATGTCCTGAAAGCACTGTTGGCGTCAGAAGTTCTCTTTTGCACGCCACTTGTGGTGTCACATGACTGCTGTTGTGGAAAATAATGATCAGATTTTAGTCGAGAAAAGATGAGAGCTGGTAATCAAACACCAGCACACTCCGTATCTCAGAAGTAAGAAGTAAGCTTTTACTGCTTGCAAACAAGAGTCATCACTGATATGACTCAGGAGAGGCTCTCTGCAGCTCTTATAGTCTTTTGGATTAACACACATAATCAACCTTGACAAACAGCAGGACACACACGGTATCCTTCAGGTTGGTGTATATCATTTCTTGACGTAGTTTGGAACATCCCCCACGGTCAGAACATAAGCACATTGATGTCCTTAACATCTCGTCCACACGTAAGCCATGTGGTTGCAGTACACAGGGCATGTGATTTATCACAGGATGCATGTCCTTTGTTATTTAGAACACACACTAAAGGATAAACTCTTTTTAAATGGGTTTCTTGTATTCAGTTCCCCAACAAATTAAACATTACACTATCATGGTGGATACATAAGATACAGACAATCAGAAAGGCACAATTACAACAGGCACTTTCCTCACACTTTTATCGCTGTGACCTTTGCACTCCGTACTACTTACTGGCAGTTTATGCTGCTGTTTGCATGAGAAACCTCAGCTGGGGAAGTGAGCCTTATTTAAATGTTACACACCAGAAGTTGTTTTCTTCAGGCAGACAAGGCCAGAAATAGTACTGATTACATACTTTATAGTAAAATATATATATGTTTTCCTAACTTAGCATCTACAGGTACATCAGAAGTCAAATTCAGATATACTGCAGCAGCTTATAAGCTTATAAGGATTTAATGGCTTGCTCAAGTGCATGTTAGAAGTAAACAATCAGACCTAGTTTGGCATTTCTAATATATACACAGATACAAATATATCTGCAATAAGCTAATAATGGGCCTGGACGATTTATCAGTCTAGCTCTAATCAGCAGTGCGGATACCAAGCCAACTTTAGGGACTGATCCCAGATCCTTTGTTTAAAGTGCTGTCTCTTTTTTCATTCAACTTAAATGCTATCAGGAGGATATGCCAGACTGACTGTTGGAAACAAAAACAGATTTAGAAGTTTTGAAAATTCAGTGAGGCCTCTTACGCCCAGGACACACAAGAGGCTGGAGCACCGCAAATTCTCCCACGAGCGGCAGTCTGGCTGTTCACACCAGAAGCACATTTCACGACACCGGTCAGCGAGCAATATCTGCTCCTCTGCTCTTTTGTAATCACAACTAGAGATCAGCTAATAACCTCATTAATTTACAACTAAAAGATTTGTATGTGCACATGTAGGCCTGTGTTTACTTCTAGTACGCTCTCACTCTTCTATCTGGGTAAATAATAAAATGATAAATCACTGAATAAATGGCCACAGTATAGGGAAAGTGTTTGCTACCAGTGTTGTGTAGTTAGGTCTGTAGCTTCATATTACATACAACTGACATATTACAATCAGAGTAACATGTTTGTTTATACAGTTTATCCAGTTGTCAGTGTGCTGAAGAAGCTGAAACCATGGCAGGTTATGAGCAGAATAAAGCCAAAGAAAATACTTTTTCAGACACTTCAGTGCCATTTCAAATTGGATTTAAGACCAAATTAATGATAAAAATAAAGAAACTATGCTCACAGAATTCAACTGGTCGTTGCAACAGTTCAGGGACTCATTTGAATGAACAGCGCAACAGGAAATGTTTAGAGGCTCAACACTGCATTAACCCTGTCGCGTATTGTTGTAACAGTGAAGATACATGAGTCAGAATGTCACCCAGTGGAAATGCAAAATCAACATACTTCACTGTTTCCACCCACAGTTGTGGTCAAACTACACATAATTACTATTCGGCCTGCCTTACTTTCTATCTCTGCCTCAACCCAATATAACTGTATATTGGGTTAATATAAAACAAAAATAAATACATATAAGCCTGTAATAAATGAGATTTCAGCACCTCTTTAAAGAATAAAGCAATATTCTGTATTCTTCTCACTGTCAATGAATCCTATGAAAAGAACAAAACTAACAGTGAACTAGTAATGTTTTAGCCTGATGCCACAGAGCTTCACTGTTTTCCACAAAGTATTAAAAACACATCAGTGAGCCACACCTCAGATGGGTTATGGGTTGTTCCTTATTTACAATGAACACGGGCAGTGTAATTCAATCAAACATCAAATCCTGCTCCACATATGTGTATTAATCCACCGCTGGAAATAATCCCCCAACAAATCAACTCCTGCTTGAGTAACATATGCTAAAATGAAAAAAGGAAATTACCAAGCTATTTATCTTTAAAAGTGAAACCATATATTGTTGACAAGGTTTTTTAAAATCTACTTCAGGGGGGATAAGTGGGCTCGTGGATGCCACAGGATGGAGAAGTTTCAGACAGACACACTGTTGGTTTTGGACTTTTCATGAGATCTGTTGACAGCGAGAAAAATATCAGCCTTACCCTTTAAGGTACTAAATAAATCACGCTTGAGATTCTTCAAACTTTTAAAAGGACCCGCTGACACCCTGAAGAGGCGAGGCATGAATATTCCAGGGAAGCGCTGACAGTGGTGAGTCGTGAAAAATATCAGAGACAGAGATGCTGCTCAGATATCCATCTGTCTCTGCTGGTTTACTTGGAGCACTGACAGTGAAGACAAGCGAGAAGCAGCACTGATAAAGAAATACACCTGACGGGGTGAACAGCTGTCTTCGCACTTTAAGGTGGGAAAATGATGCTACTCAACTGTACATATCCACCTGTCCCACGACTAGACATTACTACCACTGGAGATTTTTACGAATAATTCCTCCTGTGGGTGCACAAGCAATAATACAGTCCCTGAGCTGTGTGACATGATGGGATCTCTTCATCCCTTCTTCTTCTTCACCGAAAGCTGCAGATGTACTCAAAGAGAGCAGTAATGAAACTTGTGATGCTAATGCAGCTGCACTTGAGCTGGGCTATATTTAGGAGAGATCTCAGCTGTGGGGCCTCTGCTGCCTTCTGCCTGTGTTTGTTTCTGGGCCCGCTGTGGCTCTAGGTGTTTTTAAAAATGTATGGCGGAGGAAACGTTACGCTACGGAGGCAGGTGGCTGTTAGCAGCAGTGCGAGGGATGTGAGAGGGAGAGAGAAAAAAAGCGCGCTCCGGTAATCAGCTCAGGCCTCAACGCTTTACTGCGCTAATTCTACCGGTGGAAACAGCGTATCCATGACAACACGCCGGCAATACAATTACTCCTTTTTCTGCTGAGAGTGATGACACATTCACATTCACGATGACCCTGCTGAACACATTCACATCACGCTGGACCTGCCCTTGATGCCCTGTTGTGTGTGTGAGTGTTGTTGTGTGGATTGAACTGAGGTTGTTGATTGTCTGGAACGCCGGATGCCGAGATGAGTGTGTGAGAGTGTGTGAGTGTGTGTGTGTGTGGAGGAGGAGGAGGTGTGAATGTCCTTGGTGCTCTCCACACTCTTGCATGTCTAGACATGTCAATATCCTTTCAAAGTTCCTGTGAAACACCCCTTATCACTCTCTCGCACTTTTGTACACGCGCACATGCATACATATGAAAAAAGGGCGACACCCCCCGCACACGCACACTCAATAACTCTGACACTACAAACACTGAGTCACAACTCACACACAATGAGCAGCAGGTCTGGGTGGCTGCCTGAGCGACTGATACATCAAACCCTTTCTGATCTTCACGCCTCGGAAGAAAAAAAAAAGGTCTCGCTCTCAAGTCTCTACAACTTAAACCAAGTCAGGAAATTATAATTTAATCAGAAAATGGTTATAAAATATTAAATATTAAAATTTAGAATTCAAAGATTCTCATGGTATAAATCTGCTTCCACTGACACTATTAAAGATTTTAAATAAATCTTCTGTAGCTGCAACCACACCATGATTCCTGAATGGGAATGAATTGTAGATACTACATGTCGTCAATATCAACTGTGACACTGAACGACCTATAAATTGCCAATATAACGTTTTATTGTACGTTTATTACACTTTCAGTTTTCAGATTTAGAAAGTGTCGAGCTAAAATGACACAAAATGAGAAATCGTGCATTTCAAATGGAAACCATCATCCTTATTCATATACTCAAAGTAACATTTCTGAGTGTTGGATGTAATATAACAAGGTTGGCATGGAAACAAGCACACAGTATATGATTAACCCAAACACCTCTATTTCTCAGCGGCCAATTTTCTTATATCCAACAGTGTGCACACAAAGCTGACAAAATATTTCAACAACACATTTTTTGCCCAAACACTATGAAAGAGGGTGCACAAAATTGATGATAAGGGTTACATCACCCCTTTTCATTCTCCCTCAATCAGCACTGTGCATCTTCTGAAATTTACAGTACACATTGTGTTTTAGAGAAGAAGAAAAATAAACATGCTATATGTAGGACACTCCCTCAAACACCAAAATCTACACGCAGAACCTGAAATGGACTGAAGCTTGGGTCAAAAATGAATTTTAATAAAATGCCAACAGCTTCATCCATAATTTATTTACCTGTAGCTTTTCTTTTTTTGTTGTCAGTATGATATGCATGAATGCATTTACTTTCCCCCTGTGTGCACAAATCAATCGTGAACTGTGTGCTATTGGCAAAAAAAAAGCATTTCTTAGAAAACAACAATTATGCAGCTCAAAGCAGCGGAATATTTCTCATATCCCCACTGTGTCTATCTTTGAAACACTATATATGTAATTTAAAATAAAACAGATCTTTGTGAAAATTACATTTGCCACAAACCACCAAATAAATATAACTAATAGCTTATTAAAAGACTCCTTAAAAAGCTCAAGATGCCCTGAAAAAACAAATCAAGGAGGCCAAAACACGTCCTTTAAATATGGTTACTTTCTTACACTGCAAGCAAACAATAGTAAAGTGTACATGAGTCATAGCCATAGCACTCTGATGACACTCCTGTAACCCTAGAGAGATAATGAAAGTGAGAAGTACTAGGCTAGAGTACATAAGCTTCAGTCTGCACATCCCTTCCTGCTTTACAGTACGGCAGTGTGGCTCGGCAGACTTTGCATTTGATGCGAAACAAAGCCACAGTGCCATCATAATCTCGTTCCCTCTCTCCCTCCTTGCTTACCGGTCCCTGGGCGTCCCATGATGATTTGCTTGCGCGGAGCAGGGTGAGGCGACTCAGCTGGCAGTATGAGCGGCAGCAGGGCGGTCGGCGTTGGGTGACAGGCTACCGGCTGTGGGAGCGACCCCCCAGAAGCATCCTGGTGTCCCTCTGGTTTCCTCTCCCTCTCCCTGCCTCCAGAACCAGAGGAGGACAGGACGGAGCCCGATGAAGTGGGCATCGACCCGGGGATGGAGGGGCTGGACAGGGCGGCATGGCTCACTGTGGCTGGAGTCAGGGACTGTAAGGAGACATCACAAAGGGTCTTTTTATTTGCAGAGAATATGGCAAATAATAGATCAAATGTATATCATATTTCCAAATGATATTCAACTGAAAATCTGTCTTTTGAGTATTAAATACTTAAAAGAGAGTCGACCCCTGCAGCACCATCCACTTCTCCTCTGTTGGTCCATTTGTTCATAGATTCCTCAGAACATAGCTAATAACACTACTTCAGTGTCACGCTATTACCTTAAGTGCAGGAGTGGTTTCAGAGGTTTCTAAGAGCATTTTGATGCATTTTCAGCTACTGGGCCTCAATTGGACCCTTATTATAAGTGCAGTGACATGGAGAAAGCTATAAAACTTTGAGGGCCAGCTTTAAGGTTTAATATTTAATACTAAAAACAGACATTTTAACTGGAATATTTTTTTAAATTTGCATTCAAAGTGCAGTTTCTCAGTCACTGTATAAAATTGTTACTCCATAATATGATCCTAACATCATGAACTGATAATCATAAACACCTTTTTTCAAGCTATCTTGGACCAACAAAAAATTAACAACAAAAACAAAAAAGTACAAGCGTTATTAAAAATATGTAACTATTTCAAGGATGTTCTACCCTTTTTACAGCCACAAAACCATGAATAGTAACTCCCTTACCGAACTGGAGGTGACCAGGACGAGTGTGGATGTGGGGTTGCGCAGGAGAACCGCACCGTTGGTGGTGGCCCCGTTGATGGGGACGGGGACTTGCAGGCCTGGGGGAGCTGTGTGTTGGGGCTGGCTGTGCTCTCTGGACCTGCTTCTCTCTCTCCTTCCTAACGGGCCATCAGAAAACTTGGCCAGGGGGACATCTGGGTTGCGGACAATGACTGGGGAATCACGTAGGGGGACAATGCGACGTGGGGAGGGCTCCTGGGGAAGTGGGGAGGGAGGAGTGGGAGAGACCAGCATGGGTGGGGGCGTGGAGGCAGCGGAGGATGGCGGCCTGCTGGTGGCGCTACGGGGCCGGGGGAAAGAAAGTGAGGAGGGGGTTGTGGGCTGACTCTGGGGGGAGAGAACTCTGAAGGCGGCAGGGCTGTGGCCCAGGGCTGGGTCTCCCACCACCCCGCCCCCTATGCCAACCAGCTGCTGTTGCTCAGGTTTGGTCTGGTAGTCCTGGATCGCAGGCAGCGGAGGTGGCGGGTGGGTGTCGAGCTTCCTCTTGCTGGGGCTCATGGGGACTGTGAAAGTGAGGTTGGTCTGAAAAGTGGGCACAATCCCCGACAGGTGGCGCTCTCTCTCTGCACCTGGCGTGCCCATCTTAGTGCCGCTAAGTTGGCGATGGCGGCGTGAGGCAGGAGCGGTAATGGGACTGAAATTGGCAGGGCGAAAGTTGGCCGAAGAGCGGAGAGGGTGAGGGTGACGGAGTAGGGGAGAAGGGTGACTGGTTGGAGATGGGGGAGAATGATGGCGTTCCTGAGCGGGAGCCCCCCAGGGAGACCAGCATCGTGGCTGCCTCACACTCATCAAAGTCGAAACGAGAGAGATCCTGAGGGAGCAGCGAGGGAAGGACCAAGCGGGGGCGGGAGTCTCCTCCACGGCTGCTGGCCTCGCTGCTTTCCCGTGACGTCTCATCCCAGTCAAACTCAGAGCTGGCTCTCCCGCCGCTCAGTCGGAGGTCAGACGGCGTCAGGGTCCCTGTGCTGCTTGCTCCACCCCGCTCCCGGCTGCCTCCACTGGCCTCCATCTCCTTGGTCCTCATTGAGAGGTGTCTGGAGCAGTATCCTCGGCGCTGGGACTCTTTAGAGCAGCCCTCCCTGGAGCACAGCCTCCTCCACTGCTTCCCATTGAACTTCTTACGGATGCCTGTTGGCGTGCACACCACATCTCCCTTCTTGTACTTTTGCTGTGCAGCTGTCAGAGGGGTGCGGGAACGTGAGGAGGAGGAGGAGGTTGAACCTGATCCGGATCCACCGCCACCACCAGCTCCTCCACTGGAAGTACCTCCTCCTGACACCTTCTCTACTCTGGAGGAAGATGCTGTGGAAGAGGATATGGGGGGGAGGGGAGGGAGCTGAGGGGTGGTAATGACAGCACCAGCTGCTGCGGCTGCAGCGGTTGCTGGGTCAAGGCCTAACAGGACAGATGAAGGAGGGGGGTGGGGGTTCAGGGCCAGGTGCGCTGAGGGAATCCCGATGCCCCGCACCACAGACAGGTGGGGATTGAGGTAGCCAGGCGGGGGCTTAGAGACAATGTGGCGGTGTTGGGGAACTGTCATTGGTTTGGCCCCAGGTATGATCGCCCCCATTGGGACCATGTTAAAGTGGGACACCTCCATGTCTTCTTCGGGGGTGAGTGGCATGTACTGGTGGTGTTGCTGCTGTTGTTGCTGCTGCTGCTGCTTTGCACTGTTCTCCCTTTCTCGTTCTCTTTCCCTCTCTCTATCCTGTTTTCTCTGGAGGTCTCTCTCTCTCTCCAAGTCTTTTTCAATTTCCCACTCTCGGCCAGGAGCAAGGCTGAGGACCGATGCTGGGGTTACTGGAGAGGTAATGTTGTGGCCCGATGTGGAGGAAACAGGGACCATGCCTGGATACGGCATTGCTCTCCCTAGTACTGACCCCACGCTGGGTGTCATCCCCCGGCTCAGACGACACACTTCCTGCTCCACGTCTATCTCCTCCCTGTCTTCGCGCTCCCTTTCGTTGTCTCTGACCCCCTCTTCCCCATCTCGTCCTCCTCCAGGCGGCAGATCCAGATCCCAAGGTGGCACCAGAAGCCGGAGTGTTTGTCGGGAGACCCACACTGCCTGGGTAGCACCAGCTGACCCTCTGCCCCCCTCTTCGTCATCCACAGAGTGAGATCTTTTTTCAGACAGCAGGACACGGTAGCGGTTAGCCACTGCCGGGTGTGTGTCCACTTGGGTCACCACGCCTTCTCGGTACCACTGCCACTGGCCCTCGGTACCCTCCTCATTGCCAAATGGTACACAGACACGGGTGCCGATAGCTATTGGATGGACACCAGGCGGCGGGGCATCTAGAATAATGTCCACTACCCCTGGGGGGCTGTCATGTCGATACGGATAACGGCACATCGTCTTCTCCCCGTTCAGCTGCACCTCCAGGCTTCCAAATTCACCGCTGACCTTACGAACCACCCCGGCCCGGAACACCAAGTCTGAACTCCTCCCTTCATCTCTTGTTTCATCTCCCCCTTCCTCGTCACTTCTTCTCCTGAGCTGGCGGGCGAGGACACGCTGGTTCTTCAGCCCTTTGGCCAGGGCATCAGACAGCGCATCAGAGAGACTGGGTGGCTGGTGTGTCGACATCTGTGTGAGGGCGTGTGTGTCGCCGACTACCTCCAGGTCAGCTGAGTGTTCGCTGGCAGTGTCTGTTGAAGAGCAGCGGGGCAGGGGGCTGGGCGACACTCGCTCAGCATCTCTCACCCCTTCACCTCTTCCAGGCCTTTCCCTCTCCCCTCCCAGTGACAGGGTAGGGGGTCCAGGGGAGCCATCCTGGGGCCCGTCCCTGCCAGTGGTCCTGCTGTGGAAGTCGTCCATCAGGCTCCTACTCTGGCTGTTGCCATCAGGGTGCGAGACACTGATGTCACTTCCTGAACCCGTTGACCCGTGGTTGATGACCCCGCCACAAAGAGGAAGAGGAGGGGGCGTGCTGGAGGAAGGGTTGCTATGGTTACCAGTAGTAGATGAACAGTGTTCAGAGGTGTACTTCTTCTTGGGAACGCGGGCCTTGAAGGTGGCGGTTTTCCGGCTGGAGGCGGGGTTCGGGCTGTTGTTAGCGCTTGGTGTACTGCTGTTACTACAACTGCTACCGCCGCTGTCGCTGTGGCTGCCGCCGCTCACAGCAGACCTCCCTGATCTATCGTCCGAGGATGTCGAATATTTCCCAGAATCCATCACGAGCGATGCCGTCGTCTCTGGTAGCCCGTCTCTGTGAAGCTCCTCTCCCTCCGAAGTGTCCCGCGCTCTGATTGGGTCTCCCTGGGAGGACTCTGAGTGTGAATTAGAAGAAAAAGAGGAGGAGGGTGTTCGGTTTTGTGGGGATCTGCTTCTGTCTCTGTTCTCATCTGAGTCTCTCTTCTCCCCTCCTTCTGGGGCATCCCCCGCTCCACGACGCTTCCCCCCTTTGGCCCGGGTGGAGGGAGGAGAGCGCCGGCCCTGCTTTTTTATCGGCTTCATCTTTTCATCTAGCTTGCCTTTTCTCCAAACAAGTCTTTTTATTTATTTATCCCAGAGATTCTCTTTGGCTTTCCTCTCTTGCTATGCCTCAGTTTTTTTTCTTCTTCTTCTTCTCCCTCCTTCCTATTCTCTCTATTTTCCTCCTCTGCCAGGGCCTCTCTCTCTCATCCTGTCTCGTCTTCGGCACTTGCCCACCTTATTCCAGAGACTCTGAAAGAAAGGGAACAGGGAGTGTGGGTTACTCATGAGGCAAACACATTCAGACATGCACAAAGCCCATTCACCACGTAAAAATAACGACGAACTGCACGGCTTTGATAAAGAAATCTGACTGATTTAATCAAAATCAAACCTCTATGAAAACACTGAATGAGTGACATCAAAGTGATTCAAAACAAAAGCATGGGAAAGGTGACCCCGGGTGAGATAAAAACATGAGTAACAAACAGTTAAACATTAATTTTAAGAAATGTATTCCCTGCTAAATGATGCACCACCGTACTAGAGTAGTAATGAATATGACTCATCTACAAATTCATTACACATTAATTCATTACATAACAGGTTCTACTCACATTACACAGGGCCCGCATCCATACCAGGTACATACTGAAAACAGGAGGCCATATTGTAGGGTAAACACAATTTCGACTTACAACACAGTATGGAAATAGTGAGAAGCACTTTGCAATTTGCCCAGACAAGCCTTTCTGCATGCACTCGTCTCACACACACACACACACACACACACACACACACACACACACACACACACACACACACACACACACACTACTTCTTGGCTGGGGCAGTAGAGGCGGGGGAATTCCTTCTTCGCTCGCATACTGAAACCCTCCCTTTCTCTCTCTCTTCTCTTTCTCTCTCTCAGTGGCGACCTTTATCTATGTATTTCAAAGCAGACTCAATCCGCCCCTACAAACTCCATTTCCTGTGGAAGACCATTACCTAACTTCCCGTTACTTTATTCCTCCCTCTCTCTCTCTTTGCTACTATTACACTTTCATTCTTATCCCCTGCCTGCGTTTTCTCCTCTCTCTCTCTAATATTGATTTCTACCTCTCATCTCTCCCTTTCCTTGCTCTCCGTCCACTTAGTCTCTATCCTCGTTTTGTGCTGCAGTCAACCAGAAAAGCAGAGTTGTTCTGAATAATTGTTATTCCACACCAGAGTCATTCAGTATCGCTCTTAGCCATGCCAGAGTCATTCAGAATATCTCCTATTCCACACCGGACTCATTCACAGTTCTGCCTCCGTTTGGAAAATAAAACAGATTGATTTTGCTGACTTGTTGAGCGAGAGGCTGTTGTTATTTAACTGGTTTGTTTGCCGTGTGGCTGATACGCGCGGGACTCGCCTCGGGTCCTAGCTGCTGCTCGCTCTGCCTCATTTCTTCCAATACAAGAGTCTCCGCACGGCTATGAGTGCCAGAGAGATGTTAACAACAAGCGTATAACAGGGGGTGAATCAAAACAACGCCTATATGCTCTGTCATCTTGTTGAGATTTCTCACTCCAACTGTGATATTCACTGTCAAAATGTTCTGGATTGACGTCTGTCAAGCACCGCTCGGCGTGTCTGCTTGTCAGTGGCTGTCTGTTAACTTGCATGTCTGCTTGTCTGTCCCTGCCTCAACATCCATCCTCCCACCAGTCTCTTTCTCTCTCCCTCTCCGTGTGTCTGCCTGTCTCTTTTCCCTTTTGCTGCCTTCCTGTTTGTCTGTGAAGGCTCGCATTCATTCAGGTCCTTTTAATATCTGCCACATCATATCGGCTGGAGAAGAGAAATCCATTTTCAGAGATGAGTGCCGCCTGTCTCAAGGCCACACACGCACAGCAAACATCTATGTGATGATAGGTGATAGTGCACACAGACAGCCGGAGAGCTCGCAGCCATCAACTGTGCTCTATGTAAATCCCTATTTAGGACAGACAGCCTTAGAGCAGCCACCATAAAATAATTTGGCAGCAGGCCTTACTTGGTTACGGTGGAGGTATGCTACGCGTGTTTACTCAGTAGTGCTCTGTGTACAACAGCTGGTGTCAGAGTCATGGGCCCGATGATAACAGCTTAAAGAAGAAAACTGACGCAAGTCACGCTCTGCTTTGTGAAATACAGAGCGAGGGCGGCCCATATGGGATCCATAGCTGGCCCTCAGGTAGAGCTTAAAGATCAGGGTGACAAGTTCAATTGCACTTTATTTGCAGAACAGTGCATTTTTATTTGGTTTACAGGTTCACACGAATGCATACTAAACACGTCGGTACTAAACACATGCGCTCACACGAGTCATGTGAGGTGACAAAAACAGAAACTGCTGCCTTTCTGGGGCTTTTTTTTTATACACAGCATCAAGCTCAGGACTGTCCAGGTTTAGGTCATGGGTTAACCATCTTTTTTTAACTAATGACAGCTCATGCAAAATACAACTGATTATTATGACTACACATACAGCCTTAATACTTATAAAACTGCAGCATTATGTGGCATAAATTCACTATAATTCTGCAGGAGTTCAGCAGTGAACTTGAGCAGATCTGTCAGTCCCTTTTGCTTTTATTAACACTCATGTTTAATGGTATTTTAAACCAGATCGGTTGCCATTTAAAACTTTTATCAGTAAAAAAAAAAAGGGCACAACAGGATCTTTGTAAGAAAAGAAAAAGGACAGGAGCCTGGCTGTGTAAAATGTATTGACTCAATCGTCATGCAGGGGAGATAACAGCTGTTAACCTCACCCAGACGAGGCCCGGAGCACGAAATGCTAAATAAAAAAAAAAAAAAAACTACGGGAGGCGATGTCGTCACCTCTGGTTTAGCTGGATAGTACCGAGTATGTGTCAAGCCCTCGTAGTACCGCGATTACTACCAGTTTCACTCCACAACACAGCGGCAAGGCCGAGGCGTGCAGCGAGCAGGCCTCGACGACACACACACACACACACACACTCACACACACACACACACACGCAAGGCCGCTTGGAAAATCCTCCCCCTGCGCTGTCACCGGGAAATAACCGGTTTAACGGGCGTATTGACCCCTTAATACCGTGTAACACCGCGCACACACACCGACACCACCACCCCGTGTGTTGCATGACGGCGTGAAACGTCCCCCGAAGCAGACAACTTTTGTCAAACACACACAAACAGCGGAGAAAGTCGAGCAGCTCGGCCCATCCGAAAGTGACAGTCGCTTCAAAATATCGCGAAAAAGAGGAGCTAACCCCCCCCACACACACACACACACTTTTACCCCCATTTACCCCCCCACACACACACACCACCCTCAACCTGCACCCCGGGGTAACTTTGCCCCCCCTCCTCTTTCCTCTCCTCGTCGTCGTTTACATTGTTGCAAACAGCGATACACAACAAAGTGACAACATGAAGCCACAAAGCAGTCCGAGCACAAGGCCCCTCTACACACACACACACACACACACACGCGTTAATTCAAAGGGCCACGTTGATTCATGAAAAAAAGAGGAAGAAAATGTGCAAGAGAGCAGAAGAGGAGACGGAGGAGGAGGTGGTGGAGGAGGAGGAATGACAAAGCGAGGAGTTTTTCGAGGTTTTGATACGAGAAAAAGAAAAATAACAAGTTGTTCTCGGAAGTCCGGCGGCAGTTATGGCGTTGAATTTATTTCTAGTGGAAAAGTTTCAAGCTCACTATGTCTGACCGCACCGCTCCCTTTTTTTCTTTTTCTTTTTTCTTTTTTCTCCCTCTCCTCTCTCTCTCTGTCTCTCTCTCCCCAATCCGCCCTCTATGTGCTCCTTTCTCCGTGCTAATGTGAGGTGGGGGGAAAAAGACGCTCCTCTCTGCTAACACTGTTTGTGGCCAACAGTAAACACGAACAGCGTTAGCAAGCTCGGCCAAAAGCACAACAAGCCCCACTGCAGTGCTGCAGGAGAAAGATTTGTGGGCAGCTTATACTCACCAGAGCCAACACAGCAGCCCGGTGTGATCCTCTGCCGAGTCTGCCGGGTCAAATAGGGCAGGGGGGGCTGTCGTCCGCAGCTGCCAATTAGCGGCCGCTCATGTTTCTCCGGCAAAGCAACTTAAAAGGAGGAAAAACTACTGCCCTGTACATTTCTACACTACAGTCGCAAAATGGTGAATGAAGCCCCGAAGCCTTGACAACCAGCCCGGGCGGCCAATCGCGGCGCACGAACGCGTACAGTAGCCAATGAGAGGGCGCGGAAGGGCGGAGGGGGCGGGGCCAAGTGTCAAAGTGAAAATGACAGACGGCGCGGCGCGGCCAATCAGCGTGTGGGAAAACACAGAACAGCTGTTGGGAGAGCGAGGCTGCGGCGGCCAATGGGGCTCCTCCGGGGGCGGGACTCCGACTTCCACACAGGCACGCAGGACTGGGAATGAAATCTTTTCTTTCCTTTCTTCCTCTTCTTTTCATCCCCTCTTCATTTGTCTGCAAACGCCAGGACGGGCGGAGATAAAGCAAAAAAAAAGAAAAGGTGGGGAGGCTGTGTGTGTGTTTTTTATTTTCTGTTTTAAGCTGGGCTTCTTTCAGTAGACTTAATAAGCACTGGCATGACATTATCAGATTTAATATAGATCAATATGTCATGTCCTAAGCTGTCTCATATATACAGCTGCAAACTCATACTTCAACAATGCTTAACTCTGTGTGTGTGTGTGTGTGTGTGCGTGTGTGTGAGGCCTGTGCTGTGCAGGGTCCCCACTGAGGTCCATGTGAGCCACAGGTTGACTGTAGTTTCAGAGAAGCCACAAAGAACACCAACTCCCAAATTCTCAGGCTCTCCTCTCTCACTCTGTCTGTCTCTCTCTCTCTCCCCATCCCTCTCCCAGCAAATCAGAGGAGCTCTGAGGAGCACAGCATCCCTTAGTCCCGCCTTCCCGGCCAATCGGGGCCCCCGCTGGAGGCTGTACGTCGTCACCAGAGCAGCGTGCGATTGGGCGAGAGGCCCGGGGTCTGCAGGCCAATGACCGAGTGCTGTGGTGAGGTCATTATGCTTGTTGCCATCACCTTGGCCAAACAGGAAGAGTGAAACCCCAGTGAGTAAGTTGGTCCAACCGTGGGATTCTTGCTCCTAAGAGAGTGACCCATATACACTGTGGGTCTCCCTGCACACACACACACACACACACACACACACACTCGCTGTGTGTACGCAGGGAGGCGTGCATGTGTGTCACAGCAGGTACAGACTGTAATACACTGAAGAATACAAGACAACATGCAAACAGGATTAGAAAAAAGAGAGCGAGAAATACAGTTAGACAAGCATGAGTGCACACACAGTTACACACAGATACGTGCCCGTGCAACACACACACACACACACACACACACACACACACACAGGCGTAACAGTGGCATCCCGCTGTGATTTCATAAGACACTAATGGTGTGTGGATTGCTGTGTAGCAGTGCGACACGCTGTTTCTATAGCTTACAGGCACAGATGGCGAGTTTGGTCAATGATGATACAGAGCTGGCTGGTTGCGGCATTGCAGTCTGCCTGGCGTGCGCACACACACACACAAGCGAGCGGGTACACAGTCACACACAACTGGGCGCACGCATACAAGCAAGCACCTACACTCACATGCACAGGCGCAGTGGAGTTAGAACATGCCTGGGCGTTACATAAGCTGTACGTGTACTGGAGCACACACACACAAACGCGCGCACACACTTACAGAGCCTAGCCCGATGCAAGTACACACACACATTTACACACTCTTGTGTATACTGTGCAGGCTATACAGCCTCTTTGAGCATACAAACATACAGACAAGCACTGTTGCACGTACAACAAAGTACAGGACGGGTTTATTATTAGTATGGAGTTTGCACAGTCAATCCCTCCACACACACACAGACACAACCTCAGCATTTATGTATTTACTGTACACACTACATGGCTGTAACATGTACATCTTGTGACTCTGATCTGTGAATCTGTGAATATGCATCACAAACACACACACACACACACACACACACACACACACACACACACTTACACACATATGCGCGTTAAGTGCAGAGTGAGTGGGATCTCCAGACATCTCCCACACCCCTGATAGTGAAGCACTGCAGTCTCTGTCTCTCCCTCTAACTGACTGCTCATTCACCGTAGACGAGTGTGTATTCAGAAATGTAGGGCGAGTACAAGCGAGCACGCAACTTTGAGGGGCAGCTGGTTTCATAAGGCGCCGCCGTGAGACGTTAGAGAAAGGAGGAGACCCGAGATTTAAGTCTGAGAAAAGCTTTGGGACAAGACTGGAAATGAAAGTGTGACGCTTCGGCGGTGAAAAACGTTGAAGTGAAGTGAGACAAAGAGCGGAGCGAATTATGAAAGACTGTCTGCTGCATGAAGACAAAGAGGGTCACAGAGACACACAGGAATCATGCGAGGCGACAGAAAGAAGAGACAGAAATGGCCAGAGAGGCAGAGTGCCAGTGATTTTCTTTTTTTTTTCCTGCAGAAGTCGAGCTGTTTGTGAATGAGTGCCATAAATCCACCCGGTATTAGCACCTCTGAGCACTTTCTAAGAATGAGGCAGAGAGCTGTGGCTAAGCCCCCCAATCCCAGTCACTTTATACTTCATGCATTACGGCCACTTAACTGCTAAACAGCTCCGGGGACCCTGCACTGTACCTGACCCAACACTCTAACGCTCTCTGGTTTGAGTGAGAGTGCGCGCTTTAAAAAAAGAACAAAAAGCGAGAGTGAGAGATGGGCCAGATGAGTCCAACTCGACTCTTCTCGGCGGCCCCGGCCAACATTTTGAGGTTGAGTAGATGTACAGTAGATTGAATGGGCTGCACCTGCTGTGAATAATGAAACCTGAGATGAGTGTGCAGATGCTCAGAGCCGCTGCCTGCGTGATTAATAAGAGACGTTTCCGGCATCTTTTCGGTGTAAGATGAATAAGTTGTTTCCCAAATTCATTTTTAGACAAATACTGTACTATCAGAACTAATGCTGACCGTAAACAGAAAGGGAAGTGAAGCGTGCACCGAGTGGCTGCATCTTTTCAACTACTTTCAACTTCACACATGCGGTTGACATGGCTGAAAGCTGCAGAGTGAGCGAGCGAGTTGCCCTTAGGGTGAGACTGCACTGTCAACTGCTGTTTCCAAGGTCAAGACTAAGGTCGACCATGGAGCTAAACTTTTAAGTCGAGGTGCTGTGACTCAGGGGAAGTTTAAACATCTGCAATTTCAAGGCTAAATTAGTCTGCTGATGAGGACCGTGTGATTTGGTCATGAAGCTCTGGATCAGTGGTGAAAGACGCGCTCATATTCTTTATTTCAGTTAAAGCAATAACAACAATAATAATAACTAATAATAATAATAATAATAATAACTGTGTTACAAGTAAAAGGTTCATTCATTCTGACTTCAAATAATCTAAGCAAACCACCACTTGCAACAAGCTGCAACACAACATAACATATTTAAGTTGATATGTTGAGCAACATCTTTGGTCTCTACCTGCTCCTGAGGGAATCATCTGGCTCTTTAGCTGCTAAATGTTTCATCATGTTCACCAGCTAGTGGCCAACTGCGTCTGTCGGCTGCTTGGTGCTGAGCAGGTGGCGCACACTGGAGTTTTTTCTCTGCAAACAGCTGCCAGCAGCTGAAAACGATGCTTTGAGAGTGAGCTAAAAGAGAAAAGCTGCAGCCTGACGCCAGAACAACGAGCTGAAACTCACCATGAAGCTCCGTAAAGGGGAGCGATGGATTCAGGTATATCAGTAAAAGAGACCTCTGATTTTAAAATACTGATTACAACTGTTTAAAAGTGTACAAATCACAATATTAGCATCATGGTATTATTACTGATGTGCTAACATGTAAGCAGTATTTTAACGTTGCATCTTGTCAAAGTGGCGCCAATTTCAAGATACATGAGGTGAAGTTGAATTTTAGATAATGAACTTGATCTGCAAAGTAACTATTAAATATATTTATCTGAAATATGCAAGTCTGCATCCCTGCAAACAAGTAAAAGCAAAATTCTTTTATCAGCTGTTGTTTTCAAAGTCAAGAATGTGTTTTCAAGCTCAAATTCATTTACGTGAATGAATACAAAAATGTTTCCTCTGTGATGAATTTGTTTATTTTTGATTCTCTTCTTTTCTCTTTTCATCTCTTTTCACACAAGAAAGGCAGAAGTCAGTTTATTGCACCAGTTATTACTTCCAGTTACTTGTTGTGCTGAAGATCAACACGTGACCACCAACAAAATGAGAAAACTGGACAATTTGATTTTGGACGCTGGCGTTTTGAAATTTACTTGATTTAATCACTTTTCAGATCATTTTTAGAAGAGATCTTTGCTTTGAAATGGAGGCCTTGCATGTAATATTTGTGTACATGCCTCTCTTCCTTCATGGATACTAACTCTAACTAAAACCATCACTTCCTGTGCAGCCTGATGTTTCTTTCCCACTGTGACTCTCTCGCAAATCAATAAATAAGGCACCAATTTGTTTCCACTTCACTTTGCATATTTCTTGGAACTGCTGTTTTGTCTTCTTTCAACGTGACGTGAAAAATAGGTTAGTTTAAAACGTGTTCGGACTCATTCGTTGTTGAACTTCCTGGCCTGGCTGCAGGGAGACAGCGCCATCTTCACTTTCCTGTTTCTGACATCACCTCTTCAGCTTTGCTTTTAATTTGAAGGTTTGAACGCCATTACTTATTTCAAATTAAAACATATATGTCATCTTTTTATTACCTTTTATCTATTTCATTATCCTTTCACTTTTTATCATAATTGATCTGCTTTATTTTTTTTATTATCTTACTTTTATAATGAGTATTTTTTGTGCATTAAATCATTTTACTGTTTATATTTGTACTATGTTTTTTTACTATGTTTTTGTACTATGTTTTCTAATCTGTATGAAAGGTGGAAAACAAAAAAAGGTTTAATCCAACAATGGTCACATTTGTCTGTAGTTTTCAATATTGGTTTGAAGGAAACTACTTTGTAATAAAGACAGAGCTGTGAGATTAGTCAGACCTGTGGGGAAAATCAAACTCACTGTTTTTAAATGCTGCCTGGTTTGTGTGGAAACATGCTGTCAGCGGTGACACTTTTTCATTCATTGCTTATGATGGTTTAGTTTTATTCACTCCTGCAGTATCCGGCACGGTGACATCTACTGCTCAGTAGATGGCGCTGTTTCTCCTCTGACTAAAACACCCTGACCTGTAATAAAGTGGTCTGAAACTTTCTTCATTTCAGCCGGTGGTGTGATGTTACAACTAACTCTGATTCACAGGCAGAATAAGTAGAGAACTTGAAACTAGAACTACGTCGATTATCAGCTGATATTTCACATTTGCAGCCAATTTGCACTTCATGAGTAAATAGAGGTAACATCAAGGAGGCTTTATAATAAGGTTTATTTTTAAATAGAAGGGTTACAAGTCTGAAGTTTCCTTACTGGCTGAGAAAGTCACCATTTTGTTCTTTTAACGTGTTATTTTATTTTGGTTTTGACTTTGAGATTGATTGTTGACGAGTCCAGTCATCCAATTGAATAGTCCGATCTATTGTAGGCAGACTCTTTGCTTATTGAAACACCTCCGACTCTTTTACGGAGCTCTCTGGGGGTCTGGACCCTCGGGCTGAGAGCTGTCGGATGAGAACGCATTGACGAGCTGATAGTTCTGAGTTCCCGTGACTCCTGCAGATAATGAATCCTTATTACCGAGGAGGCTGCTCTGCCGGCTCACTGAGCCGCGAGGACAATCTGCCTCCAGAAATACACTCACGCCTGCCGCCGCCGCTGCTCAGGTGCTCAACTGTCAGCATGTAATCCTCCACACACACTCACTGACTGAATATCTGCTCAGGTCTGCAGTGAGATCTGCTTCAGTTCAACTTTTATTCTGGTGTCTGTCTTTAAAATAAAACTAATTTTTGTTCTATATTTTGCTTTACTTCATGAATTATGTCCTGGGGGGGGATACAAGCAGAGGGCAGATTGGTCTGTGCAGATACAGAAACACCACACACTTTTAGTGGATCATAAGTGATGACTGAGAGAGATAATTATTGTTGGAGTTTATACATTGCTGGTTTTTTTTGTTTTGTTTTTTTAAAGAAAATCCTCCTCTTTATACCTTTAAACTCACTATATACTTAAATAGATACATTGATGACTATATTTCAGACAAAAAAACTAAAATATTTTATAATAAACACTTATATATTATTAATTTAATCTGATTTAGTCTCAAAATATATAGAAGTGTATAAAAATAGTATAGTATATAATAGTATAAAAATAGATTTTTTACTTACATATTTTTGTGACATTTTAATGGATTATCATATCTATTTCTTTATTTGATTCTCATCAAATCATATTTCTCATTATTTCAGATATTTTACAATTGGCAACCTGATTACATTTATTTATTTTAAATAATCTGCCAGCATCTTTGTTTTCAAGCAAATGACATGAAAGTTAATCCATAGTTTATTGTTGCAGCCCTTACATATATACACAAAGTCACTTTCTCACTCAGAGGGTCAGTATATAACTAATATAATAATAATAAAATGTTAAATTAATTATGTGCCTCACCAGGTTTTAAATGTTGGCGGTCTGAGGTTTCGCTGTGACCCGCTGGTGAAAGTGAAGGAGGAGTCCCAGCAGGGGTCCGGCAACAATGCGTGATAATTAGCCTTCTGTTGTGATCTGCTTTCTGTCTCGGGCTCTCTGGACCGTGACCTCTGACCTCGTCCCACAGCCAGACAACAATCCCTCTCCGCTGGAGGCCAAACAGCCCGTCAATCAGCCTCCTTTTTAAACACGGCACCCGTTAATGCTCCGAAACAGAGCGCGGGGAGGAGAGAGGAGGGGAGGATGAGAGTCAGAGGGATGAAACAAATACTTCAATGATTAACAGGATTTTAAAACTGAGAAAACAAAGAGACTGTAAATGTGAGGAAAGTAAAGAAAATTACATGTGTGGGCACAAAGAGAGGAGGTGTTGCAGTCAGATATGGGTGATATAGCTGCCACATGGATACCATTTAGCTCAAAAGTCTACAAAAGCAAAGCATCCTCTGTATGGCCCTCCATATCTGACATCTCACCTGCAGAAAAAAACATAAAAATGTGTAAAAACCGCCCTTTAAAGTGGGGAAATATCACAATAAGTATAGTAACTTAGCTTAAAGACTAGAAAAGGAGCTAGCCTGCCTGTCAGATGGTGACAAAACTCGCCTACCAAATCATAAATTCACACAATATATATCTTTAATCAGTACAGAGACGATGTGTAAAAATTAAAGTTCAGCATTAAATGGGGGGTTGAACGTTGGGATATTTCTTGGAGCAGTAACTTCCTGAAGTCTCAGTTGGTTGCCTGGTAACCGCGTCATTATATTTTCACACAATTTTTTTGTGTGAATTAAAGAAATGTATGGAAGCACATTTCCACCAATGTGATGAAAAAACGATCCTGACTCATCCTGACTTATGACTTATGTATGTTAAAATAAATAGTTAGTACCTCAAAATAATGACTTAGTAATGACAGTATCTCAAAATAGTTAAACAGACATAATTTTGAGCTGTTATGTCATTATTTTGAAATACTAAGTAATTTAAAGATAGGTAAGTAATTATTTTGAGATATATTATTCATTATCTTAAGAGACACAAGTCACTATTTTGAGATTGCAAGTCATTAATTTAAATACTATCTCATTATTTCAATATAAGTTAATCATTACTTTTTATATACTAAGCCATTATTTTAACATATTAAGTTATTATTTTGAGATACTAACTAATTATTTTTATATTTATAAGTCATGTTAGGTACAAAGTCATTATTCTCGTATATTAAGTCATTACTCTAAGATAAATAAGTCATCATTACAAGAACATTTCACAGTAAAATAACTTGCAGGGTATTTTTTTTTTATCACATTGGTGGAAATCAGCCTTCATAGATTTAGATTACATATTAAATGTTGATTAGACGGCTTTATTTATATTAGTTAAGATAACTGTTACCCAATTTTACTAAAGCTAACCACCAGCTAACTTCACATTTAACTAGCATACAAGTTGAGCTGTTTTATTATATTGTTTGTAAAAGAAAAATCAAATAAATAAATAAATAAATAACAGTGTTCATTTTTCCTTTTAACCCACCAAAGCTCAGTTCCCCTCCCCAAATATATTATTTATGGTAATTAAACAGCAAGAATTCACACTAAATGGTTAATGGTTAATTGTTAAAAAAAAGTATTAAGACACAGTAATATTTCCATCATTTAACTTCCATACAGGAGACTTTTTCCTCAGTAAGTTTCCAGACGGGTCAGTCTGAACATGAATGTGTGTTTACATGTTTGAGTCAACAAACTTCAGGCAAACAGTCAATTATCAAACCATTCAGGCCTCACACCACCAGCAGCCCCTGACAAATCTCGCGAGAGTTTGAAGGAAAAAAAAAACAACAGCGTGAAGCAGACAGCAGGGGGAGCCAGAGCTTCAGTGACAAAGCAGCAGAAACTTTTTCCTGCAGCAGTCTTTAAATTTTATCATCTGATAGTTAAACATAAATTAGGTTTGTTTTAATGAGCTTCTTATTTAAACATAAAGAGGTTTTCTTTAAGGTCTGTTTGTCTAAAATCTGTCCAAATAACTGCACAAATATGAGCAAGATTTTAGAAAAAAGGCCAGAATAGTAGGAAACTTTATAAATAACTTTATTATAATGTCATTAAATGTATACTAAGATTTGAGTGTCACATCTAAACCTGCAGCTTAAGACCATCTGAGGATGAAAGTAACAGAAACACATATGTTTTTTGTATGTGTGGAGATATTTAACGTGTGAGGGCTGTTTCAAAGGATTTCCCCTCCAACAAACTGTGAACTTGTGATGTTTCTGCACAAGCTGGCAGCTATTTTCACAAGAGATTATTCACTTGAGCCATTTTTTTTTTTTGAGCAGGAATCCACTGGTCCGGGCCTCTCTAATGTGAAGATCTGCTGTTTTTATTGGCCATCTGTGGTTGTAAACTGAATGTCTTTTGGGGTCTTACAGTCGGTTGGACAAAACAAGCCATTTGAAGCCATCGTTTTGCCTTCTGGGAAGCCACGATGGGGATTTTTTTGCTGCTTTCTGACATTTTATAGAACAAATGTTGGCCACGTGGAAAAAAAAAGTACAAAATGAAAAATATCATAATTATTTAATGAAAAACATCAAAACACCAGAACCTCCTGATCAAACCCGAAACAAGCATGTGAGGGGGCACAAACATGAGTCTGATTCAGATCACGAGACGGAGCAG
The DNA here is from genome assembly GCA_023238725.1 of Scortum barcoo. Taxonomy (NCBI): domain Eukaryota; kingdom Metazoa; phylum Chordata; class Actinopteri; order Centrarchiformes; family Terapontidae; genus Scortum; species Scortum barcoo. The sequence continues at coordinate 19,966,867 of CM041548.1, forward strand.
GAGATAAACCCACGTCGGGTACGGAGGAGATGTGCCAGTCTGGTGAGTAATAATTAAAACTTCCATGTCGGCAGACGTAAAATAAAAAAACACGAGGTGGGTGGATCACCGAGGTGTCATCTGGGACACAATTAGCATCACAATTATCAGAAGTTCTCAGGGCAGTCATGAGTAATGCTGACGATCTAGGAGGCGTTTATTCTGCTGCTGTGCTCACAAACAACAGCTCCAAATCTCATATAAAGTGGAAACAAATGATGAAAATAAACTTTTTATTTTCACTATCCAACACCACGTCTAACAAACTGCCCTGAAACCTTTAACTGAGCTGCAGTAAAGAACATTTCTCTCATCTGAATTTATACACGAGGCAGAAATGACTGTGCAGTGAAAACTCAACAAAGACCAACAGAGAAGTCACAAGGTCTTCCTCTCGCTAGAAAGTTGACACAAACATCTCTCCTTCCTCCTGAATTATTTCCTTTGTCATGACCGAATCCTTTCTCTCCATCAAGGTCTTTTTGTTGCAGCTGTCTCCCAGACGGAGACAAAAAAAAAAAAAAAAAGAAAAGAATCCATCACAGGCCTATTGTGCGCAGAATTGAGAATGCTTATCCCTGGATGGCTTTTCTTTCATAAAATGTGCCAGGACTTTAACAAAGTACAAAGTACTTGACATACTGTTGACATGACTTGAGTCATGAAGCATTCAGAGAGAGAGAGAGAGAGGCGGGCTGAGCATGACAAGCCTGCAGGTTGAATAAAATAAAATAAAAATTTCCAGCATGAAAGAACCGATATCTGACTCAGTAACAGCCTACAGGTCGGCCCATGTGTGTGGCGAGGTGTTTCTTTTTCAGAAATGAATATAACTAAAGCCAAATTCTCCTGTAAGTGACTGATAATTGATGTGACTAACGTGAATATGAATCTGATTTGTTACTTTTTCAGTTAGATTGATTGATTAGTCGATAAAATGTCAGAAAAAAACCTTTCCTGAGGCGACATCTAGAAATTGCTTGTTAGTCCAAACAACAGAAATAATATTCACAAAACATAGAAAAGAAGCAAATCTTCACAACTGACAGACTGGAACAAGGGATGGTGGATGATGATTACATTAAAGGACTAAAAGTTTCAGCTGCAGGTCATAATTCTCCTTAAACGTCTTCTGAAGTTGTGCACTGCACCTTAAAACTCAAAGTAACACCTGAAAATAAGAATACGTTTTCCTTTTTTTGCTAAAATGTTTCTCAAATGAAGTTTGAAGGAATAAATGAAAGAAAGACACAGAAACTGACGTCCATTTTTACCTTTTTTAATGAACCCTGATTATTGTTTAATTACAAATGAAGATGAACAGATGAAAGAGAAACAGAAGTACAGGCGGTTCCTCCGTGATGAAAAGTCTCCGTCTCTCCTCTGGAGTGACAGCTCGAGTGGAGTGACACACGTGAGGAGAGACTGAGGCGACCAGAGAGGACAGGGAGGGGGGCATTTCAAATAATACAATGGTTAAACAGTACAAAGCTCTTTTTTTCTTACAGAATCCTCCAAAATGGAAAAAAATATATATACACAACATCAAAAAATGAAAACAATAGTCTCTTCCCCTGCTGTATATCATGTGGGGATTAAGTGACCCTCCTCTTGTCCATGGCAGCATGGTTATAAAATCAGCGTGAGTAAAAAAAACATAAAAGAAAAAACAAAAAAAGACTGCACTGAAGCCAACTAGTTGAAGTGCAAACTGGAACAAAAACTCACAGAAAACCAGGAATTCATGGAGAGACGGAGCCATGGCAAGAGGGTACAAAAGAATCAAAAATAGTCATGTTAATAATATAATAATTACAAGAGTAACAGTAATATGTCTGAAAAAATACAGAAGAAAATGATAAGAACAACGTCGATGAACTCGAAGGGGTGTAAATATCAACGCGGTGGGGAAACAGTTATTCTCTTGTGTTTCGTTTTGTGAAGCCACGACAGGTGAGGCAGCTCAGGTGCAGCAGGTCGGGCAGAGCTCGCCGTTCAGACTTTTCTTCACCAGACACTTTAAGTGATTTTGCTGGCATCTCCTGTGACGATAATGTTAATGGGACTATTAGAGGGATGGATGTTAAAGTTTGCCTGGTGAAAAAAAAACGTCACTTTCAGAAACGACGCGTGTTTAAGACACACGAGGCTGCAGCTGACTGGACGACCTGGACGAGAAAACTGAGACTGTAAAACTGTGAGCTGAGACTTTATCTGGCCGATCTAAACTGTGTCGTGTAGTTAGTGTGTGTGTTTGTGTGTGTGGATGGCATAACTATAAAACCGCACAGTCACACACACACGCACAAGAGTGCACGTACACACCGGGGAGAATGAGCGAGTCAGATTATGGGAAGTCCCTCTCTCTCTCCACTATGCTCTGAGGTTTTGTGATGCCATTTCCTCTGCATGTGTGTGTGTGTGTGTGTGTAAATGTGTGTGTAGTTGCTATGGTTTGCCATCTACTCCAGAGAGACTGTGGGGGTGTCTGATGTCACGTGTGATGTCATGTTTCCCTTTATTCTAGCCACAGTAAAGCCTCATTCTAACCAGGACGGGGTGTGTGTGGGCAGGGTTCAGACCAGACCAGCCCATACACACACACACACACACTCTCAGTTTCACACAGAGTGGCTTGAGTCCACAGTCCGCGCTCAAACCAAAAAAGTCCACTCATATCAGCGGCTGCAAACCTGCCACGCGTCTGCATCGTCCAATCAGAATCAGCCTCCCCTGAATAGGCGAGCTTGTCGCTGCTCCCCATTACAACCTGCGCCTTTTTTTTTTAAGCAGATCAGGGTCAAACTGGTTTGGTTTACCAGCTGGGAGCCCAAAATGTTGATATGAATCTAATTTACCTTTCTGTTCCGGTGTGTTAAACCCCGCCCGACTGCTACTCCAGGGGACGTCGAAACAAACATGCCCCGCTAACAAGGTAAACGTGACTCGACCCGGGCCTGCTTAAAAGTTTCTGCTCGCTCATTTCTCCTCGTCCCGTCACACCCTCCGTCCCCTGAATACACAGTAACTGTTTTTTTTATTATTTTCACAATATAAATATAAAACTCTGATACCGGCGGCCTTTGTCTGCAGCTCAACGGTCAAGAGAAGGCAAGGGTGAGAAGGCAAAGGCTGAATTATACTGGTAATAATATGCCCATTAGAATATATACATATCTTTACCATTAAAAATAGTAGGATTTTCCTGATTTGTATCAAATGACCATATTGAAATATAATATTTGAATTCAATATATATTTGAATAAAATATATATGTGTAGATTTACTTATTCTGTATCTCTCTTTTACAAAAACAGAAGGCATGGTGGTACTGTGTACTGAGTGAGATAAAACATTTTGCTGGGGGTACTTGATAAAACATGTTGGCTTTTAAAAAAAGGCACAATCTTATTTGGAATCGTTTGTTCGTTAAAATGGGCGGCGCAATGTCCTTTTTCCTGTTTTTTTTTCCTCTTCTTCCTTTTAAACTATACGAGTAAAACGTCACAAAAATAAGTTGTTTCTCGATATCTCAGTGAAGGTTTGCCTGAGTTAACCATGATGCTCCACGTTCGTTACATGGTTCCCGCTCCCCCCCTAGAACAACATCGGTTTTGACACGCCACGTGAACAGGAATCGGCTATTATCTCCCGAAATACAGAACGTCCTCACATCACTGCAAATGCCCTAAAATACTGTCCGTGTCATTTACGAGGCACAAGCATCCTTTGACAGAGAGAACACAGTCTTGAAAGAAAAAATGGGGGGAGGGGGGAATGCAGAAGAGAGCTGTTGATCTGTACGCTTGAGGGAGAAAACGCCGCGGACGCCTTCAAACCTCCAAAACCTCCTTGGAGATTGTGCGAAGTCGAGCGGGGACACGAAGAAAGCCGAGACCCCACCCCTCTGCATCCTCCAGCTTTGGGTGTCCGCATACACATTTCGTGAAACAAGTGTGTCTGTAATTACAGCCTCGCTGGGAGCTGCTTCCTCCTCGCTTCCTCAACATGTGAAGAGAAAAAGGAGAGAAAGATCCGGCACTTTTCTTGCAGAGCCGGGTGGGTGTTTTTTTTTTGTTTTTTTTTCTGTACAGTTTAAACCGCGTCCGTTTGCCGGCTGATAAATGTCCGTGTGACGGGTCAGAAGTCGACGTCAGTTCATCAAAAACCTTCCTTCTCTTCGACTCACGCTTAAGTTTGACTGTCCTTTAAGATGTACAACCCCACCCTCGTTTCATGTCTTTATACACTGTAGTGAAGGAGCCGAGGATGAGGAGACCGCTCCGCCTGGTCCAGAAGCAGTCCGATAGTGTCCGAGCTGTTTCCTGGAGAAAGGACTGTGATTGGAGTTCTTTCTAATCACCTCTTGAGAAGAAGGAAAAAAATCCCCCCCTTCAGTCTGCAAGATCTATCAGACAATGTCTATGTTGTTTTTTTTGTAAATTTTCTTTTGCTCACTGCCCTCCATCTTGTAAACGACTGCATTGTGATGGTGCAGACAGAGAGGCACTTCTGTAATCTCTATCGGGGCTGTTAAAAGTGTTTTTAGTAACATTAGGGTCTGTCTGTTAGGCTGAGTACAAATGAGGGGAAAAGAAGAGCGTGGAAGAGAGGAGGAGGAGAGCTCGCCACCTTCGAGTGAGCCAGCTGTGGGTGAGAGGTTCATCAGATGTACAGCTGTACAGTTCAGGCTGCCTTGGTGCTCTTTAGGATGAATGTGATTCGCGTCGCTGTACCAGATAAACAAACAAAAAAAAAGTCCCACTAAAAGAAGTAATCTGGGCACAGGTGTGACGTGAGGTGATCCCTGGCAGACTTGTGGCATAAACTGGCACTATAAGGAGGCATTTAAAAGGCAATGTGCAATTCCTAAGAGACATGAAGGAGCAGACTCCACCTCTGCAGGGCTCTCGTGTTAGCAATGGGACAGAAGTCGATATACAGATTAAGTTTGATTATCTCTTAATGTGAAGGTGTCCCGCCTTGCAGTACATTAGAGGCTACACAGGCACATCTATGTTTTATGGTTCTACGTAGGCCATTATGTCCCGTGGCTGCTGACTGTTCTGACCACAGGAGGTGTTGGTACGACAAAAACCTGAAAGGACGATCATGGTTCTTTACAAATTTGTGAATATGGAGATGTTTCCTATGTAGGTAACTATATAGTTTGGTGTTTCCTAATTTAAGGAGCTTGTGGAACTGTGAGGTCAGTAAAAAGTGTCCAACGAGTCCTTTAATTATTGCACAAAAAACTATAATTCCTACATATGATACATGTACATACTCCGATATAAACTGAGGGAGTGTTTATAGTCACCTTTCAGTTCAAGCTTGCTCAAACCAAAACCTGCTCCGTTCACTACAGATGGACAGAAACCACAAGGCATTATGGTCTACATAAAACTCATCTGCTGACAGACTCAGAGGTGTGTGTTTTGTATCTGAGTAGGATCCTGTGTGTGTGTGAAGCTCAGCAGCCTGTGTTTTCCAGAGACAGCTGTGCCGTGGCCCTCTGCAGCTCTGAACTCGCTCTGCGCTGGGTGGGAGGCGGTGGCAGCATCATCCCCAAAATAACACCTCTTCCTCCCCCGTTCTGCACCTCCCCCGCTCTCCTGCCCGCCTCCTCCTCACCCTCGGCCCTCACTTTCTTGTCCTCCGCCTCGTCCCTCTCGCCGTCCGCCTCCATCTTCTGGTCTTCGCTCCAGCGGCGTTTGAAGCGGAGCTTGAGCGGGATACAGCGCGTGCCTCCGGGGCTGATGGGAGCCGGCTGACCCGGCTCGCTCTTCAGGCCGATCAGAGGGAAGGCCAGGCTGCCGCTGCCGATGGGGGGAGTGGCGGGAGTCTTGAAGACCTCCTCATCATCGTCGGGGTCGTCATCGTGGTTGCTGTGCGGAGGGGCAGACAGGCTGCTCCCGTTTCCGTTAGCTCGGTGATGGTTGTTGAGCTGATGATGGTGGTGGCGAGCTGTCGGGGTGAAGATGTCGCCTTCATCATCCTCGTCATTGTGATTGAGCTCATCTTCCTCACTGATGTCAGTCACCTCCACCTCTTCCTCTGACTCGATGTCTGATATGGGCTCCACCTGGAGAGGAAGAACATTTTATGACATTTCATTCATCACTCCGACAAGACGTTAATCATATCTTTAAATCACTGAGAGGCATTTCTTTGTGTGTGTGTGTGTGTGTTCTTAGTCTCACCTTGATCTTGGGGGGTCCTGAGTTGGTTATATGACTGGATCCTGTGAATGAGGAGGACTGGCTGGAGGAGGAAGAGGAAGCCAATGAGCTCCCTGATTCCTTCTGTTTGCGCCCGAGTGGAGGCGGCTGCAGCTTGAACTTGAACGGTGACGGGTGCTGCACCTCCTCTCCGCCTCCCGGCTGATGGCTGAGCGAATGGGAGAGCGGCAGGGGCGGGCCGTGGAGGTGATGGGTGGCCGGCTTCTCCAGGGTGGGGCGGTGGGGCTGAGGGATGACGATGTTGGGGTAGTGGAGGAAGGCTCGGGGGCTGAGGTGGTAGTTGTAGACGGACTGAGTGTGGGCCTGCAGGTAGTGCTTCATGTCTTCTGGGTTGAAGGAGAAGTGGGAGCCCATCATGGGGGAGGACAGGGAGGGGGAGGGGGTGTAGGGTAGGTGGGGGGTCGGGGTCATGGACAGGGCTGGAGACAGAGTCGGGGCCAGGAGACCCCCGGGGCCAGGCAGGGGGGAGACGGGGAACGGAGACAGAGGCTCTGGGTGGACCCTGGGTGCAGGTCTGGGGAGCCCTGCTGGATTCGGGGCCCCCCCGTAGAGCCTGAAGAGAGAATCGTGAGGCAGGCGGGGGGGCAGGAGGCCCCTGTAGGCCCTGTCAGGCCCCACTCCCCCGCTCGTCATGGCCCCCACGGCCTCCTCCAGCTCCAGAGTTGGTGGAGGTGCCGTCGCTGCAGTCGCTCACGGAACCCCATGCGGGCCATGCTGGCTGAACTGGCCACGCTGCTGAACATGCCCGGACTGCGCAGCTCCTCGCTGGACGAAAGGACTTCAGACGGCGTGGAGGGGGGGAAACGGAAGTGGGTGCCTCCGGTTGGCACTGGAGGGGCACTCTGAGGGACTCCTCGACCTGGGGGGAAGAAAAGAGGTGAGGAGGAGAGTCAGTTAAATGAATAAGAAAAGGCACGAGGACAGTATGTTTTTAGAAAGCAGAGATTACAATTAAAATCTCTTGTGAGTGAACAAATTAATACTGAGACTATTTTTACTTCTACAGCAGCTGCTGTTCAAAGAAGCTCATTTATTTTAGTGCACGTTGGTAAACCCCTTGAACAGGCTTTATTTTTTCCAGAGAGTGTGATTACAGAAACCCTCGCTGAGAGATGGTTTTGAGGAAGTGGAACAGCAGCAAGCCTGGGGTGACGCTGGCATTTCAGCTCTTTGGGAATTATAAAAAGGAACAAACAGTATTTTCTCTTTCTTTCTCTTATGGGTCCACCACAATGTGTTGAAGGAGTGTTGGACATTATTTATGGCGCTCAAAGTAATGAAAAGTGACTTTTAAGAGGTTCAGCAGTAACACACACACGTCGTCAGAGTCGTGTTGCTTTACATAATCCATAGAACAAAGTGTCAGCATGGCACTTTTTACAGGAACTATTTCCTTGGTTGAAAGTGGGTGAAGAGAAAGGGAAAAGTAACTAATGAGAGTAGGTCACATGTCTCCCATAACTCCAGCTATTTTACCCAGAGGGTCACAGGCACACGGAGAGAAAACACTGGGTTACACAAAGCCACAAATTCCCAATTCCCCTCTCTTTCAACCCCTCCTCTCCCTCTCCCTCCTCCTGCCAGGGAGACTGTGGCACTGCAATAAATTCTTGGCGTCCGCGCGCACGTGCCAGAATTAAATATTGGAAAAGTCGCTCTTACTGCCATCACAAACATGGGTTGGGTTCCTCTGTTTTTTTCCAGTACTGCTGTGTGTGTGTGTGTGTCTCTCTCTCTGTTTTAAAAAGCAGTGTGTGTTATGTGTGGGTGTGTCAGAGACAACGAGGAGGAAAAAAAAAAAAATGTGTGTCTGTTTATCTAGTGTGTATGATTGTGAACGTCTGTGCTTGTGTATCAATCCAGATTGACGTGGGCATGTGTGTGTGCGCATGTGTGTAACCATCGTATGAAACCATCATATCACAACATGTCAGTGTGTGGGCCACATCACACGGAGGCTATAATTAAAGTTTCGTGCTGCACTTATGTCACCCAGTATCCAACGCTCCATATGGGCTGTGTTTACACTGGGTGGCCGGGACCAGAACGAGAGACGACTTCGGAGGGAGGGAGGAGAGGGATGAACTGGGACGTGGCACACTGATGTCTTAGAGAAAACACACACACACACACACACACACAGAAAGTAACCAAGCACACACACACTCAACCCAAACTGTGTTTGTGTATATAATTTGTACTCCTGTGATGACGGTATCAGATTGAGATCTATTTTTCTTCTTCAAAATAAGGGTGAAAATATGTGATATCAATATAATTCGGCTGCATTAAATTCAGTGTTTTGCAACTGGGACCGGCTGCAAAAAGGTTTTCACCAATAGCATTTATCTTTGGCAAGTAAATTGGTAAGTCACCCACCACGCCGACTGGAAAATTTCTCAGACAATAACATTCAAACGTCTCAGTTATATACAATCTTTGGGTCTTTGCACGCTCTGAAGCAATCAGAGAAAAGTATCCGATTTGTGATTGGCTGGCTGTGATGCTGCACAGTAAAGTAAGAGCATCCAAATTGTGAAAACTGCATCAAAATGGGAACACCAACTGTGTGGCGCTGTTCTGAATTGAATTATACTTGACAGGAAATAGTTCTGTCATAATTTACAACAATAAAATGCAAAGCCAAGTTCAGGAATTAAGACCCCGCACACACAAGGACGAAGGCCCAAAACCTTTAGTCTGTCCTCGAGCCTCCACTCCTTGAACAGGTCCTTGCTGTGAAAGTGTGAATTCATTCTTTTCATCAAATGGATCCACGAGTTTAAGCTACCAGAGGATGTCAGCAGGTGATTAAAAAAAAAAAAAAAAAGATTTCTGCTTCCAGTAGCTTCAAATACCAAAAGACCTGGTTAAGTGCTTGTTTAATACACTGACACAACCCCTGGAAATGACAGCAAAGACATCTTAAGACACTTGAACTTTCCCAATAAAATGTCTGCTCTTCAGCGTCTGATGCAACACACCACCTGAGGGGGTGCTAACCACATCTTTTGAGGATCTACAATATAAATGTGAGTGTGTGTGTGTGTGTGTGTGTGAGCGTACCAGAGCCCATGTCGATGAAAGGGTAGTTGACCAGCACGAGTTTGTTGAAGTTAAACTTGTAGGTGAACCTCTTCCCTTTGGTCTTGTGGAGGATCCTCTTGTTGTAGTAGTATCTAAAGAGAGGAGGATGAACAGTTCATGAACAGCTCCCAGCGAGTCACAATCTTTCAAAAAACATTGGTCACATCATCAGCAACGTGCGGTAAACCTCCGACGCGGCCTCATTTTGTTTAAACCAAGCATTTCAAAGTGTGAAACCGTGGCTAAATCCATTTATCATGCAAATTTTTCCAACTGAAACTTTGGGCTGAAGTGAGATTTTTCCCGCTCACCACAAAACAACTCACAGTTGCAGAGTCAGCCAGTGATTATTCACAGCGCAGCCGAAATGATCAACAAATCACCGCAGTCAATTATTTTCCCATAGACCAGAATAAACTGTGACAGTTGGCTCATATTTGGACATTTAGCAATCTTGTTGGCTGGGTTGGCTTCAGCTTTGGGGGTCACAAGTCATCAACAGACAATCAAATCTGCAGTTTCTTGTGCCCACACCAATGTCAAGTAATTACAGTACATGAGCAGTTCTGCATAGCGATGTAGAATGGACCAAAAGAGAGCCGTTAGAGGGTTTTCTGTTGTTGAAATGGGAGTTTTATTTCAGTGGCTGAGGGAACGTGTGCAGTGAACTCTAGAGGAGGGTGGGGAAATAAAGATCTTTTACAATTCTGCCTTAATTCAGATACCTACAAACAAAAAGAAGTCAGTTTTAGTAATAAAGTTCCTTGAAAAGCACAGTGCATCTTGTAGTTCATCTTCAAAAAAAAAAAAAAATCATTTGGGCGCAATCTGGATTAAATATAACTTCATGGAGTAAAAGTTAAAACAAGACAGTGCATATTTTTCTTTTTACGATTCAAAACACAAGATTGCAAGAAATTCCTCATCCCACTGAATTTACTGAGATTCCTACATTTAATCTGACTGAATTGGTGCTTTCTACTTGCCTGTATTAAAACATACATACATATATGCCATTTTATTAAGAGGAGGAGGAAAGTGAAACATGGGAAACAAAGCACTACCTGCATGGTATTTCTACATTAGCACACAAGTAGTCGAGCTGCTCACAGTGTGAACACACAACCAGGATTCAAATTCTCGCTGCGATTACTTAAGGAAGTGAGACAGCCGCTCTGATTTTGTCTTATCCAGGCGGCTCCATTAGAAAGAGTGCATTAGTCATCGTCGGTACACAGGGCGATGGAGAGAGGAGTGAATAGCGCGCCGCTGACAGCTCATCTAAAAAGATAAAATGGCTCCCTGTGACTCACCGATAGCCTCAGGACAAAACCACATTCATATTTCTTTACATAAAAACTTCCAAATAGCGTCTCTCATTCAATTCGCAGTGGCCACTTCATTCTGGGAAACGTAATAAGTTATTCATCATTTCCTGTAGAATCGAGCAAAGAGGAGCTCAGTGGCTAAATTTGTACAGAAAAATATGGATTTGCTGGGATAATGACTCGTACACACGCCTCTGGTGGTCGATAAGTTTTAATTGAGTTGTTCTAAAAAAGGATGAATGAAGGTAAATGTTGCTCAACCATCCATTAATCCACTTTCTTTATAAATCTATCCATCTAACAAGATCAATAGTTTAAATACATGATATAACAAGATGTAGTAAATAAGGTACGATCCTTATGGCACAGTAGAATATTATTTAAAACACTTGTGTCACAGCTGAAAAACAACACTCATATATGTAATATTTGTCATCATGATGAGGCCCAGCTGTATCGCTGTGACCGGAGTATTAGTCACCAGAGTTCGGTACAATGCAGAACAAAGTGGAGCAGGACTGTGTGAACCAGGAGCCCCTCAATGACTCAATGAGTGAAGGGCCTCTTCTGACAGGGCCGTCTACTACGCACACCCACACCGCCGTATGCAACGCGGGCAGATACACAAACACACAAAAGGAGCGGGCAGATATAGAGCGAGCACAAAAGAGACCAACGCACAATGCGTGCAGGAAACGTGTGCAAGTAATGGGAAAAAACTACCGCCCACACACTAAACATATTAGAGCAGTTATTAGAGAGCACACGGTGTTCACACAGAGGCATTAAGCATTCATTAATATCTTGCGTGTATAGAGGCTTGCAGTGGTGGAAAAGACTCTCTAATCATCCATTTAAATTAAGTAAACCTACAGTATCATGATGGAATAATACTTGAAGTCCTGCATTTTGAATTACTGCGTGAAATTATTCAGCTAACAAAGGATTTAAATGATTGACATGCTCCAAGTACAACATACGCCAATTATTAATAAGTTTAACTCTGCAAATGCTTAGATTAAGTTTAACATTTAAAATCTCATTTTGCAAAGTAAGTAACGTATCACTTGAGCACAATGGCTTTAAAAGAATATTATTTCCCTCTGATACATAGCTGACAAAGTCTGATAAAAAGGCAAAAACTTCAGCAAATGACAGGCTCTAATAAATCTGTGCCGACATTCAGGACTTGAACTTTATACAGGTGGAAATTAACACGTAGATGACAAGCAGAAACTCACCGCATTAAAAAAATGACAGCAAAAGAAACGATACACACTGCAAACACAGCCTGTAGGAGGTATCTGTGAGCTGGTGTTCACGGTATCAGGCGTGTATGCGCAGTAAAAGCTGGAGGGACATAATGTTCACAGACGTGTGGATAGACGGATGCTTTGAAGAGTCCGGGCACTTACATGTGAGAGGAACGAACACGCGCTCAGACAGTATTGAGTCAATATGGGACAGCCGGCCTTGCATGCCGGGCCCAGGCTCGCTGCTGCTCTTTGAAGACCATTTGAACCTCCTTCAGATGAGCTAGAATAAGACCGCATAAGACTCGACCTCTACGTACTGAACACACACTTTGGCATCTCTGCACACATATGTACGGGTGCATGCGTGAGTGAACGCACACATGTGTACCGACGCAAGCTTCGCTTCAAAGCGGCGGAGGAGGAGCATCAATCAGAGACTTCACTTCTAACGGAGAGGGAGGCCTTTCTTTCAAAAGACTTCGGAATTAATTAACAGCCCTCCATTCACATAAAAAGGTTTACAAACCACAGACAACAAAGTTGGGCCCCAGCTGGTCCTTGATGTAAACTCCTCACTGAGAGCAGAGAGAGTAACTGCTCCTGAGACAAATTGACTGTTAATTTACTGCTAAACCTCTGTGGGCTCAATTTCTTCTTAAGGATACGAGCCGTGTTCAATTTGGTGATTGAAGGTTTTGATCTAATTCTGTGTTTTAGTGATGAGTTTGATATGTTTCAAATAACCATTTCTCAAACCAAAGACTGATTCGTCCTTTAGCTGCATAGGACCTCACTTTTTTTTAAACCCAAACCAACGGTAATGTTATTTCATCATAACTTTGTGACATACAATTATCAAAATGACTTAATTCAACCAAAGGAAATTTAATTAAAGGCTTTGTTTAAAAAAAGTGAGGGGCAAGTAACAAATTAAGCATCAACAGTAAGCAAACAAATCTGTTCAATTAAAGTCTTTGTTTTATTCTAAAATATTTGTAATAAGTGATATAAACATATCTGAACTTTTTGTGTGACAATTATATAAGAATTGAGAAAGATGTTTTAAGTGATGGCGCAACCAGGTGAAATATAAAGCAGATCTGATGATAATGAACCATAATGATACCCCATAGACACTAAATGTGCTGCATTGTTTCTCCCCATGTTAAAATTTCTATATGTATTGTCCCTGTAAAATGAACTGAACTGACTTAAAGCTGTCTGATCAACAAATGTGTGTCATAATATATTTGAGTAAAAGTTCAGAAAAGATTGGATGCCTTTAAATATGCAGTTATATGAGTGTAAGTTGAAGATAAAAAAAGGTTTAAGTAACAAACAAGACACAGATGGGCTGGAGGAGGGCTGACATATAACAAGGTGTTAAGTGTGTATGTGTGTGTATGTGGGTGTGTGTGTGAGTGTGTGTGTGTGAGAGAGTGTGTGTGGTGTGTGTGGTGACGAGGCAGTGTAACTAGTCATCACCATGGCAAACTATAACCCACACCAACCTACAAACATGACAGGAGGCGACACACTGATGACTAGGAGTGTGTGTGTGTGAGTCTGAGAGTGTGTGTGTGTGTTTGTGTAGTGTACATAATGATGAGAGAACAGACTGGCAGCTAAATAAAACTCTGCAGCATCCCACATGTGCTCCGCGGTAGGGGAAGGTGTGTGTTTCTAAATCCGCTGTCACCCTGGAGTTTTCGCACGCAGCACAGATGCACAATTCACGACAAAACACTGATTTCTTTTTTCCTTCTTCTGTTGTAATTAAGCTCAGTTTAAACTTTAAGGTCTGTAACAAGATTGCACATAACTAATAATAATGAGGGAACGAGGCTTAAGCATCTTAAAAATTTTCCTGTGATCTGTGAATCATCTTATACTATAATTGCAGGGACTCTCTGTCTGTCGATTATTTCGACATCCGTCCATCCGATCGACTTCACACTTGGTGGGCGTGCTGTGGAGGTCCCACGGAGGTGCAGCGCGGAGTGTGAACTCGTTCGGATGAGTGGTTCTCGAGAAAGCTACGAGCAATCACTCCAGAGGAGCACGTTTTGAACGGACAGTGCACAAGTCATTCAGCAAAGAAGGGGAGTGTGGATCATGACGAAGCTTTCATCACTACTTTCCTCCTATTTCTATTCTTCTGCTTCTGTTTTTGAAATGCTATTATAACTCCTTTCCTACAAAGAAAAAACAGCAAAGAAAAAACAGGCGCATAATAATGAATTTTGTTCCGGTTATGGAGTGTGTGAGTGATGTGTGAATGGAGACGTTGTTATCCCTAACACTGAGGTCTGATGTGTGGTATATTACCCCAAACAAATTGGATTTATTTTAAAAAATCAATCTTGCATGCTCGACTGACTTTATCACGGTTCACCAAGAGTTCAAAACGACATGATTCCAGTTCCTGTAACTTAAGATCGACCCGCCTGGGGTCGCTGCCATTATCTGACTCCTCAGGTGTTAACACCTATCATGAGCACATGAACTAAATATGAGGCTCAATACTAGTCCAGACTAGCCTTACTAAGGATGGGTAATACCATTCAGACTGGAACAAGGTCCCAGAGAAAAGACAGTGTTTGTTGTGTTAATATATTAACAAGTGACCTGACACGAAAAGGTTGGTTTCTCTGGTACAGTTGGGTGATTCCAGAGTAAACACTTCATATGTGTGTTGAGTTTTAACAAATGCGCTATATGCATTTCCTGTTTCCTTCCCCATAAAAACTTTGCAGAAAGTTTGCCACCATCGATCATGCTGAATCTCTGTGTCATGTGTAAATAGTGGTGAGCACGATCAACAGTGGCTGTGGTCAATGGACAGTTTCCTGAGTGTCTGACCTTTAGCTTTCAGATGTGAACCAGTGACAAAAACACTGATGAAAATAAGAAAACACAGAGTTAAATACATAAAGAAAACTACCAAATAAAAGTCCAAAGTTTTGTTCACACTACTTTTGGTACCTTCAGAGATGTTTCATTCTTTGTTGGCATGTACAGTCTGCACTCAGATGTGGGCAGAAAAGTTCAATTTGTTTTAAAATACAGATGTGTAATCCTTCTTTTCTTTCAGCCTCACCTTAGCGCTCGGCTGAGCTTGTCGTAGTTCATCTGCGGTTTACACTTCCTGGCTCCCCACAAGCGGGCCACCTCGTCCGGGTCCTTGATGACAAACTCTCCATAGTCTCCCTGCCAGGCGATGACGTCGTGGTACTCCTCTTTCCTCAGCAGCTCCAGGATGAAGTGCCACAGCTGGATCTGTCTGGAGCCCGGGCTCGACTCGGGCTTGTAGGCCCAGTCTGGGAAGGCAAACCCTGCAGGCCGGAGGAGAGAGGAGGGGTGTTCAGCTGGATGATCATGAACAGAGGAGAACTCAAAGACAGGATGCACACACGAAGAAAGAGCTGATTTCACTCCAGCTCTTTAACTGGATCTACTCTTTTGTTTGTCTTATGTTGTTAGTGAACTGCAGGAAAACAAGATAACAGCTGAAAAATGCTCCAGTTTAACAGCTAACAGTTGTCTATGTGTATGGCAAGTCTTGGTACTAAAACACATAACGCATTTTTATCGCAAGAAACCAGTCAGCTGGCATCCAGTTTTTGTGCTCGAAGGTTGTTTTTTTTGCCTCTGCGGTGATAAACAGAAGGCAAAAAAATGCGAGGAATCAGGTTACAAGTTTTCAAAGGCAGAAAAGAGAGTGACTGTGAAAGGACAGAGGACACAAGACTGCTGGGAATCTCAGAATCAAGGATGAAACTGAAGACGAAGCTTGTACGTTGAAATCTTGAACACATTTCGATGTACGGCGCTTCAGCGAGCTCCATCTGTTCCCACAAACCGCAGTCATATCAAAACTTCTCCGCTATCGCCATCAAAGCCGGAGAATCAGCACTGTTATAACAGATTAACAGGCCTTGAGATACGTGCAGACAAAACATAAACTAAGGTTTTATAACTACTATCAGAGCACACACTCACACAAGCACACACAAGCACACACACACACACACACACACACACATATCTATTATCCAACAGTTAAAAGTATAGGCTTTGAGTTGTAAAGGAGTGGGTGGTAGTAAAAGACTCAACACCACTTCAACACAAGGCCAGGCTGAAAGGCTGAATAGCAAAGGCATAGTGACACACACACACACCACACCTCATTAAGACCAGATGTGCCTTGGCAATCAGGCTGAGAAAGCTGAGGGTGGGAACCATATGGCCACAATATAACAATGCTGAATTTTGTGTGTGTTTATGTGTGTGTGTGTGTGTGTGTGTACATATTATGTAAGTGTAAAGAAACACAGCATCCTAAAATCCGAGGTTACAATCAGCTTCCCACACTCTACAAAGTCCGCCATATCTATATGGCAGTGACAGCTAACTGTTAACAATGATAGGCTCAAGGCTGGTCGACTGTAACGCCGGCGTGATGTGGCCTCTTGACCCGAGCTGCGACGACAGCACGCATGACACGTGCATGCTGATAAAATGTGAAAGCATCACACCGTGCGCGAGCGGCGTCTCAGACCTCCACCTAATGCATCAGTGTATAGGCTCGCTAATCCTGCGTATGAAACGGGGAATTGTTTAATTTCTTTCAGAGCTTTATTGCCTTGTCAACATGTGACAGGAAACCGCTTTGGGGCAGCTCAATAAAGGCAGACAATCAAAAAAAAAAAAACACACACACACACAGAGAAAAACAACCCATACAAAAGAACAAAAGAGCAGATGAAAAGCAGATAAGCTGACATAAAAAGTGAAGAAAAAAAAGGAGTTGTTTAAGTTGTAAAGGAGTTGAAAAAAGGAGACACACCTGGCAACTAAATCCTAAAGTAAAGTAAACTGTATCTCGATTTGGTGCCCAGATGGTAATTAAATCAATTATGACTTTTCCATTTACACAATATGCGCTCCCACTGTCTGGCCTGTGTGCTTATTGGGATTAAAATTCATTTATGAAGAGGTTGGGAAGCGGTAAAGCAAACGGAACAAAAATGGCAGGTGTCAGTTTATTAAACATTATGGTGCAGTTCATATTTACTTTTCAACAAAAGCTCTTTTTACAGCTTCTTCTTTGTCAGGAGCAAAAAAAAAAAAAAAAAAAAGAGAGACTCCTTCACACAGGATCAGTTAAAGGAGCTGCTGGAAACACACAAACTGCAGCCCGAGTCGAGGCATGAACTGCCTTTACAAGATGGCTGATTCTGCTGATATTGAGCGCAATAAATCACGATGCGTTCGATCAAATTCTGATCGCGACGGCGCGTGCTGATTTACAGCCAGCCTCGACGTGTGGTAGTACCAGACACAGATCACAATTTAATGGCAGGTGTAAATGGAGTCAAAGTGAGTCATGGAAAAACCAAACGAGTCGGACACGGTGACACCAAAGTCCACTATCGGGTGTGCAAAGTGCGGCGATGTGTCTGCAGACGTCGTCAATACAGAGCTGTGATAGTAGAGGAAGTGGGAGTAGAAATAAATAGTCTTACTGCAGCAAACGTACATTTGTACACTTCGACCTGTGAGAAAAACATTCATACAGAGAGAGAGAGAGAGAGCCACAAAAATGCACTTGCAAATGCAATAGCTGGTGTTTACAATACAACAACGGGAGGCCAAGTACGACTCAAGTGACTAAGCACTGAGGCACTTTTTAGCACTTTTTTTTTTTAAATCGATTTCTGTAGTTGCTTGAAAAAAACGAGCAAGCGACCTCACTCCAAGTGTTGCACGGGCACGCTGCCTCCTACATTGCTGTGAGCTCCCTTGTGATCAACGTCTGGCTGAACGGTGGAGACACACTCAGGTTGAGTAACTGTAATCTGCCTCTCCCTTCAGGACAGATTTAAGAGATTCAAGCTGTGACGTTTCAGTGTCCAAACATTTTGCAAGAAACAGCAGTGTGGGGCAGAGGCGCATCCTCTCTTTTCTCAACTTTCTTTCCATTTTTCACAATTCCCCAGTTCTTACTTCAACCACTGGGAATAGTTTAGTGATAAAAGTACTCAAAAACATACTGAGCATATCCTTTTTACTGGAATGTTTCCTGATATCGATCTGATTGAACCGGCTCAATTAGGGGCATAAAGTAGCAAGAACTGTGATTTCAATCTATAGAAATGAATGCATTTTGTATATGATTCACAAATAGCGTGTCTGTGATGAGGAATGAGTGTCTTTTGATGAGCTATAATACTCATATTATGCTCTTTTCCAAACTGAGATGTGTGTGTTTGAAATAAAAGTGACCAATTCAGTGGGTGTCTTTTTATTTAATACGTTTGCTGTGTTTTTAAAAACTTCCATGACCTGATGAATATATCAGAAACAGACTTAAAACTGACCATTAAAAAGACCATTAAAAATGTCACAAAACCAATGTTTACTCTCCAAATCTGCAAACGCGGCGGTGGCTCTTTAGTTTCACAATCTAGCCTCTTTCTATCTTGTGAAGGCGGCAGCCATCATGCTAGGGAAAAAAAAAATCGTACAAAAGTCATATTAAGGAAACCAAAAAATATCCTGAAAAACAGGCCGGCTCCTGATGACTAATAAACCACATGCTGCTATCCAATGTCCTATGGAGCTCGCAGACTGAGCCAAAAAGACAGACAAGCTGGCCGTGGTCGCTGATAATAGCCATTAGAAGGCAGATTACTAATGGGGGACGAGCATATGATTCATACACCAGACAATAAGGCTCTTGTCACTGGGGACAGGTTAGCTGTTGTGACACAGATGCAACACACTGCTGCATAATGGGGTACAGAGGAACACACATGTGCGCACGCAGCACACACACACACATTCCACGCAGACACGCGCCGACGCCTACAACACACACAGCAGGAGTGGATTAAATCAAAGTGGGCGAGCTAATATCTCCCTCACACACACAAAGTACACAGACACACAACACAGGTTAGTGGGGAGAGGTAAGTGGGTTCATGCGTGGGTGCAGGTGCACAGAGCACACAGACAAAGAACACAGGAATAGCAACCATGCCCACTGCATGCGTGTGTGTGTGTGTGTGTGTGTGTGTGTGTGTGTGTGTGCAGTGTGGTATGTCAGATGTCCCTGCTGACTCATAGCTTGTTCGTTCGTCGTTCAGCTTTCACAGATTCCGATTCCGCCTTTCTCCCCCTCAACACCACTGCCATCGCTTTCTTTCTTTCTGTCCATCCGTCTTTCTTTTCCTCTTTCATTCTGTCCCTCCCTCGCTCAGCCTCTCCTAAGACACACCGTATCCTAGCAACAAAAGCTTTTAGCGCTAAAAATAAATGGCCGAGTCACGACAGACAAGACAAAATATGATTCAATTACAGAAACTTGCCAAAAGAGTTTAGAGTTTGGGCAGAGCTCCAGAGAGCTACAGTGTGAGGGTGTGATCCGTCTAAGGCTGCCTGACCAGCAGAGACCTCTCGCTGCAGCGCCGGCCTCGCTGTCACACTGTGTTTAGGACGGAGAGGACACGCTGACCTGTCCTGCGAGCACGGGAACAAAGAGTTTTCATCACCAGACAGATGGATATACAGATAAACAGAAGAGAGGGAGCTGTTTTTCTCATCATCAAACAGTAGCAATCCTGAAGCAGCGTTCACACATAAACATTTAAATATAGAAAACAATGAAAAAGAATTTAAAGATTATAGCAATGAATAAAAAACTGATCTTTCACGTCTTAGTATTGAATGTCTGCAGTGGCCTAATATATAAGTAGAGCAGTATAATATACTTTTAGAGGTGTGGTTTGAATATGGACGTCTGTGCAGCGTTCAGTAAATGCACATTAACGTGTTGTGCTGGTTGTCACACACGTCCAGGACAGTCAGTGTTCAGTTTTCATATGGGCTCTTTGGTAGAAGCTCTTCTTAAGTCGTGCTTAAATGGACCTGAAGTGTCTACCAGAGGGCAGCAAACAGGTGATGTCTAGGGTGTGGATGAGTCTTTCCAATGTGATGGCTGCGCATGTGTTGGAGTAAGTCCTCCGCAGAGGGCAGTGAGCAGCGGATGATCTTTTGGGGCGGCACTGACGGCCCTCTGAAGGGCTCTCCTGTTCAACGCCGAGCAGCTGGCATGCCGCGCAGAGATACAGTACGCCAGCTCGCTCTCAGCGGAGCAGCAGCCCCTCTTGTTTTTCCCAGAAGAAGTTAAACACTCCTGTGCCTTCTTTACTACTGTGCAGTGTTGGTAGTCCAGGAAAGATGTTCAGCAGTGAGTGTACCCAGAAGGAAGAGACCCTTTATACACAGTCCCCACTGATGTCTAATGTATAGCTGCACTGTTCTTCTTTGACTTCTTTGTTTTTTTGTGGAGTTCAGGATGAGACTGTTCATGGAGCCAGTCTCTGGACTTCATCCCTGAAGGCTGTCTGATGCTCACCTGAGATAACTCCAACCAGAGTCGTGTTGTCTACAAACTTAATGATGGTGTTAGGGTCATGGTCTAACCGTTTGGGGGTGGGTTGGGAAAGTCCACCCAGATTTAAAAAAAATTATATATTTATAGTATTTACATTTGGCTGGTGAAGAGAGATGAAGCCCATTCATTCACATCACAGGTCTTTCTTCTGAAATGATTCAGAGGCAGCACATTGACAGCAAACAGAGACAGACACAAAAAGTCAGACAGCACAGCTGATGCTGTGGCTTTCTGACAGATGCACGACTGAGGGTCCAGTTGGAGGTGCATCTGCTACAGCTGGTGGTTAATGTGATGTGAGTAAAAACATGAACAGAAACAAGGAGGCTGAGACGGAAAACGAGAGAGTGGGAGAGGGACAAGGACAGAAAAAGAGCAGAAAGGCTGAACAAACAAGAGAACCATGAAAACCTACAGTGTTTGGTGAACTCAGCCTTCAGGCAAGGAGGAAGAGATCCAGCCTAAATTTTATGATACGTTTATACGACAAGCTTTTCACTGCTTACAGCTCACTGCTTTGCAGAAACACAATTTGGCCTTTGGACTTTCTTTACAAAGAATGTCCAACTTTCCTTGAAATCTGAAAATGAAACAGTTTAACTTGAATTTCAACATCATATTCTTATTTTCACTTAAGTTGTGTAGAAAGTGGTATAGAAGTGTCACTGGACAGTAAATACTCAACCTTACAGAACACCCTTTTTAAAGTGGGGTCCTTTTCTTACTCAGTGCCAACATGTAAAACTGGCAGAGACTACAGAGCTCGTCTCATGATTATCAGCAGCCGATCAGTGTGAGCTACATTACGCTGCTTTGTTTTACGTCAAATGAGAGAGCACAAGAGGTCTGGTGGACCTAACTAAACTAGACAAACGAACCCAAAGCCCGCACTATCTGGCAAGCTCTACTCCAGACAGGAAGAATTTTTGATTGTCAGGCGGAGGTGAAACACACCATTTCAGGCCTCGTTGGGTTCTATATATAGCAAAGTACAGAGTAGAAAAACTAATTTACTATTAGCCTGCAGTCCCAAGCCACCTGCGTTTTCCTTTCCAAGAGAAACACAGGATCTGTGCAGCCACAGCCGGTGGGTGAGAGGGTTTAACACGCAGGTCGGTCTGCTTTTCTTAGGGACTCTGACGTCACCACAGTTGAAATAGTGCTCTTAATAACCGATAGCCATCGTTGGGGTATTGTCCAGAAGGCCTGCAGCCGCTGAGACTAAACACAAACGGCCTCCTCCTCTACCTTTCTTGCTCTCTCTCCAACAAGTTTCTTTAACATGCTGGTCTATCTATCCATCTATTCCCCCGCTTATTTTTCCCTCCCTTCCTCCCATTCTTTGGTGGGTCTATATTTAGCCGTTGGAAAGGTCGGTCTGTGTCTGTCTGCAGGGTAATGATTCAGGGGCGCGCAGAGCGACGCGTAGAGGTAACAGGCCAAGCTAAATGGCCGGGGGCTGGCTGACTGCTGAAATCTGGATGGGGCTTATCGGGGAAGGGATCAGGACAACACAGAAAGGCAGGAAATAAATGGGCACAGAGCAGGAAAAGGGGGAATCTCCGCTGGGTGCAAGCTGTAGAAAGACAAATACATGAGCAAAACACACCAATAAAAACAGATGGAAAACAAATCTGAAAAAGTCCCAACCTCACTTAAAACATTTAAATGAAAAACCTAAGAAAAACAACAAAACAAAACTAACAAAAACAAAATAACTCATGACTTTAAAGAACAAGTAAAATGGATGATCAAGTTTAACTCGACTAAGTTTAACATGATGAACTACCGATGCTGCAGACCTGCTTGTCTGGGTTTCCATTTTTGTCGCTGTGTAAACTACCCGTCTACAACACTGGGATCAAAACAGACAATCTAACACTGCTTTATTGTGGAGTCCTGAGCCTCAAACTACTGTTTAAAAACTCTCTGCTCCTCATTGTGCTGATCTTATAATTACCCTTAAAGGATGGAGTTTAGATCCAAGGAGCCAGTGGCTTAAAGTCAGGAGAGGAGTCACAGGAAAACATTTAAGGAAAAAAAAAAAAAAAAAAATCAACAGACAGGACGAGGAGGAAATCGGGTGGAAAGGTAGAGAAGCGGAGGAGGAAGAAAAGTGGAGGAGGAGGGCAGAAGGAGAAAAAGAAACACAATCCAGCAGAGATCAAAAGGAAAAGGAGGATGGCCGTCTGCAGGTGCATGGCGTGAACCCTCACCTCGGTACTCACATGATCCCTCCATTACATAAGGCTTACAGAGAGACAGACGGATGAACAGACCGGCAGAGGAAGGAGGGGGGACGGGGTCAGGGTGAGGCAGGAGAGATAAAGACACAGAAGTAAGTGTCTTGAAAAAAAGAAAAGCACTAGAGGTACAAGAGGTAGGCTGAAATTTGTGCTTACATGTCCATTTTCCTAAACAAAGAACACAAACATTGACTGGGTACGATGAGGTCAAAGCAAAAGAGAAAGAACGATAGAAATAAGGGGAACCACAGAAAAAGTGTGCGTGAATGAGTGTTTTCAGTGGAGGAACTGAGAAGCGCCTAAAGATAAACACAGGAAGAAAAGCTGCCTGAATACAAACAGCAGATAAACTCTAAATAAAAAAATCTTTGATCTAAATTAAATGTGATCATTTTAACAGTGGGCGTAATTCACAGATTTACTCTATGGGAGTTGAGTCAAGTTTGTTGAGTTTTAATAGCTGAAGTCTCCAAATATCTATGGTGGTAAAGTGGTGAGACTAAATGCTCATTTTTTAATGATCTGATCTGCCAGGAGACAATTTGTTATTTAAGACTTTTATTTCATGCAGATAATGAGTAATACTTGGTCTGTGGGCAGATTTGGTAACACGGCTTAAGGTAGCCATCGATGAAGTGGCATCGTATGGCTTAAATCAGCCCGCCGGTCGGCTCTCTTGGGGATGATGTGGTTGCTTTCCATCTCAGAAATCCATCTTCCAAATAGCTTGTGCTGCGAACGATGCTTCCCGTAGACTGCGAGCGATCCAAGCCAAACAAAGCCTCACTATTTGGGATGAGCAGCTTCAGAGCACTGACAGCTGCACGGCTGTGTTCTCGAGTCGGCAGAGAAGAGTTAAGACACACTAGAAAGTGGGGAGTTTGACCGTTTGCCACAGCAGTAAAACCTTGGACTGTGAAGCGAAGCCTTTAAGTGAATAAACCATCTCTGCTACAACCGAGACAGCTAAGCCACTCTAATCTGTGACACAGCGGCCTCCCGAACCTCGCCAGACAGAAACCTGTCACGTCCTGGAGAACTGTGCGGCACCTTGGAGGAAGCCAAGGCTGTGATTACGCCAGCCTTTGGCCTGGTGTGTGCGTGTGTTTGTGTGTATTCAGGAGTCATTTATTATACTCTGACATGAGAGGACGCTCCTGTTGCATTCAGCATGACTCAAGGATGTCAGAATCAAGTTATTGTGGTCATTTGTTCATACGATTTAATGGGCGCACCTTTCAATCTCATTAAAGTCGTGGAGGCTCGAGGGTAAGACTAAATGGCAGGTTAAACGCAGGAAAGATGCAATCTTCACAGGAAAAGATTACCACTGTAGTGTTAATGAGAAACAAAATAAACATCAGCGATGATCTCATAGCTCAAACGTCTATCTCCCAATCTGCAGCACCTGAGCCAGGGCTGGGGAGTTATCAGATTCAGGCCTACAGAAGGAAGAAGAACACACACATGCATGTACACGTGCTTGGAGACCCGTCTGAGCATGCTTTCCTTCCAGAAAATGACAACCCTGTAAAACATTCAGCTGTAATGAGCTCCTGGCTACCTGACTGCCTCGCTGGAGATTTCAAACTTGCTTCCTATTGTCAAGAGAAGAATGTGGTTGGAAGGAACTGTGTGTGTGTGTGTGTTTGTGTTCATCTTTTCGTGTGCACAAATGCGTGAGTGTGTGTGAATGTGAGTGAGTGGGAAAGAGACAGAGAGACAGGCAGACGGAAATAAAGACAGGAGAGAGGAGTGAGATATGACTGTTGTCTCAATGTAGTGGTGCACTGAGGCGGCACTGATTTGGTTTATCTGTTGCACGGCAACACACACACACAGAGTTGTGCACGTACCGTTGCACACACTAAAACACACCTACCATGTACATGTTTGCAGGAAATAAGGCCGGCCGGCTCCCTGCAGAGTGAACTCAACCAACGTTAAGCCCTACAAAACCAGCCAGCTGCTTTTCTGATTAATAACATCAAACTACGCAAGCGTCATCAAGCAAGAGATTTAAGCTCTCGTTTCGGGAGAAAGAGGAAAGACCAATAAAGACCAATATTTCCGGGAAAGAGGAAACGTAAACTAACGTGAATCTCTTTTCACTGAAGAAAACAGATTAAATCAAATCTCACAGGCTTTTCTCACAGAAGTATTTAGATTAAGACATAATCAGATAAGGTGTCCTGTACTTGTACCGCTGTCAGTAATGAGGAGAAAATGTTCTTTACTGTTTACCTGACTGTCAGTGAGAGTAGATCTTATTATTTAAAAGTGAAGTTGTCTGAAACTGATGGAGGCCCCTGTGGAACTGGAGTGACTTGCAGGGTGGTGGTGTAATAGCAGGGACTTCAGAGCAGGAGAGAGAGAAGATAAATATCTGCGTTTAAATCTGGCTTCTGTGTTGTGGTTTGGTCGCCAGACTACTTTCATTTTCCTCCAACACACACACACACACACACACACACACACACACACACACACACACACAGTGGCTAGGCCAACAACGAAAATTTGGTGACTTCAGTTGTTGGATTGAGGCATGTGAACGCCAGCATGCACGCGTACATGCACAGGACCACATACATACACACATACACGTGTCACCACAGCCCAGAATAGGCCTGCAGCTCCAACTCCCGGGAACTGGATGAGTGACTCATTCTCGTACTCCCTGCCAATCAAATTGGATCTCCTCCTCTCGCTTCCCCCTCCGTCTTTCCCATAATGCCGCTTTCCTTTCAGCATCTTTCCACACAGACAAAGAGGCTCCACCGTTGATTACAACTAGTAAGAAAACCGGCACGACGAGGCTGGAGGTTCGGTTCAGGCGTGTGGAGTAAAGAACTAACAAACCAATCCTCTGTTTTCTAAATAAAGTTGTATCTAAACACTCCTGAGGTCAAAAAACTTCAGTCACAGCGAGCAGAGTTGCAACATTGAGACTATTATCAAAGTGTGTCAAGAGCAAATATTAGAAAGGTATGTCTGTATTTGTGCACTGATTAGCACTCCTGGTTGTGGGAAGTCAATTGGATTCATATTGTACATTCCAAAATCACTCCGAGAGCTTTATAATCTGTACAACATATGACACCGTCCATCCTTAAATCCTTGATTTGGACATGGAAAAAACTCCGAGGATCCTTCAACAGAAAAAAGGAAGAAAATTTGAGTGCAACAAAGAAGAAAAACCTTTTTCAAGGTCGACAGACATACAAAGGATTGTATAAGCAAGGCTGACAGAGTTAGCAGCAGCTGAATTACAATAGACAGAAACTGAAAGTGTATACCACACTGCGTGGGACTCTTTGTAGTAATTTAAATAGGAGACAACATGCGGCCAGGGATAACTGTACTCCACTAAAAACTGAGTCAGCAGCCCGCTGTGAATGAATGAATGCTAGGCAGAGTGGAAACGCTGACTTTAATAATAATATTTAGAAGGAAATTGTATTTAATGCGGATCAGTGAGGTTGTGGCCATAAAGATCAGCGTTTAAGGAAGAACTAGGTAGTTCACTGCCTTAAAATAGTTGAGACTACGTTAATCACGTCTGATTAACCTCCTTTTCACTTACTCTCTGTGGGAATTGATGGAGAAACTGGAAGAAACCCAAACCAATTTTCAAACACCCCGTGAACATCAGCCCCTCAAGGACACCCTGTACAATCCTGAACACGTCTCTTAGCTCTGCAGGCCAATGCTGAAGGTTGTCACTGAATAGAAAGAACCCTTTTTATATTTTCTTCTCCACTGAAACACGAGTATTTCTTATTGCTGCCAGAGCGCTGTGGTTCGGAGCTGCCACTCTTCAATATTGGCTCACGATGTTGTTGATCTACCACTTGTAGCTTGTAGCACAATCACAGCGACAGTAATTCGCTCTGGATGAGGGTGTCCGTAAAATTTGTGAAACGTAAAAACAGCCAGCGAGGGACTTTCTACATGTGTGATGTCTGGATGCGTTAGTCAGTCTTTCCTCATTGGCAGAGCCACCGCAGTCTTAATTCCTCAGTCTACTGCATTAAAGCTGGATCTTCCAAGTCTCTAGACTGAGTGGCTCGCTCACTGTGTAAAAACATTAAAGACAGAGGCACGACGGCGTCACCGCAGGGAGATGGCAGACCAAATGAGAGCAAGCCACGCTCGCTAGCTGTAGTGAGAAAATTAAAAGAGTGTGTGTGTGTGTGTGTGTGTGTGTGTGTGTGTGTGTGTGCCACATTGCAGCATATGTGCAACATGTCTAATGCAGAGACATCACCCATTTTCATGGCATGTGGGGGGTCCAGGCCCCCTAATAAAGTGCATACTGCATGCTGTGAGTGGGCGAGATGAGTGAGTGAGCGTCTGAGGGACTAACTGACTTTCACGTTTCAATAAAACAGAGACCCGACTCATTCATCACTGCCACTGGCCTGGGGGGGTGGGGAGGGGGTTTCAAACGACCTACGGGGAGAGCAAACGGGTCACAAATCTACTTGTTAATGAAAAAACGAACAAGGATGCCGCTTTCAACTTAATAAACTAAATGTAAAGAGATTCCTGTGCTCCACGCTTAATTCAGGATTCTTTCTCATCCAGATCTTTTGTTTAAGTTAGCTCCTTCATCATACCATCCAATTTAAGTATATCTTCAACCTTTGGACCGCCAAGATTATTAAAGAATTCAGCTTTGACTTCATGTTACAATGACAAATGATAAAGAAAGGACAGAGTTAACTTTATGGTCGCCTGATGGTGCTGACCTGATCAAACGGAGCACACTCTTATCACTAATGTCATGTATGGCCTACCTTTGAAGCAGCTAACAAGACAAGCCCAAATATTACATTCCCTCTAAGAGTTTTGGCAGCTTTTAAGTTCTTCTCAACTATAAAAGCGCACACATATATACATGTGTATGTTGTGAAATAATTTATATTGAGGCCAGATTTGGTTCTCTATGTTTTGATAATCTTTTTGACCCAGAAAGGTAGATGGGCTTTGTCAAAACTCTGCTCTGTTTTCATGTTTGTCTGGCAGTCGGTGGTGGGAGTAAATTCTATTTGGCATGTCTGGTGGTGAATGGTGGATTCTAGACCAAAATGAAGAGCCTTTTGGTTTCGGCTGCCGTCACCTAAAACTGGTCAACAGTATTTATGAGGCTGGCTGGCTGAAAGAGGCTAAGTCATCACTCTGTAGCCTGCAGGTCCTCCGTGTTACATCTTCTCCACCTCATCAACCCATGCTCGCTTTCATCGGCACAGAAGTATATGAGTATTTGAGCTGGAGACAGATAAGAGATGGGAGTCTGCATTTGTCACAGGGATAAAAAAAGGTTTGCTGAACTTTTACGCTGGTGTGAATATGAGTGTGAGAGAAGGTGAAGATGAGTGTGAGAAAGAGAGCCGTGACTTCTGTGTGCATTTGTGTGGTTTGGGGTGTGAGCGAATGCTAACTGCATATATCGTAGTTATGAAACACATGCATAATCACATCAAATCTAAACACACCACACACAGAGCGACACAGTCCCCAGACAAGAAGTGACATCCATTTAGAAAAATGAAAAAACTGAACACAGGGTTCCCAGAAGACCCTGACAGGTTTTCTTGATTCTGAAAGTCCAAACAAGACTGCCAGCAAAGTCAGCACAACCCTGACTTCATTTAGTCAAAACATTACATCATTCACCTTTGCTTTATTTTCATTCAAGGCATTTCAACACCGTGCTGTAGGAAACTTAAGCATCTCATATAGTGGAGTGTAGTGTACCTGCGATGCCAACAAACAGAAAGTGAGTGTTTAAATAAACTCCTAGTGCAGAAAAAAAAATCCACCTTGTTCTGTTGTGCACCAAAAATCACTGAAACATCAGCTTTCATAATAAAAGAAATACGCCTTTCAGACCCTGTTAAGAGTTGAGCTAAAGCGAGTGTTGGCTTTGGATTTTATTACTTTGGACACAAGGCTGCTTGTAGTTATGATCTTTCCTTTCAACCTGAGGCCTGCGGCCACTATGATTCCCAAGTCTGTCAGGCACATACATTCTTGTTAAAAACAATCCTCTATACGTGTGTGCATATACAAGAAATCTGGTTGCTTCGGCAGGGATCTAGCTGAATCCCGATTACAGAGTTTGTGAATGTAAACACACTCAGGGTATACTCAAAAGGAGGCCAGGAGAGCACACACACACACACATATATAGAGTAATGTGAACATATAAGCACTGTAGGACTTTATAGTTAGCTTTAGAGAGAGCCAAAGCTTCGGGACTAAAGCAATGGAGAGCTCATTCAAATACAAGTCAACCTTTTACTAGCCGCGGTACTTTAAAACTTCCCTCTCCCTTTTCATAGAGGCTTGGGTGGCGGCACATCCAACAGAGGGGGGATTTGTAGAAATCTGTATTTAGATAAGTAGCAAGATTCCTATTTATGAGAACATGAATAAAAAATTAGTTTGGCTTTTCCTGGAAGCTGGACATTTCTCATTTTCAATCAAGCAGTGTGGGCTAAAAATGCAGGTGCAACGCCAACAAGTGCATAAGCGGGAAAAAGTCTGGGCTGGATCAACCCCGTGCCGACAACCACAGAGCCTAAAATGTGCTTTTTTTCCCGCTTTTTTTTCTCTCTCTGCAACCTGTTGGCACGGATTTTCTCTCAGCAACTCTTGGGGTGGTCCCTTTTGGGGGAGCATCCAATTTATTTTGCATCATTTTGCCACTGGTTTCTACATCAAGACAGCTTTTTTTTTCTTACCGAACACTTTCCATTGGTATAGCAGTGCCAGTGAATTCCACAGTTGCATTTTGGTGTTTGTCAGTACTCTTATTTCACTGTAAAAAAAAACATTATAACCTGGATGTTGCCACCTGCTGTAGGTCTCTCTAAATGCCAGAACATAACCTGGCAGGCCACCTCTTACCGCTCCTCTTGGCTGAAACAGACCTTCTAAAAACACATGGCATTTGGTAGATATTTTTGCCCTGACAGCAGCTTGGTTGTAACTACTTCAGAGTTGGCAGTGGCGGTGGCAGTGTGGGCAGTGTTATACAGAGCCATGCAGGACCACACCTAGTCTGTCCCCTTATCCGAGCTGCAGGGCTGGTGGAGGCCTACTTCGATCCTTCTGGCCATAAACAACACCAAAACCTCCCTCCCCTCCCTCCCTCCCTGTCGCTCTCTACGAACCACAGACGATAGCCATAACACACAGCACAGCTCTCCACACCTCCCTGAGTGAGGATGACTCCAGCCACAACATCCACGGACAAAGCACAGACATACCTCCACACCATTGGCCTCTCTCAGCCTTGGTTTGATTCAAAAACCTCCACAAAAAAATAAAAATAAAATAAAAAGCTCCAAGGCCAAACGCTGTCTGCATTTTTTAATGAGCAAAAGCATTACAAGATTCACCCAGAAGAATAACTCCATAAGTCAATCAGTCTGGTGGGTAAATGCTTCAGGACGGACATTTCAAAACACATCTTTGTATGGGTTCTAGCTGTAAATAATATTAAATGCCATAAGGGCAGGTTTATGCAAAATGGATTTGTAAGTGTGTGACCAAACAATACTGAAGCCGGAAACCGAGAATCCTGTCAGGTGTTTCAGAGATATCTGTCCCGCTGCAGAAGCCTTCCTTATCTGCTCGGTGGAGCGAGCCGGCGGTTCCACTTGACCTGCTCCGTCCTTTCATCTGCCCTGCCGAAAAACCGGACGCAGATTCACCTAATCATAAGTACTTTCAGATACCTAGCGAGCAGGCCGGCTGACGCAGAGATTTCAGATGATGAGGACATTCATTGGACTGAGACGCGGTGCTGCCCGTACTTAACAAATGACAGTGCGCAGATAAAGAACTAAGCAGCGCTTTGAGCCAGGCGTGTATTTCTGCTTTTCTGAGAGATCCAAAAATGAATTCCTCATAGCGAAATTACACATAAAGAGACAGCACTCAGGAAGACCAAGGCTTCACAGTGCTCTCAACACCAGGGAGGAGGAAGAAGTTATCGTTTCACATGAAAAAAAAAACAGTTTAAATCACTTAAAAAGTTTTTATTGTTCCTATAAATAACAAGCCAAATGTAGACAACATGGCGCTGCAACAAAATACGATTCAGCCGTCTAAAATATGAACATAATTTTCAGGTTTTTGGTGTCAACTTTTTCATTAAAGAGCGATGTCTTCTCTCTAAACTCAGAACTTTACGCAGATGTTCAACAGCCACGCAGAGAGAAAATTCATCACAGAGAACAGTGGCCTCAATAGACCGTAACGCAGTACAGCCCCAAGACGTTTTCTAATTAGAGCGAGGGCTTATTTATCCTCCACCTGAAAAAGGTTTCTCCATTGTTATTGCTTTTCCACCTGCACGTACGGCCCACGGCTGGATTTTTACAAGTTCAAGCAGTCTATGGGTATTGTTAAAAGTCACTCCGGGAAATGTGGGAGATCGCTAATTGCAGCAGTAGCAGACAAGGCGGGTAGATGTAAAGTGTGTACAAAAAAGAAAATGACCGCACTTGATCAAAAATAACTACTGTACTGCAACATCACACGCTGATGATTCGCGATGGTTTCACAGCACACGAGGATGGATTATGCTTTTAATGTCTGAGCTGCTGCACATCACCCCTAGTGTGCATGCTGAGATGTTCAAAATAAATAAATACACGTAGTTTTTGAGTTTAATGACAACTAAAACTGATTGTGAACACGTTGTGCTAAAAAAATTAGATATACAGCAAAGCTTGTTTTTTAAATATAAGGGGAATTCAGAGAAAAAAAGCCTAAAAATGGAGCTGGTGTCCAGCTTGAGTCATTTACAGTGCAGCTAAATAAGACATGCCTTAACTTTTGTGTTAAAGTCTAATTCCAAACATAGAAATCCACAACATAATGGAGACCCACAATCACAAAAATGACAAATAGCCACTTTTTGAGGGACAGTAGCCACTCAATGCAACTCTTTTGTCGATGTAATTACACCGCTTTTGCAAAAAAAAAAAAAGGATCATCTATATTTTTAAAAACTAAATAAAACTGCAGGCTTGGATGTCTGTCAGCAGTCGACTTGCAGACTGACTGTCGGGCTTTCCTGTGTGCGTGAGGCCCCAGTGTTTGTTTGGCCAGCAAGTCCCAGCTCGCGCAACCTGTTGTCTATTCTCTCAGCTCTGTACGGGTCACCAAAGCCACTGTACATACACACTACCAGGAAAAACAGGCCGGCTGTGACACCAAGAGATGATTACAGCAAACGTTGACCCGGGCTGCCACTTGATGGCACACCAGAGAAATGCTGACGTCACTGTGTGGTGCGTTTCTTTTTTCCAGGGGGTCTGCCTGCCCAGGCTTGGCTCAGCGGCAATCAGGAATGTGATCGGGTCAGACCTTTGCGCTGACCTGATCGCTAACAGTAACCACATAATGGGAGGAAAACCAGGGAAAAGGTACATCCTGTAAAGAACACTGGCATTTAGGGGGTCTGTGTCATGACATTTCTCTCCTAAATGGACTCTGTCGAACCTGGCACATACGCATTTTAGAAGACAAATGGCTTTTCCACAAATAACAAAAAAAAACTAATATTAAACCTCCATGTTGTGCATTTACCTTCACATCAGCACAAAGCAAGTAACTTACACTATCTGATAATTCATTCTTCTTCAGTGTTTGCTGAAATAAACCCTTCACAGAGAAACAGTGTGTCCCAGAGAAAAAAGAGACTGCACAACCACATCGTTGTATACTTAAGTCACCAGCACCTCTTCTCAAACTTTCCCTGAGACAAACAACTTGGCCTCAACTTGTGTTATTGTGCTGTCTCTGCTGCCGGTGCCAACAGGATAATTCAGCATAATGGTGAGACAGTAACACGACAAGAGTCCTTCCCAAAGGAAACGAGCTGCGTCATTTTTCGGAACGAAACAAGCCTTCGGTTCATTAGCTTCGGTCCGCCCGGCATTATTAAAGCTATTTGAATCTACATAAAGACGTCTAGTTGTTCTTCCTGTAATTACAATAGGCTGAGTCAACTGCCCGCGAGCAAATGGTCTTCCTCAAGAGCAATTTGGTCTCGCTAGAAGTCGTCCAACGCTCACTTTGTTGCAACCACATCAGTGTCAGGTAGAGCAGCGGCGTGGTGACACACACACACACACACACACACACACACAAACACATAAATACGCTCACAGTCATTAACAGCAGCCCAGCCCTTACCAGACTTAACACCAGCTAATTGCTCATGTATGGCTCCTTTCACTCCCCACACACACACACACACAGAGCAACAAAGCGTGCTGGCTCTCGCGCCGTCTACAGCTGTGACGTCTCACATGTGGCTCTGTGTTGATATAAGGAGTAACACAAGTGGAAAATTGGAGCTGGTGGGGCCAGACTGCTGACTTCCTGATAGGAAGAGAGCGGAGGGTGACCCATATATACATAAAGTAGTAAACGGGGCTCAAACCACCAAGGGAAATACAAAAAAAGGGAGGGGGGGCTGGACAAAGGGTCTGTGTCGCTCCATGCATAATGTAACGTGGACACAGATCAGGGTTACCCAGCAGGAGCCTTTGATATCAGCACGCGTCTACATTGGCGTCGAAGTAAAACGACCCACATCGCGCTGATGTCAACGCAGACGACACACGGCTTCATTCAGAGTTGTGACTCACCAATGCGAAAAAAAAAATAATAAAACAACCAAGCAACAAGGGAAGTTGGTGTGAATCACCCGATAAATATTGAAGTTAAAAACCAAGCTGGCTTTCAATGGAACGCCGAGTAGACACAACTTCAGAGCAGAACCAAAGCAGAAAATTGTGTATAAATAGATGAACGGAGCGATCCTCTGCTGCACGGCATCCAACTACATTTAATACTTATGGGAGCACAGCATCGTACAGCTAACCTGATCCGCTGGATGATGGAAGTCATTAGGCAACAACGTTCAAACGTCGACTAACAACGAAGTGCTCGTCTAAGCGGTGCTCTGAAAAGGTTGCTTTGGCGTGTTCGCAACATCCTAAAATTTCCTCTAACCATTATGGCCTGACTGCACAAAACAAAAATCATAAAACTGTTTCCTGGACTTAAGAACTTTTATTTGAACATTTATGACCCAAGACAAAAACATTTTTTTGGGGGGGGTGTACGCCAGGGATGTGTAATTTCCCAGCGCCTGCAAAGAATTTTCTGCACGATGAGCTCTACACAGTCAGGATAAAAAGAAAAAGGCTGTTTCACGGGTCGTGACGTACTGTTTTATTCCCACTCTGGAGCCAACTTTGGTCATTTGAGCTCATTTCTGGGGCATATCCCCCCAAGTGTAATACATCTACATCCCGACAAAAAGTCCCACTGTGAGAAAAGTGAGTTGAAGTTTTCTCATAATTGTGTAGCGATATAAAAAGTTGTCCGAAGCAGAGCAGAGATCTAAAAGTCGTGCCTCTAATTACGCTGCCGTGTTGTGGTGCGGCCTCTTTAAACTCTCATTATGCGTACTGGATCTTTGTCTGCCCGAGATTACCGTACGAGACTTCTGACTAAGTTTGAGAGCACAAAGGAGGCGAAATCATGAGTTACGGGTGGAAAATCATAATCATTTCTATGACAACAAAAGCGCCAAGGAATCCTGAGTTGAATTTAAATTCCTGAAGCACCTGCGCAAAGCCGGTGTCAAAGGTCAAACAGGTTTTTAACTTACAAACAAACTTACAGGAAGCAAAGAGGTCTCGAAAACAACATCAAAACAAGGTGACATGCTATGTTTGTTGATTTAATTTTAATCTTATCTGGGAACTATCTTGGTTCCAACTTATCAGCATCAACGACAGTTGAGCTCCCAATCCACTCATCACCCTTCACCTTTCGCTGATGAGGGGAAAGTCATCTCCGGCTTGTATCGAGCGTAAAACCAACAAGAACAAAAAACATGAAGTCATGCGCTTCTGCCTGCAACTTCCTTTTGAGGTGAATGTGGGTGAGCTTTCCATTTAACCAGGTCTGCTTTAATCTCTGGCATCAGACTGTAACACTGCGATAGTTTTCTTTTTATGAACATCTTTTTTCACATCTGTTTATCTTCTGTTGCGCTTCCTGGTGGTTTCTTCCCAATTATTCCCTCTGTAAAAGTTTTTCTTGGGGGAATTTTTCCTTATCAGAGTCAAAGGTCAAAGGTCAGAGGTTATTTTGAATAACTGTTAACTGTTTCGATGTTCCCTTTAATGTAAATATTTTAAAATCCCCTTTGGTTGTCTTTCTTATCGCCCTTTTCCTCTGCTCCTTTGGATTAAAGAGCAAATACTGTGGAGGCTCACTAGCTGTTGCATGTGGGTTTCATTACATTACAGGCATAAACAAATGCAATATTTCACCAACATAACTTAGACCTCAAATGCAAAGCTGTCGAAGTGAGGATGAGTGCACGTCAACGTCCTCCAGCACCGACCCAGGCTGACTAACTTCACTGTAAATCAAGTTAAATGGCCTGGAAAGGATCAAACAAACAAAAAAAGGAGCCTTTCTGCTGCTTTTTATGGATCCACTGAAGCTGTAAAAAACACAACAAAAAGAAAAAAAAAACACACAGACACAACAACGTGGCTCACTTTCTTTCTTTCTTTTGAGGGAACAATAACAAGAGGCTCGCATGGATCCACCCAAGCGCCATAATTCAGTCACACTTTCCCCCCGGAGCGGAGAGAGTTTGTTAGCCTGCTAACTCAGCTAGCAGCCGGGGAAGAGGAGGAGGGAGGGAGAGAGGGGGGAAAAAGACAAAAAAAGTGAATTAAATAAGTAAAACCGTCGACTTACCCGACTCTGCCGGGGTTTTCATCTTTGTTGTCGTCTTCTTGGCTCCGCTTGGGTCACTTTGGTAACTTTTTTCCTCCCCTTCTTCGCTCGGCTAACAAGCTCGAAGTTAGCAACAGCAGCGGCGGCAGCTCCGCGGTTGTTCTCTCGCGAGCGGGCCGCCGGAGAGAGCGCCTGTCCCGGCTTCGAAGTTGAAGGAACCCCCGCTAAGTCGCTCGGAGCTTTTTCTATCTAAAGGCGCATCGGGGCGAGCGCTGGAGAAGGGAGGGAGGTGAAGGAGGAGGAGGAGGAGGAGAAAAGAAACAAAGTTTTGCGCCGGGGTATTTGTTCTGGAGCAGAGGGGGCTTTTGATGTGAAAAGTTGCCCCGAGTGTGTGGAGGTGGTGGGGCGAGAGAGAGAGAGAGAGAGGGGGAGGCGGGGGGCGGTAATCCGGCCGCCTTGCGGGGTGTGAATGGCGCAGGTCGGAGTTTGGAGGAGTCGCGCCGCCGCTGGTCGGTGCTGCAGCAGCGGAATGTCTTCAAGCGTTCATCCCGGCTGCTGCAACTGTAATGTCGCATGGTCGAGTCCTCCTCCACATCTTCATCATCTTCATCACCGGCGGAGTCCGAGAGGGAGGCACAATAAAAAAATAAGAATAAAAAATAAACTCTTCTTCTCACTCCGGCACTTTTTTTCCTTTTTCCACTCACTTCGTGTCCTCTCTTTCTCTCTCAACAAACTCCCCCCCTCCTCTTCTTCTTCTTCTTCTTCTTCCTCCGTCGGGGTGTCGTGTTTCGCTCTCCTCCTGCCACACGGGGCCGCCCACGCTGACCCACGGAGGGAGGGAGGGGGAGAGAAACTCAACGCCCACTTGCTGCCAAAGATCGTCTATGTCCGCGTAGGACCGCGTTCGCCTCGGCGGAATCGGGATCAGAACGCGAAATCAGAACGAGAACCGGGAATCAGAATCAGTAATAAGAATGAGGGTCAGAATCAGGTTTCAGAATGCGAATCAGAATCAGTAATAAGAATGAGAGTCAGAATGCGAATCAGAATCAGTAATAAGAATGAGAGCCAGAATCGGGTTTCAGAATGCGAATCAGAATCAGAATCAGTAATAAGAATGAGAGTCAGAATGCGAATCAGAATCAGTAATAAGAATGAGAGCCAGAATCGGGTTTCAGAATGCGAATCAGAATCAGAATAAGAATAAGAGAATCGGGTTTCATAAGAATGAGAGCCAGAATCGGGTTTCAGAATGCGAATCAGAATCAGTAATAAGAATGAGAGCCAGAATCGGGTTTCAGAATGCGAAATCAGAATCAGAAACAGTAATAAGAATGAGGGTCAGAATCAGGTTTCAGAATGAGAATCAGGAATCAGGCTTAAAATAAGAATCGAAATCAGCATAACAGTGAGAATCTGAATCAGGAGTCACAATGAGAGTAAAAATCATAATCAGCTTTATTTGGCCACCACCTGGAAACGCCAACGTGTTGGATGAATTAGACACATTCACAAAAATTGGACTATTCATCCATGTGCAACGTATAACAGATGATGCAGCAAATATTATTTCCTTTGTGCGACACAGTGAAACTTCATATCTGTTGGTTTTATGATGTAAATGTGTGTTTTTTTTACAGACGAGATGAGAATACACGTCACAATACTGAAATTTGACTACACTCAGTCCAGCAAAAGGAAGTAAATAAAACAGGATTGAGTTTTTCTCTGACAAAGTTTTATTCCTGATTAAGTAGAACACGTCTTGAAACAATATTTATAACTTCATGCTCGATAAAGTTAATTTAATAAATAAAATCTGGTCATCTCTCACTCTGTGCTGTATTTTGCACATTTCCAAGTTGCAAATCTGCAATTTATTTTCTCTGTTAATCAGTTTTACATTTAGGTAATAAAATATCAAAATATGTTTTCTCAATTTCCAAAGCCTGAGTAGACTTATTAAAATAATATAATAGATGATTAACAAAATCACTAAACACTCACATTTGAGCAGGTGGAGCTAGTTTCAGCATAAACAAAATGACAAATGATTCATTTATTTTCAGGATAGTTGCAGACTAATTTATTTT
Organism: Scortum barcoo; assembly: GCA_023238725.1. NCBI lineage: Eukaryota > Metazoa > Chordata > Actinopteri > Centrarchiformes > Terapontidae > Scortum > Scortum barcoo. Next base: position 20,004,421 of record CM041548.1, read on the forward strand.
TAATGAATCGATTCATGTCTTTCTGCTGTTTTGATGTGTGATCGGCTGAAAGCTGATGCTGGAAATAACAACCCAATTAGCTCAATCAATAAGGAGCCAAATATTTTAATGTATAATATAAATGCAGACAAATATATCTGCTGCAGAGAGAAATTTTTAAAAAGTTATCATTTTATTAAGTTTTATAACATTATATTTTATTTCATTTTAAAATTTGTTGTATTTTATTTTATTCTGTTTCAGTTTTCTAATTTTTCATTTTAATGTATTTAACTTACGTTTTATTTAATTATATCTCATTTAAATCGTGTTCTTTGGTCATTTTATTTATTTATTTTCATTTTTAGATAGCAGCTTTCAGAGTGACTCCTCGCCTCAGTAGACGATCTTCGGTGAGTCGCCCCGCTCACTCCCGGTTTTTTTTTTTTTTTTGACGCGTCACGGCGTTGCTGTGGAGACCCGTTACCGCCGCGGGGTGATGAGAGGCGCCGTGTTTACCTGCAAACTGCGACAGACAGGCGAAAGCAGCCAGGGAAGGGAAACGAAAGGAGGGAAGGAAAGAAGGATGCAAGGAAAGGCCGATCAACAGGTTGCTTCCTTTCCTTCAGGAAGGATGATGGACGGACGGTGGCCGGTGAGGCATTTACATGGACCATAATTACAAGAGGGCATCGCCTGGAGCCTATCAGGGGCTTATTAGCATTATGGGCTTCACACACACACACACACATTCACATTCCTTCCTCTCTAATGAAGGGCCCTTCAGCACTTACATCAGCACCGAGGATGAAGAGGGAGCTGAGAGAAAGGAGCAGTAATTACTCAAGAGCTGAACCGGAGAGTGGACGGGAGGAAATGAAGTGGAGGGAACAAGTCTTTCTTTCTTTTTCTTTCTTTCTTTCTTTCTTTCCACCCAATCAGTCATCCCACCGTTTCCTCCCTCTCATCTGCAGTGAGTGGCAGTGTGTGTGTGTGTGTGTGTGTGGAAGTGAAGGCCAGCAGGTGGGTGAAGTATTTCGTGCGATTGTCACTCTGTCTCACACACACACACACAGTAACGTCAACAATACAGCAAAAAAAAAAAAAAAAAAACACCTCATCATCACTGAACACTGCTCTCTGCTGTCACAACGCTCCTTCGCCCGTCGCCTCACTTCCTCCATCCTCCTCCCTTCATCTTCCCTCTTCTTTCTCGCCTCCTCCTCTTCCTCTTCTCCAAAGTCCTCCTCGCCTACCCAGCCTCCTCCTCCTCTTCCTCCGCCTCCCTTCACCGCCGCCAAACACCTCTGATGTCCGCAGGTGTGTGCACATATTTTCTGGATGAGTTTGACCTTTTTTGCTTTCTCGCCAAGAGAGCGCCGGTTCAGTTGGGTTGAAGGCCGCGGCTGGTTAGCTTAGCTTAGCGCTTAGACTGGAAGCGGGTGGAAACAGCTAGCGTGGCTCTCAGTCCAAAGGCATCCGGTCGTTTGTGTTAAGATAGGCTAACATACACATCAGGGAAAGAACGTAAATAAGAGTAAATAAGCTATTCCTTTAATCGTTTAATCAATAAAAAGTCTGAAAACGGTGCTCGGTCAAAGGTGACGTCTTAAAAAAGTTTTTCTTTGTGCGACAAACTGTCCGAAATCCCAAAAAATATTCAGTTTATCATCATTGGAGACTGAGAAAACAAGTGACTGTTCGCATTTGAGAGGTTGAAAACAGAAGAAAATAGAAGCTGTTTTGACATTTTGACATTAGGAGAAGCCCGGATGTAAATAATAAAATGAAATCTGAAATATGAATGGATCTTTGTATTGTGCACGCCGGTTTTCTGGGCCCTCAAAATACTACAGAGTGAAACTTGATTTGCAGATATTTTTGCGTTATACACTCTGCTCAGCCACTGCAACACTAAAGAAATGACAAAAAAAGTTGCACATGAATTTTAATATAATGCACATTCTCCTTTTGTTGTTGAGATGTTCATCAACCACAGAGGTGTAGCTGTGTAGGTGCCAGAAACATGAATCAAAATACATCTCCCCACCAAACTGCATTAAAAAAACTGTAGTTTTGAAAGTGTTAACTCTCTAACACGCTGGTGAGCACTTCTCACACACACGGTAAAAACTTCACAAAAGGTTTAAAAGAGGTGGAATAAAGTGCCCCATAATCATCATACACTGGTATCACTGGTTTTTCTAATGAAGGATCACACCTCCATATGTGTGAGTGTGTTTCTGTTTAAAAGTTTAGGGTCCATCTATATTCCAGAGAATTAGGGTTGTGACAAAACTTATATTAAAGCTGACATGGTTCTTAGTATTATAGGTTTTCTGATACATTATTTTAAATGGCCTAAACGTGAATGTTCAAATATCGCAAATTTCTCATGCAAAGCTTTGTTATTGTGAATGCATCTGACTGAAACTGAATGATAGTTTCGATTGTGTACTTTCTGATCTGGCTTCCACATTAGAGGCGGCTCTCTGTGTTCACTGTTGCCACAGGATGGTTCAGTTCACAGATACGACAACAAGAAAACACAGATTTGGGGAGAGTTGTCACCCTTTAGAGCCATATGTCTCTCAGCAAGACTTCATCCACAAAGTTCTTCAAGCCAGTTCTTTCACTCGCAACGCAACACCTTCGAGCAAAACCCGTGTCCGCGTTGGCTCGACGGTGTTGAGAAGCTGTAGCGGGAATAATGTGTTGCTGATGAAACGGGGGGAGATGCAGAGTGGGTGTCTGCAGCGACGAGTAGAGTGCAGACGCCGGCCGCATGTGAAAGCAGCGGGGGAACAAAGGCTCAGCGGGGCGCGTGATGGCCGCATATGTGTGAATTGACTAATTGATCACCAGAGTCACTATCAGTTCATTACTGAGGTGGTAATGACCCTAATCAGTAAACAGGAGCAGTCAATCACCGCTGATTGGTAGATGATGAAGAAATACTATAACTATTACCTTAACTGTAACTAATACAAATGCATGTTTTCACCCACTTTTAGTGTTATTTTTTAATATATATATTACCCATTTTTAGCCCCATAGCTCAAGTTGTACCATAAAATTGGCACAAAATTTCTTATAGGTCGCAACATAAGTTGTATATACCATTAAAAACAGCGAATGGATACCTTTATTTGTATACATTTAAAATAAATGGCCTACAGTGTGAAGATATGATGATTTTTTAGGGTTTCCCCCCATTAGCTAAGCTCCGAATAGAGCTACGTTCACGTCTTTGTTTTTTCTAGGTAAGTGTTTTCTATCTGAGGAAATCTGGCGTGTTTTTAAAATGGAAAACAGGCCTGAGGGGGCAAATGGTAACCGAGCCACACCCTGAGTGAGCGGCACTCACTCTCGACAACAAAACTGTAATGGGAGAGGCCTTTTCACACCAGCCCCATCTGTATGCATAAGAAAACACACACACACACACAGTCGTAGAGTCAGAAACAGGCAGTGTGTGTTCGCGACGGCAGAAAACGTCTGAGCGGCCGAAGGGGGAAAGTTTCCTCCTGCTGCTGTTTTGTGCTAAAGATGGAGTGATGAGGACATTTTCCATGTCGTGTTCCTCTGCTCTGCAGCATGACCGTATGTTTGTGGAATAAGGAGGCCCTTGTCTGTGTTTCTGTCTCTCTGTCTGTCTGTCTGTCTGCCCCCTGGCTGGTCAGATTTTGTCTGTCTGTCTCTCTTTTGTGGAGATCTGCCTCTCTCCTGCTCTTGTCCTGCAGTCAGAGCGTCTCAAATGTGGAGATAAGATAGAAAATGAAGTTGAACGTGGAGGGAGGAGAGAAGTTTTGAAAGATGGAAAATTGATAAAAAAAATAGAGGCCAGGGGAGGAAAGCTGAGGAGAAACTAACAAGGATGGGGGGAGCGGGGGGGGAGGGGGGAAAGGGAGAGAAAGAAAGAAAGAGCGAGGCAGAGAGTGAGAGAGACTGAATGGGCCCTTTGTGATCGAAAGGCTTGTTTATTTTCTTGGCGCTTGAACTCTTCAGGAGCCACATTGGGCCTGTCTGCAGTGTCTAGCTCTGCGGCCTCATCGCCTCCCCGACATCCCAGCAACCGGGCCCCGAATCACAAAGAGGAGCCAGGCCCCGTCCGAACCAAAACAAGCACCTAAAGCACGGAAAATGTCATTTTAAACTGTTTGAGAAGCAGCTAGTTAAACATCCCGGGAACTCAAGAGGAGAAAAGTCAGCTCAAACTCAGTTAAAACAAGTGTTTCTTATGTGAAATCTGATTTTATCATTAAAACTGGTGGTGGAAAGTTTTACTCAGCTATAATTAGACAGTTGTACTTTACTTGAGTATTTCCATTTCCCGAGACTTTATAATTCTACTTCACTACAGTTTTAGGTACTTTATAGGCACTTTACTGATAGATAAAAGTTTACATAGAAAACATATGATGGGCTTATAAAATATGATGCATCGTTGTAAATTAAACACACAGCAGTATGTAAAGTAGATTAAAACAGCTCCATCATGCATAAAAATCTATATTCATCCATCTAAAATAATAATATTTAAATAATATAACTTATAAAAAAACTCATTATTTGATTCTTTCTGTACATTTTCTACTATTCACACCTCTGTACTTTGATGAGATTTTGAATACAGGACTTAAAATAATGTTCTTTTACGCTGCGCTATTACTTCTTTTACTCACTAAAGGATTTGAAGGGTTTCCACAACTCAAATAGTACAAAAATACATACTTTTAGAGCTGATTTCTAAGAAGAGTGATCTCTCATGATCTAACTTCATTTTTAAACACATTCTTTCCTCACGACCTTGCTGAGCTGCCTGCCGTCTTTTAACCAAACTAATTGAAAATTTAGCCATTTCAAAAAAAAAAAAAAAAGCAAGGAAGAGCAGGGAGCACAAAAAAGCAAAATAAAAAGCACTGATACCAGGTGTAAGAGACGGTACATGCGGAGAAAGTGAGAACAAGGTCTACAGATTTTCTCCACTTGAAGAAACTTGAACTGTGTTTCAGTTTCCCTTTTTTATTTCCCTTTAAGTCACTGTGAGGTTTGAAAAAATCCACCGTGTTCAACTCTATCATATAATTTTCAATTAAGCTATACAACATTTAGACTGAGTGAAAGATTAAAACTTCAAGAAGCTCCGCAAAAAATAATCCTGACTACATAACAGAACAGATAACTACCTTTTTTTTTTTTTTTTTTTACAAGGATTTGATCAGTGCAGCTGAGCCTACGTTTGCTGATAATCATTGTGAGATGTTGAGGTAGCCTATGTAATTATTCTGTATAAGGTGAATGTTATATATGTCTTGTGCATTTTTAAAAACACGAGGGTCACCACTCGAATTCAAAATAAAGGTCTGCGAGTGCAACCTGAGGTCAGAGTGGCTTAAGAGGTCCAGTACTTTTTAAAGAGCTAAATATCTGTAAGTCAATGACACTTATCGACAGAAAAAACATGGTTTTACAGTAACAGGACGTACTGCCTTAAAAAAAACTACTACTTTTTCCAGGCCTGCATGATAAAGTCCTCCTCTGCATTACTCGCGCTGAAAACTGAAAAAACTCCCACGTTGCAATTCATTATGATGCACTTATCACCGCAGACTTCTTCTCTACATGACATGAGGGGATTTTGCATCAAGCAGACATAGTCGCGGAGCATGCAGTCAGACACACTCGGACACAAACACCCTCTGTTCCCGTCTCCCCCCTCTGACTCCCCTTCTCCTCTCTCTCTCCCCCCCTCTCTCTCTCTCCCGCTCTCCTCCAGCTGGTATTCACACATGTGTAATGGGATTAACACGCTCCTGCACCGAGAGAGAGAGAGAGAGAGAGACAGAGAGAGAGACAGACATGGAGGAAAGAGGGGAGGATGAGGCCATGGAAGAAATGGGGGAGGAGAGAGAGAGAGAGAGAGAAGTGAAAAAGAGAGTTAGAGAGGGCTAAAGAGGGGAAGGTTGTGGGGGAGGAGAGAGCGGGGTTCCTGAAAAGGAAAACAAATGTATGGAGGAAAGAAAGAGGGGTGGCAGAGCTCTTTCCATTAGCTTGTTATTAGGCTACAGGAGGTCACGGGGGACATTTCAGCCTCATTTTAATTTCGGGGCGGCCCGCTGGAAGCTCCATCTGCATACAGTCAGAACAACAAGTATCTGTATAATGAACTGCTGTCGTCAATTAAAAAAAAAAGGCATTTGACATGATAAAACTATAAGAGTTGATCATTCGTGGCAGTTTTTTAAAGTTAAAATTGAGCAAGCAGACAAGAAGTCAGAGTTAAAATCAATCAGCAAAGAAGATTTGTGGGTGAAAAAACAAACTATAAGGACAAACTGGCGAGTGTTTTCAATGGTTCGAGATCATTAAATCAGTTAAATCACTATAATTGACTCAGAAAACAACTGCTATTGATTTTTTTCCCAGTATATTTTTCATTTCCATACTTCCATCTCATAGTATCAAGCCATGCAGACGGTTTTGATAAAAATCTGTCAAGTCCTTGAAATAAATACCAATATCAGCCCGCTTCAGTGCAGGTGAGTGGAGGTTTGATTGCAGCACTTTCAGCTTTGATAAATTCAGCCGGGGTTGTGTTTGATGTCATTCTCCGTCTCTTTCACTTCTCATTTCCCGTCATCTCGCTCCACTTCCCCAAAATCCACCCAAAAACTATTTTTAGAAAATTCAGCAGCAACACGTCTTTCCAGAATCGGCGTCCATTTAACTCGCTGGCAGCAGTTTTAAGTGGAACTCGTTTCTGCTGAGGAAACAGCGGCGATGTTCACCGATGAATTCTTTATCGAGTCTCTAAACTGAACCGACTGTGGTTTATCACCGTTGTGAGGTTGTGTGGTTTAGCCGCGGAGCGCACATGACTGAGAGCAGATGTAACGTACACTACGTTCATTAAAAGTCACAGACAGACTGCGAACGCCACAAACACAATCATAATCTGATCACTGTGCCACCAGTTATGAACCAGCAACGGGCTCCGATGTGACGCGTTCACTCACTGACGTACGGACTTAAGTGCAACTGAATGGCGACGCGATCGTACGGCGGAGAAACAAACGACACATTCAGCCGCCGTGACTGCGTGAGCGTAGCAGAACGAAGTGATTTGGATTAAAGGAGCGATTTGTGATTTCAAGCTCTAATTAATGTTCCTTGTTCAGTGGGTTAGCTGGAGAAATTTCAGCGATGATTATCTAAACACCAGGGTGAGTAAAACCAGGACTATCTGCACGGCAGCGAGATAGATTTGTTCATAGTGTGGGTGACGTGACCCAAATTATCGCCATCTACACCGACACGTCAAGTTTCTGACACCTGAAAACAGCTTTTTGAAAATGGTCGCCAGAGTGGACTCAATCACACGGTGCAGGTGATGACGGCGAGCTGTATTTGTGATCACAGAGCGCGGAGCGACGGGGCCGACCAGCCGAACAGACTTCTGATCGGATACGGGTTGTGACGCACAGTGTCGTTGGAGGAGGACGAAGAAGAAACTCACATTACGCTTCAGGGTTTCAGCTCGTTTACCAAAACAACCTGGACGTGCGGACGCCGTCTGAGAAGGAGCTCCACTCGAAGGAACTAGCGCTTAATGAATCCGTCCCACGCACTCTCATCCTGACTTTGCTCGCGCTCGCTCTGTGGTTCTCTCACTAATGAACCGCCGCAGATTGTTTCTCAGCATAATGACTCGCGCGTGAGATCCTCAGTCGCTCGCTATGTGGCCGAGTGGTGGGAACTTGAAAGGAAAAAAGGCAGCATTTAATTAGGTGCGGGTCGGGGAGAACGGCGTCCAATAAACCTTTAATGCGGAGCGAGATAGAGGCCACATTCAGGCCTCCTCGGGGAGGAAGAGGGACTGCAGGAGAGGAATGCGAGAGTTATATTTGACCTATTTGCGGCCTCGTGCCAAGTCTGTAATGGAGAGAGAAGAAGGAGAAGAACATGAGTAAGGGAAACCCGAGAGGCTCAGACGAGAGGAATCGGCGAGTGAAGGGGAGAAGTGTGAGTTGGCAGGACGGAGAGAGAGGAGGGGAGGAAGCAGAAAGACTGAGAGTGTGAGTGGAGGGGGGGGGCTGGAAAGTCGAGCAGCCGGCAGTCAGACGGTCGGAGTGAGAGCGAGGTATGCGTGGAACGGTGTCAGTCTATATAGAGCTCGGTGTGTATGTGTTAACAGTCTCCTCTGTCTATCTCTGGAGGAACTCCCTCTTCCTATTCCTATTGGCACCGCGCGCCGCTTCCTCCCATAATACACTCCCCAAATACCCAGACTGCTCCGTCAACTCTGTCAGTATAGAAGCACGCTGCCGACACGTTAAAGGAGCAGTGCAACCTTGATGGCGACGCATCATCCGCTGCGCTCATCCAATCTGCCGCCCGTCGGCCCTGCTTTATTTATGAATTTATTTCCCAGAATTACTTTCGACATTCGCTGGGGGACTTGCCGAGTTCAAGCAGGTGGATTATGGGGGCATGCAGAGTATATAAATAAAGCTGGTTAGCTAACTAGGTTGTTGACACCGTGGTTTGGGCCGTGTTGCTTATTTAAAGCTGCATCAGTCATTTCTTTTGGTTACTAGGAAGCAGAAGAACTTCAGAAACAAACACACAGACCCAACGTACTGATAAAGTTTTTGAAAAGTTGCCATTATTTCAACATCGCGTGTAACTCCAATATTTAATTTTTAGTTTGTTTTGTTTTTATTTTAGTTTTTTTTTGTTTTAGTTTTTATTGTAGGAGTTGGTAGAGACCAAAAACAGTGCAAAAAGGGAAGCAAACATTGGAATTACATGCACCAGGTGGGCAGACACACAAATTCACACGTGTGCCAAAGTTGCTCCGTATCTGCTGGATGTGTGTTTAAGCAGCTGTTTGCCAAAAAGTTCACCACAATTTCGTAAAAGGTGAAAAGGGAGTGTTGTGTTTACAGCTTGTTTCCACTGCCCCCCAGTGGCCAAAAATTAGTTGCTGCAAGATTAAAGCTGCATTTAAGAAACGTCAAGCCCCCAATTTTTACAATTCTTATTTAATAATCAATGAAAACAACACCAAGATCCAACTTTTTAGCGCAATTCAAAGAGGTGTAAAGATGTCTGACAAACTTGTTGTATGACTTAGACAGTAGGCAGTAAAGCAGCGAGTAAACAATGCACACAAAATGTAGAAAATAGAAAAAATGAAATTAATCAGGATAAACCACGCAATGCATGGTATGTGAAAAATAAAGTCAATCACACCATCAAGTAACAAAATGATTTATTAAAAAAAGACTCAGGTAAGTTACGCCCTTGAAAGTTGCCATTCACGACATTTAATCTCGGCAAACTGAATTAGATGTCAGATTTAATTTAGCGGCGACAGAGATGCTAAGGCCTTTTTGCCCTCCAGACTCTCACAGTAGTTCATTCATACATTTTACTGTCTGTTGACAGTAAGAGACAGAAAAGTATGTAAAAAAAGTGGACAGCAGCAACACCACGACAGGCCAACGAAAATACTAACGAGGTGCTTAGATTGGGTTCGGTGTTGATGTAGAAGTCTGTGGCTTGGATGCGGAGCTGCAGGCGGAGGAGAGCGGAGCGGAGCTTGTGTTATTACTGCAGCCACTCTCATCTCTAATAGATGAATTAAATAGTTAAATAGTTTTTTAAAAGCTTTATATTCGAGGAGGTTTGTTGTTTTGTCACCTCACGGTCTCCTACGCTCATCCCTACCGACTCCCCGCCTCACCGTCTCCCTCTCCTCGCTTCTTTTCTCCACGTCACCCTCTCCTTTGTCCTCTGATCCTGCTCTTCGTCACGTCGTCCTTCCTGTGCTCTGTTTCCCTCTCTAAACGTCTTGCTGACAAGAAAACAGATCGGAGGTTCGGCGCCCCTCTTTCCCCTCCTTTCCCCCTCATCCTGCGCGTCTTTATTGTTTGAATATAGTGTATATATTTAAACCGACATGTATAGTCTGCTGTCTTGTGCTGTACAGGCGTGCGAGGCCCTGTTGTATGTCCACACTTGTCTGTACCTGCGCGTCTCGGAGACAAATTATAGTCACTGCGCTGAGAGATTAAGGTGACTCTGAGTCAGATTGCTGTTTTGCCGTCTGTGTTTGAATAAAAGCCGGGTTAAGATTGATTTTTTTTTTTTTTTTTTTAACCCCAGAGTCTGACAGAGTGTTTTGTTGGCCACTTCTGACTGTTCTCCGTCCCGCAACCTGAAATAAAAACTGAAAAATGGCATCACAGGTTTGGCTGCTTAGTTTTTCCCCCCGCTCACACACAAACCCTCTCGATCATTTTCTAGTTACTTTGTATTTAAATCATTGTCTTTTTTACGCTCCTGTTATATTTGGATATATTGGTGTTTTTTGGCTCTTGGCTGCCGCTCTCGTCCAAAGTAACCAAGACTGAGTGGTGTGCGGTTCAGCGTCCGGCAGACTGACAGACAAATCAGTTGTCGTTACGATCGGGTTTGTGACCTTTCAGTTACAAGGCGCTCCCTCTACCCACAGGGTGATCCCGCCACATGCAATTAGGAAGATTTCTTCCACCGTTTGCAGTCATAAGTCACCCCGGAGGAGTGCTGGCTAAACGTCGTCTCGAGTATTAAATATCACACGCTGGGTTAGGGCAGGGTGGAGTGTGGTGGTCTTGGCTGCACACAGTTACGCTCGGATGGGTTTGGATTGAGGCTGAGTTTGTCTGAGTTGGGTTGAGATTGGCTGGCACCGTGTTTGTGTAGGTTTGGCCGGGCTGGCCTGGCGGGAAGCGGCCTATAGGCCCAGCAATATGCGAGAGTCCCCGGCTGCCTTTGTTTTGTTTTTTTTTGGGCCGCAGTCAAGAGCGTGATGGCAACAGACATCACACCAGGGCTGCGGTGATTAGCCAGCCCGACGACGCGCGCAAGCGAGCAGCCATTTAGCCAACCGCGAGCAGCCGGCCACCTACCACACACCCGGAGCGCACAGTTTGGTTTCTATAGCTACGCAGCGGCTGTGTGCATCACCGCGGTTACCAGGGGACGTTGTGTCTGGAGGTGTCTGGATTATGGAACCTCAGAGAGGCGGTCGAACGTCAGAGGCAGATGTGGTGTCGCGCTGGCTCACGTCTTTACATTTTAGGCGCGTAGATGTGCGCTCTCGTGCTGAGACACGAAGGCGGGGGTGGGGTTAACACCACATTCATCCATCCTGACAGGCAGCAGGGAAACCCCCCAACATCCCATACGCACTGATAGAATCAGGGGAAGCAGGATTTTGCAGATTTCTACATAATTCTGTAACTTCAGTCTGTCCCAGATTGAACTGTGTGACTCTGTTGATTACATCAAACAGGACCAGTGAGGAAAGTACATTTACATACATAAGTAATGTATTTAAGTATTTTGACGTACTGTAGTTGAGTATCTAAATGTTTTGGTACTGAATACTTCTACTCTACAACATTTCAGAGAGATATGTTACCTCTTTTTCTCTACTACATTGATTTATCAGCTGTTGTTTCCAACCTTTTAGACTCATGACTTCTTACAAAAAACAAAAAAAGAGTTGAGGTGTCTTCTCAGGATCAGAGAAAAATCAAAACCTTGTGTATCACAACTTTATCTTTCCTTCTTTCCTCTCCTGTTAGTCACCTCACGACCCCTCAGGATGATCTGGTGACCCTTTGAAGGGGCTCGAGCTCTAGTTTGGGAACCACTGGACTAAACTAGCTGTATTATAAAGAACATTTAGTCATTAATACTTATGTACTTTTACTTATTCAGGACTTTACATGCTCCGACATCCACACAGGTCCTGAGGAGTCAATAATTGAGGGTTATAAAATGGCACGCTGACACACAGATAATTTGAGGGTTACCTTAAATCAACACACAGTCGGCCTAATTGACTAAACAAATACAAAGCAGTCCAGGAGCATGCGAGCATATATTGTTAACTGTTTACCCAGTCATTTTAATATTTATTCAAAATGACTCAAACCAGTGAGACGTGTTTTTGCCGGTTTGACCACACGCAGACAGTTGAACTGTTGAGACAGAATTTACATGTGAGATTTAGAAAGACACACAAACTGCTACAGTTCAAAACAAAACCCATTTACATCAATGATAACAGACTGACAGCAGGCAGGATCTGTCATCTGTTTACAGAGGAAGCTTTGACAAGATTTACGTGTCTTTTCTGATTGATCACAATGCTTTATCTGACTGATTATGTTTACTCAAGTACTGTAATTTATTACAAATTTAAAGTGTCAGTATTTTACTTGAGTAGGCCCATTTCATGACACTTTCTACTTCTACTCCACTACATTTATCTGACAACTTTATATTTACTTCACAAATCAAGCTTTAGCTATAAAATATCTGAAGAATGTATTAAATATAATGCATTGTAAAAACCAATTCAGCCAATCAGCATATAAAATCTGAAAAACGAGACACATCATCAAATGGTTGATTAGTTAGTCATCAATCAATTAATCAGCAACTATATGGAAATCTAATCAATAGCTGAAGTCATTTTTCATGCAAAAAATCCAACATTTCACAGTTTGTGCTTCTCAAATTTGATGATTTCCTGCATTTCTTCAGCTTTAGATAAATTAAACTGAATATTTTGGAGGTTCAGTTCAAGAAAACAAAACTCTTTTTGAGCTTTGGGTAATCCATAATTAAATGTCATCACTGGTCACATTCCTGTATGAAAAAGTCAAATATTAGACAGTTAAATTCTGATGAAACATTAATGATTACTTAATAAATATATTTTTATGCAGTATAAACTCAGAGGGGCCTTTTTCTGCATTGAATACTTTTACTTTGACACTCTAAGAACATTTTCCTGATGATACTTAACGTTTTCAATGCAGGACTTCTCCTTGTGATCGAGTATTTTAACAGAGTGCCGTTACGTACTTAAAAGATCTGGATACTTCCTCTACCTCTGCTGACCATCTGCTGACCATTTCTTGAGAAGTGTGTCGGTGAAAAATCTAGAAGGCTTTCGCAGAGAAAAACGTCAGTCCTCTGCAGAGCTCTTGCTTAATGCTCTTAAAGAATGACTGACAATGAGTGAGGCGCTAAAATAAGAGTCCTTTCTTTGAAAACGGGACGCAGCCAGCAGTTCTAAGAAGCTCGAGTTCTCTCTTTTTTTCAGGGTTATTGTGACAGATTGAATCAGAGGAGAAGAGTGTAATAATTGTGACTGCAGCTAAGGATGACGTGTAAAAGGATGTTTTTATCTATTGGAGGAGAGTATTTTAGTAGAAATGTATCAGAAAGAATTAAATTTAAGCTGATCTAGGATGTTAGATTGAGTGTTAGATTTACTCATTTAGGTCTCAAATTTGATGGAAAGAAAAACACTTGAGAAGTCAGGGTGTACAAATGAAACAGTCCCTTTTACGTCTGTGTATCAAGTTCCCTTCAGTCATAATGGCACTGTGCATTCAAGTACATCTCTTTGTGCATCCTGAGAAAAGTTTAACAAAAGGATTTGATATAAATTATTAGAAATTAAGACCACATTTTAAAACAAACAACCCCCAAAGAAAAAATGTGATTAACACTTAATTTCTTCCACTCTAGACGGCCACCAGTGTAAAATGAAAAACAGGGTTACTGAAAAACAAAGTAACCTGTTCATGTTCCCGTTAAAGTCTTTGAGTCTGTGTCAGTGTGATTTTTTTTTTTTTTTTTTTTACAGTGAATGGGCGCCATCTAGTGCTTTGTCAGATACTGCAACGCCACATGCTGCCAATGCTGACTGTTCGAGGTCAGCGGTCAGTTTTCTTCATAATATGACACTAAGCGGTTTAAAATGAAATATAATTTATGTTTAAAGAAAGATCAAAACTATTCTAAAGCTGATGGCATGAAATCTGAAAATACGTGATGGAAATGGAAATTTGCTTGATGTAGCTTGTCACAGGAAGGTTAACATTGTTTAAAATGAACTTTTACATTTTTTTCTGATGTTGGAAAGACCGAATCCCCCCTCCCTCTGTATAAATGTGCTTTTATGAGTTGTTCCATATAAAATGTTTGAGGAAAACCACCAGTTAATTTAATAAAGTTTGGGACATTTCACTGAAACCCCAAATTGGGTTGCTGAAAGGGTACTATGAGAAAAAGAAAACCAAAAACAAACAGTATAAAGTTTTAAAGTTGTTTATCTTTGTTTTATCATTTTTTAGTGTGTTAACTGTTGTTGAGATATATATTTGTTTGTGTATCATTGTTTATTATCCTATGAAACTTGGTGAAGATGAATCATTAGGCCAGTGGTGCTTGTGGTAAATCTGTTTTTTTTTCCTTAACTATATCCTCAGGATCAGGAAGATAATAATCTGATCATCTGCTCTCTGCGACCTCGACACTCCGGCCTTCAGCGTCTTTGCGTGGTCCGACTGAAGCTTCTGATTTTCACGGCTGCTTCACGCCTGGCATTTCAATCCGGTTCCCAAACATTTGGCTCACTCACATCTGGCACGCAGAGGGTGTAAAGGTGCAAACACAGAGGTTCATTCATGGTTACAGAGCGAAACGAGCACGAGAGAGCGAAGGCGGCGAGAGCTCGATGGAGTGTGTGTTCGAGACGGGGTTAATTTCTTCTTCTTTGCAGCAGGCGAAGCTGCTCCTACGGGACCTGTGGCTTACAACATGTTAGTTCCCAGAAGAGGGACTGGGACTGACTGGAAACACACACACGCATAGACCAGGCCACCCAGATCTGAACCACCCAGGACCAATAGCAGCATCATTATTTCATGAAATCAGTTCATGAGGGAGGCGGCTGGATGTCAAAACTGCACATCATCAGTTTCACACAGAAGCCTCATATCTGCCTTTTATTTCACCACAGCTGGCAGACGATGGTAGAAACCTTTTTTTTTTTTTTTTTTTTTTTTTTATACGACTGGGACAAAGTCAAACTAAATACTAAAAACATCTGAGCTTTCACGTCTTTGACGAAGGGCGGCAGATAGAAAGAAACGGTGATATTAAAAACATAAAGAAAATAAAGCTTCAGATCAAACTGTGTGTGTGTTTTTCGGGTTACCATGCTACTGGTGCAAACTGGCGCCCTCGAGGAGATCCAATAGATTTGATCCTAAATCTCAACACCTTGTAATTTGCTAGCAGGGGAACTGAGAAACTTCTAATTTTTACCCTGAAAGCCATCCGTGTGCGGAGCTGGATGCTCCCGGTGTGATTTACCGTCGATGGGAGGAGCTGTGGGGGATTTTGGTTTGGCTGATCTGTGACTTTTACAGAGCTGCTAACCAGTCTGGATCCAACTCATGAAAAAAAGAACAAGGAAAGGACGAAGACAAGGGAGGAGGAGGAGGAGGAAGCATGCAGAAAACTGGCAGAGTAGAGGTAGTTTTTTTTGGAAACAAAACAAGTTCGATCTTCTCTCCCTAAACAACAACAACAACAACAGACTCGAAGCTTCAGCTGCTGCCGTGTGGAGGACTGCGGGACTACTGGGCACAAATAAGTTGTGAATGTGTGCAGGGGCGCCGCCAGGAAGCTCGGACCCTCAACAAGAGCAGCGGTACATTAAATATCTATAATCCCTGGCAGGTTGCAGGGCTCCTTGTCCTGCTGCGCCCCCCCCAAACCTGAATGATTCACACGTTTCCTTGAACATGTGTAACTGCAAAGCAAAGTGCATGCGTGCTAAAAAAAGAATACTGCCATGTCAGCAACTCTCGACGTGCCAAAAAATGTGAGAGGATTTGGAGAAAGAGAGAGAGAGAGAGCAGAGAAAGAAAAGATGGGAGAGACTGGAAGAAATTACAATAAGACAGAATGAATGCTTTGAGAATGACGTCTTATTGTTTTAAAGTAAAAACAGTATTTTTTTTAAACTTGAAACCTGTGAATTACAAGTTTTCTGACACTGCTACTGAACCGACAAAATACTGGAAATATCAGAAATAAAATATTAGACAGACAACAAGGCACAAAAAAGCAATTTGGTCAAAAATTCAACTGACTATAAAAGTACCTGGATTTAAGTTGCCAATACAAAACAATATCTAAACGCAGAAAATAAACATTTGTTAGACATTCAGATTAAGTGTTTTAAAAGCCTTCAGGGTATATAAGAGGTAGAAAATGCACGGTCGGCATTAAATAAATAAAAAAAAAACTTTTGATATAGCTCGTGTCAAAAGTGTTTCTTTCTTGTGACTTTTCTTTTCCATTTTCAAGGGCACCTTAACATTCCTCCAATGCACGGCATGTGAAAGTGATGGAGCACTTTGGCCTGTAAATATTGTGTTTGGAGGACACATATTTTCAGTTTGACTATTTTCATACCAAAATTAATTAAGGAATTTAAAGCAGCATTAAAGAATTTTTGTTTGGCCACTTGGGGGCAGCGAAAACACAGATGGACATTGTCACCTTACGAAGTTGAAATAGGAAACAGTTCACTATTTCTTTATTATTTTTCACATAAACTGGAGCTCGACAGCATCAGTTGTTCCAGTTGGCAAATATTTTTGGAAATCCCTGCACAAATCTGTGCATTGATTTAATTAAAATAGCGCAGTCTCATTTGTATTCATCTTTATTTATTAATATATTTTATATTTACTGTTGATGTACTGAGTTTTCAAAAAGCTCAATTTTCAGTGTTTTGCACCCTTTGCACATGAGGACCTCTCTCACATTATGCTGGGCCTTTTTTTAAAATCAAATGTTAATATCAACATATTAAATAATGCTTTAACTTAGAATTATTACTACTGAATAATACAGATACTAAATAATAGTGATTTATTAGAAAATGATTAAACAAATCTGACTTTTAAATGATCTTTATAGCCACTCACAGATATTAGTTTTAACCTATGTAAACAATGTCATTAAAAACTTTATTTACAACTCTTTAAACTCTCCTATATTCATGTTCATACACTAGAAATGTAATATCCATTTTTAGTCTGCTTTCTTTTTGTGTTCTAACTCTATGTCTGCTGTAATTTTTTTGCTTTCATGATTTCAACATTTTCATTCTTTAACACACACACACATTACACACACGCACACACACACACACAAAGAAGTAAAAACCAACAAAGACACGGGAGATGACTTTGGTCTAAATTCGCACTTTATTCCTAACACTTACAGGTTTGTTTTGTCCCCGTTTCCCTGGCCCCCAAAACAACAGGCACACAGATAGCGATGAGTTAAGGGACAGTAGAGAACAGTTTCAAACCCAAACGTTTCCAACAGAATCGGGTTATAGAATCAACTCAGACAGAGAGAGCCTCGAGGTCAAAAAACAGCATTTGGTAAGCGTACTTCGAAAAAAACAGAAAGAAGGACCCAAAAAACAGAGACTAAAGCTTACAGAGCGGTGTTTGTCTCATCTTTTATGTTCACCACCATCATCACCATTAGGCTATATCAAAGAATACTTTAGGGAGTTCACAGCCATCATAAAAACGTCGGAGTTGCACAATGCAGAGAAAAGTAGAGTCAAGGTGAGAAGATACAGTGGAGCTCTTTGGTTTTCACTATTGAGGTTTTTTTTTTTTCTTTCTTTAGCAGTAAAATCTATCTTTGCTGTCCTCTTAACCTTTGGATTTAAGCTGCATTGTAGAAAAAATAGAAAGGGAAAAAAAAAGTTTCTTTTAAATTTCTCCTAAATAAATGAACGATAACACGGGGCAAATAATGTCGACTGAAGTTATTCTCTCCTTTTTTTTCTCACTCTGTTATTACATTTTGTGTTCTCAAGGCCAAAAAAAGACTTTTTTTAATATGTCACGGTGACTTGGAAAGCATAGTAGTAAAATTAACATTCACAGCCACAGAAGAACTACAGTAGAAAACTGTCAAGGCCTGAAGTGCTCTTATTATCTGACAGTGTTTTTATATTAACAACAGGCGCTGGATACCTTTTATTTTGGCGGTTACAGTCCCTAACAAGAATCCTGAATGCTTATATACACATGGAATGACTGTGTGTGTGTGTGTGTGTGTGTGAGTGTGTGATGTGTTTTTGTCGTGTAGCGTCTCGCTGTGTGGTAGTTTTAACTTTGGTATTATTCTCTGTTCACCACAGCCGAGCAGGACTACACAGGCACACATACAGACGGAGCCGCACTGCTGTCGGGGAATTAAAAAAACAAAAAAACACAAATCTTAAAAATATAAATTTGCATTTTCTTAAGTTTAGTTCAACGTCCACGCAGATTTCAAGCTCTGCGGTGGGTTTTTGACACCCAAAGGGTCGAGGGACACGCTAAAAACATAAATCAGCATGTGCCTTTTTTTTTTTTATTCGGTAAAAACACCAAACCTGGAGTTTTGTTCCTCCGACAGCAGTGGCGAATGTACACACACTTTTCCTCTCTGCAAAACGCAGCCACGTCCTCAGCACGTCGCTGAACTCTGAGCAGCGAGCGAGCAGACGTGGTGGTGCGTCCTGGAGGTTAAAGCCATAAGAACAACTGGTTGATGGAAATCTTTGTTTCTCCTTCGTCAAAGTAACTTGCTAGGGCCAGTTTCACATCCCTCACTCCTGAGTTCAGACAAGTCACGTATTTTTCTTTTTTTTTTTTCATTAAAGCTTGAATGTCTATTTGGTTTTTTCTTTCATCAGAGTATCAGAGGTATGAGTCGAAGCCCTCGTCCTGGAGCGGGACGGAGGGAATCAGAAAGCTTTTTAAAGAGAGCAGAGGAGGAGACGTGAATGGAGGAAATTCACTTGGCGAAAATGCTTCATTTTAAACCAAAACATTGAGCAGTTTAACAAGTCTGGAGCGCGTGAAGCTGAGCTGTCATACAGTTTAGCATCGCATCGTAAGATTAGTTCACTTTCCAACGACTTGTCCAGATCCTCCTGGACCGGGTCGACCAAGATATTTATCAAATCCATCTTCACGTTTGTGTTTCAGGTTCTTAAAAACTACCTGCTAGTTTCAGACAAAAGATATATTCAATCAGGTTGCACCATAAAAAGAAGCGTCTTTATAGTGAAGATATTACTCATTATTATTGTGTAAATCTTTTGTGAGGAAAACATCTGTGGTGCCATATAATCAGGAAGTCACTGTGTTATTGTGTTAGCATCACAAGCTGTGACAAAACTGCAAAAAGTGACAATTTTAGGGGCCTTATCTATGTATTAAAGCTAACGGCTGATCCTTTGTAAATGTACTTTTTTTTAGTTCTTCATGTATGAAGAAATAAATAAAACAGAGTTAATACAACTCATGTTCAACTACACTGTCAGACATTATTAGAATAGCATTTTGTTGAAAGAGGTGTCTGTGTTTTGCTATTTTTGTGAAATGTCATTTAAAGTCTTCCACTTCACATTATTCTTACTTAAGTGTCAGTCTTCACATCAGCTCCTACACTGGGTGTGAATATTTAGTAACAATTAATCTCTAAGGACTAGTATGTGTGGTGCAACCATTTTAATTTCGTAATGTGTTCATCTACACTAGTTTGAGCCAACGAGGAGCTGGCACTGTGCTGCACGTGGCAAAATAGATGAACCACGTGAGGAACAAAACTTTAAAAGCTTCTTGTCTTAAAATCAGTATTATGGGGGAGTAAACATCACTGACTGAAGCTTATGAAACAGTATTTGAAATAGAAATCTGAAACAGTGAACATCAGGAGACCATTTTTCCCCACACGGCTCATTTAAAAACGCTCTTTCCTCCGTCAGTTTCCCTGCTACTTTCTCTCTCTGTCTCAGGTTACAACAGTCTTTAGGTTTGGTTTTGCTTTGAAAACATTCGTTTGGCATCTTCTCTTCTTGTCTTGATCTCAAGAACACCCCCTCTCTGCAGATACAAGCCTCACAACAACCCCTGAAAAAACTATTACAAAGATCCAGAAAGACATAAATAGAATCCAATAAATACATAAATAAAGGATCAATAAATAAAGAAGGTGAGAGACAAAGAAGTTATTAAAATACAAACGGACCGTTTTTCCCCCCATCCCCGAAAAAAGCACACACCTCCCTCATACAATAAATACAAATATTTTTTTTTTCCAACAAAGAGCCCGTGAGAGATAAAGAGTTTTAAAGCTTTTGGTTCTTAAATCAAGTCATCGTCTTCGGTCGTCATCAAAGGGTAATCGTCCCAGCCTTTTTATACATCAGCAACAAGTAAGAGCAGTTGAACATAGATTATTTTCCCCCTACAAAAACCTAGAAGAACTAAAGGATACATTCCCTCTAAAAGTGGACGTTAATCTGTCCCCCCCACCCCCATATCATCTTCATCACTGGTTGCCTTCAGTACCTGCGTCTGTCACATTAAAGCCGAACTCCGTTTTCAACCTGGGCCCCGTCTTTTTTCTTCCATCAGAGCGATCAATTCTCATAAAAGGATCGCCAGCCCCCTCGCCACAGAGCCACTTAAAGGAACGTACAGGCAGATTAGCGCGTTTAATTTAAGATTAACTTTAAATCAAAGAAAGTTTGAAGGTGACCACTGCTTTGCTTTCATTACTAAAGTCAGCATGATATGAAAATCTACTTTGTTTGACTCAAGTTTGCTATAATTTATTTGTGTTTGTATTGTTGTAATCAGAGACCAGAGTCCATTAAAACTCTTCCTCCTTGGTGGTGCCATCAAGGAAAATAATAGATTTTAGTCGTGTGAAGATCTTCCCGATTCACATTTGTGTGTTTATTTAGTTACTGTGTCTCTGTGGGTTGATTTTCATTCATGCTGAACACAACAGAAACCAAACCACTCCCTGTAAAGTCTGATAAACAAGACAAAACTGATGATTTGCAGTTTGAAAATGAATGTATGTCATTTCTTATTAACTGATGCAGCGAACTTTTCTTCTCTGGTTACTTTAAAACACAGCTCTATGTGTCCAAAAGTTGTTTCCAAAGCTGCTTTTCCACGTGTTTTTGCTTCTCACTCCATAAAGAAACATCTCTTTAAAACGATATAAATGAGAGTCACCGTAGAAAATGATCTGCAGGAGCAGCAGGAGCGACGGAGTACGACGGTAGAACGGCGTGATAATGAGTCCAGGTTGAAAATGACCAGAGTTTCGCTTTTAACTGTCTAAAATGAGCACTGAGTGACATTATCATCATCATTTTGTCCAACGTTTTTATGTGACAGAAAAAAAGTGTTTTGTGTGTTTTGCGGTTTTGGTTTGTATGCAAAAGAATCATCTTTGTACCGACATGACACATGCTCACACACACACACACACACACACACACACACACACACACTAACCACACTTGTGCATTGGTTTGGTTGTTCTATTTGGTATGGTTGTATGTCTAAAAAGTTTTGGTTTTCAGTTTTGGCTTTTTTCACGACATTCTGGATCAACTTAAAGGAAAAAAAATCTTTTAAATCTTTTAAATCTTGGAAGCTACATTTTCACAGTTATTTCCAACCATAAAAGAAAAAAAAAAAAAACCCAGAGCACAACCGAAGAGACAAGAAGATATGAACATAGGCAACACGTCACCACACCCGCCACCTCCCCGCCCAACCCTCCCTCCCTCCTTCCCGCCGCATAATAAGTAGAAAGCAATGAGACAAATCCATACATCATTAACAGACACACTATGGAAAGCAAAAACAAAAATATATATATATTCTCAAAGTCAGTTTGTTGAGGTTACTCCATATTTTATCCATCCAGGAAAAAAAGTGAGAACAAAGCCGAGGTCGCTGGCAGAGGGAGGGAGGGAACGATTTCTGTCTGTCGAGAACAAGGACGGCAATCACGGCTAAAGACAGACAGACAGACAGGGCCTTTCTCCCCCCTTTTTTCTCCCCTCGTCCTCCCCCTCTTTGTTTGTATTTGGTTTAGTTACGCTTCAGTCACTCATACATAACTAGTAGCAGTAGTAGTAGCTTTTGGTTTTTGGGTTACTTTTTGGTTTTTTGGTCCGCCGCTTAGAGCGCACCTCCTCCTGCTCCTCTTCTCCTCCTCCTCCACCTCCTCCTGGTCGCCCTCTTCTTCTTTGCTTTCCCCCCTCCCTGCAGCTTTTTCGTACCTTTGGCTCCTCCGCTCCTGACCGCTTCTCCTTCTCCTCCTCTTCCTCTCCTCTTTTCTTTTTTGGCCCTTTGATCTGATCTTTGGAGACAAAGGAGAGGGGGCAGATGGGAGGGAGGGATGGAGGGCAGGGGTTTGGGGGCAACAAACTGCAGAGGAACGCCGGTGCTTCACCTCTTTCTTTTGTTCTCCCCCCCTTTTTTTTTTTGGTTTGGACTCTTTCTTATGCTTGTATGTGTAGTGTGTGTGTGTGTGTGTGTGTGTGTGTTTTCCTTTTGACACTGCTGAGGTTTTTGTCTGGACACTCGTCTCCCAGGGCGAATCCAGAGACAACGCTGCCAGAGGCGATGCTTTGGTATCCAAGAGTGACTGTCTGGTGGGTAGATGAGCAGTCTGGAAGATGACATGTTGATGGTGTGGGTGTGTATGGGGTGATAATACATTAAAAAAAAAGGCAAATAACGCAGAAAAAAAATCCTTAGATCTCACCGCATCTGCCTGTGGTGAGTGTGTGTGTATAATACTGTGTACAATTCAAACATTAAAAATGGTTAATGATGATGATGATGATGGAAATCCTGATAGAAATTAGATATTAATAAACCCCCCAAAACCACTGTGGATCTTTTAAACTGATATCAACAGCTAACCAACCGATTTTCACCACGGTCAGACAGGATTTTCCCACACATATGGTTAGATTTATCCCATCTGCCTGCCAGGAGAGTGGGTTTTGCCACATAGTAGGATTTAATGAATACCAGAAAGCTCGGGCATCCACAGGAAAGCTTTTTAAAGATACCTCTATCTACGGTATGTATGGATTGGCATCTCACCAAATGCTATAAGTAGTTATAGCAGTAAACCCCACCCGTCTGCCACTCCAGGCTGGTTAAAACAAACACTGCCTTTTTTAATGTAAGGTAGGTTTGTACTGTAAAGCTGTAAAGAGAGAGGTAGGTAGATATCCTGCATGTGGGATCAGCTGTAGAACATTAAATGTTTGGCAAGAAACACCAAAAAAAAAGAACGATGAATACAAAATAATAGAAAACTAAATGTTTTTCTTTAACTAAAAAAAATGAGAGTAATGGAAATCCTGACTGAAATGGAAAATGCTTGGAATGAAGCTGAATGGAGTTACTGGAATGATCCTGGACAGACCAGAATGCAAAAGTCTTTCTGAACTAAAGCTTTTCTCTCCGTTTGTTGTTTTTTTTTGTCTTTTTTGGTTTTCAGTTTTTGGTATTTGGAGATTTTGGTTTTCATCTTTGTAAGTGTGTGTTTCTCTTCTAGCATCTTTTTCTTTTTTAAATTTGGTTGCAAACACATGACCCTCCGAGCTTGTTAAACAAGTCTTTTCTTTTTTTTTGCCTCCCACCTCTCACACACAGTTTGGCTTCTCATCCCTGCCCTCAGTGAGTTCAGTTTTTTTTTTCTCCAGCCGATAAAAAGCACGGTGTTCCTTTCCTGATGCCAAGCAAAAACACTCCTCAATGCCACCTCTCCAGCTGTAGATCATTATTTGGTTTCAAATTTCCCCCCTCCGTTCTGCAGTTCTCTCTATCCTCTCCATCCTCCCTCTCTCTTTACTTCCTCCCCCCATCCATCTGTGTATATTTTTGGCTTCAGAAGACTTCAGCGGGAGACGGAGAAAGAGAGAGGCGAAATCAGAGATGGATCAGACAGAGAGATGGCTTTGGTTGAAAGGCGAGGTTGTAAATTTAGATTTTTAAAGCTCCTTTAACGCTCTGCTTCCTCCTCTTCCTCCTCCTCGTCCTCCTAATAGGATGCTTTGGTCAGTCAGAGATCACTCGGCCATGGCCCCTCCCAGGGGTGGCGGCGAGGCTTCGCTGAAGGAACAGAAAGAGGCGGGGCTTGAACAAGGAGACGCGGACTCCTCAGGGCACGAGGTCGGGCTCATGAGGTCGCTGGCACCTGGGGGCGGAGATTGGGAGAAGGAGGGCCTCGGGCCGCACCCGACGCCGCTGCTGCCGACGCCGCTCACCAGTCCCATGGCAGGCGTGGAGGCTGTTGCCATGGAGCCGGTCACCATGGGAAGGAGGGTGGGGCGGTTGAGGAAGAGGGAGGAGCGGAGGGAGGGGGGGACTGCAGGACCTCCGGGTCCGCCCAGAAGCATGTGACCCGCCCCACTGTCGAGGCTGGAGATGGGCAGCTGACCACTGCTGGCTGCAAGGGCTGATAGAGATGGAAGAGAGGATGGACGGATGGAGGACGGACAGGAAGACGAGGGTGGAGATAGGAGAAGGAAAATGGAGAGAGATGAAACAAAGTTTTAGAGGAAAAGAGGAGGAGGAGGAGGAGGGAAAGAAGAAAAGGTATAGACACTCGAGAGAATGCAGAGAGATAAAAATAGAGAAATGATGAAGAGAGGAAGGAAAAGACGGAGGATGGGAGACGAGTGAAAGAAAGATCCAGACGTAGATGTGGTAGCAGTGAAGAGGATGAAGAGAGATGAAAAGACAAAAAAGAGGGAACAGTTCAAGGATGACAGGGACAGGAAGTAAAGAGAAGTCAGCGAACACATCAGTAACAGGGGAAACATTTAAAACATGGACGGTGGAGATAGAGATGATGAGGACAGACCACCACACATTGTCTGATCTACAGTGGAGAATTATTGATGAATGATTGAAGAGTCAGCTCATCCAAGTCACAGTGACACAACTGTCAAATGTATATCAAAATAAATTTGAGGGAAGTATCATGAAGCACACTTTTCTTTCTGAGGTTTAACAGGGACACTAATCCTGGAAAGACACGCTGTCTCACTGAATGTTTTGGACGTTGAAATGCCATTTTTTCAATACTTTGAGCATTACTGCCAAAATTAAGTTTACTATGTTTATATCTCAGAGACAGAAACCTCAACTCCTGCAGACAAAACTGAAACATCTGCATGGACAGATAAATAAATAAATAAGAAAATGTGTGTTTTTCTTTTTGTAATTTAGGTGAACTTACCCTTTAGAAATGATTATGTTTCTATTTACATTTGGAGGTGATGAATACTCAACCCTATAATGCAAGGAGACAAATGATGAGGATTGAGATGGTTATTTACTACACATGCAGGTGAACCTGAACACAAAAACACACACACGCACACAACCAGCACACTCGTCTGCATGAAGATACAATGGATTTCATCGGATGGTTGTGAAAATGTGAAAATGAACAATTTATGGCTCGTCTGGTCAACCAAGAATCTGTTGACCGTCCGCACACAAAACCAAGTATTGCCACACAAGTTATTTAAAATCAACAGCAGGTGGCAGACTGCTTATAGAGAACCCATTAAAGAGGCTTATTTTAGATATTAGAATACATTTTTCAAGGCAGTGGCATCATTTTATTACCCAAACGCTTTAACGTTTCTGCAGTCAGCTCCACAGTAACAGAGAGTGACACCTGCCGACTTTTGAATTCTGGCGTAGTAGACAACACTTTTATCCATTACAGCGCCATGAGTGTAAACATTCACAGCGCGTGTGGGCCCAGGGGGTGTCAAACCAGAAATCCTTTCACGTCAACTCTTCATTTCTTCATTTCAACCACCCCCCCCCACACACACACACCCCTCTTTCTTCTCTCCTTCAGCCTATAACTCTATCAGACCCGGCAGTGCCAGAGCTGCAGTTTCCATAACAGACTGTATCCTTCTCATCAACACATGGCCTGGAGGAGGCCAGCTTTGAATGACGCCGAACAGAGAGCGGGGGAAAAAAAAAAGGGAGGGTCTGAATCGGCGCTATAGGGAGATGGAGCACAAGACGGATTCGGGGCTGAGCTCGACGAACCTTATTTGTGATGCTTAATTGATTTGGCAGCAGATCATCTCTTTCAAAAAAGGGGAATTTTGAGTGGAAACTAGTTATTTAGCCAACAGGCCTCGATACTGAGAGGGAGGGGATTGTGCTTGTTCAACTGTTTACTGTAAGCTGACTCGGCCTCCTAAGCTTTGCCATAAGGGGCTCTTGTCACTTTGTGATAATAGCAGGCTATTGTATGAGAATCAAATTGAATCTTTCACCATACTGAGCGATTCAAAAAGTTTGTGCCGAGGAGGAGGAGGAGGAGTGTGGCTGCAAGGGAATTCATTTTGGACAGAATGGATGAAGGGTGAAAATGGGAAGTGGTCTTTAGAAATGGAGGCTCATGAGGACTCGGCGGGCTGGAGGGGACAGACGGCGTGCACCAACACACACACATGCAACAACACACACACACACACCTTGCATGGTAGCCAGGGGATTGCTGCCAATGAGGGCCTGGTTCATCCCTGTGCTTACTCCCATCATTGTGTTCCTGAAATGTGAAAGAACCACAGCAGATTCACACACATACATACACACACACACACAAACATTCACACACGTAGAGAAAAAGTTGGCAGGTCAGCTTCAGCCTCTTGTCTTGTGTTTGATGATACAACTGAGGCACCGGCAGCACCTTGTATTTTTGTGACATTTTCTATCTAGGTCAGAACTGCAGACAGCACACACTGAGAACATGTGTGAACATACTGGTTTAGCAGCTATGTGACATAACGTCAACACGTGAATACCACAGATTTCTCTGCAACATGCAGGTACGTACAATATGAATCATGTGTGTCCACGCAAACATGTTTTCATAACAGGCGGTGGACTGAAGGTTTCACTTAAAAGCAACTCTTTCAAATAATATAGTATATAAGTGTAATACATTAAATAACAAACCGTCAAACAAATTTTAGCTTGTTTTATATTTGTTCTTTCACAGAGAAGAGTAAATGAGACTTTTTGGTCTTTCATTTTCAATCAAAACACGTTTCTATCTTTTCACTATAGCTGTAACAAAAGATTTATACCATTACTGTTTCATCTGTTGATCAGTTTTTATACAACATGACAAAATGTTAAGAATCCCAAAAAAGTTTCAACAAAATTCTGCCTTATTCTCACTAGCAACTAAAAAAACAAATACATTTATTTTGCAATTATACCAAAGAAAGAAAAGCAGGAAATTCCCATCCCATTTGGGATGCTGGAACTTGAGAGTGTTTGATAATTTTGCTTTTGCTTCAGTGAGTTAAAAGATTAATCCATAATCAAATTGTTATGGACAAATTTTCAGTTGATGCACTAAATAATTCAGCTGTATTTTCACTCATATTCTTACTCCAGTAATTACTTTTTAAAAAATTGTACTATTATTTGAGTAGCTTGTATCATGCTGAAAGCTGCACACACTGTAGATAAAATGGCTTCTGTCTTTTTTTTTAAATAAAAAAGCACTGTACACAGACACTCACCCAGTGTTGAGCCCGTGGGCCCCGAGGCTGGGAGGGGCTGGGCTGGCTGTGCTGTGAGGGGGCGGAGTCACAGAGGAGGAGGTGGAGCCTATTGCAGCTGAGCTGATGGGAGTCATGGGGCAGGTTGCTGAGGGTGACGAACTGGCAGCTGAGGGGAAGAGAAGAGGAGGGATATCAGTTTGTTGTCACTGTTGGGATGAGTTACAGCGTTATTACTAAGTAAACACTTTGGTGACACAGTTTTTCATCAGCGGTCAGGACCCGGAGCTTTTTGAGCATCTTCTTTAACTCCAATCAACTGCAGACTGGAGGGAGAAGTTTGGGACTGGAAAGTATTAGCCTCGGCTCAACGGGCCAATAAATTTCCAGCTGTGTTTGTTACCTGTCAGGCCATCTGTCATATCTGTGAAGCCTGGGACAGCTCACACTGAAGTCAAGGTCTATAAATCATAAGGACGAGTTATGACTCATGGAGGTAAACAACTCAAGATGGGACCAGTGCCTCCATGTTGTTGTCAACAAAAGATCATTGTTTTCTATTTCAATCCTTCTCTCACAGAACTCATTTTTTTAAAGTGATGATTCTTCAGTGTTTCATCAAACCAGCGAAAAAGGCTCCAACAGTACAGAAATATCAACTCCTTCCAAATAATGTCAGGACCAGTTTAATCTTCCTGTGACCGACCTTTGGGTTCCAAAAACACAATTGAGAAGCACAGCTGTAACCTTTAATTATTTATTGACGAGACTCAACACAGGCACAAACAGTAATTACAGCTCACCTGTTGTGTTGAGGCTGGTGGTGACCTGGGACAGGCCCTGACTCGATATCTGGAGACAGAAAGAGGGAAAGAGGAATCAGGAAATACTATCCACTGGTGGAACAAACAGTAGGCCAACTGAAATGAAATGCACAAAAAAAAAAAAAAAAAAAAAAGGTAAAATAAGAGTAGCAGAGGGGTGTTGTGGATTCATGCTGGACTGTACCATGTGTGGGCTGTAGCAGGAGGCTTTGTGCGTCACAACAGGCGAGGTCTGGCTGGGCAGGGGAGGGGTGGTGCTGCTGGAGGGGTTGATGCGTTTCTCTTTCTGTCTGCGGTTGCAGAACCAAACACGAATCACCTCCTTCTCCATGTTGAGCTGCTCTGCCATGAGCAGGATCTCCTCCGAGGTAGGCTTCTGGTTCTGAGGAGGAAAACGCTCGACTGATGAGTGAACGATACTTGCTCAAGTCTTAAATGCACACCTGGGACCTTTAGCAGCCCAGTATGATAATACATCCTAATTTAATCATTTCATTCAATTCAGCTAACTTAATATTCTGGAGTAAAAATGTTAATATGATAGGAAGGTATAAATTTTCTTTTTTTTTTTATCTTAAAACATTTTTGCAACATTTTGTACAGTCATTATCTATGATAAAGACCTAATCTGTAGAAATTCAAAACGTGCTGATAAGCATTTTCTGAATGTGTCATTATCCTACCGTGTGGAAGTTGCGCTCTAAAGCCACTCGCACGTTGGTCTCGATGCTGGTGCGTTTCTTCCTGCGTCGGCCGGGGAGACCCTCGATGCCCAACATGGGGGTGGAGATAGAAGACGGGCTGGGCAGCATGCTGTCTACTGCCATAGTTTCTGTCAGAGAGATGATGAGAGAAAAGGGGAGAGGCAGAGAGAGGAATGATAAAAAAAAGACAGAGACATGAGGACATGCAGGCCAACAGATAGAAAAGCACTGAGAAAAGCGAACAGTGACGACAGTAGGATGAACGACTGCAGCTTTCTTGATGTTGCTCTTTCAGAAAAATGTCAGCCTCGTTCCATATGGATTATGTTTTGGATGTTTACCTGCGTCACCCAGCCACTTCTCGAGCAGTGGTTTCAGCTTGCACATGTTCTTAAAGCTCAGGTTGAGTGCCTCAAATCGGGAAATGGTGGTCTGGCTGAAGTCGTTGCCGTACAGTTTGCCCATAGCCACGCCGACGTCTCCCTGGGTGAATCCCAGTTTGATGCGTCGCTGTTTGAAGGTGCGGGCGAACTGCTCCAGCTCCTCCAGGTCGCTGGGTTCTTCGCCCATGTGACCCCCGTGACCCCCGTGACCTCCGGGAGTCAAACCGGACGCCAGCGAGGAGGCCATGGCACTGCTGGATGCAGAGGTGACTCCGACAGACGTCACAACGCTGCCGCTGCCGGTGGCAACTATAGAGCCGCTGCTGCCACTGCCGCCACTTCCACCAACCA
Source organism: Scortum barcoo (assembly GCA_023238725.1). Classification (NCBI taxonomy): domain Eukaryota; kingdom Metazoa; phylum Chordata; class Actinopteri; order Centrarchiformes; family Terapontidae; genus Scortum; species Scortum barcoo. The sequence goes on from CM041548.1 coordinate 20,034,002, forward strand.
CAACATCACTGCTCTTCTCCCTCTGTGACATCATGAAGACAGAGACATAAATCAGTAAAATGTACTGATGTGTGCCTTATTCAAATGGCGATGAAAATATTTTATGCATAGAAGTGAAGCATGTGAGGCTCAAGAAATGAAATTACTGATGGCTGCTGAATTATACAGAACTATCGAGACATTGAAAAACATTCTACGAAAAAAATGCATTTTCGCTTTACATTTAAAAAATCTGGTTAGTGAATACATTTGAGGTAATCAGCTGGGGAACATGCATAAAAAAACAACTATTTGACTGAGCCATGACAAATTATACAGATTTGACAGGCATCATGTGTCAAATCATGTGCAAAGGCATCATGTGCAAAAAAAAAAACCAAAACAAAACATGCCCATCTTTTATTCTAAAAAGGAGGAAATACTATGAATTTAATATTTGGAAACAGAGTTTAACCGTGGCCTGTCAGCCTGGCCTGTCTAGGTCAGCTGACACAGAGACAGCACACGCAGCACGTCAAAGCAGGAATTTGACCCTGCGAGCTTTGGGAGTATCAACTAATTGAGCAGACATCATGCATGGTATCCTCTGCCACACGCCTCATTTACATTCATCGTCTCTGTGCATAAAACACATGAGCAGGCGGCGAACACCTGCCGTCTCGTTTGACATGACTTCATCGCACTTTGAGGAAAAATCTATAAAGTCCTTGGATGTGTGAGGATGCATTCATGCATTATGTTACAGGCGATAAAAGCTGAGGACACGAGGTGAGCTGTCTGACTTGCGTGTAAATATATCATCGAAATTCAAGATCCTCGCTGGAAACTGCGTCTATTAGGAAAAGAACCTGCTCTGGATCCTATTTCGTATTAAGCAGCTGCCTTGACCTTTTTTTCCTCCGGCAAATAGGCAAGCAGATTGTTGCAGCAGAGATCAGCTATTTTTTTAAAATATAAAGTGACTTGTGCTGCTTTGCTACACGTGTCTGGAGCAGAGCAAAACTTCAAGGACAATCAAGTGAATTTTGCATTCGGCTGGTGCTTTGCAGCAGGTGACGGCCGATGGTGGTGCAGGTCAGTCTGACAGACGCCCCGTGGTGCACAGGTTCAGCATCTATTTGCTTGTTGTGTAGTCAAGTTCTGTAATTTCTCAAGGTCTCTCACTTTCACACAGACTCCCATAAAGAGGTTTTGTACCTGTGCTTGGAGTCCCAGGCGAGGTGGGGATGTCAGGAGCCCCCCTGGGCTTTGCTGAGGTAGCTGGATCAGATTTGGTGTCGAGAGCAAGCCTGTGAAGGGAAGGGCAACCGAAAAATCGATCAAACGGGCAACATAAACATTAAATTAACTAATAAACAAAGGAGTAAGGACAAAAAAATGCTCAAATGCTTCACTGAGAAAATATAAAACAAAGAGTGATTTATGGTTCTCTTTGCTTTCATAAAACAAAATATTTAGTGGTAGGTTTAACTCTTCAGGATAACTCTTCTGTGGTTGTAAGTTTGAATTTTATTGTAATAGCCGGTACTGGAGACCAGAATTTCTGAAGTTGAGAAAGTTTCCAAAGTTGACCTGACCTTGCTGCGGCTGCTGTGCCTGTGCTGGCTGAGACAGGAGGAACTGGGCAGGAGACTGGAGAGGATGACCCGGCATCAGAACCAGCTGCTGGAGCTGCAACAGCTGCTGGATGTCCTGCAACATCAGCAACAACTTTCAATATAAAGCACAAATAACCTTAAAGCTAACGAAACGTAAAGGTAATCTCTGTTACCTCAAAAGTGAGAAATGGCTTTTCTTCATGTGAAGCCAATTCTTCAAAAGTTTCTGTTCGTTAAAGTGCTAGTTGTGCATACCTGGGCTGTAAGCTGGATTGGCTGCGACAGGGCAAGCTGCGGCGGTGGAGGCGGGGCTTGCTCTTGTTTTGCTGGCTGCTGCTGCTGCTGCTGGGACTGTGATTGGTCTCTGCTGCTGCTGTTGTTGTTGTTGTTGTTGCTGCTGGTTGGCTTGTTGCTGCGCGGCGGCGTGGGCGGCGTGAGCCGCGTGGGCGGCGTTCGACTGCTGAACGGCGGCCGCCAGGAGCTGAGCCTGAGCCTGTTGGAGGAGCAGCTGCTGCTGAGCCGGGAGGAGAGCGGCAAGCTGGAGGCGGGGGGGGGGCAGCAGGAGGAGGAAGAGGAGGAAGAGGGAATGGGGCAATGGTGATAGGTAGAGAGAGAGAAATGAAGGCGGCAATGGCAAGTGAGAGGAAGATGTAAATGTGCAGAGAGGAGGGTGATGGAGAAGTCAAAGCCCAAGTATGACAGAACAAAAGGACGAGAGAATGATAAAGGAAGAATGAAATGAAGATAAAAGTGGAAACATGTCAGGAGAGAAAACAAAGAGCAGTGTCAGCTAAGCAGGAACACAGCTGTAGGTGTATCTGTTAGCAGACAGTAAAAGCATGCAAGAGCAAGACAAGCAAGAAAAGCCATCCGCTTAACTGAAGAACAATTAGCTTTGGTATTTCAAACAGGAAGACTTCACTATATGTGGTGTCCTTCTTGTCCTTCAGGGCAGTTATGCACTTATCTTGAATACTTCAGTGTGCGCAAGTGCGTGACAGTCGTCGCAACATTACTCTGAACTTGACATTATGAACTGAATAAAGGCACGCTCACAAGAAAGCATGTTTGGAGCGGCTTATTTGATACAAGGAGCATACAAACCGTGACCATAAGAGACAGATGTGGCCGTCTTGTAGGTAGCTGTTGATCATCTTTGAAATTCTAGAGTAAAAAAATAAGCTGAAGGCAAACAGAAACCTGGACTGACTCACATATTTAACTTCTTCTGTTTTTAGCTGTTCACCGGAGAAGATAAACTAAAAAATGGATGGATAAATGGCAAAGAGTGCAGCGGAGTCCATTGTGCTATGCTGTGCTATGCTAACATTTCAGGAGACTTAACTGTTTTGATCAGCGAAACTTAAATGTGTTTGTCCTTGATTGGAGATTACAACTCTTCATTTTGAGTCCATTACACTTTCAATTTTTGCCTTAGCCATTAAAGGAGACAAATCTTACCACGTGGCAAATACAATTTTTTACAATAAACTGTGTGTGTGTACGCTGCCTTACCCCTGCTAGCTGACTGCCAGCCAGCATCAGCTGTGTGTGGTGGTGCTGCTGTTGTTGGGAGGGAGGTGCAGGAGGAGCGTGGGTCATCTCAGAGCTCTCCTCACTCTTTCCCTAAAGTGGATCACAGAAACAATTTTTTTTATTTGCAAAAGACAAAACGTTAATCCAAGTTTTTCAAGCAACATTCACAAACACACTCAGATCTCAGAGCTGACAGACACAGCCTCTTTGCTATCTCCTTCTGACAATCTGACTTTTTTAGATTGTTGGTGCTCCATCCCAGCCAAATGTTCTCAAATCAACGTATCTGTAAAATATGAGGAAGCTGCACAAACTTAAACGGCTGTTAAACACGATGCTGCAGGAAAACATTACAGACATTCAACTACGGACACATTTTGAAACACAGAGCTACACTGATACAAACTGAACAAACACTTCCTGACTTTCAGCGGCTGCATATTTATAAATGCTAAAGTGATAAACCAGTTTGAGAACCACTCTTACAGTCGCTGACAGAGCCTGGGAACAGGTTTTCTCAGAATGCAGAGAACTAACCAGATTGCGTAAAAGATGTTCATTAGCGTTCCTTCGTTTGACTTTGACTTGAACTCGAGCTTTTGCTTCTGCTGCTTCTTACCCCCGATACTCAGAGTGTTTACCGGCCATCTGTCCAGGCGGATGAGTCAATCGTCCTTGTTTTCATGGTGTCAGAAACATTCCAAAGCTGCTGACCTCTGACCTCTAGCTGTCGTTACCTGCTCGCAGCCCTGTCATTACCCATCCATCACCGCCGCGCTGTGCTGCATCTTTTACGTCTATCACTCACTATCATCCACATCCTTTCCTCTATCTGCCTTTTTTTTTTCTCTCAGAGCTCTTTGACTGTCTATCAGGTGGGGGTGGACCGAGTTTTGCATATTCAGAGGAACCGTACGAAGAGTCTCAACCTCAGCGCGGAAGCTATAAATCATATGGGATGTGCACAAACCCACACCCATATAGGCGTTGCTATTTTCACACACACACACACACACACAAAATACCAACGGTTTCTGGTATTGAAGCTGCTGACACCCGATGTTTATGTGAGGTTATGAGCTGGGATTGACCCCCCACACACACACACACACACACACACTCTACAAGTCTGAACCGGCTCACCTTGGTGCCAGCCGGTGTGGGAGAGACGCTGTAGGGGCTGGTTTTCATCGGCTGCACCTGCAGCAAAAAGGCACAGGCGAGTCAGATAAAAATCACACACACACTCACGTCAACATCGGCAGCGTCTGACGACAGATTCAGACACAACGCCGCCCTGAAATCTGTGTCAACATGCTCGTTCTGAATTACAGTTACAGTTAGTGTAACCCTCTGCGGTGGACTGCAGAGAGAGGTGTGTCATCGATGAGCTGCGATCAAACATCGAGCAGGAGGACGCTGCTCGGTTCAGTTTCTATCCACATAAAACCAAAACAACTGTTGAGACCTGTGGATGAATGGATGAATGTGGATGAATCTTCCCAAAGATTCTGTGAGTTAATTTAATTTAGAAAACAGTTAATTTAAAATGAGGGCTCTTCAATATTAATGTGCAGCACTGTGTTCATTATCCACTAAATATCAAGCCGCACTCATAATGTAAACGTCATGTACAGTGTTTTTGTGATGGTTTTAAATAGATGTTTTGATTAATAAATTCATGTAAATATTTACTGCAGTGTAATAAATCACTACAAAATTCAATACATAGATATTATTTTTACAATGACTCATTGACTATGATTGATGATTGATGACTCATTGACTATGATGATGATTACAATGACTATAAGTAAATATAATAAAATGCTAGCATCAGTATTAAGAACAAAAGTAAAATACTAACCTGGTCATCTGGGCTGTTTCTGTCAGAGTCTGAAAAACAGAGGGAGTGTTTGTCATTGTGTGTGTTTATGCGAGTGTATTTAATTAAAATGTGATGATTGAAAGTATGTAAATAAGATTTAATTATTATTCATATTACCTGAACTGTCCCCTGGATAGTCAGCCCCAGGCTTCTCCTCCTCTGCTGCTTTAGACATCCTGATATCTGCAAGAAACAAACACACACACACACTCATCAGAGACAACGCTGGGAAAATATATCGAGGTACGTAAGTCCATGTTTCATAGTTAGAGACGCAAATTGTTTTTGGTTCAAATTCCTGGCTGACGGAGGAAAAACCTGACTCTTCAAGGTATCTCACACACACACAAATGCAGTTTCTATTGTAAAATCACAAAATGCTTTATCAAAAAGGCACTGAAAATGTTACTTTCATTTCTGTTATTTACAGAAATATGATGAATGTTGAATACAATAAAAAAAAATTTAATCTGATATTAACTTAGTTGATGATTTTTTATCTTCCATATCTGCAATAATTCCAAACATTTTTAAAAAAATAATTTGCATTTGAATATTTCAAATGCATTTGTGGTCGACCTTTAGTATTCAGAAATACATTTAATCATTACTATTATCATTACATCATCATCACTATTTGAAAACAAAATTGATAATATCCATATTTTTCCAGCACAGATCTTGCGTAAAACTACAGAAACACACATAAAAAAATAGAATATTCTCTCCATGTGTGAAGTGCTTTTTTCTTGTGATTAGACTCCATCTCCGTCCCTCCACTCGTCACCATGTCACCATTAAGATATTTCAAACAATCGCAGCTCTCTGAGCGAGGAGTCGGGCCTTTCTTCACTCTTCCTGTCTCACTTGAAGCTGTCTCACTGTCCACTCTGTGGGTCAAAGGTCAAGGCAGATCAATACTGTCAGGAAGCGTTTAAATTCAAAAGAACGGGGAGCAAATTGTAGTGGGACCGCAACAAATAATAGGAAGAAATAACTACTGTCGAAGTGCACTCATCCTGAGTTGCTGTACCTTTTGACAACAACAGATGGAAATAGAATGATGTTGCTATTGTGCCGGTGATAACCTCGTTACTCCAGTACTGGTGATTGAAGGTTCGGCCGGATTAAATCAGAAACACATCACTGTCGAGATTAAAGCGAGGGTGTTCCTCTTTGTTCCTAAAAAGTTCAGGTTTTAGAGGATACGGCACCATTTTGATAAGACGTTTAAGAATGACTTCTGCTGATAATTTCATCCTCTTTTCATTAAATACGATCCGCGAAGAAAAACCACACGAAGCAAAAACTCGCTTGACCGGGAAAAGTGATGATACCATACTCTAATTTAGCTCTTTAGACGTTAACTTTATTGGCTCGGGAGGTGGAACTGGGATTAAGAATCAGCTTTTCGTGGCAGATAACTTAACTACCCTCTCCTGTTTTTGCAGTGACTTCTGGGATTGCACGGGTAATTGGTCCGGGAGCGACGCCGCGGGAGGAACTGCTTACCTGCACACCAGACATTACTCAGCACCGCCGCCTCCGACGCCATCTTGGATAAAAACACTCCTTCACCTGCACTGCACTCTTAACTTTTGTCTGTCTTGTGCTTTTTTTAACCTCTCTTCAGTTTCAGGCTCGTTTATGACAAGAAAGGACACATCTCGATAAAAACGTGGTAAGAAGGAGCATATAATTTGACCTGATAAAACCACGGCTAACATCCTCTACCCTGGCCATCTTCAGCTGTAATTATAACTCCAGCGTCTGTCCTGCTGCTTCACGGCCTCCTTTATACCCCTGTGGATTCTTTGTGTACGATATGAGCAAAATGTGAGACAAAGAAAGGATGAATACTTGAAAACAAGACAAGAGAAGCGAAGGGCTTTCTGTAAATTAGATATAAGCTCCAGCATGAGTGTGTGTGTGTGTGTGTGGTAATCTTATCATCAGGGTCACAGACAAGTTCAAGGCGTGATGAGAGGAGGTGGGAAGGAGGGAAGAAAGGAAGGAGGGGGGATAAAGGAGGAGGAGAAAGAGAGACAAAGAGTAAGAGAAGGAATCAGAAAGAGACGGAGCGATGTAAGGCAGCACTGAGGAAATTTAAAGTCCGAGGCAGAAGACCAAAAATGGGAAAACAAAGGTAAGAAGTGTTTTTCGGTCAGAATGAGAACAACGTGGGTTCTGGCATATTGCGATTTTGATTCAATTATCTTTGTCTTCCATCATAGAAAGATGGAAAGATGTTTTTAAGTCAAGACATTAGACTAGTCTGAGATAAAAAAAAAAAAAAATCAATCAAAATCCAACAAAAGGAAACTGCACTTTCTTCAAAGGCTGAGCGAACCCTTAGTTAATCAAGGGCTGCAGTTACAAGACACAACCAGATGGTGGCAGCACCCACCTGGAAATGCTGAGCCAGAACTGAGTGTGTAGTTGTGTGTGTGTTTGTGTGCGCTGTACTGAACACCGAACACAGTAATAAGTCATGTGAATCATTTAAGTGAAAAACAGCCTTTTTTTTCTGTATTCAGAAATAAACAGCTGTGAGGGTGAAAAAGTCTGCAGTCACAGGTCAACCGGCCTGAAACATGAAGACAAAACTAAAACCAGAATAAAATCCTCTAAACACAAATTTCTCACATGTAAAGACGCTGTGAAGATGCAGAAACATTGTTAATGCACATTTTAAGTTACATCAGACCCTGCTTGGTCACAAACCCAATTTACTTCTGTGACCTTCAGCAACAAATCATCGTCTTTATTAGGTCGTTTTTATTACCCGCCGGCTTCAAATCGCCACAGAAACACATAAATCCAGGCTGATGTTTTTAAAAAGATCTATCATTAACTTGCCTCCATATTAAATGAACTAACCTCAGTGTTGTTGTGTGTACGGTTTTACTGACCTTATAATACACAAACACACATAGTACATGTTACTGTTTCAATCAGCTGAAATAAAGTGATAAATAAAATAATGTATGACAAAAAATATTTATAGCATTATTTCTCATGTTAATACTACTTCCACCAGTGACGCTCGCACCTACATCAGATCTACCGACACTAATTCTGCTGCTTCTATTAGTATAAGTACTGATTGATAGTAGTATTGATACTACTAAGTCTACTACATCCGTCAGTATTGTTACTACAGTCAGCCATTATAAACTCTACTACTCGCACCAACACATCTTCCAGAAATACACTATTTAAAAATACAATTTACTAAAATGCTTGATCCACTTCATTCATGTAATACACTCCACTTCAAACACACACATTTATTATTCCTGCCTCCTTCATCCTCTCAACACATGAAGGGAAGGACCCCATAAAATCATTTTATCACCCCCCCCACCACCACCACCATCCTCCATCTCTCCATCCCCATAACTGCCCCTAACCCCTCTGGCCATGGGGCCTTTCAACCCCCCAACCCCCCCAATTCCATCCCAACCACCTCATATATGCTAACAAATCAAACACAGCCCAAATGTCACAGACGTCCAGAGAAGGTGAAGTTTCTCTGATCGTTTTTTCTTTACATCTACAAATGTGTGGTTTTTTCCTACAATAAACCTCCCGACATCTTGTTGATTTTTGACTATTTCTATATTTTGAACGAGTCAAAATTTACAGTGACCACCGTCCCAACACACCCCTCTAGCCCCGGGGCAGTTTGACAGCACACCCTCCCTCCCTCACTCACTCGTTCATACTCATCCTATCAGTGATAATGGTGGAGAGAGGGAGAGAGAGAAAGAGAGAGAGAGGCCACTGGGCAGATGATGTATCTGTCTTCTGGGGTTGACATGGGCTGCCTCTGTGTGTGTGTGTGTGTTAGAAGGTAGGGGTACAGGGGTACAGGTCACTGTCAGGGAATTAGAAAAGGGGAAATGAGTAAGAGAGAGAGGGGGGAGAAAGGGGGATAGGATGGCTGGAGGGGTCCCAAACTCTACCCCCTCTTGCCCCCCTACCCCGTCCTTTTTTGCCCACCCACCCCGCCTCAGGTCACGCCTGTCAGGGGCCGGTGACAGACGGCGCGTGGGTGTCTCTGTGTGTGTGTGTGTGTGTATGTTTGAGGGAGCGGGGGGGTCGCCCGCGCTGTTTGGCGTGTGGATGTCAGAGGTCAGGCACATGGTCCCGGCCACCTCGTGCCTCACATACACACGCACACACACAAACAAGCTGCCTGCCGCCTGCCTTTTCCACCTGTCCCCTGTCACATTCAATACCAAACAAACACACACACACAGCGCCAATGAGCAGATCTGCAACTGCTTTAATGAGAAGAAATTTTAAATCAACTCTAAGCCTCAAAAAAGAAACTAAAATGGGACTAAAAGCTGCAGAGAGGTATTCATCATTTATATAAAAAAATGGTACAACACACAGTTACACACTCTCTTTTTAAAATCAACTTTTTAAATAAACTTTTTAAGCTTATTTTACGTTTGATTTATTATGTTTCAGCAAACTAGTATTTTCTTATTTAGCTTACAGTGTGTATAAATGTTATTTCTCCGTGTGGATGTCTTCAATTTACTTGTTTTGTCCGACCAACAGTCTTAAAGACTCTAAAATCCTCATATACAACTTTGAAAAGCAGCAAATCCTCAAACTAGAGAAGCTGAAACCAGACAACATTTGACACTTTTTCTTGAAAAGTGACTGAAACAGTTAATAGATTATTAATACAGCTGCTGATTAATCTTCTGTGGTTCGACTGATCGTTGCAGCTCCAACTACTTCAGACATTAGACAGCAAAGAGAAACATTAATGTGATGTTGAAGACACATCTTACACACCAAAGCCAGTAGAAACCTCTCAGTTTCAGTGGTTTAATAGTGAATGATTTTAACTGCTAACTTTAACAATACTACTTTGTCCAGAAACTACCTTTATTTATACAAATGTGATTTGTATGTGTTTTGAGAAAGCTGAGATATATCAGTGTTAAAATAAAAATAAGAGCTTTTTAATGACCAACAGCAGCTTGGTCTTTAGTGTTATGACCTTTGAATGCAGAAAAAAGTGATTATAACTTTATTTTTTTAAAATATAAAATCTGCAAAGGAAAAAAAAAGCTCAAGAATGAGGAAATATTTGTAAATGAAAAATCCTTTAAAAGAGCCACATTTGTTTTACATTTCCTCTGATGGCTCATGTTAAAAGACTAATATAAAACCAAATTCGTATGGTTACACATGACAGAGTGTCTTTTTCTGCCTGTTAGAGTCCAACATTTGATTCTACATCTGAGAAAAGGACAATGCGTGTTATGTCTCATTTTAATGACCCTCACACCGGCTGAAAGCAAACAAAACAACACTGCGGCGTATCTGTGTACATTTGGCTGCATTTAATGAGACGATATTCTTTAGATGAGCGGAGGAGCTGCTGCATATGTACAGCGGGCTGTATTAAGAGACCATATTCTCCATATTGAATCCTTAAACAGAGAAATTATACTTCCAAATCATTTCACCCCGCTGCACATATCTCTGTGGCTCAACTGCACATTTTGCCTCATAATATACATTTATGCTACAAAGGGAGAGAGAAAAATATAATATGGGTGTTTTCTGTTTCATATTAATCTACACAAAATATGATGCATCCCTTAAGTTGCATCCTTAGTATTTTTTGGATCATCGGTATTTGAAAGTACAAAATAAGAAGGACTAACAGTGTTGTTGCTGCACAAGTTGCCTTGGTTCAGATTCAGTGTGACACAAGTGAATCTGTCTTCACTCTTCCTATTAGTGTCCCTCCTCCTTCACTTCGTCCCCCACCTCCCACCGCTCTTTGTCCTCCACTTTGTCTGTTCTTGATTTATTATGATCTCTCTCATTTTTTCCTCTTCCTCTCCTCCCTCAGCTGTAATCCAACCATCTCGCTTAAACTTCTCTTTAAGCTCCCTGATTTCACATTTACTCTCTAACGTCCAGTCTCTCTGGTTCTTTTTGTAGTTTTTTTTTCTTTTTTTCTATCATATATTTGAGTTTTACATACACATTTTCTGAGCTGCTCCAGAAACAGTTTGGTGCACCCTATTTTTATGGTCAAATAGCTCACTGAGACACTTTGGTTGTTTGAGTTGCACTACAATAAGAGCAAAGCTTCGCCGGGTATCGTTAAGTTTCATGAAATAATGAGTCTTCAATGCAAATGTGTGTAAATGTGTTCAAAACCTAAAGCTACAAATTGAGCGTGTGGTGAGGTTGGGTGTTGTTTTACATTTTCAGTAAAAAAATGTTACTTGCAATGACCATGGAAAATGGAAAAAAACAGTACACCGCTTTAAACACGGGTGAGTTGAGGAGCGAGTCACCACCACCCAGATCGTTATACTGCAAAGGCTGCAGGGTGTCATCAGTTGGCCTTATTATATTAGACAGTAACTTACCAGACATTTGTTTAAATGAAAATCTTTGAAATTTTATCTTAAATAAAACAGTGTTCACATGTGTGGATAAAACAACTTCATGTTACTGTCTAATTGTTGGATATTCTTCAGGTGATAAAACATCAATATGGATCAGAACTATTTTATATTGACTAAATTTAACTGATAATCTTCACATTTTTTATTAGAATGTTAATTTCTATTTTTTTCACTATCAACCTCTTCTCGTCTTCTCACAGGTTTTTTCCACTGCTTCAGTCTGATACCACTTTACTAGATCAGCTGTGGTTCTGTCATTAACCTCCAACATCCACTAAAAATATCATTTCAGTCTCAGAGTAACGTTTGTATAACTAAAACTCCCCCTCTCCCTCCGTGTCTTTATTTCTACTTCACTTTTTCACTTTATCCCTTCATCCCCTCGACATCTCTTCCCCTCTCCGTCTCAACCTTCCTCCGCCTCTCCTTCAGCAGTGGTCAGCTGCAGCGGTCATGGCACCACTGGACAGCACTCTGCTAGCACAGGACACACAGACCCGTTGCCAGGCAACAGCAATGAAAGATCACTGTGTGTGCGTGTCCACATGTGTGCACAAGTGAGTGTGTGTGTGTGTGTGTGTGTGTGTGTGTGTGTGCAGCTGTGCTCCTCGCATGCATGTTGTGTGTGTGTACCTGTACCTGAGAGTGTTAATCATTAAAAATAAACATGTTTCCCTGCCTGTAGCCGAGGCTTCGGTGTGAGGCAAACAAAGTGCTGCATGCTAATGTCTCTACACATGTTTACTCTTTTACAGCCAGTTTTAAAACGTTATTCTGGCACATTTTTTTTTCTTTCCAGGTGATATTCACATCTTTGTCACCGAATAACAAAAAGGTGAAACCGGAACGAAATCCCATTTGACATGAATTCAATGCTGCCACGTGTTACAGTTTTAAAGCTGGCAAAGCAAAAAAGGTTCTGATGACAAAGGATTCGTTTCATGGTTACAGGTTCGTGTCGATACGTTAGAAAAACAGTCTGCGGAAATACAAAGCACTTCCTATTCGAAAAGGGCCTGATATCTCCAGGATCTGTGTGTGAACAAAACACACACACATAAAAAAGTCATTTCACTGCGCCTACGCAGGCCTTCCTAATGATGATCGGAAAGATAATGCTCTTGCTGAGGAGTCGATACTTCTCATAAGTGACTTGTTTCATGCATCTATGTACTGAGGAGACTGCACTGTAACTGCCTCTCGAGAGTGAATGAGTAACAGTGTGTGCAGATGTTGGTCAGTTTGTGAGTTGTGTTTGTGTGACTTTACGTACAACTGTGCTTGTCCTGTGCGTGCGTGCATCTCGTGTGTGTGTGTGAGAGTCAGAGACGAAGAGTGATTACAAGAGCGTGTGCACGCGGCGGTATGCATGTGTGTCCACGAGCATACGTGAACGTGCACGAGGGCGAGCGCTTTCGGAATATGTCTCTAGAGTGTTTATTATATCCGATACAGTACCTCTTTCTCGCACCACATATTTCTGTGCCGATCGATTCTTCTGACTCCCGACAAGACAATAATCGCACCGCCCTCCCTCTCTCCTTCTCTCCACCATTATTACTGCCCTCCCCAAGGAGCACAACGCAGGGATGGAGGGATGGAAACAGAGAAATAAAGGGAGGGAGGACAAGGGGAAGGAGGAAATGGCCACTGTGTGTTACTTCCTTTTCCAGAATCCTTGTGCTGGGGCGTAAAGATGGAGGGAGAAAATGAGTGGACGAGGGAGTGACGATGGGGGGAGGGGTGGAAACAAATTAGCAAGAAAGATGAAGATGAGCAGATGTTGGAAATTTTCTGGTGGATAATGGTGGAGGCTGAGAGAGATGACAGGGATGGTTTCAAAGAAAGAAAACAAAGGGAGGAAAGAGACAGAAAATGGCAGGGGGAGTGACAGAGAGAACGGAGGGAGGACGGCGACGGGACAGTAGGGAAGACACATGAGAGGAGAGAGCAAAAAAAAAAAAAAACAAATGAGGAGGGGAGATGAAAAAAAAAATGCAGTGGCAAAATGACAAACAGGCAACAAAAAAAATTTAGGAATCTGGGGACACAATGGCTGGGAGGTGGAAAAAATAATGAGGTGTGCTGAAAAAGGGAATTAGGGGACAAAATACCCCCCGAAAAGGGAGAGGCATGGACGGATGGGAAGAGCAGGGGAGAGCGATCAGATGAGCAGAGGGATGCTTGGACAGTAAGGGAATAAATGAGCAATGATTAACAAAAAGAGAAGCAAGTGGGCCAAAACATTGTGGGCAATGAGAGAATAAAAACTGAGGATGAGCAAAGTGAAAGAGAATAAACTGGAAAAAAAAAAAGAAATAACATGGATGTGCGGGGAGCGGAGTAAACTGCAGTGTGACAGAGCATCCTCACGGGAGATGGCAGGAAGGAAAAAGCTGGTGACAATTGGACTAACAAAGACGCACAGCCTCGCCTTGATGGTGTGTGTGAGTGATTGGATGAGGGAGGGATGGAGGGGGGGGCAGATTGTGAGCAACAGAGAGTCAGGGACAAAATGAACGGACAGAACGAGTGGACAGAGAGATGACCGAAGGAAGGGAAAAAAAAATCAAATAAGAATCAAATAAAAGCTTCTGACGCACACGCGTTCCTAGTTTCGCTTCCGAACTAACGCTGTATGCTTCATAGACAACCCAAAAAACAATTTCAACTTACACTCAACTCTCTAAATTCAAATGCTGCTTTGATGTTGATAAAAATGTTTAAATTGGGTGTAGCATATGTGGCACATATTTGTTGCAAAAAATGTGTTAATTTGAAAAATAATCAGAGACAAAATTGGATCAAAGTAATATAAAAAATACAAATACAGAAAAGGAAATAGAGACAAAGCCAGGTTTTCACTCTTCTGTGGCATCGTGATCCTTTCGGCGCTAATTCGCGGAGTCAAAGTCCTGCAGCCTCTTGTTCAGCTTGACCAGCACATATATTCGACGGGGGCTGAAAGGATCTCATAAGTCCAGGGGAAGGCTGAATTTTCTCCGCCCAAAAGAAGATCACATTATCCTTCAATTTGGAGTTATGAGGTTGTCATGTGACTGCGGGGTTATTTATGTTCAGACGATGTGGATTTGGGGTGAAAAAAAAAAAAAAGGCTGTCTTAAAAATCGAAGCTTTTTCTTTTGTTTGTGACACCTCTGATTCTGATTTGGTGCTGGATTTGACGACCTACGTGGCTGAATGAATGAATGAATGAATGAAGGTGTGGTGTGGAGGTGTGTTTCGAGCAGCCCGGTCGTCCTCTCCTCCAGCCACGGGGCGCCCGGTGATCTATGGTGCGTGCTGCGAGCCGATAGTTGGTTAGGTTTACAGGTTTATCGATTGGACCTGACTTAAATTGGCTCCCAATTAAACAGAGCGCTTATTTGACCTCTTTACCCCCTTCCTGTCCTCTCCTTTCCTGTCCCGTTAAATATCCCCCGCGCCTCCATCTCGTCCTCATTCTCCCCCCTCTCCCGCGCGCCTGAGCTCCTTCTCCATCGACACATCCATCTCTCGCTCAGTGTAATACCTCCACTCCCATCCCCCCCTAGTCTGCGGCCATCACCCCATCCCCATCCTGTGTTAGCGGCACCTACCCCCCTTTCTATTTAAGCCCCTCTCCTCATCGCCGTACGGCAGCGCGCTGCATTCGTTTTCCTCCTCGCCCCCCCCACCTTTCCCCAGATCTGATCTTTTGCTCTGTTTCTCTCTTACACTTTCTCTCGGTCAATCCATCAATCTCTCCTTAAATAACAACGATGAATTATTAAGTGTATTTATTCAAACAGCATTAATTATAAAATACAGGCAGCTTGTCGGTCCGTTCACTTTGGCTGAGGCCAATGGCAACAGGATGGGGAGGGAAAAGGGGAAGAAGAAGAAGAAAGAAGAAGAAGAAGAAGAATAGGAGGTGCTGGGAGGTAAAGGAAAGGTGGAGGGTGAGGTGGTTTGTGGTTAGGGTTGGAAATGGGGGAGAGAAGAAAAAAGAGGAGGGAGGTGAAAAAAAGGGGAGGGGGGGTTAGGAAATTGGTGTGGCTAGCGGAACAGCTCCCCTCCTTCCCCACCACCCCATCCCTCGCTCCCTCCTCACCCCACCACCTCCCCCCTTTCCCTTCCCCGCTCTGCTTTGTATTCTGCGGAGATGACAGGGGGAAAGCTTTATTGCTCTGAGTTTGTATCGATCGGGGCCCCGCAGAGGGGGTAGCCAGACCCGCGCACACTGGAGGCCCTATCGCAGAGGCCGCTGACTGCTGCCTGTAGCCCCCCCCACCCCTCCCCAATCGCCTCGCCCCACATCGCACAGGCCGAGCACACCCTTCCCTCCTCTTTTATTCTGCCTCTTTCCTTCTTTTTGCTTTATAAAAAAATCGCGGCCTCCTTTTTCTTGCTTTCGAAGGGGTCAAGAGACGAAGCGCAAGGCGGCTTTTTTATTTACCTGCGTGCAAAAACGTCGAAGCACCCCAAAGCAGAAAGCCTCGCAAGAAGCGAAGGGACTGGATGAAAACGCGGAAGACTTTCTGAACCAAAAGCACACGAGTGGCGGTGAAAACACGTTCGCCGGGAGAAGCAACGCTCACACGAATACGCTCACACACAGACAGACATGCACACACACACATTGCCAAAACACAATCCCAGGCTGCAGGGCTGAGCTGCTGTCCTGACCAGAGTTGCATCAGAAATCCCTAATCTGGGAGCGTGACCGTCCTCAGTTCCAGCAGGCAGGGATCAGGGCGCTCCGGGCAGATTCCGAATTTAAGGATAAGATGGGATGGGGAGGCAGGTTTGGAAATCACCCCGAGGGATGGAGGGATGGGATGGAGCAGAGGATGAGAGAGAGGGGGAAGACAGGGGGGAGGAGAGGGTGGGGAGGTGAGTGGTATGATTTGCTCCCCTGTGCCCCCTCCAACTTCCCAGCATTCCTAGGGGCAAAAGGCCGGTGGACAGACAAGGTGACCAACGACTCCTTTTTATTTTAGACTTTTATTCACAGTTACATACAGTGTGAGGAGAGGAGACTGCTGCTGTCATTTAGAGCTGCAGCACATTTATTTCATGTAGTTTTTATTTTTTTTTACCCCAAAAAAAAAGCGTGACCAAAATATCTATTCAGGTGTGAATTAACAGCATCAGGTGTCCTCATAAGACGTGTCTGATTAAAAGCGGCCGCGTACAGACAGCGTGACCAACGTGGATTTCTGCAAAAAAAAAAAAAAAAAAACAAAAACTAATCAAACGCGTTTTCCTTCAAGGCTTTCCCGGACGTTCTGCGATTCGAGCCTTCACACTTTCCGGTCACTCGCCTGAATCTGTAACCTCCTGGCCACCGTCGCTGCCTTCCACTTAACAAACTCCATTTTGTTGAGGTGGTGGGGGGAACAAATCGGCGAGCCAGCCATGGAGGGAGAGAGATACAGATAGAGATGAACAGAGAGAGAGAGGGAGAGAGACGGATGAATTGACGGCTGGAGGGAAGAATGGGTGCTCAGGGCCACCCTGCTCTGACCCCCCCCCCCCCACTCCTCCTTCAACTCTTTCGCTCCAGAGTGGCTGTTATCTCTCTATTTTTACACTCCTTCCATCAACAGACCGCCCCAGACCCACTTATGTTCACTCACCAAATGACACATGGACACACACGCACGCAGAAAAACACACAATTACAGATGTAGACAATGGCCGCCACCGCCGCCGCTGCTGCTAAGCCGCTGCGAGTCATTAAGCGAGCGTGAGTGTATTTTTATGTGTGCTGTATGTGTTCGTATGTGCACTGCGTAACCTTTCACAGACACTGCGAATCGCCCGCTGTTTGACCAGAGGTTTGATCAGGAGTGGTTTTTCTTCGGCATTAGGCTGGTTTAGAAATGTTGTGTTCTGAAATGCTGTGCTTCACTCCCTTTGATTTCTAAAAGGACATCCTATATGTGAGGTGATTTTAAATCTAACTCAAGTGTAAGCGAATTCCTTGGAAAGCCAAAGATAATAAAAAAAAATAACAATAATAATAAAAAAGATGATAAAAGCTTGAAGTGCATCAAGGTTCTTTCATTCAGGTGACTTTTTTTTCATCCTAACTATTTCACTATTTTATAAGCAAAAAAAAAAAAAAAATGAAAAGTGTGCGAACAGAGGAACCTAAAGATTCCTCTAAAGCTGCTTTGATGACTGTTATAACACCTGGAAATAAAGACGCTAATAACAACAACAACAACAAAAAAAAAGGAAATACACAGACAATAATCACATCAGTGAGGTTAAAGTAACAAAAGTCTATTACACACAGAAATACACAATTACAGGCTTCCAGAGCAAAGATAATTGTAACAACCATAGAGAGAATAGGTGTGTGTGTGTGTGTGTCATTGTATGGATCAGCTCCATAGGGGGTAGACTATACAATAACGACCAATTTAATGGAAAAGTCTATCTTTTTCGTGGGTGGAGTGTGTGTGTGTGTGTGTGTGTGTGTGTGTGTGTGTGTGTGTGTGTTTGACTGTAACAGACAACGGGGATGCCAGCGTGATGCCATTATACTTTTCACTATAATATTATGCCTCACACTATATGTCTTTATTATTTGTACTATAATCATGTCCTTTATTCTCCGTGTGTGTGTGTGTGTGTGTGCGTATATGTGTGCATATGTATGTGTGTGTGTGAAAGTGCGCATTGGTGGTCGTTATTCACTGTAGATGAAAGCACGCTGGTACATGGTGGGACCACCACAGTGTTATGTGCAACTAAGACCACTCTCTCCTACACACACACACACACACATATGCAGACACACGCTGCCTGGCTGACTGACCTACCGCCATTTCACACTACTGACCAGTACAAATTGGATAAGGGTCCATTCTCTCTGCACCAGCACACTTTCACACGCAGACACAATGTGCACACAAGTACACGTACACACACACACACAAACATGCTCTCTACACAACAAGCTCAAAATGGCTGAAATGCTGCGGTTAGAGTCGGTCTCTCGGCGGCGAGTAAAGTTACAGAGCAGAGAGGAGACGGGGTGAGATAAGGAAGGTGTGTGTGGCTTCTTCCTCTTCTTCTTCCTCTCCTTTATGGCAAACTTTCACTACTAAACTACATTTTTGAACATCATCACTCAAATGCTTCGATTATTGCACTCTGGATTTTAACACACTGCTTTACGGAGGAAATGGAAAATTAAAATTACTCAGAAAAGAAAATCTAAAATCCTTCACCAAACACACCAGAACGATCATACATGTTGTCGCTGTGGACCTTGTTGTTACACATCACAACCTTAGTTGTATCCTGTACATTCTCTTCTTCCCGCTTTAATGTCCCACTTTGTCGAAAACAAGTTTTCCCAAAGGCTGACCGCGTGACGCAAATAGTCCGTCTGTATCCACCCCCCCCCTTTTGTTTCCTGTATCGTGTGTGCGACTCCTCACCGTTTTATTAACGGTGTGACCTTGCATACCTCGACCACGCTGCGTCTACAGCACATACGGTATGTGCATCTCAGTGGAGGCTGCTCGATAACCGCTGTCTGCTCTTTCTCCCTCCTCCCAGTTTTAATTTCTTCATCCCAATCTTTACTCTTTGCTATGTCTACATCATATTATACTTTTTTATTTTCAAAGAAGAAGAAGCAGGCCTCTGTCGCTGCCCCCGTGAGCCCTGTCTTGCCTACTAGCTTAGCCTCTCGTCACCCGCCGCCTGTCAGCCCGCGTGCCTCCTCTGCTCCTGCCGACAAGGTTAAACGGCGAGCAGCGGCGACGACGGGAGACTCCGTGACCTGTAACTTTAGATTAGCATCGCCGGGCCGCTGTTTACCATTTTATCACGAGGCCGGGGCTTTTGACGTAGAGGCTAATCTGAGGGCGCTGGCGTCACGTAGGGAGAATCAGGCTCAATTAATCCATTAGGCCCGGAGCTTCCTGCTGATGAAGTCTCTATAAGGTTTCTAAAAATCGCTGCATCTCTCCAACCTTCTCCTCTTTGTGTGCGTTAAAGCCTTGACCTCTCTCTCTCTCTCTCTCTCCTAGTTTCTCCACCTCGTCCTCTATCTTCGTGCTCTCTCTCTCTCCACGGGCTCATTCTAGATGTTCTGGATCTGGATCTTTGTCCTCTGGAAGACTCATGCTCTCCTCTTGTCTCTCTCTGTTTCTGTTATAATGGCGTGTTTGAGCTTTCCTTCTTGCGTGTCTCCATGTTAAACAGGAGATCAAACAACTTCTCTTTTATTCTCTTCTTATTTTTCTTTTACATTCTCAGAATTTATCCTTTATTTTAATCATAATTGCATTTATTTGTACGTATATCTTTATGTCTGTCTTGTCCTGGTGGATGTTCCTCATATAATTGTGCCACTTTTGATTTTTCATACTGTAATTTTACTGTATCGGTCTGTTCTGTGCAGGCGACATCTCCGGCATGTCTGTCCGTCCTGTTGCTCTCCCAGGAGCTTCTTTCATTTTTTCTCCCCCATAAACAGCTTTTTTTGGCTGCGAAGGTCTAAGGGTAGAGGGCTGTCGTATGCTGTGCAGATTGTAAAGCTGAGGCAAATGTGGGCCTATATAAATAAAGTTGACTTGACTCTGTGTCCTCACCTCTCCATTCACCAAGATGAAACACTATTGATTGTAAGCCAGGTTTTCAATGCGGCGGCTCGGGTCACAATGCAGCACAGCGTATAGTGCACGCTAGCCTTTGCTTTCCCCGTCCCCACCCCACTCAGCTTCATATAGAGCTATGTAATTACAGCGTGGCCTTGCCATACCCCCCTATAGCGTCTAATTGTGTGGATGCCAGGACCGCATGCTGTTAGGGAGCGGCTGCATTGTGTACGTTTCAGATGTTTGCCTTCATGTGCAGGTCTCGTGTACGATGTCCATACGAACAGGGGAGTGGAAGGGAAGAAAAGATTTTGTGTGTTTTACCCTCTCCGGTCCTGTGTTCTGTCTGTAAACGCAAAGTTTTTTGTTGTACAGTTTATAAAATCGAGTCGACAATGTGTGTTACAAACCCTCAACATTTTATACCATTTTTCTAAAAATGGAGGACAGATAGAGACAAAAAACAGGTGAAGTATTAAAGAAATAATAAAATAATAAAATATTAAATTAAAGAGTGACATGTATATTACAAATTGTGATCCACACTTATATTTGTGTGTTTTTGTTGCAAAGGTACTGTATGTTAAATTATTAGACCCACAGTTATATAAATGGGGTGCACAGAAACATAAAAAAGATCTTAGTATAACCTAATACAATTTAACAGCACCTACATCCGGGTTACTGCCGCTGTATTAGATGGTCAGTAGTTTTAGCAAGGTGTATTGGACAGCTAAATGTATACTATTCAATACATAAAAATAAATTATGAAAATCAAAGCAGCTAAGCAATTTAGTTTTGTAACAAATTACTAATTACACACACTAACAGAGTGAAAATAACAGAGCTATTAACGTTATTATCACTTGTGTCATCATAAATGAATATGGATGGATACTAATGTCTGAAGTGTCTCTATAATATCATTATTAAAGGTCAGTTCAGCGGTGTAGGAGAAAGCAGAACTTCCTTTGCTGGTACTTTTAAATGGACCAACCAAACATCTCTGAAATGGGAGCTACTCACTCATTTCAGCAGTGTACCCAAATCAATTTTAATAAATGAGCTCGGTTTTGACTTTGTTAAAGAGCACAGGTGATATTTCCAACAGATTCTTCAATAAACATGAAGAAATTGTTTCTGCCATTAAATTAAAACCCCTTTTCCTATTTTGCTTTGCTGTTTTTGGTGCCTCGGTTATTTGATGCAAACATTTTTCTGAAGTCAAATGGAAGAAAATGGACTAACATTTGAAGCGCTGCGTCGGAGGGAGAAGTGTGGTTATAATGTCATATCAGGATCTCTCCGGCGGCTCCCGCCTGACCGCGCATGGTCGTGTGTTGGTCTAACTCCGTGTACATTTGCGAATCTGAATATTTGTATATCAGCGTGTGTTTGTACTCACAGGCGAGCCACGTGGCCCGCTGTGTTTACATTTGTTGACGGGGGCACGCGGGGCGATATCTCACGGTAATCGATGAACAAGGGAACGAGAAGGGGAGGGGGCGGCGGAGAGGGATTGGGGAGGGGGGAGAGTAGGGGGAAAAAAAATCGGTAAGGAAAGCAGGTTATCTCCTGTCATTAACGGAGGGATTCCCGCGTGGAAGGAAGGAGGGAGGGGCAGGCGGGTTGCGTAGGGGAAAGACCTGGATTCATTGAGAAAAAACACAGCGTGTTTGGCATGAAGAGAAAGCAGACAATTATCTATATTGATTAAAGCCAGCCAGCCAGCACAGGGAAGACAGAAAACTATGGCCGGATCAATAGAGAGGGAGGGAGGGAGAGAGGGATGTAGGGCAGAGGAAAGAGGGATAGTTGGAGACAGACGAGACGGTGAGGGCCTGAAGAGAGACGAGGCCGATACTCGACAGATGAAAAAGTGAGCGGAGAGACGGAGTATTACGAGCGAATAAAAAGAGAAAATGAATTAAAGCGAGATGAAGGAGGGGTGGGGGGGTTAGAAAGGAGAGGCGGCGACGGAGAGGATGACTGGCAAGAAATCTCGCCGCGAGGGACGAGGTCGATGAATTTAACCGGCGATAGTACAAGTGTTAATGAAAATGACAGGTGGGTATTTGATGACTTAGCATGTAATGTACTCGAGGAAGAGAGTGTGGGGAGATCAATAAGTAGACAGATCCAGAGTGCGCGGAGACGGGCGGGTTTAAGAGGCGAGACGGTCTGAAGAAGAGGATGAGGATGGAGGGATGCTGAAGGAAGAGGAGGAGCGGGAGAAGACGAAAAACGGAGGTGGAGGAAGAAGGAAGGACTTGGATGAGCAAAGAGATGGAACGAAGACAGATGTTTGGTTTCATGAGAGTAACATCATCCTCAGATCCTCCCTGTGGACTAGACAGGATCATGAGGGGAACTAATGCACCTCAGAGACCGAGCTGACTTTGTGTTTTTACGTGAGTGTGTGTTACGATTGGATTTTGCATTTAACTTTGTTAAATATTGACTGTTACAGTAGAAATCTGTGTGTCGACACTTGTAGTTTTACAGTCAAACTGCTCAGTTCCCTTTATTCAAGTTGTGACAGTTTGCTTATTATTTTCTTTATTTGTTTTTAGGGGTGCCAGCCAGGTCTCTCTCCTGACATTTAAGATTTTTTGTTTTCGTCAAACATGTCACAAAGGGAGCACACCATAAAAATGAACCCCCACACACACACATTGAATGACTTAATTAAGTACAAATAACAACAATAATAATAGAAAGAACAACCACACCACTTGACTTGAGGATATTTTCAAAATGAAAACGACACATTTCCAACAAGTTGCTGTGCTCTCTATCACTCTTTGTCACTGCCACGTTTTCGTATTCTTGGCTCTTTGAGTGTTTTAGACTTAAATGAAAGATGGTGTGAAACTATCTGACTCTCGTTAGATTCAAAGACAAACAATGTGCACACAGTCTAAAATATTTGTGTGACACTGTACCGAAGTCTCATATTTCAAGTCTCTGCAAAGTCTGAATCTTTTTTTTTTTAATTTTGTTTGGTCACTTAAATCCCACTGATGAAAACAAAAGTGTAAGACCTTGTTCACTTTTAATTCTTGCGAGCTTTTAAAAGTTGACTTAAAACGAGCTTGAAATGTGGACAGAAACCTAACTAGCTTCGCCGCGTCTCCAGATCTCTCCCTCGTCATCCCTTTCCTTGACTCTCCCTCCTTTATTTTCTAATTCTCTCCTCTCTCCTCTGCAATCTCTTTTCTCTCTGTCTCGCACTTTCATTCACAATTTCTCCATCTCAATTTGTCTCTCTCCTCAGTCCTGCCTCTGCCTATTCATTGCCTTTCTCCCCTCTTCGTTTTTCCCTCTGTCTCTCTCTCTCTCTCTCTCTCTCTCTCTCTCTCTCTCTTTTCGTCCACAGGGTCAGCCTGATGGTCACCAAGGTGCTGTAGTGAGCAGTACGGAGGATTGTAGGTCTGGGGCGAAATGGCCCTTAAATGGCTCTCAAACTCACACTGCCTTTATTGATGCTCTGGCCTGACGCCAGCTAGCCTCAACAATTTGTGTGTGTGTGTCAGGGGGAGAGTGGCGCGGATTGCTATATTGATTATACAGAATAGTCCTACACGTCCCTGAAAGCTTCTTAACGCGGTGTGGAGAGACAAGACCGAGGCAGGTGGATAAACATGACACTGGTTCGAGGTTTCATGCGCTCAGCTGCCCATTTTTAAACACACTGTGTGTCAGTTAAATGGAAAACAAGTGAGGGAAGCGTCTTTAAAATACAACCTCTTCATTTACATTTTTTAGATAAAATTTTTGAGGGCACACTGATGAATAAGTTCAGCTGACTCATAATCTCTCTCTGTGACTTACAAAAATAAAAAAACAAATAATAAATGCTAAGTTTGGATTTCACTTGTCTCTTCTCCCTTCATTGCCGCCTTGCAAACCCTCTTGTGCTATGCTGCAACGCACCCCAAGTCTTGCCTACACTGATTCGCTCTACGTTTGATTTGATTATGTGTGTTTAAACTTAACTCTGCTCTCAAGTTTATGAAGTTTTCCCAATAAAATTAATGTATTCACAAGCGAAAGTTGCAGTGAGTTGCAAGAATCCACGTTTAGAGTCTAAATGTTTGATCAGAGTGAAGCAGGCACACTGTGGACAGCCACATAAAGTTTATATTAAAATGTTGTTTTTAGGAGTGATACTCATCCTGTAGTCTTTCTGCTATTCTTGAATGAACACATGAAATTTGGTTCCAGAACAATAATAATAATAATGAAAAGGGAGAACTGAAAAGGGGAGAAAAGACAGCAAAACATGAAATGAAGATGTCAGGTTGGACTTTTGATTACATAGTCAACATTTTGAACTACAAGGCTACAACGGTAAAGTGCATCAATTTTGACAGAACGAGTCTCTAATGTCTAATCATGGGTGGAGAATTTACGTGAGCCCCTATCTGACTCCTGCAATGGTCACAATCCTTTAAAAAACATGACTGGAACTGATAACAGCATGTTGGTGGAAAACCTTGAGTCGCTGTGCAGACAAACCACTGTGGTGGTCATATTTCTCATTCCTGCTTCACTCTTTCCTCCTCCACACACACACACACACACAGGCTACATATGAGTGGCCTCAGTCAGTCATATATAGTTAGGAGTCTCATCCACATTCTGGCCGAATGTTTGGCTTCTTTTTCTTCAGCTGACGGTGGCATGTTACTGTGGACACAATGCAACAAAAGCTGTGTGTGTGTGTGTGTGTGTGTGTGTGTGTGTGTGTGTGTATGCTCACACACACACACACACAAATGCACGTATACATAAATGCACATACACAATGCCTGGGCTTGTTGCTCTTTCAAACTCTCTCGCTCTCTCACATAGGGATGATGTAAAAAGTGCAGAAATCTTTTGATTTATTTAAAAAAAAAAAAAAAGACTTTAGGTCAACAACTTAGACTTTAAATGAGGAGAGCAGCTTTTTAATACCCACATAAACAATATGCAGATGAATTATTACCACATCAAATTTTCATCCCACTGAGGAAAAAAGATTCAATATTTTGATATGTATCGCTGTGAGGATGCCTCGGTAACTAGCCTCGCTTTGATATTGCTTCTGACGCACGACTGATAAATGACTGAATTCAATAAAATACAATCTACCTCTGCAGACTTGATGAAATATGTAATGCAAACGTATGTTAAAGTATGTTTTCTGTATGGGATGGGGGGTTGCCTTGGTTATGAGGAGCAGTGGGTGTGTGATTTGGGGTGTATGTGTGTGTGTGGGGAGGGGGGGGATCATGCTTATGAAAAATAAATTTCAAAAAGCCAGCATTACCTCTGCTCAGGCCCGAGCTCCAGCCTTTGCATTTCAATGTGAGGTGCAGCCTCCATTATTTATGACGCTTTACACCTCAAAACCGCGGCCTGCCTCACTCTACCTCACTCACTCCCGGCTCTCTCTCCCCTTATCCCCATAGTAACCACTAGCCCTGGGTCTCCAATGCTGCCTGTGTGCATGGAGGGAAAGACACAGCGGCCTGTGGGATGCTTCGGCACTAGCAGGAATGTGATGGGTGACAACAAGCAGGAAGTTCAAAACCAACTTTCCATCGCTGAATTATCACGGCACGATATTACACCTCGTATGTAAACATCTCTGGGGGCTGACAGGGAGATTTCAGTGTTGCGGGTGACTGTGGATCTTTGCTCAGCCTTCATTTTTGGCGTCATATCTACGAGTTTGTTTCAGCGATAGTGCCGGCTGTCGCGTCAAAACGTCAAAGCGCTCCGTCTTTGCTGCACGTTTTCTCTGTCTTCCTGTCGCTCTCTCTGCCTGAAAGGAAGCGGGGTTTTATCTTGACGTGCGAGACGATGCCGCACTGAACTAGAGACAAAGTTCTGCTTCGAAGCTTGAAACGCTCACACATGTAGCATCTATAAAAGGTCAAAAGGTGCAATACGTGATAAATTTCCATTTCACTGCAACATCCACAAAAATAACCACATATTCAAGTATTTTACCTCATTTGTCAGCAGCAACATCCCCCAGGGTTCACAGGAAATGTAGTGCTAATTCTGAGAAACTATACAACAGCATTAAACAGAGGCTGAAAAATATCACTTTATTTTGAAAAATAAAGATACGAGCAGCACTTAGAATATTATTACAGTATTTATCTGTAGTATTCTGTCACGGGTCTCCAAACTAACTCCATTAGTGGATTGGTTTAACTCCACTGTTCCAAGGTAATATTTTCACGACAGCAGTAGAAAGCTAATAATAAATGAAAATATCCTCTTTCACAATAAACTATGGAACGCCACCTTCTGTGCCAGAAAAAAAAAAAAATCCCATCAGCTCAAAGCCGCACTTCACTCTCAGTGCCGGGTTCTTTTCAGATGGTAAATTCAACTTAAAAAAACAAAAAAAAAAACAAGAGACTTATTTATGACAAAACCCAACTTCTTGGCAGAGGCGCAGTTACTCTGGGATGAACAGGGGAGTCAGAACTTCCCTGAAACCTTTCTGACACTGAGGAGATGGTGACAGGATGGCAGGTGTGAAAATAGCACCAAAATACTCCGAGTTGAGAGCAGGTCTGGCATCAGTTTTCGATTAAATGGTGCCATAATACTGTGGAAATCTTTCAAGAGCGTTGCCCCGATTTAGCATTTCACTCCTGTAACACTGTTGGACTTATGATGGACAGTTAAATAAAGTATTCAAAAAAGAAATCAATGCAGCAGAAGCAGAGTTATCCTCTTTTGTTATTCCACACATTTCTCCTCCCTGTCAAAACCTACATTACCCACAATGCAACTCATCTGACTCATCGGTCAGAAATCCAGGTTTCTTTTCATGCTAGTCACAACTAATGTTGCCTGGAGCCTCTCGCCTCAAGTAGAAACGAGGAGCTGGAGGTCAGCTCGCTTCACATTCTCAGTCATTTTCAAACTTGTTGTAAAGTCCTGTTTTTTTTTTTTTTTTTTTTTACAATGGAGATGGTTCGTGAAAAAGTTATAATGACGCATTATCAGGGAGGTCAAAAATAAAAAAATGAGACCCAGCTTGAAAAATATAGCACAACCATTCTGATAATTCACATCTCTTATAAAAAGGCAGCAGAGGAGTGGTGCTTTTCTACTCTACAGCGTGAATACTGACCAGACAACATTTTAGGACGGAGTACGCACACTTCAGTAAGCACTGTATGAAAACCACAACACCCTTGAGAATCATCCTTGCTGTGTTTATGGCCTCTCTGGTGCTCAAAAACATAATCGAACATACAGCAAAAGAGGAAGAAACAAACACAGTGGAGCGCTCTCTATCATTTTCCTTTAGTTTAATCCAGCTACAATGCCTGTGTTTTCATAATTTGTTAAAAAAAAAAAAAAGACAGACCGCTTGTCCTCTGCTTTGTTCAGAAGGTTGACGCTCATGGTGCAGCCTCGGTGGCCGCCGCGTGCAGTTAAAGTGTAAAATGAAACTAATGTAATAACCACAGTGCCTTGAAGGGATGAGGCTTTTTCGTG
The DNA here is from genome assembly GCA_023238725.1 of Scortum barcoo. Lineage (NCBI taxonomy): Eukaryota > Metazoa > Chordata > Actinopteri > Centrarchiformes > Terapontidae > Scortum > Scortum barcoo. Next base: position 20,061,607 of record CM041548.1, read on the forward strand.
CCGGAAGATTTATAGTTTCTGAGCTCGGAAGAATCTCCATTTCCTGAATTAGAAGCGAGCTGACCCCCCCCAAGCCCTGCAACAATAGTTGGTGTGTAGCGTTAGAACATCTGCCAGACATTAGTCAAACACACCATTGCTTGAATGATGGAGCTTCTGAGGGGGTTGTAAATTACAATGGGAAAGAGGGGTAATATCCATCAGTCCATCCATCTGTGTGTGTGTGTGTGTGTGTGTGTGTGTGTGTGTGTGTGTGTCTCCGGACCCTCGGACAAAAGGCCTGCTGCTGCTACATGTTGGCCAAAAGCTCTGGTCTGGTCAGACTTAATGAACCTTACCCTACCCCCCACTCCATCACACACACACACACACACACACACACACATATATATAAACACACTGCCCATCCCCCCCACTGGCTCTCTCTCTCCTCTCCAACTCTACCTTGGTTATTTGGCCCACAGTGGCTGTGTCACTGCTAATATGACGACACCTCTCTCTCTCTCTCTCTCTCTCTCTCTCTCTCTCTCTCTCTCTCTCTCTCCTCCCTCCCGCTTTGGCCAGCAACCGCTGTTGTCCACATCTCACCTCATCCATAGTAGACAGTATTGATTTTCAGCACGGAAAATAAAAAAGGCCATGAATTTTAATGCCTCACTGTCTGTCTGTCTGTCGCCTTCATGCCCACCCTTTCTCCCTCTCTCTCTCTCTCTCTCTCTCTCTCCTCATTCTCTTAGTACTCATCTTCACCTCCTCTTCTTTTATTCTTAGAGCCATCTCTCTCTCTCTCCCTTCCTCTGATGTACCTCTCTGTCTGTCCATCCCTTCGCTTTCTCACTTTCTTTCTTCTCTGACCAATGCTGTCTCTCTCTCTCTCTCTCTCTCTCTCTCTGTCTCCCCCCTATATCTCTGTCCTTTCACCAAACCCACCCACCACTATTCTCTCTCTCTGATTTTCTTTCTCTCATTTTTTTTTCCTTGAGGGAAGGATAGAGGGGGGGAAGAAAAAGAAGTGGGGAGGCAGGTGTGGAGGATGCAGCGATATGCGTACGTGTGTTTGGGTCATCTGCCATTTCCAAGCTTATGCAGCACCGCTCTTGTTAACTAATCTGTGTGTGTGTGTGCAGAAGAAGGAGTGGGCCAGTGTGCGGTGAGATTTGGAGAGAATGCCAATATTTGAAGATAAAAAAAAAAAACTTTCTTATGTCTTATTAAAACACAGGCTCATTAAAAAAAACCCTGAACAGACAGTATTCGACCATTATTTTGTTGAACCACCTGAGAAAAAAAACGTCTTTTCATCTAGATCACAAATTCTGGCTGTAACACAAGCGAGCTTTTTCACGCTGTCTTACCTTCGACTACAGCTGCAGCAGAGCTCTATTGGATTTTTCCTGTTTTTCAGATGGTTATTAAGCCTGAGAGTAGCCACTGGTGACCACTACATTTGACGCTGGCTAATGCTGAGTGAAGTGAGGAAGATACTATAAAAAGAAAAAGAGGAGAAAAAAAATCCTACTGTTTTCCACATCTGTTGGAATCATGGCATCATGTTTCAACAAAGAGGTACTTTTTTCATTTTGCGCATATTCAGGAAAATGATACGCGCACTGTGTGTAATTTTATCAATATGAAGGTAAAAACACAGTACTGAAGGGAGAAAACTGACAAGTTGGAACATAGTGATTTCGGCACTCAGGAACAGAAGAAGAAAGTGGCAATTGCTATCAATGACAGGTTGTATGCTCCAGTTAGCGCTGACTGCATATCATCCTTGTCAAGTAAAAAAAAAAAAAGAAAAAAAAAGGCAGGGATGGAGAAAAGATTCTGCTGAATTCTTTGAAATTTGTAATATCGAGTGTTAACTTTCATGGTTCATGTAACTCAGTACATAAATAAAAAGCTTTTAAAATTACCGGATGGATGGATTTTCCTGGACAGCGGAGCAGTTTTTCTAAATACGGACACTGAATCCTCTCCAGATTTAAATCAGTTTAAACCACCAGCTGACTGCATATGTGGCATATGTGGTTTCAGAGTTACAGTGCAACCTGTAATCACGCCGGCGATCAGACACAAACACGACCAAATAGCGTCGGGCCCAGGGCGCAAAAAGATAAAGATAATCCCAACCATTACAGGTTCAACCCAGCTTTGGAAAAACAAAATATACCTTTAGTTAAATATTTACAAAAACCGTAAGAAAACATGGTCTGTCAAATAGACACCTGCTCCTTTTACACATTTTCAGTCTCTTCTTTTGACAGTCTTTTATTCCTCTGATATGGGTCGTATTGTCAGTTTGTTTGGATATATGCGCTTATATAGTGTGCGTCTCAGAGGAGTACACATTAATGTGCACTTACAGTTCCTCTAATGGTGAATATGTGTATTTTAGTTTAAGAAATAACCGTCTTTTCTCCACTGAACTCATTACAGCACACTGAGATGTGGGTCAAGGCCAAATAGAAATTACATACACACACACACACACACAAATATGTTCATAATTGTGTGTGTGTGTGTGTGTGTGTGTGTCAGGGGGGCTTGCAGACAAAAGCTTCACCTCAGTTGAATGTCAAACAAGCAGAAGGAGTTTTAATTTCCCACATACAAAGAATAAAAACTAGAAACTAAAAAAACAATTCAGACAACTTCAGATGGAATCAGTTTTGAATCATGCTGATATTTTGGTAATATTCTGTGCTTATTTTCAGTTTTTTTGGTGTTTTATCTGAATGCTGTTTTAGTTTGTTTTCCAGCAACACAACTCTCCAGCATATAGACATCATGTATAATAACGTGCAAGCCCTCAGATCACTTAAGGTCCAACTTTTCTACTTAAAACTTGGACAGCTTCTGTGCGGGTTAAAATATAGAGACATTCACGGACATGTATTATACACACAAACACACAGAAAGCATACACAGAACACACAGGTGGGCAGAGGTCACCCTTTACATTTAAATGCTGTTATAAAATAAACACCTGTGTATGTTAAGTCAGCATACAACATAGGCTCATCTGAAAAATGAAAAACATCGGCAGCACATACATCTCAGAACGACCATTACCGCCTGGCTAGCTTCGGCTCTTTAGGGCAGAAGTCGGCCTCCATTTGCCGGATAACCTTCAGGCCAGCTCAATCAACTGTCAATTGGTATGCTTTCAAAACAAACTCTAGCCCATTATCAGCAAGAATGGCCCAAACACAAGCAGCGGGTTAAATGTCAGATGCCTAAAAAAATTGGTTTTGCACTTAACACATCCTTGGACTTTGTGAGGCTCTGCATCTCTTCAAGGAATGTTGCTTTAAGCTTTTTTATGGAAAAAAGACGAAACGAGACAAAACAACAAAAAATTTTTTTGACATATTTGTATGTTTTTGGAGGATAATGAATGTGGAATGTAAAGTGTACAATATGATTTTTTTATTATTATTATTTTTATTATTTAGCACTGAGTGGGTATTCATCTCTGAGTATCCTCTGTGGGCTAACAGTGCTGCGCTGGGACAATGGAGGTATTTCTCAGTTTAATAAAAGCAAGTTATTGTCAGTAGATGGTCCATTCATCGCATTCATTCGCCGCCACGCGCACAAATTTGAAGGACAGCCCGCGTGTGTGTAGATGTTTACGCACGTGTGCTCTCGTACACACTTTGTTTGTTGGCCGATACGTTACAAGATGTGTCTGTCTTCAAATAAAAAACGATTAATAGGTGCACTTGTGAAAAAAAAATTAAAGAGTCAAGAGAGCATTAACTTTGCACTCCAAACTCACAAAAAGGTCACCTCTGGCAACACAAATGAAAAATGGATGAGAGACATGATTCATTTCTAGTACCCTTACAACACAATTAATTAAGTCTTTAATCACACACACACTAAAATCCTCTTCCTAGCACAAACACAACTCTTACCCGCCAAAACCATCACTTTCCTTCCTTCCTCACTGACAATACACTTTAACACAAGGAGCCTCCCAATCCTGTTAATCCACTCATCCACTCAATGTCAAGTCCGCCGTCTGTGCGTCCGTCTGGCTAGCTGACCCGGGCCCCACCCACCTTGACCCTGACCCCGGAGACCGCAGCACCAACCTCCCAAAGCAGCCCCCCCCCCCTCGCTGACGGCCACAATGGAGCCTCTCGACAAAAAAAAAAACGGAACGACTTGAGATTTTAAAGGTGAAACACTGCACCGGTTTTAATGAGAGCTGCTGCAAAATCCAGAACCATTACTGAGTGCACATCAGCCCACCTCAAGTAAAAAATAAAATATTCTAAAAGTATGTAATGTAAATTTAATTTATATAAATTCTTCTCCTTTTGAAAATAAAAAAAAGATAAATAATATCTGATAATTGGTTGATATTGTTTTCACTTAATCATGTTATACTGGGAGGTGTTTTTCAGCTGACCCTCTCTGATATAAATGAGATGACCCACACACACCCTGAAACAGCTTCAACAAAAAACGAATATTATAACCTTCACCATCTCTTAGATCAGACTGCATCAGATTTAACTCGATGAATAAAATGGCAGCTGAGCGAAAGTCATTTATTTTAAATACCTGAACCGCGTTTAATTAACAAATAAATTTCACTTGTTCTTAAACTAGTACAATTTCCAGCCTTAATAGCACATTAAATCACCAGTGAAAACAGACATGTTTGTAGGAGTGAAGCTGACCCCAGTGTATGACCCTAGCCCATCCCCAAAACGCCAGCCGACCATTCCTCTTACCCCGGATAAAAAATGAGCAGCCAAACACTGGTTTCCCTCCCTCCCCCGGTGCCTGCTGCCTGCCAGGTCTGGTCTGTTGTGGCCTAGCGTGGCCCTGGACGGCCTGGCCTGTCCCAGGACTTGAACTTGAGACGTGACACAACAGCCTGGCCAGGCGTGGACAGATGAAAGAAAAGAATAGGGCGGCGACGGGTCGCTTGCATATGAATCGCCAGGGCAATAGAGAGGGGAGGGGTGGGGGTTAGGGGGTTAAGGGTAAAGGTCAACCCCCCGTAACCTGGGGTCCCGCACAGAGCACGCCCTAACTGACGAGCAGACAAAGGAGATGAGGAGGGGGTTCGGGATGACACGAGGCGCTGGGCGCTCGGACCCCTGCCGCCGCCCCACCAGGAAGAAGGAGGGAGAGTAGGGGGCTGGGAAATTAACACACATAAACACACATATGCATAAACACACACAAAGGTAGGGCAGATGAACAGCTGAAGGACAAAAACATTCGGACACACGCACACACGCACACACAGTGACAATAGACACCTACACACACTTAAGTTCATTTCATCTGAAAACACAAGCACACTCTCAGACTCTCACATGAGTGAGCACACTGAGGACATTTGCATCAATATTTTATCACGTCTAAATTCAAATGCTAACATTTGTGCACACCGCTGTGATGAGCACTTATCATCGATTACATTCAAATGCACAATCATCAGCTTTCTTACAGTCTTTAAAGCTCATTATCTCATTTCATAAGTGTATTTTATGTGGTGGTGGCGGTGGCTAAATAAACCATCATAAATCGTAAAACTAACACAAACCAAAAGATGAATAAGTATCTATTTCAAGGGGCCACACTAATTCACACTCCAAACATGGTGTTTGAATAAAAAAATATCATCTCCATCAGTCTCCATGTGTAGGATTCAGTTCATGTTATGTCTCCCTACCTGAATTTGTCAGTTGATTAAAGAAACTGTCCCTCAGCCGCGAGGTCACACGATTGATTCTGTATAGGGGTCATGTGTCCTTGGGCAAGATACCAGATTTCTTTCTCTCCACAGCCTGACCCTAATAAATGTTTAATTTTACAAGCCGGGGTGATTAAGATTTACACATGGGCTGTATATTACATGAACACCATAATCACCTGCTGAGTAGAATGAGGAAATATATCAATTTAATGGCGATGTTTTGATGTAATGACTTTATATCTTCTGGAACTGCGGCTCAAATGTTGCCTCTCCCTCCTCTTTAAGGCTGCATTACAGCTAAAACGAACCTTTCCCCCTCCTCAGATCATATCACACCATCTAGTTTAGATTAAATACTGTGTCAGAGAGCCGACAATAAGTGAGTCACGTTACTGACGCCGAAGTACTGAGTCAGAAATATTATGCTGTTTGATTGTGTCAGTATTTTCCCAGCTCGACTGTGGAGGCCAACAAGGTGCAAATAAACTGAATGCTTTGTCTTCTCCAGTAATGGATGACTGACAGACTGTCTGAGTGAGCTGCCATCCAACCATGTTCTCTGACCCCGACAAGACTGGAGCTGCAGAGCTGGTAGCAGAAAACAACCACGTGTCTGTGTGTGTGTGTGTGTGTGTGTGTGTGTGTGTGTGTGTGTGTAACAGAACATGACGATGGTCATCGGTGATCCCTCACTGCCTCAGGCGAACACTAGCTAAATGTACCTCACTCAGTCAGCGAGACACTGACATGGATAGAGGCTCTGCATGCGTGTGTGTGTATTTGTGTGTGTCTGTGTGTGTGTTGTGTGAGAGTAAAAGCCATGCATCCAGATAGCGAGTGTAGTTCCAGCCACCATGTTTAAGCTGAGCCGCTGTGTCGTGTGCTATCACTGCTGCAGCGGTGCTGAGATAGATAGGAGGATTGGGGCAGGCCGGGGCCCTTTCAAACCCCCAGAGAGCAGAAAGGGAGTGAGTGCTGGGCCTAAATGCAGAATCTCCTTAGCTTATACCCCCAAGGGATGCAGACACAGGGCCATTTTCTGGGAGAGAATCATGCCGCAGAGCGGACAGCGGATTTACCATATTCATACCACTCTTTAGAGAGGAGGAGGAGGGAGAGGATCTTCACCTGTCCCATTTCGCTGCTATGACTGTATGTGGCTGCACCAGCTCGCACGGCCGCTAAAACCCCTAGGGGGAACCATTAAGGAGAACCTCGCTCACTCCCCACATTTCTCTCCCTCATCCCCCATTTCTGCCTCCCTCCCCTCCCCGCATCTCCCTGCTTCCCTTTTTCATATGAAGTATGGAGCCTCTCTTATTCATTCGATATCCCCACTAATAAGGCAGGGTGGTTCAGCCAAGGCCAAAGCTAAAATCCGGCAATATCGCCTGTCTCTATGTAGAAGTGGCAGGAATAAAAGGGGGGTGGGGGTGGCTGTAAACAGCTATTTTCCAGGCACAGGCCCTGATGAAAGATGTGTAGCTGCTAAAAAGTACAGCTGGTATATTGCTGCTGCTGCCAGAATGGAGAAAACAGCCCAGATTCATATCAATGGCTTTGATTGAAGCACCGGGAGAAAATCGCCAGAGGACCGTTTGTCAGAGATGTCAACAACATGTGTGTGTGTGTGTGTGTGTGTGTGTGTGTGTGTAGGATTGGGATTTGTCAAAAGATTTGTTTAGATATCTGTGTGGAATGAAGTGTGCGGTGTCTGTGCATGCTTATGTTGTGTGTGTGTGTGCACTACAGTGTGTGTGTGTGTGTGTGTGCATGCATGTAAGCGCAAATAAGTGTGACAGCGCCTTTGTGTGTGCGTGGGTGTACACGCGCTTCCTTGTGTGTGCATGAACTATGTGGATTGAGGTGGGGAGTGTTAGAGAGAGGGGCAGGCGGGCTAACAGATTCATATCCAATATGAAGAGGTTAAAGTGACGAGTCCAATCCTCCCCACAGAGCAAAGAGAGAATGAGATTGAGATGCGGGAGGAGGGAAAGCAGGGAGGAAGAAGGAGAGGAGGAGGAGTGAGGGAGGGAGGGAGGAAGGAGGGAGGGGTGTAGTACAACAGATTAATTTCATTTCTGCACTGAGCACTCCTCTGCTGAAGGAGAAAAAAGCAGAGGATAATAAAAAAGGATAAAAAAGAAGGGGGGGCTGTGATAAGAGGGAGAGCAGGGAAAAAACGGTAAAGAAAAAAAGACTTTTTTTGCTCTTTATCTGATGTAGTAAATGTGCGTGTACTGTATGTGGGAGAGATTGGAGTCACGGAGTGTGAAGACGATTATGTGTTCAAAACTGCTCGTGAGTATGTCTGGCCTCTGTGCATCTGAGGGGGGGCGGGTACGTGGCAACTTCACAGGCTGACGAAGGTACTTTAAATCATGCAGAGCGGCTTGAAAAAAAAATGTAAAAAGTAAAAACCAACATTTGACCACAGCTTTGACGCCTGTTCTTCAAATCTGTCCCATTTAATTAATCCCTCTCAATTTAGACTATTTTTTCAAACAGCTTTTTTTCTGTTTTACATGCAGACTTTCATGGCAGAAATACAGCGTCTCCTGTAGGTTACGGTTCTCCAGCTGAGAGGGAGCTTAGCGGCTTTAAGTATCAGTATAATGTCAGCAGCACGCGTTGAACCAGTCACCTTTGGGTTGCTAGGTAATCTTACTAAGCAAACAATCAATACATTTCTGTTGTGCTTTGATTAAAGATTTAAAGATGCATCAATAACGCTTTAAACAACACCTCACCTGAGCAATACTGAGCTATAAATGTGGTGCACATGATTTAAAGAAATATTCCAGCGTTTTCAGAGTTTACATCTTTCCCTCGACCGGTCTCGGCCCGCTGCTGCTGAGGTTTGTGATTTCTTCGTGTGTTTCCCAGAGCGTTTTTTGACAGCAGCCAGAAAATGAGCCTGAACTTGTTGGGTTCGAGGTGTCAGTCTCATGTGTCACAGGAACAGCAACAGTGATAACGACGGCGTTTCCAGTCTGGAGAGACCTGAACGTCATGTGACTACTGTACATATTACTGAGCACACTACTCCACCGTGGGCTCATGTTTGATTGTTAAAACACTGGTACCAAACGGTATGTCTATACAGAGATCTTTGCTCTTTCCATCTGGCCACCTGAGACCAAAACCTGACATTTGCTGCCTATGCTTCAGACAGGTGAAAGATTTTCTGCTATTAGACTCTGCAGACGTCTCAACGTGACACAACAGCGTAAGGTTGGGCCGGTTTTCTGTGACGAATAAGAAAATTACACCTTCCAGCAACAAAATAGACCCAAAAATGCAAGGTACATGGCCAGCAGCAGTTTTTTTTTTTTTGTTTGCTTTTTTTTTTTTTTTGCTTTAACTCAGGTTTCTTTCTTTCTTTTTTTTTTTTTTAACTCAGCAGGCACTCAAAGAGCACCCAAACTGGATTCGCTGCGTGCATTAGAAGCAGTACATACAGTCCATCCAGGTACTTGTACTTGGGAATAGCTCGCTGTCTCGCATTGCTCTTAGTCTGTTGTTTGTTGAAATTGCACATCTCCAGTAACTTTTTTTTTTTTTTAACCTTTTCTGCAGTGTGCTGACAGCAGAGACACTTGAAGAAAACAACAAAGCAAAAGTTCAAGAGAAAGAAGAAAAAAAAACCCTCAATAAATCCAAATGAATATTAAAAACACCAAAAACTAATCTTGTGTTTTTCGTACTTTTTGTGTCCACATCTGGTGGACAGTACAATTAGGAGCAGCTGTATGGTCTGCTGAAAAACACCTTCTAAAAGCCCTTGAGCTTGTTGTCTGGCGATGGCATATGTGGGTGAAAATGAGTCACAGAGAGTAAGTGCATGTATGTATTTGAGAGTGTGTGTGTGTGTGTGTGTGTGTGTGTGTGTGATGCGGGTAGGAGGTTAGTTGAGTACAGCAGATTGAAGCACTAACCAGAGCACTCAGATTTATTAAAAAGGGCCGGACCCAGCGCCTGTCTCCCCCCCCTCCTCAACCCCTCCTCCCTCTCTCCATCCTCTATTGTTGTCACTTTACTTCTGTCTCTGTGCATATATACAGCCCCTCCACCCTCCCCAGTACCCCCACCCCTGCATGATATTACGTTTTTCACTAAAAACCCCTTCACAGTCACCGCTGGTCTCTCAATAAGACGGGCTGAAGGGAAGGAGGGGCGGGGGGAGAGGAAGGATGTGGTGTTCCTGAGGTAAATGGGGACCCCCCTACCCCCCATCCCTTCTATCCGTCCTCCCCTCTTCTCACACACCCCCTTTCTCTCTCCTCTGTGTTCATTACCATAACTTCTGTCCGCTAAATTAAATTGGGGGTCTAAATCTCCCCTCTTACCCCCCAAAACAGAGCTGACCACCAGCCAAGGGGACGGACGGGCAGGCGGGCGGAGAGAGAGGAGACAAAAGAGGTGGAATCCAATCTAACTAACCCCACTTTTGTCATCCGACTTTATTAGCTAAATGTATCGGCGGCGGGAGGAAGCGCATTGTTGGCTGCGAGGATTCATATTGCTTAGGAAGCGCGCGCACACACAGACACACGCGCTGTTGTCAGACATGCAAAAAGAGGGCCGCACAAAGGACGCGCGTGTGTGGTTTATTCAATACAAACTATGTTGCGGGGCATAAAACATCCCTGCGGCGCTGCAAACGGTGAGATTACATTACGGCGGCGCACATAAACATGCAAACACTCGGGGAGGGAAGCGTACTCGACCGCAACACAAACGCAGGCACACACACACACGGCTCTGCTTATCCACGGCCTTGTCATTTTAATCTCTATAACAAAAAAGTCCTAAAGCTTTGAGACGCGCATCTTACTCGCACTTCCGCAGACACACGCTGGCTTCATTATGTCAGAGACCTGTGAACGAGGACAGGAACCGTTCCTAACCGTTCCGTTCCTCTCTATTCACTCCAAGAAGGGGAACAAGATCACCGCCTTCAGGTCGGCGCAAAAGACCAGCACTCCTGTATCATGCACTTTAGCAGCAGGCGGTGATGGACATTAGCTAACAGATAAACACACACACCTGCTGGAGATTACACATATGACCTTCTATAAGCCCACAAACATACACAGAACGTCTGAAGTATAGATCTGTGTTCATTATGTTGCAGAGGAGAGCACTTGGACATTGGAAAATTACTCAAACTGTGCTTCAGCGCGAGCCTGAAATGCATTTCCTGACGAACTCTCTCTGGATACGGTGATCTGTTTCTACATTAGTCAGTTAGCGCTCTCGTCCTCCACGTTTCAAAAACTGACCAACAGATTTTTTTTTTGTGGTTTTTTTAAATAAAGGTTTCTGGACAGACAGGTTTTGGGGCCAAAGACATACAGATTACATAGCGGCCATGATCTGGATCAGGGATTAAGAGAATAAGACGATTATCATCTTTTTTTTTTCCAGATGTAACAGTGGAACTTATGGAGTTAAAGTCTTGATTCATAATCCCGAGGGCGTTTGCAGCCAAGAAACCAATTTACTTAGAAATGTAAGTTTAACTGGTGATGTCTCCACTTGGACTTTGGTTTTTGAAATGTTCTTCCTGCCTCGAAAGCTTTAAAAAGGTAATCCAGAAATGATCCAAAGGTTGGGTAATCCCTTAAATTGGCTGTATGGCAGCTATAATACAATACTTAAACATGTGCATTTTACAGAAAAACAGGTGCTAATATGACCGACAGACAGCTACAAGAAAGGAACACTGATATGTTCAACCTCACACACTAATACAAACGCTGACTCTGACTCCTGTATAGTTTGAAACCTAATTATTCTGCTTAATTAGAAGGTGAGCAGCGGCCCTGACCTCAGAACAGCCGCTAATCAGTCGAACAGCCTTCAGGCCTTTCTCTCTCTCTCCCTCACTCTCTCTCTCGCCCTCGTGTTCTCTTTTCTTTTTCTACCTTCCCCCGAACACACCCAGTGGGCACGCCAAGGCGAGGGAATTAGAGCGACGGAGGGAGTGAAAGGAGGGACAGAGGGGAGTGTGAAGGGAAGGAATGTGAGTTATGAGACGGATGAATAAGCACGGGGTTCTTTATGGCATTTATGTGTGCCGAAGAAAAAGCCATTGATGGACACCTTGTCGGACAAAAGGGGCAGCACACGCTGAGTGCATTCGATTAGGCGTGCGCGTTGGTGTTAAACCAAAAAAATGTCCCCTGCTGTGCCCAGGATTCATTATATAGCGGGGGTGTAAAATGGCCACTGGCCTGTATGTGCGCACACAAAACACACGCAAGCACTGAGATGAGCCATCAGGGAAACACCAATTTTCACACACGTGCCAGAAAAATAAGTACTCGGTAAGTACACTAGCACTGGTGTTTACACGCACAGACATACCGGAAATGTGCTCACAAATAGCCACAAACACACACTAACACACACACTTACATATGATTGGCGATTACAACCCCAAAGAGAGCGGGGCAGTCAAATATAGCCTGAGTACAACCAATTTAGCCCTTAATGGTCTTTGTGACCATCATGAGTGCAAGACGAAGATGACTGTCCAATGGAGGGTGCATGTATGTGTGTCGGTCTTTATGTGTGGAGGAGGGCGGTGTTTACCTGCGTTCCTCTCCTTCTATATGTGTGTCTAATGGCCTATGAATGTTTCCACGGTAACAATGACAGTTTGAGCTGGTTGGATGGACCGACATACGGACAAGCGGCAGAGGGGAAGCAGAGTTCAGGTGACCGTATTTGGGTGTGGGGGGATTTTTTATTTCATATCTGCACAGCGGGAAGTGTTGATGGTGTGAAATGACTTTTTGTCGTCTGTGTGCAACACACAGACAAAAGGCCCGCACGTGTGTGTGCGTTTGTGCATGTGTGAAGGTAATGCACAGTGCTTGAGTGGGTGCGAAGGCGGATGAAATATACGATTGCAATAAAGAAAGTTCAAACTTGAGGAAATACAAGAAAAAAAGATGACAAAGTACTGATCACAACATCTCCCTGTGAAGTGTAGTAAAGAAACATTAGAATATATAATGTCAAGAATGAGACAAAAATGTCACTGATGACCTGTTTGAGATGATTTCATGTATTCGAGTATCACTGCATGAACATTTTCCAGTGACAGTGTACACCACATAAACAAGTGAGGTACATAAATATATAATGTTGGTGTCAAAAGAGTGTGTAAAAGTGTGTGTGAGTGCAACGACGTGTACAGCCTAGTCTGACAGCGATACCACTCAGCGTGCATGTGTGAGGTGGAAATGCATTAATATTTGCGTGCATGTATTTCAGACTGCAACTGCAGAGCTCATATATCCGCAGATAGAGTTTGTGTGTCTATATGTGTGTGTGTGTGTGTGTGAGCAGAGCCTTCTGGGTGGGGGTGAGGCGGCTTAACGCAATAAAGCATGTTGTATTGACATCTGTGTTGTGTCTATTGATTCCCCATTATGGAGCTAACAAACCCGCCTGGACGCTTTGTCATTCGCAATCACGTTAGCACCGGGGCTCGCCAACAACGCTGCCCCTTTTAAAATCTGATCCATACACACACACACACAGATACAGGTGTCCTCACACGCACACACTTTCTCGAATTCCTACACATCCGCTGCAATCGTTCATGTCACCACACACACAAAATCCACCCACACACACACACACGTTAGAACCATAAGTTCTCATGCACACATATCAACAGTTCATACACACACACATACAAATAGGGTGGCGGGAGAGTAGTCAATGCCGGCTAATCAATAGTGGTGGAAGGTTAAAACCGCTCACACAATGGGCAGCTATGAGCAGCTTGTGGTTTTCAGATAAACCACACACGCCGGACGGATCCATAGCTGACCTCAACGTGCAATTATTGAATCGTCTCTACTTGTCTGCCTGCTCGTAGACACGTGTACACACACACACATACACACACACACAGGGCCGGTAGCTTCACATACACACACATTTAAAATAATAATAAATGTATGAATTTTCTCTCTCTTCTTGCATACACAGATGTGGTCCAAATGCACACCTTACTCTTGAATGTACTTCTTGATATATGCTCAGACTTCACGCCCACGCTGACACGCCTCTACATATGCACAGACACGTGAAGAAATGCCGACCTGAACAAATTCTCTGTCTTCCTCGCACAAACTCTTGATAATACACAGTTTTTCACACAAGGTCATGCACAAACACACACAGACATGCACACACACAGCCAATTAATCCAGGCACAGGAGCCTTTGCTCAGGCCCAGTTTGGTGTGGCCCAGACAACACAACCCCCCTCCTGGGCACGGCGAGGTGAAGATCCTGGGTGGGAGAGGAGGTAGTTATCGAGCAGCACGGAGCACTTTGTGTGTGTGTGCATGTGTGTATGTGTGTGTGGGGGCAGGAGGTTTGTGCTTTGAACTCTGCAATAAAAGTTTCTCTGCACTGTTACAGAAACGAAGAGAATAGAACAGCACACACTGTTGCCACATGCCTTATTGTTTCTGTATCTTCCACAATGTTGTTGATGTGGTAATTTGGAGTTAACCGTCACAGGATTTTTATTCTGTATCTGTTTTCTTTGTTGTATTTTTAGCACCACCTGCATTTGATTTTTTTTTTTTAATGTCTCTCTTTGTTTGATCGTATATCATCATAAATTTTCATCACTTCACTTAGATGGTTTACTGCTGTGTAGAGACGTGAACTAACTAGAATAGCAGAACAGCAGAGCAGAGCAGGTTGGGCCGGAGAATAAAATCAACAGTGTGCTGAATAACTACGGCTCGGATAAGAGGCCTCTCGGAGTGGCCAACATAAATAAACCATCCCTCTCAATCCAGACATGTGCCTTCTCTCTGTGAATGTGACAGCTCTCAGTTTTATATGGGCCACAGTGGCCCTGGAGGATTTTACAGCAGTGTACATAAAATAAAAGAGCATTTAGATTTCCTTTGTTGTGGTGCAGAGCAGGGGCAGAGCAGCGGCAGCTACAGGTCCCTCTCCGCCCTGCCTGCCCTCTGAAAGCCACACAGCAGAGGAGACGGTCTGGTCAGATGTCTGAGCCGCACAAAAGAGAGGCTTTCTGAGTCTTTATGGCAGAGATCTGATGCTCAGGATGAACAGTCTCCGCTCTTCAGCAGTTCATCTGTGCGTCTGCACGGGACAAGTGTTTTAATGACCAGCAAACGAGAAAGAATTCAACGAGGTGGCGACGCTTTCGGACAAAGGATGTGGCTTCTCCTCTCCTTTTTTCTCCCTGCCCGTTTATAACCACGGTCAACACAGATGTCAGGGTTCATTCTCATCCCCGCCCAGCCGGCTCTGGCTGTTCGCTCTTGTCCACCATGTAAACCGCATGCTCCACACAGAGTGAGAAGTTAAAACCTCGAAATGATCACGTTCCAGCCTTCTTAGAAAGAGTTATCCTGTGTAAGGCAGTGTCACTGTCAATTTCAAAAGCTTCAATTTTGAGCTTTTGAAATAACTAAAAAGGTTACACAACCAACATGAATACAGTTTGCCTTGAAAAATAACTGGGCAAATGTGTTCAGTTACCAGTGGTGTAAAAATCAGTGCAGACTTTTTGTGCTGTAAGTGTGATGTTTTTACTCGACTGCATTATGCTAAAAAGTGATTTATTCACTAAACGCACTGGAGTTTGAGTTGATGCGTTTCTCTGCATACTTACTGAGTTAATGCATCCAGTTACTACAATAATGTTTGCAGTCACATAGTGGGGTGGTTAAATGACTGAATTTCAGAGGGAGCGAGGGCAAAAAGATTTTTTCATATTCCAATACTTTGGGATTTTTTGGAGATATTCGGTATCCTAAAATATTTCCATTTCAATACCCTGTAATAATGATAAAAGGAGCTAAAACAGCATTTAGATGATAGATGGTAATATTAGATGGTAATAGTCTGAGACGGTTTACTGTCTTTAAATCTACTGACATAAAATATATTACTGAGCAATTCAGTGAAAAAGTACAGCGCGCAAAGAAAATATCTTCAATCTCTGATAACAAATTCAACCTGGTGACTGTTTTAAAAGCTCTGGTGATGCGTCATGGGCCCATCTGAGCTGAGGCCAGCGGTCTCGACGCTGTAGTGTTAAAGAGTCGAGCTGACAAAAAACCCATAAGCCCTCAGTTTAGATCCACTGTAAAACCACTGTCTGCTAACGTTGCTGTTTAGGACCTCTCTCTCTCGCCTTCTCCGCTGAACCTCACTCACCTCATCTTAGACTTTTGACACCCCGACTTTACTCACTCTGACGCAAACACACACTGATATGCACACACACTGATATGCACACGCACAGAAACACACACGCACTCCACACACACACACACACACACACACACTTACAGGTGCAGGCAATCATACAGATGCACGCATGCACACCTTGGTCAAAGGCGCAGATCAGAGAGAGACAGAATTGTGGGTAACAGACTTAGCTAAAGTGGCTTATGGGGCCCGGCCAAACCACACCAGGCAAATCCAATTCAACAACCTCTCTGTCCACAGAGAACAGGAGAGAGAGAGACACAGAGGAAGAGAGGGAGACAGAGAAAGAGAGGAGAGTTTGCATTTTACTGAAAGGGCTTTCGTGTCAAGTGAACACTTCACAGAAATGAGAAACAGAGGATTCGGAGTTTCTTTCTCTCCTGAGATTACGGATGAAAGACGGAGAAAAGAGAAGAAAAAGCAGAGAGGGGGGGAAATGAGGGATGAGTGCTGGCCTTTGCTCTTCTATGAAGTTTATTTCTCTCGTGTGTATTGGCTGCTTATCGCACCAACATGTTTGAATAAAAAGAAAAAAAGCAGAAGGCAGCCTTACAGGCACTTTGACCCGAGGAAAAACCACAAAGCAGACAGAGAGGAGTCACCAGCTCAGCCAACGTACTCATTCATTAGTTCTTCCACCTCATTTATTCAGTCGTTTTTTCCCCTCATTCATACATCCGCATATTCAGTCATACCGATTCATTCACTTCAAGACTGCTTCTTTCATCCAATCACTCCATCCACAATATTTTTGACCCATTCAATTCTTTCGCTCTCTCACTCAATCATTGCTCCTTTCACCACCGCTTTTATTAGTTCAATTTGCTGATTCTTTCACCTGTTAACTCGCTAACTGACACTTCACCTTCTCATTCATGTATTATTCATTTATGCGCTTGCTCATTGTGCTATTCATTCAATCATTCGTTCAGCCCCTCTGACCCAGCCTCCACCTCTTCTTCTTGTTCTCTCCTTGCGTCTTTTACTTTAATTTCTTAAAGGGCCGACAGAGAAATTGACCCCCCCCCCCTCCCAAAACGGCAGCGTGTGGTTATATGTCGCCTGTCAAAGGCGGCAGGAGCAGCTCTCATTAAAACCTCGACCGTTTTTCTCCTCCTGACACCTACTTAAGGTGATAGCCTGAATTACCCCTGCACGGCACGACTCGACTCGGCACGACCCCAAGCCCCCCTGCTTCCCCATCCCCCATCCTCTCTCCCCGCCCCAATCTGTCATTTGAAATTTCCGCCTGGATGGATTAAGGCGGTGGGGATGGGGGAAAGGGGGTGGCCGCTGAGGCTCGCCCTCCAAGAACCCCGCTCAAACATGCACACACACACCTCAGCACACATACGCTTCACACTGAAACAGCGACCAACAAGTTTAAAACTCCTTCAGGTGGGAAAGGAAAACTCAAGCAGGTGAGGTGAAAGCTGCGTGAACCCCCAGCATGTCGCAATCATCAGGAAGTCATAAAGACAAGAAAACAAAAAAAAAATTGTTTTATATTTCATTTGTGTCAACATTCAACACATTAAAATCCACCTTTTTATAATAAACCCTTTACTGTAAGACCTCTATCATGAATTCAAGAATATTTTCCTGAGCAAATGTCAAAGAAAAGTGAAACAGCCCTTTAGCAATATTACAGAAACATTATAGTGAAAGAGGTAGAGATGAAAAAATACCATAAAGAGCACCACCATTATTGATCACACTGCAAGTCACTAAAGCAATATTATAGCGATCATTGGGTATTAAAGCACAGCATAAAGGTGTGATAAAGTCATTATAGTAAGTAACTATTGATTGACAAACTCGCTGCAGGTCCCTTTAGTGATAAGCCAATTACAGGAATATTGCAGTTTTGCAGCAGAATAAAAGTAAGATGTAAAGGAGTTGTTTTTAAGTGATGTGAGCGATTTGAATTTCAACCATTTTGAAAACAGAAAAATGTCACTGATCTTTTTTTTGCCCCCCTTCTCACACCATCTCCAGCGTTGCCAAACTTTTTTTTCCTCCCTCAGCCAACTCGACTGTACTCCTGTTTTCCCAGCGCGGCCCCCCGGTCAGAGATCAATACCCTCTGATCGATGGATGACCATGAATATCCCCCCCCACCCCCCCTTTAACCCGACCCGAGAAGGGGGACTGAAGGAGAGGAGAGGAGCGAGGAGAGGAGACAGATGGGACGGAGGCTGAAATGGATGGATTGCCATGAATGAAGAAGGAAAAAGATGAGGAGAGTGTGTGGCGCCTCCGCCAGACAGTGATGGATGCTAATGAGCCGTATATTCATGCATCACATTTTGGGGGTGTTTTACATTTTTGGATTTATGCACAAGTAAGTATTTCAATTAAACCCTCTGACTTGTTAATGACCAGTTCAGTTGATTTCTGTTTTGCAGAGATAAAAAGGCGAAGGATGATGGTGTTAAAAAAAAAAAAAAAGCACCTTCGACTTAATTCAGCAAATTTCTGTTTGAGCAAGTGAGACAGATGATTAAACTAAGAAATGCAGTTTTTGCTTGTTTAAATTCAAACAAAGCAGAATAGAAAAGATAAAAAACAAAAAAAGCATTAATAATTCAGGAGAGGTGTTGATTTCCATTTGAAACGAATTAAACAAATTAAACACTTTGGAAGATTTATGATTTTCTTTAAATAAATAACCTTTTTATAAATCATTAAGGTCCTGCAGCTGCATTATAACTTTCACATATGTGGGGAAAAAAAGCTTGTTGTGAGCTGAGTAAAATACAGAGAGGATTAAAATGACGTGCATGTAACCCTGAAATGTATCTGACCTTTGCACATACAACTTCATGACACTGTTGCTTAAACTGGGAGGAAACAGGTGAGAAAATTATCTGTATGGAAATGAGTCTTAATCTAGAGGATTAGAGATGACCAGGGATGAAGCTGAGGTAAATAACCGGGGTTTATTCTTTGTGTAGGTGCACAGTGGAGATTAAAAAAAAGGATCTTACCGGGGCTGGACCGCGGAGCCAGCGAGGACTTGAGTCTCCAGGCGCTGAAGTCGGACGCTGTTCTCTGAAAGACGAAGGGGACCGGCAGGGGGACAAACATGGTCCTCTGTCGACCTGGGGGTCGTTGTTTGTTTTTGTTTTTTATTTTAGTCTCACTTTTCTTCTTTTCCTATCCGTGGTCCGTCCGTCCTTCTTTGGCCTTTCTTCGTATGGTTTCCAGGTTTGTGGACGGGTCGCTGCTGGAGACGCTTGGATGGGAATTTTTTGGGGCTTTTTCTTCCGAGGATCGAGTGTGCGCCTCAGCTCAATCACATCTCTCTGCGGCTCCTGGATACACTCGGCTCCTCTCGCTCGGTAGTCAACTGGTCTGACACACACACACACACACACACGTACACACACGCACGCACGCGCACGCAGGCGGGCAGCGGTGTGCAGGGCGCGCACAGACCACAGTAAAGCTTTAAGGAGGAGGATAAATGTGTGTGTGTGTGTAAAGCTACCAGCGGTTATCCAACAGAGGCTGCAGGGGACCGGACGGTGGATGGGCTCCGGTTCTCGTCGCACCCATGTGAATTAGTGCAGTCGGGGCTCCTTACTCTCCGTTTAGCGCGTCCGGCGGCTGTGCGTAAAGACCGGGCGGCTCTCCGGCTCTGCTCCTCGGGCTGCTTTGGTTTGGGGTCGGGGAGAGGCGGGTCCCTCCTCCTGCTCTGTCATGAAAAAAAAAAGTCTCAAACAAACAGCGTCCAGCGGAGAGATGGAGGTGGGAGAGGAGGAAAAAAAACTGTCCGTGTCACACTGGAGTTGTTTCTTCTTCTTTTTCTTTTTTTGGTTAATAGCTGGCTGGTCTGCTGAAGGAAACGCGCACACGGGGAGACGCTGGAATAAAACGCATTATTTAGTAAAAAGGTAGAAATAATGTAATCATAAAGTAAGGCTGTGTGCAGGCACCTCCTGTCTGACTTTCGCTCCTCCCTCTCCTCTCTCTCTCTCTCTCTCTTCTTTCTCTACCGCGGGTCACTAATTAAAGCCAAATCAATAGATAAATAAATGAATAAATCCATGTCAGTGAGCGCACCTGTCCGCAGCTTCCCTCCTCTAATGACGCCAAAGCAGGAAAAAGAAGAGAAGGAGGGGAGAGATGCCCTCTTTTTCTTTTTTTTTTACGCTGTAGTGTCTTTTCTTTGGCTCTGCTCCACCATCCGCCGCTCTCTCTCTCTCTCTCTCTCTCTGGTGTGTATCCTACGCGTGTGTGTGTGTGTATCTGCGTCCCCCCTAGGTTCGTATCTGCGGGATCCCCGGTGCTTTCGGTCCGACGCCGCGCAGCCTGGACGCGCTCTGGCACGGCGAGGCGCTCCGGCCGGCAGATAGACACAAGATACCCAGCCCCCTTTTTTTTTCCTCCTTCCTCAACACCCCCTTCCTTCTCTACCTCTACCCCCTCTCTTTCTCTCTCTCACTCTCTACTACCCCTCACCCCCAACACACTCCTCATCTCTCATCATACGAATACACACAAACACACACACACACTTTCCCTTTTTTGCGCACATTGGGAACGTTTATTGACACTTCTGTTTCTCGGCTCTGATCCGGACTCGATTTAAAACACGTGTGTAAAATCCATTTCATCAGATGGATTTATTCTCCGAGAGTCTGCTGCGCTGAATCGCTGATGGTTTACCTCCTCCTGCACACACACACACACACACACACTCGACCTCGTTTTCTGATCCCCGTACAAGACGAGCGCGCGTCCAGCCGATTGATCTTCTGATTACTTCATTATAATGAAGCCAATAATCACATCATCGCCGGCCTCCGTAGGATCGATCTGCTCTTCACAATGTGCGGACATGAATTCAAAGGCAGTGTGTGTGTGTGTGTGTGGTGAAGTGGCGGGGGGGGCTTTGATGTATATTTCAGCAGGAGGATCTCTCTCCCTCTCTCCGCCTCTCTCATAGAAATTTACGCGGGCTCTGGCCTCACGCAAGGTCACCTGCAGCAGCGGGGAAATGCGTTTCTTTCCACGCACAGCCGGATAATCAAAGCTCGCGCGGCCCGGGCTGCTAAATTAGTCATAATCTCGGGCGCGCGTGTGCGTAAAACGTGCGTAAAACGTCAGTTGAGCTGCATCTGAATCGCGAGTTTTTTTTCCTTCATTAAGAGCAGGTGAGAAGGTTTCTGCCGGCGTGGTGCGTCTATGTCCGAGGGAGAGCAGCCTCCTCCTCTCCTCTCCTTTCCTCTCCTCTCCCTCCTCTTCTCTCTCTCTCCTCCAGCCGCTCCGACCCGCGCTCCGCATTTACGCTCCAGATTATCGCCAACATAGATTTTTTTAAATAGAAAAATCTATACGCTAAATATCGCAGTCAATAAAAGAAAATCGACCAAACGACACGTCTCCCCCCCTCCCCTCCTCTCTTTCTCTCTCTGTATACACTCCGAATGTGGAACTGAGCTGTTAATAAGTTATCGATCAATTATGGGCTCATATGTAGAAAGGCCTCGGGCTCTTTGCCGATGCTAATGTCTATGCAGGGAGAGAGAGAAGACGGATAGATGATATTTGCGGATAAAACCTCATCAGGAGACGCGCTCACTTTACAAACTGCAGTACACAGTATGGCTGCTGTTACTGATACTACCAGTACTGCATGTACTACTACTGCAGCCCATGGTAACACAGCTGTGTTACTCCTATTACTTATTTAAAATACTAATATCATCTCTAACATTACTACAAAAGTGCTGCTATTACTACGACTACTGTTAAAGTACTATGAGCCGCTGCTGTATACTGCAACTAATGTAGATACTACAGCGTCTGTACTATTTAATCTGCTGCTTTAACTACTGATGCCACTGCTACTACGTGAAGAAATGACCTCTCTAGTACAACTATTAGTGCTAGTACAACAGATACTACCACTAATACTCCTCTCCTCATAATACTACAAATACTTTTATAACT
Source organism: Scortum barcoo (assembly GCA_023238725.1). Lineage (NCBI taxonomy): Eukaryota > Metazoa > Chordata > Actinopteri > Centrarchiformes > Terapontidae > Scortum > Scortum barcoo. The sequence continues at coordinate 20,083,585 of CM041548.1, forward strand.
TTTAACTGATAGTGATGCCGCTACACCCTCCACCACTACTACTATTAATATAAGTACTTTGACTATTACTGCAGCTGTGGCCTCTATAAGTAATACTACAACCACATTTATACATATACTAATATTACTAATACTTGTACTATTAATAGTAGAACTTTTACTCCTACTGATGCTGCTATACTGTCTATTATTACTATTAATACTGTGACTACTACTACTTCTGTGGCCTCTTTTCTAACTACTATTTTATTAATACTACAGCCACTTCTATAACTTTTATTTCTATTACTACTGATTCTTACAGTACTATTAGTGCTCCATTTCTATGAGTACTACTACTGCTGTGGTCTCTCCTGCGATTACTACAGTATTTGTCCTTCTTTTTATACCAGCGTCCTACAATTCAGAGCGTTTTCATCACCCGCTGCAGCTTTTGATGTCATCTATGCATGGACACACGTCACATCACAAAGGAGCCCCCCGCCCCATTACAAAAAAAAAAAAAAAAGCCCACTCCCCATTAACAGATGACATCCGCGTGTCCAACGCGCGAGAGAGGCAGGAAAAAGAAAAGGAGGAGGAGGAGGGAGAGGGGACGCCATATAAAGAAGCGACCGGTTGTCCCTCATGAGCCCCCCTCTCCAGATAGGGGCGAGCGCAGAGGAGCCACGATCCAAACTCCTCCCAGACAAAAGCAATTATTTCTTGTAGAATATAGTGTGTTTTGTGCGTCCATCGCAGGAGGCGAGGGAGGTGCGTGTGTGGATTTGAAGGAGAGGTGAAGAATATGGCGCACGGCGGGCCTCATCAATAGCAATATGTTCTTTTTCCCTCCTGTAATATCTATCCTTTTATAACTACTCTGCAACCTGCTGCAGCGGCTGCTTTGTCTGACATCGCGGGCTTATAGGCCATAGTGGACTTGTGATCAGTTACAGACACACTAAAAAAAAACAACACACACGCACACAGACAGCAGTATCAAAAGGAACATAAAACAGATTCGTACCTTTCAAACCAAACCTGTTGTGTCTGCGTCCAGACAGGAAACTAGACCACCTACAACAGCATTAAAAATAATGACATTTAATTGATATGTCTGATAAAACCAGGACTTTTTTTAATGATTTATAATGAGATGACTGCACACATACACACCACAGACAGCTGTATCCTTTAAAAGTAAAACATTTAAAACATAATTATTTGTTGTATTAAATTGTTCATAAAGAAACATTATTTATCTATCAGCATTGTAGTATTAAATTAGGCTTCACTACTAAAAATACAAACATGTCACAAAAAATCCCAAATGTGATTAAGTGAATGCGTCCTTTTCAGTACAGGAAGTCTACTGCAGAATTAGATCTTGCTCTCTATCTGTCTGCTCCGTGTGAGTGTGTGTGTGTGTCTGAGAGAGAGAGAGAGTTCATTGTTAAATGGCAGTGTCATGTTGACAAACGAGTTGGTTGAATTAAATTCTCCCTCATCAATAACAAGAGGGGGCCAATCAATACCAGCTTACAATTATATCACCGCCTACCCCTCCGCCGCTGCTGCTGCTGTAAGCACACACACACACACACAGATAGCGCAAGAGGGAGAGAGAAGAATCATTACCTTGCTGTAACATGGGGTTTAATAAACACTAAAATATTCACACACACACACACACACACACACACACACACACACACTCCTGCACTCACACAGAAGGGAGAGTGATTACTTTGGTGTTACATGATTTATTATAAAGACACACACACTAAGACACACACTCTTGCATACACACATATGCGGACGGAATCATTCATGTGACCCTCTTAAATACACACACTCACACACATTATTTTTAGCTTCTGACATTTTATCTATTTTCAGCATCTCTCTCTCTCTCTGTCCTTCTCATTCATTGTCTGTGTCTCTCACCCTTTCCTCTCGCAGCCTGACTAAGTAATCAATGCTGACAGATTGTCAATAGGCCGGTCGGGGCCCTGCCAATACCTCTCCTACATATCCATTATTCCTCTTAATGCCGCAGAGGACAAACACAGAAAAGAGTAAAACACGATGCTGTCGATACGCCACCTTGATACGATCATTGAGGCAGATCAATGCTCTTGCTTACAGCTCATGAGCTCGCCTCAACCTCGGGCGCGCTGGAAATAACAGTTAGCGTGAAAATTGGTTTGTGAACACGGCGTTTTCTCTCGCTGGATGTTTCCCCATGTTCTTATCTTCATAGGCCGGGGATTTTTATTTCATGTATATTCTCTTTTCTTTTCACGCATAATTTTATTCCGACTTTGAAGATATTTTCCCTTCTGTGAGTTTCCCCGTCTTCATATTTCACACATGTTCTGCATCCTATTTCATCCCGGATTGGTTGTAATGGATTTAAGATGTAAAATGCCAAACGGCACTGAGAGTGGAGGGGCGGGGAGCGGTGCAATGTGGCCTGTTTGCTGTCTTTCTTGCTATCAGGTTCACCACACAATCCTGTATTCCACACACACATGCACACACACACCGATTCATGCGCTAGTAAATTTATGTACACACTTAGCAGCACACACATGCAAACACACCATAACATGCAAGGCAGCACGGAGACAGCGGGCCCGACACACTCATACAAGATATTCACGTACATGCAAACACACCATAACATGCATGAACGCACGAAAAGTACTCACGCACACACGCGCGTATGCTCATACACACTCAGTCTCTGGTTCTCGTGCTCAGAGAGGACCAAACAGCTTAGCTTAGCACAAATGCAGCATCAAGGCTCGGGGTAATGCCAATGACATGGATGGAGCTTTCCAACCCATGCTGCCTCGAGTGTGTACACACATGTGCGTGCAATGCACGCGTGTGTTTTGTGTGTGTGTACGTGCGTGTGTCTGCGCGGGTGTGTGTTCATTTGTGTGCTCGCTGCAGACGTGGGGGAAGATGAGAGCCTTAAATACTGAGAGGATCAGACCCAGCTCTCCTGGACACCATGGAATACGATCAAGAGGGGAGAGAGAGAGTGCGTGTGTGTGTGAGTGAATGATATGCTAGCAGGACAGCGCTGCAAAAAAAAAAAGTCAAATATAAGAAGTTAGATGTGTTTTAAGCGTCGTCTTTCACAGGTATTCTGGTGCTGAATATCTGATTTGTGGTCACACAGCAACAGTCATTTTATTCAAAGTTTAAACATTTTAGAACAACGTAAATTTCTCTTAAAACAGATTTTAATGCTGAAATTGACTTTTTTTTTATTCAGGCAGAAACAGCTGTCTGACCCTGAGGTATACTGCTGCTCAAATTGTGTGCATTGTCTGGGAGGCAACCAAAGAAGGCTTTGTTTGAAAAGATCACTTAAATTATGGACGATGAAATCCAACAAATATGCTTTAAGGCTTTTTCTGTGCCCTTCACACACACACACACACACACACACACACACACACCTGTGACACTGTGCATTTTATTCACACAAACCTTATAATCCCTTTCCTTGTACTACATAAACACCATCGACTAAACTCTCAAATCTCCTTTCTCTGCGTCTTTTTTTCATATTTACTTTCTACCTGCCTGCTTCTCTCTTTGTCTTTCACTCACTCCCTCTCTCTCTCTTACACACACACACGCGCATTCATGCTAGGCCTGTGTGGTGTTCATGGAGAGAAAGGGAGAGACAGACACAGAGTGTGTGGGTAGATTTAGAAGCGGGGATCAATGAGAAATGTAGAAATCAATGCACTTAGCAGTGGGAAATCAATGGGGCCTAATCGGGATGCCAATGGCACAAGTCAAAACAATTAAGAAGGAAGAAAAATGTTTAACAACCCCTCACCACCACCCCACCACAATGCTTACACAGAGGCAGGGGAGAGATGGAAGGAGCGGAGGGAAGACAGAAAAAAAAAAGAAGCGAGGGCTGACATAACGGATGTCGGGAATGTCGAGAGGAAGACAACGGGGATGTTTGGAACTGAATTAAATGGATGTACCTCAGAAAGTCTGGATCTAGAAATTAATCTTACATTAAACAATCTGTCTCCTTCTCTATCAGATTATTGGACACAACTGGTTGATTCAGATTAATTCAAGTTCAGAAGATGACAAATACAGTGACACAAATATTAAATTGCAAACAAAATACAATAATACGGGCCATGCAGATTATAGTCAGTGGAAAAAAAACAAGAAAGTAGCGAATAAGAACAAGCTTATCAGAGGACTCGATAAACCAGACAGATTAAATCTCTCTCGTGTATTTTGAAAGGTTGACGCAAACAGCCGTGCGATCAATGACGATCACTCTGTCGCTGCTAATCTACGGTGGTAGCAGTATCTAGGCACTAAAGTTGACCACTTCCTCTTCAGGGATCCTGAGGCATCTTCTGATCAGGAGGGAGCTCGAGTCTCATGCTCCATTTTACCCCGACCCGTGACGAAGAAGGACGTTATCGGAAAAAAGCGGAGACGCAATCCCGAGGTCACCAAACCGTACCAGTCTTTGTTCTTTGCCATCTTCTCTGAGTCGACTTCACTGCTGGCGTCCAACAGCAGGTTCTTGGCTCGCCGCCACAGTAGACAATGACGATCGTCATGCCAAATGCCTGTTTTCGTCATCAGAAATCAATTCACCTTCACCTGATACCTGGCTGGTTACACGCTAGACTTTTAAACGAGGTGGGTGGAGGGTGCATTACTCGGCCCGATCAGACCTTTTTTTGATTCAGGCATGGCCATCAAGTGCTTGCCTGCGACAATCTGGGGAATGCTTTCTGTGCTCGGCCTGGTGAGGTGCTAATCCATCCAAATCTTTGAATGGCTCTTAGTCACCTAAGACAACAGAAAAATTTGCCTTGGGGGAAACCCTACCTGAAGCTCCTGTTCTTGACAATACAACTTCCAGGTGCACATAAGCCAACTGTGAACTCTGCATGCTTTAAAGGTTGTAACTATAACTGTAACTAGTTAGCTCTTCACACAGAACAGCGGCTGTGCTATTGAATTTTAAATCACCTACATTTATTTCTAATAGTTACAAAATTTAATTTTCTCCTCCATGAAACATGACACCACCTAAATTCAGGGTAACTGACAATATAAACTGACCACGGCTGCTTTCTCTGTGAAGAATGAAAACTACAAATGCTTGACAGCCACCTTTCAAGTCCGCAGACTGTGAAGTTTTTTGATACCTAAAAAGATTTCGGGACGAGTATTACTTTAATGTGCTGACAGAGATGTGCGGGGAGATGGCGGCGGGGGCAGAGCAGGTGGAGCCGGAGAGAAGCAGTTTTGTTAGATGCCTCCTACAACTCATAAAATCTGTCAATAAAAATATTTCACTCTTGAAAAAAAAAATTGACTGATGGAGATGACACCACAACATGACACAAATATACCCAATGGCACACTAGAAGGAGAGAGACGAGACGGTGAATAGGTGGCAAGAGGAGAGCCATAGAAATGTAGAGAGAAACTGAAGGCATGGTGAGGCTGCGTGCCGAAGGACTGCAGTTGGATTTGGTGTGTGTGTGTGTGTGTGTGTGTGTGTGTGTGTGTGTATGTTAGGGTGGGTGGTGGTGGTGGTGGGGTTGATCTGGGGCCAATCAATAGCGGCAGGCTCTCTTACGACCCCCGAGTTCCTCCTGGCTTGGCTGGCAGGCTGGAAATCAATGGGCCGGACCAATAACTCAGGATGGTGTGTGGATTAGTGAACTGTCAACTAATCAGAGAGTTACTGAATCTGACACCGCGGCTATTAACCTATCGATATGACACTTGGCACTGACACGCACTCACACACATGGATATATATATACGTGTATTGATGAACGCACGCGCTCGCGGTGAACACGTATACGAATGCCTGAAGGCGACTCGCAGGTGCCTTGACCCACATGTGGATTGACCCAGACATCCAGAATAGGTGGTGATATATATGATATATATATATATATATATATATATATATATATATATATATATATATATATATATATATATATATATATATATATATATATATATATATACACACACACACACATATATACACACACACACACACCATTATGCAGACCTGGACACTATGTGAACTTGTGGTTGGAGCATATAAATGTACAGTATGTTCACACGGATCGATGCTACTTCATTGTACACATACATATGAGGAAAAAAAAAAAAAGAAGCTAAGATAACACACACACACACACACAACTATATAACTTGCAGTTTTATAATCCTGGAGAAAAGCCCATTTGTCTTCCTGCTTTTCAAGCATTATCTTGGAATAAAGACGAGGTTCAAACACATCTGAGTGCGAGACATTCTTTCAGAATACGGAAAAAAAAGCATTGATCCCTATTCAGCAGTCACACTCCATTTGCGGATAATTTGAAACAAACGGCCATCGTTCGGTTTTATTACTGTGTCGGCGCTGCTGCTGTGACCCTTGACCTGCATGCCGCTGAAGGCTTTGAATGTCGCTGAACCTGAAATTTCAACATATTCCTCTGTTGTGTCTCAATATCTTGATTGTGCTGCGAGTGGTAACAGAGACTATGTTTCATGCACGTTACATAGCTCATCAGTACTAAAATTAATTTGTTTTAATCTTTAAAGTGAGCATCAGAAAAAGGTGTGATTTTATAAACCGTCACCTTGTGCTGTTCGTCTCTTTTTCTAACACCTTCATGCACAGTTCCCTTAAGTCCTGAACATTTCTGTCAGCTCAAAAAAAGGTGAGTAATCTCTATTCTCAACATAAAAAGCAGGGTAAGCTGAGTTTAGGTGGCTTTACGCTGCACTCCATCCCTGCTTTTTATCCACAATACATATCCAGATTCCTCTGTGCTTCTTTAACATGTAGACTCTCTGATCTTTTGATATTCTTATGTTCCTCTAGTGTGGAACTACAAGCTTATTCTGTGTCAAGGGTGCTGGTTCATTTTACATTATTCTCTTCTATTCTTCTGTCCTTTTCTGCCTTTTTTTTAGGGGGAGCAAAAGGAGATTATTTTGGGGGGTAATTCCATTGAAACCGCTCTGAAATAACTTGACTTGGCATGTGCCTATACAAGGCTCTACAAAAGGCTCTAGGAATACTATTCAGTAATGGGGTAAAGCAAGAGGAGAAGCAGGACAAAAAGCCTCTGTGTGTGTGTGTGTGTGAGTGTGTGTGTGTGTGTGTGTGAGTGTGTGTGTGTGTGTGTGTGTGTGTGTGTGTGTGTTACAAGAGCAGCTGAAATGAGGGAGAAGAGAGAGAACGAAATCACCTGAGAGAAAATAAGACAGCTAGCGGGAGGAAAAAAAAAGGATGAATGAGCAGCAGAGAAACCAGTGGAAAATAATCAAGTGTTGAGAGCGGAGAGGCCGGCAAACTAGTTTGATATCCTGCAAAAATAACACGATTTCAATAAATAATATTCATTATTTGATGACCGTGTACACAAGTTTTATAACAAACCTGTGCATCATGATCTGAATATTAAGTTTAGTATGCATTTGATTAAGATTTGGGTAAATTTGATTAATTATATTCTGATTATGGTCATGAATGTTCAATCTAGTAGTTCTGGTTTAGATGTAATGTTGAAAACAAGTCCAGTGGAATCTATAAATTCTGAAATTTTTCATGTTTAAGCACGTTTAAGTGTAATTCCCAGGAGATTTGGGTAAAAGAAGAGAAAACATTAAGAGAAATTAAGAGAAAATGCAACAAAAAAAAAAAACAAAGCAAAAAAAAAAAAAAAAAAGAGGCAAAAAAAAGCTCCAGAAATCTCCAGAAAGAGGAGGGGGAGAGGAGAAGGTGTTGGGTGGGGGCACGGCTAGTTCACGCTGCTGTCTAACGATAAGAGCTGCAGAGAGACAGACAGAGAGGGAGAGCCGGGCTGAAAGAAAGACGAATGGAGGCAGGTTACAGCATTACAGCCACCGAGAGAAAGGAGAGGTTGGAGGTGGGTGAGGAGGAGGAGGATGAGGGAGGGGGTGTTCATTGGCCTCCCACACACTTCGGATTAGGAAACATATGCAGTGGAGTAGCGAGGGATTAGGGGGTGAATGAGAGCTGGAGGAAGGAAAAGAATGTTTTTTGGGGAGGGGAGGAGGGGTGGAGGGGAGTGATGGAAACACAAGTGCTCGACCATGCTATTGCCACCCTGCTTTCATCCCGCATCCCCTCCTCTACTGTCCTCCTCCTCCCACCCACTCACCTTCATCTTTGAACCCCTGGGATGACGAGATTGGCGTGCAAGGACTCGGGAGGGAGACGAGGGAGGAGGCCGTTCGCCGGCGCCATCCTTTTGATTGTGGTTATTTGCTGCGGACGCGAGAAGCACATGGAGAAAATTGTAAGAACAACTGAAAACCTTGAAGTTAATTTCTATTAGGTTTCCATACGAGATGACCGGCCGCTGTCGATCTGAGCGCTAAAGGTTTTCATTCAAGGAAGAAAAGAAGGGCAAATGAAAGCGTTCTGATTTCATCAAACTTAAGAGACAGAATAAATAAAACAATGAGTTTAAAAAGTCAAAGTAATTACAGAGACAATGTAAAAGATCAGTGTAATTGTGAGACAGATTTTCAGCGTCCCTCTTGTGCTTTGTGTTTTCTCTACAGTGAGGTTAGTAGAGATTTCAGATGCTTTTGATCATTCATCTTCACAACTGGCACGCAACTGTAATTTATAAAATGTGTTACTGTATCGTTTGATTGTTAGCAGAAGACAGAGCAGATGCCATGGACAAGTCCGCTTCCACTGAGGGATTTTTTGAGGGTATAATAAAGAGCACAAACATCCCACTCAAAATCCACACACTCAAAAACAGACAGTAAATATAATAAAATAGTATATATATATTATAATAAATAGGGGACACAATGTCTATGGTTAAACATGCAACAGAGCCACTAATGGCAATGACAATGTCAAAATAAGTATAAATATACACCAAAATGACAAGTAGTGCTTTTACATGTAATATACAAATGTAATTATATTAAATGAGATCAGAAGTCTTTTTAGCTGCTATCATAAATTTGTCCTTCACAGTCAAAAATATCAGATCTACGTCAGGGAAGTTCGGCTGGCTACAACAGCATGTGCACGTCGACGTCCACGTGACTGTGAGCTGCCGTACAGGAGAGCCTGTGAAGCCTCAGTGTGCAAGCTCATGCTTGTGTGTGTGTGTATGTGTGAGTGTGTATTTCTGTGTGTATGTGTGTTTGGGTTGTTACAGGGGGTCACCAGTCAAGGTGAGGTGATAATTCGCCTGAAAAGCCAGGGAGAGATGAAGAGATGGGAGGACAGTGGAGCAGAAAAAGAGAAGAAGAAGAAAAAGAAGGAAGAAGAAGGATGAAATGATGGTAAAGTGATACAGAGGAGGAAGAGAAGGCCGATCACTGAGGAAGAAGAAAACCTGTAACTGCAGCTATCCACCAATCATGTACTTCTGATTTCCCTCAGCTTGTCTTTTGTTTTTCTCATTTCATTCACGTTTCGTCTTCCTATCTCCCATTTTTAGTTATAAGGACAGACTCCCTATAAAAATGTGAACAAACACACTATAATAACTGTTTTCTTTCCTTAAAATCATCAATATCTTTAAATCCTCACCACCTGCCTTCCTTTATCTGTCACTTCTCCACACACACACACCAATTTTTATATTAAACAATTGACACTATATTTCATTGGCGCTTTTCACCTTATTGTCTCCCATCTTCTTTTCCACCCTCATACACACAGAGACACACAGACACACACACTCCTGCCCCAGAGAGGTCGACCTTTGGTGGATGAGGTCAGGCGTCTGGGATGAAGTTGACCTTTGACCTGGAGGGCAAGATCGCCTGCTTGCATCCTAACCAGGTGGACAATGAGCCAGCCGTCTGACCATCACTGTGTCTGTTTATGTGCGTGTGTGCGAATAGTGTGTATGTATATTTTTTATCTGCTTGTGTGTGTGCTTTAATGCGTGCTATAGCGTATGTGGTTGCCTGCTTGAGTGTGCCTGTGCTGGGAAATTGGATTTACCTCCTCTGTCTCACAGGGACGAGGTCACGCTGCTTGTTACAGACGCCGAATAACAAAACAATATTGATCAGGCCGGGGTCATCCATCGACGAGTCTCGTCTTTAGTCTTTCCCCGCGAACGCTCATCACTTCCTGTCTTCTTCCTTATTCGGGGTTAATATCTCATTAACTGCTATTATCTTCACACCGGTCACCACGGCAACAGCCAGCAGGACAACAGCTGACAATTCCCCGTAGCCTGCATCCTGCGGATCAGACGGCCAATGACCAGATTATTGGAAATCAATCTGGGGGAGTTACTGTTTCCCTGACCTCCCAGGCTTCATTTCCACTATTTATTGAGGAACGCTGGTCAAACGTCGACTATTGTGAGGTTTACATAGACATCAATACACGTGGTGACGATGGTCAATATGCAATGGGTATTATGATTGCGGTTAATCATTTTGAGGTTCATAAATCAGACGTTAGCTGGAAGCCATTTGATGTCAGAAAAAAAAAAAGGAGTTAGTTACATTGATTGAGAAGATTTTAGATTTATTATTTATCTCCTGGGGTTACAGTTGGCTTTTTGCTGATTGCACCTTTTTTGATATAGTAAAATGTCAAGAAGAAATTAAAAATATATCACAGATGTTATCAGTTAATTTGGAATTAATTCATTTTAGTCTACTGAGTTACACAGAGATGACAGTGAACCACCGGGGGGTCGGAGCGCGTCTATATGTGAGGGGCTTTTCTTTCTTATCAGTCACTGGACAGTCCTGATCCTTATTTTCCACGGAGCTGTGGAGAAATATTATTTAACAGTTTGAGCTTGGCCACACAACTTTACTCCCTGATGACTATTCTTTCACAACAATCAGATGATCATGACCTATTTTCTTACTGATTACAATTATATATATAGTTGAAAAAATAAAGGTCATCTTAGGAGGACGTGTACTTTGTAGCTTACATGTCACGTAACTTACCTCACTGAAAAATAATAAATAAATGCAACTGGCAAAAAAGCAGATCAGATCCTCCAATAATTATGAATTATGATTATAAATTGTGCAATCATGGAAATATTAGAAAAATAAAATTGTTAGTTCTCTGTTAAATAACATTTTCCCCATAGCTAAGCCTCAGTGCAGTTTCATATTTAGAATAATCCAAGATAACTGTGTTTATTTGTGATTTCTCCTTATATTCAGATTGAGCCTGTAGTTGACTTGAATCTTAAAAAACAGCTAAATTAAAGGGAAAGAGCTGTTTGGTTTGCTTTGTGGCAACAGAGCAGACAATTCTACCAAAGTAGTTTACGTTTAAAAGTTTAAAATGAAGTTGCATCTCTTCAGTTTAAACATCACTGGTTATTTCTTTTAAAGTCCAGTAATGAATGAGTGGGTTATTTACAAAGGTAGGCCTGTGAGGCTAACTGAAGCCTAGCACAGGTAACTTGTTGTTGTCAATAAAAATCACATTCATTGACACACACACACACACACACACGGGCCTGCAGCTTTCACCGTGTGTGTGTGTTTGTTTTTGAACGCTCCAGCAGTTTCTGAATCTGCGGCCGAAGAAGAGCTAATGGCTAACTGAAGAATTAAAGAACACCTCACCGCCGAGCAGAACGCAGAACCTCTCATACTTTGTGTGTGCGCGTCGCTTAGCAACCACGTCGTTCTAGAACTGCACATCTGTCGGCGGAGGGATACACTGTAATTAACGCAGAGGGAGAACGAGCGCACATCAAACGTTCGAAGGTCACGGTGCGGCTACAATGTTTACAATGTTCTCAGCAGTAAGAAGAACAGTTCTACGGTTCTTTCACAGACTAAAACACAACACCATGGAGACCTTTTGGCTGCTTACCCGTAATTAAAGACGAGCAGTGTTTGCAGAAGGGGGGGGGGCTGATGAGTCCCGGTAATGGCGGAGTGGCCGGCTGACCTTTGACCCAGGGGTCGTGGCCCGCGGTGACAGACGCTCCCAGAAAATTGATGATAAAAAAAGGCAATAGAGTCTGTAATAAAAGCGAGCAGCCGCCGTCACCAAATAATCACACGACAGCCTCTTTGTCAAATAATGACGCTTTGTTTCAGGTATTAACAGTTTACAGGACTATATGTCCGATCACGCCTGCGCACTAGGACGTGTTGGAGTTGCGTTTGTGGTTTTATGTAAAGTAGGAAATGATTTATCAAAAGCTGCATGTTCGTCTCTTTTTGGTTTTATTCAAACTTATTTTTTAGGCCTTAACTGACTTTTTGCAGTTAATAATTTCAGGTGGCAGCAAATCGTTTATAATTTGGGCCTGGAGGGATTTTAAAACTGCTGTGATGTTCAGTGACACAGGTGATGTGCTGCAGATATTAAACTGATAATTATTCATCAGTTCAAATGAAAGTCAAACGGTGAAGCTTCAGATGGAAAATCGATTCATGACAAACGGACATTTGAAAACTTTGCCCGTTTTCAGGCACAATGACGATTTTTCTCTCCCCCCTAGATCTCAGTCTTAAGTCTCTAACTTTATTCACAAAACAACATTTAAATAAATACAGTTAAGCCTAATGAATAATACTTAAATATATTTTCATTTATGCAAATAAGGAATGAACTAAATATCAGAACATGCGAGTGAAACACCTTCCTTGATATACCTGATCTATTATATATCGATATTTCTGGCATCTTTTTGATAATTTATTCACTCATTTGTTCATTTCGTTTACGTCTACTTTGCTGCTTTTATTGAATTTTTTTTTCTCTCCGATCTTAAATATTTTTCAGGGACAAATAATCGAACCACTTCCTGTTCTTCCGGCGCGTCGCGACAGGCCATTTACATTCGATGCATAAATAAAAAAAAATCAATAAAAATAAATACAAATACGTGCAAAATGACCAGAAACTGTGTGTAATATTGTTACTTGTCATTTATATTATTGATTTTAGCGAAAACGACGCTTCCCCTGCAGACTGAGGCTCATTTGCATATAAGCAAAAATATTTGAATTTCTGAATAAGCGTGAAACTTATTGAATTTTCTTTCAATTTCACAACAGCAGGCTCATTTTTACATCCTAAACGAAAAAATAATAACCTACTTAAAATACCAGATTTAGCAAATGATTATAAAAAATACATAAACACAATTTTATAGAGAAAAAAAATCTCATTCTCCATAATGACTTCAGAGAGCAGATGGATGTGCAACAAACTGCTCTAAATGCACAGTTTCTGATTTGCTTGAATTCAGACAAACATGAAAACATGCAACAGTAAAAAAAAACCTGCTGCATTTTTCTTCATTTATCATCAGAAAATCAGATTACACCAAAAAACACGTAATTATATGTTGATAGGACAGCCTTGATTGAATAAAAGCATATTAGAATAATATAAATTGGGCACATTTATTTTCATTTTCATTCATAAATAGCTGAAGTGACCCTCGGGAGTAAAAGGATTTGCAGGAAAAAGGCCTGAAGGTAAATTCAAACATTAAATAACCTGAAGAGCATTTCGACAATAATATTAAATATCATGAACTGATATGAGCTGCCTTATATTTTAAGGGAATTAGTATCTAAAAAAAAGTGTGTGCAGGCGTGCAAAGTGTGTGTGGCAATGAAGTGATCACTGTGTAATGTATCGATCGAGAATTGGGTGCATCAGATGGATCAATGGCTCATACAGCGCCAATGTGTGTGTGTGTGTGTGTTCATGCGGGGGTTCAGATGGGCAGCAGATTTTCGGACAGAGTGTGTTTACCCACCAACTCAAGATCAGGGTAAAAATCCCATTGATCTGTGTGTGTGTGTGTGTGTGTGTGTGTGTGTGTTCACATCCCTGACCGATAGGATTTCCATTAATTTACCTGCAGCCTCGGAGTTTTCGGAGGAAAAAGCAAACATAATGTCACGGACAGATCTCTGTCTGCAGGATGAGCCTCAGAAAGAAAAAGAAAAAAAAACAGTGAAGAGGGATAAAAAAGAAAAAGAAAAAAAGGAGGCTTTTGTTTGATGTCAACTGCTGTCAAGTTTGAGCACGCGTGTGTGTGTGTGTTTTCAAGAGATAGAAAAATCTGGATCATAAAACAAAGTGATGGCAGAGCTCGTAGAAAGGAAGCAGCATCACTCGTTTCCTCTCATTTTAGTGCAAGAAGCAAAAAAAAAAAAAAAGAGGAGGGGCATCTTTTCTCTACTTTCTTCCCTCCTTCCTTCCATCTCCCCTCCTCGTCTCTCCAACCTGCAGGGTGCCCCCCCACCCCACCAACCTCCATCCAACAACCCTCCCTCCTTTTAATTGATTTCTCATAATTAACTCAGTGTGTTCATCGATTTCCCACCGACCGCCCAGCACCGCCTCGAGATCGGCAACCTCATTATTTCCACATTAACCCGAATAATCCCGAATAAATACCGAGCACATTCAATAACAATTAGGGCCGGACAGCACTAAATATAACCCAGTTTTCCCCTCACAGGACCCGGGTCACCCTGAGGAGAGGAGGGGGAAACTATCTGAGCTTCAAGGTGGTGGAAAAAGGAGAAAGAGAACTAACTCCTTCAGTCTTCATATGAAAGATGCTGCAGATTTAGAGGCACAGAAATCTTGAAATCAGTGACATCAAAAAAAATAAAATAAAAAGCCCAGTTTGTGACCATTTAATCACTTAACCTCATTAAAGACTGTTACACACCAGCTCAGCCAATTAAAAGGCCTGCTGTGCTCATGGTCAGTGTGAGAGATGCTGCATCCCTCTGTCAGGTTCAGTGGCTCCGTGAGAGGAGGAGGAGGAGGAGGAGGAGGTCAAACAAGCCTGCAGGCTGCAGTTCACCCAGCACACATGCAGCTCCTGAAAAATACAAATTATGGAACATTTAAAAGAAAAAGCCATGAAATAAACAGGTCTGCAGCATCATCATCATCTTGTAAAGAATATTGGTTGTTTTTTTGGGGAAGTATTTACATCTGGTTTGAATGTTAAAGTGGTGAACTCCCAGTTTTTTCTGCACATTTGCAGGATTTGTCAACTTTTAGAAACAAGGCTGCTGATAAATTATAAAACCTGACAACAACTCATTTCACTTTCCCCCCCTCTTTTTCTAACAAACAAAAAGACTGAACATGAGCCTTGTGATCAAATCCGGCACATTCATATCACATTTATGTGCCTTGTCCCTGATGAATAAATTAATAAAGCAAAGTACTTTCTTGGTTGACAAAAACAAAAAAAATCTCACCTGAAAGTCCATGGAGCTTCTGATCATATTGCAAAATCTTCCTCAGGAGATGGAGCGTTAACCAGTTTAATGCACAAAACTTCACTTATTTAGACAGTAAAAATACAGTTAATCAAATAAAAACTCACTAAAGTTTAGTTAAATATGTGGTGCATGTACAGAAGCTTATACTGAGCCTGCAAAGCCATTTCTCTGTGTTTTATATGTATATATATATATATATATATATATATATATATATATATATATATATACATATAAAACTACAAAGTAAAACAGAATTTATCAGACAACACATGATCACAGAGCAGAAAAATCATCAGAAACTTGACAAAATTAGAAGAAAGCAGATGAAAGAGGAGCGGACAGAGTGTAATTGAAGAAGATATAATAGAGTAGAGTAGAATAGAGGTGTGGTGGAGGGGAGGAGGGGGGGGCGAGCAGGAAGGACAGAAAACAGAAAGCAAAGGAGGGAGGGAGGGAGGCGGGTGATGGTGTTGGTCACGGGGGGTTAAAAGAAGGAGGCGTCCTAAGCTGGTGAATTAAACGCTGTGAGGCCCTGTGTCCTCGGCACGTGCAACTGGGCCCCGAGAATAAAAGGAGCCCCTGCCCATCTGGCTTTTTAGAGGCAGGAAGAAAGAGGAGAGAGAGGAGAGGGAGAGGCCGGGAGACATAGACAGCAAGCAGGTGAGGGAGGGGAAAAAAGATATATATATATAGAGAGAGAGAGAGAGGGGGGGCCTGTGTTGGAGAGAGAGCGTGCATTAACACAGCCGGGCGTTTAGGGCGCTTGATTCCTCTGGGGTCACCGGCAAAAAAAAAAAAAAAAAAGGCTCTCATTGTAATGTAAGGTGCTTTTGAGTGCTGAAAGGGTTGGGGTCGGAGAGAGAGAGCAGGTGAAAGGGTGGGGGGGGGGGCAAAAAATATGAGGCAGGGGAGGACGAGGGTGTCAGAGAAGGAGGAGGCCAAAATGTGTCAAAGAGTCAGAGGAAAGTGAGAGATGTTAGTTTGTGTGGAGGAAAAAAAAAACATTTAGAAATCACTTTTAATGAACTGTGTCAAATTGTGTGTGTGTGTGTGTGTGTGTGTGGGCAGGGAGGTATTCAGAAACGGCGTCAATAAAACACACTCCCCTTTAATCTATACATGTCCTTCAGAGGATTTTTCTATACCTTCACAGTGTCTCTAACACTCACTCACACACACACACACACACACACACACCCTTACCTCTCCTGCACTCGGCATCTTAGCTGTTTCCATGGCGACGGAGTTGAGACTGCAACCAGAAAAGGGGGGCGTGTGTGTGTATGTGTGTGTGTGTGTGTGTGGACAGCAGCAGCAGCAGGTGATGAGGCTCAGCTCATGGCAGACAGAGCTTCAGCATCTGGGAAAGTGATTTCTTTCCTGTCTAATAAAAGTTATATTAAGGTCACAGAAACAAGGAAAAAAACAAAAACACAACAACTCTGTAACCATCATTAAAGGATAAAACAGGCCTCAGCAGGAAAGGGGAAAAATGAACTGGACAAGTATAAGGAGTAAAGAAGTAAACAAAAGTGAAACAGAATATTTTTCATATCAGCAAAACACATTTGGAGGTGTCCTGTTGGATTTTTAAAGTGCCTGAATCACAAAACGAAGCACAGTTTCTCAAATTTACTTAATTCGCCACATCTATAGTAACATTTAAACAAATCAAAGACCATTTTAATCATTTGAATTAATCTGTGCTGCAGATAAAAAGGCTTTAAGGCTAGATCGACTCTTAATTTCTTTATCTGACTGAGGGACTGAGGGAAGACAAAGATGTTACACAACAATAAAACATATAACATAGATGAGTGTTTTTCTTCCCTTTAATGAGCGTCATGTTCTTTGACACAAGGTGGCACATTTAGTCACATCACCCAAGACTTAAGTGACATTAAAATACTTCTCCCAAAGGTGTAAAGATTCATATGTGTGTGCATTTTGGTGTTGGATTTTAATATTGCTGTTCTCCTTATATCACATGAACTCCCGTTAGTGGTCACCTTCACCACCATGAGCCCTGATTACAGCAATAATCCAATGTGATCACACACATTTACCTGAAAGTGAATTAAGTTTTAAAACTAAAAATGAACAGTACTATGGAAACCAGATTACTTTTAATGATAAATAAACAGGTTAAATAAAAGCAAAGATTTTCCACATTGGATTCGGGGTCAAATCTTCATGTTTTTAAATCTCCACGCAGAAAATGTGAAAAATAAACTAAATAAAAAAAATTTCACAACGTTTTACAGACTAACATCCTGCCCAGGCCTCCTTCATTGGATTATTTTGAGTGTAATCTGTCATGTGTGTCAATATAATCACAGTGATTCCCCCATATTTTCACACAAACACTCCTCTTGTAGGGATTAATCACCAACCCGCATCAGAAAGTGGCGTCAGATTAAAAAATCCGTGTTTGCATATGAGCGGCTTTATCTGTGCGCTTTCACCCCCCCCACCTCCTCCCACCACCTCCTGTGGGCTGAAACTTCCCGTAAAGAGCCGAGATGAGGAAACGAGAGGAAAGCAAGAAGCATGAATCCCCGAAGAGAATCAGCACCAAAAGAGCAGTGAGATAAATAGAAAAACGACGCTTTTTAAAAAACATCCGCAGCAGATTATAATCCGGGAGCAGCTCATGGGGCAGGTGGAGATCCTTATAAATGAGGAGGGAGTCTTTCAGATGGTCTATCATAATGACCTGAGGTACTGTGATTTTCATTTGAGCTTTCAGGAAGTGTTTGTAGCCGCTTATTTTCTATATTTTCTATATCAAATGTATCGATTATTAAAAATATATATAATAATATGTATTTGATTTATTGCGCAATGCATCATAATGGCACATCAGACTCCTCCTGCAGATCCGGAGTGTATTGGAGAGCTGTGAAATAATAAAATAAAATAAAGGCCTGGTTGATGGTGAAAGTGCTGATCGGGATCTTCGTGCAGAGTTCTGCTGAAGCAGCTGCGGCCGGAGAGCTCGGAGCGCCCCCGCGCGGTCAGATGGGCGAACTACAGGAGTCCGCCCGGACAGGAGGAGGAGGAGGAGGAGAGGTTCAACCGAGCCATGAAGATCTGCTTCCTCATCGCCGTCACCTGGACCGTCATCAGGTAAACGGATCCACTTGTTGTTCACTCTGAGGCTCATGAGCTGTTTTATTTATTTTTTTTTTTATACGAATAAAAAAATCTATGAGGGCAAAAAAGGCAAATATTTGAATTGAATGAAGGTATGAGCCAGGACAATTAATTTAGTCAATTCTTTAAAAAAAATCCACATTATGAAAACCTGTAACTGTTTTGTGGATTGGTCATTAATTGTTTGGTCTGTGAATTGTCAAAAGCAGTAAAAAAAAAAAAAGCCTGATTAGTGAGCTGACGGGGTCCAGATGCTGATTTTCAAAATCACAAAATCACAAAAATACTCACTTTATAATCACAGAAAACCAAAAAAAGAAAATCTTCACATTTGAGGGGCTGGAAACTCAGATTGTTTGTCATTTTTTGCCTGGAACAATTCTCCATCATCAATATTGTTATTATCTCTTTTTGAATGATAAATCAATTGATCGATTTATTGCTCCAACTTTACTGCTTATAAAGTGACTGATGAAGACGACCTTATTGATAAGTTATCTTAGCAGTCGGGTACATTAGAATACAATAAAATACAACAGAATAAGATCAAATAAAACAAAATAAAATAAAGTAAGATTCTGTAGAAGTACACTGGGCGTCCAATACATGTTCAGAAAAGGTAAAATCAATAAATCTGCAGCTTTAATCAGCTTTAATCTAATCAATCTGTGCATTACATGTGACAAATAAACTTCTAATCTGTTTCTTCTTCTCTTCCCAGCATAATATTTTATGAGCACATTTTGGGTGAGTATTGAGCGTTTTAGATAGACCTTCAGATTTCAACCTGCTGCTGTTAGATGATTTATTTTCAAAAAGGATGAACGTAAATGTGCCCCATCTTCCTGCAGGATTTTACACACAGAGTCAGATCATGTGGAAGGAGATCATAATGCTGGTGATGCTCGGTGAGTTTTTTTTTTTTTTGCTGTTGTTTTACTCTGTTTACACGAGCATTTGTATTTATATCAAAGTTTTCTCAAACACACACACACACACACACACAGAGCAAGAGGCCACGGTGACAGTGAAATGTGTCTGAAATCAGTCACACAGATGTGGTCGTCCAAGCCAAGCTGCACAGGGACTGCGTGATAACCCTGCAGTGGTAACGCAGGATATTGGAGGGGAAGGGGCCGAGGGGGTCTGCGGAGCCCAGAGATTGGCTTTGCACGGACGCCTTGTGACTTTAAGATCCTATTTGGTCCACTGGCTTAAAATCTAAAAAAAGGAAATCTCGGTACTAAGGTGCTTTTGACCAGATAAGTCGAGCTGGATGTGAATTTGTATTCTGAAGCACGGGCGGGCGACGTTTTTCGCCTCTCTAAACACTGAAGTGTCCCCTGTTACATTTAACACAATAGAGCAGAGGCTGAAAACTGGCACGATATCATAAACACCTGCACAGACCTGCATTTTGACCCTTGTGCAGCTTTGAAAGTGTCTTTCTTTGTTAAAAATGCATAAAGTTTTTCTGCAGATTCAAATTTATTACCTAAAGATTTTATTAAATTGGCCTTTGTTAATAAGGCCTTTGTTTTTCTTTCCCACACTGCTGCATAAATAGGGTGTGTTGGCTGACAGGTATGAAGCACATTATTCACCCTGAAATTACTAAAATTGCACACACACATCTCTGTTATCTCAGCAAATACAACATTTTTTGGGCATATTGCATTTTAGTGTATAAATAAGTTGAAAAACAGCAGAGCTTTTGTGCCCATCTCACCAGTCTTTAAAAGAATAACTTGCTGTATCACACAGCTACATGTGTGTGTGCTTTGCTTTAAACTCTGCCGATGTGGCGTCTCGAGGTCAGAGAGTCTCACCTCGGACTCTTCTTTATGTTTCCTGCAGCCCCCGTCGTTGCAGTCACTGTGTTCGTGCTGGCCAAGAGCGTCGGCCCACCGCCGGTGAGGAGAAAAGAAGTGCAAACAACCTCAGCTCTCGTCCAGCAGGTTTAATTAAACACGACGTGACTGTAAACACGAGTTGGGGGGTTTGTCGCTTTGCAGTGAAGACAGACTTTATGCGTGTTGCTCCTTTATGACTGAGAGAGGAGCTGAAAACGTCAAGTAAGATGGCCTAAGCGTGTCTCCATTTGTGGAATTTGCACTTCATGTGATGTTTGGGCACATCCGCTACTGGTTTTATATTACATTTTCACCTGTGTTGCCTTTTACACTTTAAGGATGTGTGTGTTGTTACTCTAAAAAAAAAAAAAAAAAAAAAAAAGGTATTCAACCCATCATTCATTTGGGATTTTCCCTCGGTAACAAACACTCAGGATGTTTGTGTGGCTTTTTAAAACCAATAAATGACTAAATCAACGATACTGATGTTTTTCTGCCCATGAAACAACAAAAAGACTGCACGTTTGATAAAAGAGGTGATGTACAGAACCAGAAATATCTAAAAATATAAAAAATAAATGGTATATTTTTTAGAAAAAGTTCATCTTTTGTGATACGTAACAATGCATGTTAGAAACAGGGAACAAGAGAAAGAGCCAGATCGTTCTGTGGAGCATGTTTAGTGAATATATTTCTGTAACACATGATTAACTCATAAGTGTGACATAAAGACGCATTAGATGTGTGAGCATCAAAACAAAATTCAAAGAAAAATAAAATGTAATAATCTGCAGTAAGTCTGAGTTGATTTATTTCATCATAAACTATCAGAGCAGGCCAGAAAAACATGTCGACAGAGTGTGTGTGTGTGTGTGTAATGTACATAAATGTCACATGAAATAAAATAAAGAAAAGCTGCTAAAGTCGTTGTTGTATGTTTTATTACAGTATATTCAATA
This sequence comes from Scortum barcoo, assembly GCA_023238725.1. Classification (NCBI taxonomy): domain Eukaryota; kingdom Metazoa; phylum Chordata; class Actinopteri; order Centrarchiformes; family Terapontidae; genus Scortum; species Scortum barcoo. The sequence goes on from CM041548.1 coordinate 20,104,868, forward strand.
TGTTGTTTATTAGCTTTCCACCTATATGTTTTCTAAGATGTGCATGTGTGTGTTTAGGTGTGTATGTCTCTCTGAAACACAGATATGATGTCACACGTTAAAAGATTTGATGCGTTCCTTCTCCTTGTTTGCTTTAATCTTCATTTACACGTCTGTTTGTAACGCAAAGTCTTCTTATTAAAGTTTATTTCTGAATAAAGAAACGAGTGGAGCGGACTTGAATCGAGCTGGCGTTAAACTGATTCATATATTACTGTGACACACACACACACACACACACAGAGGAAGAGGGAGACACAGATGGAGGGAGAGAGACAGCGACTGCATACAACACCATTCATTATTAACACACCCAATATAGCTGGACTGGACACCTCTCTCTCCTCCACCCGCCTGCTCCCCTCCCTTCCTATACACACACACACACACACACACACACACACACACACAGGAAGAGAGCCCTCCAGGACCCTCCCCCTGACCCTGCGACCTAGGCGCCATGGCAACCCTCTGACCCATCCTGCTGTTGCTGTGGTAACAACCTTGGAGCATGTCTGACCACTGCCCCCCTCCCACACCCCCACTCTTCCCCAACACACAGACACACACACACACACACACACACACACTCTCTCCCTATAGCCCTACAGCCGCCCCCCTCCTCCTGCTCCACGCCGAGCCGAGGCAAACCGATCGATCGATTTCTATCACACAGAACAGTGGAGCGAGAGAGAGGAGGCCACGGGCCAGCCAGATTACTGGGAGGGAGGGAGGTGGAGAGGATGGGGAGGAGGAGGGGGGGGTTGGTTGACAAAAAGAGAGCCAGTGTGTGTGTGTGTGTGTGTGTGTCAGAGTCAGAGGAAACGAAAAGAAAAGGGTTTTAGGGAAGGTAGGAGATGTGTGTGTCGGGGAGGTGTGCAAAAAGGGGTTTTAGCGTGCGGGCAGTGTGTAATCGGGTAGGAGATTGAGAGAAGGTGTGTGTGTGTGTGTGTGTGTGTGTGATTTGGAAGAAAGAGGTAGTAGTAGGTGGGGGCTGAGAGAGTAAATGGGTAGAAGATTGAGAGAAGGTGTGTGTGTGTGTGTCAGAGGAAAGGTGTTTTAGTGTGGTTGTTATGGTAGATAAGAAAGAGTGGTGTGTGTGTGTGTATGTGTGTGAGCATCATTATGAGTCGAGTGGAGCTGCACCGCTATAAGGCATCTCCTCTCTTTTTTTATTCTAACAGATGTGTGTTAGTGGATACCTGTCTGTCTGTGTGTGTGTCCTTATGAATTGAATACTCTTATTCGAGTGCCACACACACCCGAGGGTGTCCGGCCCACACGGGCTTACAACACACCACTTACAAACACAAGAAAAGAGAGAAAGGACGAGCACAAGATAATATATCCGTCTGTAAAAAAAGAGCCTGTATTTAACACGTATGTTGATGGGAAGGCTTTGAAACACCTGATGTATCTGTACACTTACATCAGTGGTGGAAGAAGTGTTCAGATCCTTTGCCTGAGTGAAAGTAGAAATGCTAAAATGAAATAAGACTCTATTACAAATTCAAGTCTTCAAATCTGACTTAAGTAAAAGTACATAAAGCAAAAATCGTTAAGGTAAAGTGAAATACTTATTGGGTGCAAACATGTATATGTTAGGACAAAAGAGGAAGATAAAGGGAATAAGGAGATAACAACTTTGTTTTTTTGAGCACCCATTTTATTAATACAGCCTACAGTAGTATTATTTTTGTGTAACCTTGATTATTTAGCTAAATGGATTTAGAAAACTTCAGTGTTAAAAGTGTAAAACAGGGTGTTAAATGGGGAATACTTATTTTTAATATAGTTTTAATGTGTGTTTCTTTTACATTGCTGTTGTTGCTCTGGAGCAAAATGTGTATTTATGAGGTATTCTTAAGATTTTAAAATTAAATAGTGGGCGATAAAGTTAAGTTTTTCCACTGTTTATCTACCTTTTCCCTGTAACTATACTGTAGCTACAGGGTGTGTTAAATTTATATAATTGACAAAGACATAGTTGTTGTGAAAGGACATATATAAAGCAAACGATTAATAATTAAAAATCTACATTTGTCCCTCCTGTCTTCCACACGTATTTCACTCTTAACCTCGTCTGAATCACTCAGATGACTCTTTCTGTCTTCTGGGAGCCGAGCGGATGTTTTCAGTTTCCAGAGGATCCAAATCTCAGCTGAGCACAAAGAGACGTCTGTACTGTCGTCACGTTCAGGCTGCCACATAGCTCTGAATAATAAATTCGCTTCATGACATAATATATTCTATTTAGTATTTCCTCTGACCTTTTCTCTTAATAAGTTTCTTTTGTAATTTTGTTTTTCAACTGTCTAAAAATAGCATAGCAAACAACAGCATAAGTCAGTTTACTTTTGTCTTTAAGAAATAACTCCTATGATTGTGAATAGTTATCAGTTATTATTTTAATTCCAGTAAAATGTTAAAATACACTTTAGTATAGTACAGTATATCTGGTATTTGTTTAGTATCTTAGTATTGATGGCACAGACAGACAGGTTAAGTTACCTTTTCCACACATGACACCTGTCTGCCTAACTTCACTTCACTTCATACTGACAGTTTTTCCATATAAATGTTTAAATGTCCTCAATAGGATTTTTTTTATTGTTTTATATGTTTTACTGTACATGAAGTACATACACATTCTGTATATATGAATTACAGTGACCAGCCACTATCCAAAGAGACAGCCCACACTACACACTACATATTCATATTATAACTTGGTGGTAATTCAACAGGAGGATAATGTGTCTGTGTGTTGGAGGTGCGGTTAGCTGTAGTTAATGGGCGACAGGAGAAAATCAGAAAAGGTTGCATGAAACTCCAAAGAGAAAGAAACAGAGGACAGAAACACAATGAACTCACAAAAGAGGTGACCTATATCCCTGGGTTAGAAGGGTGTGTGTGTGTGTGTGTGTGTGTGTCAAGTGGTCAGGAGCACTCATTTGCTCTGTGAGCCTTGTAATAGTATTCATGGAACATGGACACCGTCGCTCTCAGTCACTGTGTGTGCGTGTGTGTGTGTGTATATAAAGACTCATCCGTTCACAAGTAGAGGGAAGAAACTATCGAACCAAAACCGAGTCACGGGCTGCTTCTGATGCTGGGATTTTCTAAAGGTACTTAGCTGCAACTAATTTTCAAACTGATCAATTTGTCTTCATGAATGAGATCAAAGTGTGAGCGAGATACATTCAATATAACTGAATAAACTGATTATTACAGTCGTTTAAATAACTAAAATAGTGTAAATTATCAAAGGTCTAACGTGATGATCTTATTAAAAGGTTTTATTGTGTTACAGATGTTTAAATTAATACGATTCTTTTGCACATTAAATAGAGCTGTGCTGGGATAATTAATATTCATGTTGTTTGTCATTTATGTCAACTGACGTTACAGAGCAATTAAACTGAACATGTTTCACACAAAGCGCTTCATTAAAACTGTAAATGCAAAAATAATAAAGACAGAAAATCCAGTCATTATAATTAAGGTAAGCAAGAAAGGTGAAAAGATTATTTGCGATGTGTTGAAGTATTTTGTGTTATTTTGACTATTAATGTATGTCATTCACATTAATGAGGGTTTATTTATACGCGTTTAGAGGTTTAACTACTTCAGAAGCAGCAGCACCACTGACGTTCCTGTCTTATTATTTCTTATATTAGCAAACCACTCAGGATCAGTGCTGATGATTTTTATGCTCGTCTAGATACACTGGGCGCTCATGTTGGCCCGACACTGCAGGGTTTTTATTGTCACTTGAGGTAAAAGGAGCTACTGCTGCTGCATCAGACGGTTATCCTCAATTTTCACATAAATCTAAAGTTACACACATTTATAAGTTGTTATAAAAGGTCTAATTTAAAAGTCTTAACCTTTTCATACATTGATAATTTAGAACCATGAGCCATCTTCTTAAAGTTAACTTACTTGAGTCAGAAAAATGGGCAGGGTGGGAAATTAACCTTAATTATTCTTAATTATTCTTTCAAGTGGTGGATTATAAAAAAGCCATGAGCCATTTTAACAGTTTTCCAAGCTGAGCAGGGAGACGTACCTGCAGATAACGGCGGCAAAAAGGATCTGCAACGCTGGGTGTTTCAGCCTGTGTTACATGACGACGTCCTCTGTGTGTCTTTACCCGTGTTGTGTCACCCCGACTTCTGGTTCATTTAAGAAACACACACGTTTCTCCGGCGGCTGTGGGCTTTAATTTCTCTCGAGACACCACACGGGCTTCGTAGCGGAAATATACGAGACGCAGCGCTCTCATGCTGACAAAAAATAAAGTCTATTTGTATTATAAAGAGGAAAAACATCATCTGTTGATAGTGTAGAGACTGTTACTAGATAAAGAAGTGAACAGGCCATGATAAAGCAGGGTTCACATTCAAATAGTAGCCCAGGTAAACTTCATTCTTGGCCTTTCAAGCAGTAGCTCACTAGACTATTTCACCACGAGGTTCGTGTCATAACTGTTTTGGTGTTTCTGATCATATTGCATGTTCTTCTTCAGCAGGAGTGGCCCACTCATCATGCAATTCAATTTCTTTCTGAGCACTTTAAGGACTTTTCATCCATCTTGGCTTCAGTGGTTGAGACTTAAAGTTCATTGTTGAGCTCTGAACAACCAAAAAATCAGTTTTATTTCCATTAATTGTCTCACAGCATCTTCATAGGCACTTGTCAAGTCAAGGTTTTAGCCAAGATTTCAAAAACTGGCAAAGAAATGTTGATGTATAAATCTTAAAACAATGAAAAGTAGTTCCTCCTTTTAATGAACCTTTTACTGAGAATTATCACCTGAGTCTGAAGCTCCTCTCTGCCTTTACAGAGCTTTACAGTGAGTTTCATCTCGTTGTTTCGCTCATAAATTTACCGCTGTCATTCACTCTCTCTGCTCTCATAGCGTCGTATTCAGCTGCAGCACTTCACAGATAAAAAGCTATAAAAACTCCACTGTACACTCTACTGAAAATGGTGGAGCATTGAGCAGTTAAAGAGCTGGATATATCCCCTCAGGAGGCTTTGGAGACCAAAAAATGCTACAAGAGAGTGAATATCGGTCTTACATTCATCAGGTGGACACCAACACGACTCTTAATCTGTAATAATGTTTTTTTCTGGATGTGTAAAACAAGCAGCTGATTGCTAACAAGTTCATCATATCAACTTTAAAGGTGATGAATCTACTTGGACCTTAATGTGAGAAGGTCAACTACAACGTTTATGTTCCTGAAAATGTAAATCTGATACCTGTTAGGAGTCGATGAAGTCCTCATGTGAGTGTTGAACTGATGGATGCTGCGTTAATGAGATCAGTCGACCGTTATAGACCCGAATGCATCTCAGACAAAGATGGTTCTTCTGTCTCGCTTCGTACAACTTCCTCTTCCAACAACTGCAGCCACAAAATCTCTACAAACTTCACGATAAACCTTCAAACACGTGATTCCCTTTGACCGGATGAAACTCTTAAGGTGGAAAACAGACGACTTCACACTACTGCCACGAGTAAGAGTTGGTCACAGCATTTATTTCCATTTTCTGACAAAACTCCACACAAAAACAAACTCGAGACCAAGCTGAAAAAAGAGAGATCCTTCTATTTTATTTCATTTTCTTACTTTTTTTGTTGTTGGTTTTTTTTTTTTTTTTTTTGCTGCTGTTTTGCAAGTTAAGGTACAGTGCCTTATTTCCATATTTCCACTGATTTAAATAATGAAATTGGAGAGAAATCTCTTTTTCCGAGGACACAGAAAGATTGTATTTTTTCTTTTTTTAACAGGGGTGATGCTGGGTGGGTGGATTGCGTGGCGGGTGGGAGAATAAGACAGGGGAGGGGGCTTGGGGGGGGGGGGTTCAGGCAGTGAGAGTGGGTGGGAGGTTTACGAGGACGGAGGAGGGTTTCGCACGGTGTTCACAAACAGACAAACAGGGGACAGATAGACAGGCAGGGTGAGGAGGAAGTGGAGGAGGGAGGAGTACATTTACTGCACCACCCCCCGCCCCCCCACCAACAACCCCAAGAGAAGAAGGAGTGGAGGGAGAGACGGTGTGCTTTGTCATGTCCGAATGAAAACAAGCAGACCCACTCCGAACTTTAAAAAAAAAGAAAAAAGAAAGCTTTTACGAACAATTTTGTTTTTTAAAAAACACCCAGTTGTCTATTAGAAAACAACAACAACACAAGCAGAAAATAACACATGGGGAGGAGCGAGGGAGGGAAGGAGCGAGGGAGGGAGGAGACGGATAAGGAGGGAAGAAGTCATCGGAGGGGACCTTTTTTATTCACACTGTTGAGGGCGTGAGCGAGCGAGTGCTTAAGTTTTATGGTGAGATCGATTCTTTCTCGATAGGGGGGACGGAGAAGAGAAGAGGAGTGAGGACGGCAGTAGAAGATTGGCAGTGAGCAAGAAGAAATAGAAAGAGAGAGAGAAGGAGGAGAGGAGGGGGACGGTTGGCGAATGGCAGGAAATGGCAGTGATTACAGAGCTGGATCTGGGTGGCTCGTAGGGAAACTTAAAAAAAAAAAGAAAAAAGAAACCGACGCCACCCACCCGCTCATATCGCCAGTCAGGAGTCTAGACGGGAGCTGCCGTGTTGTAGTTCTGCTTGGCAACAGTGATCGCAGTGAGAACAGTCAGGTTTTTCTTTTTTTCGTCTTTATTCCTGTCATCGTGTTCTGTATTTTTATTTTTTTTTGTTTTGTTTTCTTTGAGTACACGCATGAAGCTAACGGTGCGGTAAGAAGCTTCGGCACAACAGTGTTACTGGCAGATTAGTGCTGTGAAGACTTTGGACAGAAAAGAAAAAGACAAAACAGGGGACAGAGGGAAAGAGAGAGAGAGGACGGGGAAGATTCGCCAACCCCCCCCATCCTCTCCTCCTCCTCCTCCGTCGTTGGTCCTCTCGTCGTCTTGGCGTTTTGATTTTTTTTTTTTTCTTTCGGGAGATGAGCATGGAGGGGATGAAGGGGAGGGAGAGGAGGCGGGGGAGGAAGGAGGCGTAAACATAGTTTTCTTGTAGAGTTTGAGTACGTTGACAGGAAGGGAGGGCTGGATGGAAAGGGGAGAGAGAGAGAAAGAGAGACAGAGAAGAAGGGGTGAGCTCAGGGGAGGACGGGGCGAGAAGTAAATGATGCCTTGATAATTTAATAGTACGTCTCTTTTTCCACCCAGCCTGTAGAGACGCAGAGGAGAGAAAAAGAGGGAAACAAGAAAACAGAGGAAGAGAGCAGAGTTACTTTTCAAATTAGGACTTCATTTCACACCCTGTTCTAAAAAGCTCCAACCTGATTCAGTTTTGCTAAAAAATATAATTACAACTCATGTTTTTCCATTAAATCTTATGCTCTTCTTTCTTTTCACCCTTTAAAGATCCATACTGGCATGTAATTAAAAATCAATGCAATATTAAGCCTGAGGAGGTCAATGAAACTCTATTTTGTCTCTAATCTCTTTTGTAAATATTTAAAAGTGAACAACTTCCTGTATTTCTTTTCTATTTTTTCTTGTTCAGAAAAAAAATCATACACAGCTTGTTCCCTGACCTGTGAATGACAGTACTATGCAGCTGAAACAGTGCATGTCTACAGTGAGTGTGTGTGTGTGTGTGTGTGTGTGTGTGTGTGTGTGTGTCATCTTACCTCCCGGGTTTCATGGCGAAGGATGAGTTTTCGGATCTCATCGTAAACAAAGATGAGGAAACTGTACTGCACGGAACGCACAGAACCACCAGCTGGGCCTGAAGGAGAACAGAGGGAAAGATCACAATAAGTACTCATTAAGCACTGATTTTCAAAATAAAGGTAGACTTCAATCAAAATAGGACACAGGGAGGCTGTAATATTACCGTAAAATGAACACTATCTTTCGCAAATCAGTGTAATCACGGTGCTGTCATGTTGTGTTTCTGCTCGTTCTCTTCGTGGATCTGGGATGTCACTTACTTGAGCGGATACATCCGTAGTGCCACGTCCATGCCGGGGCAGTAGGACAGGAAAGCAGCCAGAGCTGTTTCCTCAAACAGGCCAAAGATCAAAATCTTGTTCCTGTCAGATAATATTTGCAGAAATTAAAAGGAGTTAATGACAGCACATAGATGGTAAGTGATGTAAAGAGAATGAAGAAATGCTAAATAAAAGATAGTGAGGCAAAGAAATCTCCCCAGCTGCTAAAAAGACTTTTTTGTGCTCTTCTATAAACAATTACTATCAGCGTCTACCTTTGGACCTAAAATGGCTTCAGAGGTGATTTCCTGTGGGAAGGATTTGAGGACAGGTGCAGTAGCATCGACTATCTTGAACTACAAATGCTGCCTGCAGAACAGAGCAGCAAAGTGAGAAGACTGACGTAGTAAGACTCAGAAAATATAGAAGGAAAGAGGGGAACAATCGAACATGTTCCATAAATTGGGACCAGAAATGACAGGTGTATCAGTAAAAACCTGGCTTTCTAGTGGCATCTAGTGGCAGCTTTGGGAAACTGCAACAACTGAAGCAACGACTGGTCGCCACAATGACTCACATTTTTCCGCTGTTTGTCTTCTTGAGATTTCTCAGACAAATTTCATGCTTACACATGGTTTTGTAACTGATACTGTACTTTGGCGAAACATCTGTATACTCTACAGTGATGGAAGAAGTGTTCTAAAGATCCTTTCCTTACATTTCTAGTACTAACACAACAATACAAAAAAATCATTTGAAAGGAAAAAAACTACTTAAGTAAAAGCGCAGACATATTATAAGCAAAATGTGCTTAAAGTATCAAAGAAAAACTACTTACTCTTCGGGAAATAACCCATGCAAGTGATATTTCACTGTATATTACTGTATATATTATTAGATTGTTATACTTATGGCTTAAAAATGACAATATATTGCCCTGAAATGTGGTGGAGAAGAACTATAAAGCAGCAAAAAATGAAAATATTCAAGTAAAGTGCATACATCTCAAAATACAGTACAGCACTTGCAGAATAAATGTACTTAGTTCCTTTCCACCAGTGATATCCTATCTATATATTATTACAATATTTGCTGTATCTACACAACATTGCTACATTAGTTCAAACTGACTGAGGTAGTAGGAGGTACCAGCTTGTTCTTGCACTGTAAGAACAAACTGAAGTAAGCCTGTTTCCTATTCAAAGCTAAAGACAAGGTACAATGTGAATACTGCTGAAGGTTTTTAATGTTAAACAATGAGGTGAGCTAATGAGCTAATCATCAAATTGTCCGACTTACTTCATGCCCTGCTGGAACACAGAGTTACGTCTGGTCTTGCAGATGATGACATCTGCCCACTGCACCACCACGATACTGACGAAGAAGGCTGTGTGACAAGTAAACTCCACAATCTTACGCTGCTCGTAGGTCTGCACAGAGAAAGAGGGGGAGAGAAAACAGGATGTAATGTGTCGCTCTGTCATTTACATCCATAACTTTAGCATTTTAAAAAGATTTATTATATAAAATCAATTGTGAAAGTAAAATTTTGCAAGTAACATGATATAATATGACAACAAACACTGGAGAGATCCCTCTATTGTGAACATGATATCAGGTCTCTCATACCCATTGCTGGCCGTAGCTGTCCTCCAGGTCGTTGTTGGAGCGATCGTCCCAGTTGAGCCGGATGCCGACGAGCACAGACGGCAGGAAACCGTTTTCGGCCATGATGACAAAATAGGCGAAGAACCCGCCAAGAGCTTGGATCATACCTGTAGACACAGACGCAGAGTTTAGACACTTACTGAACAGCTTTATTCAACAAAAGCAAAACCCTTCACATCCATAAGAATCATTCAATATTATGATGGGATGATAAAATGGAAAAAAACTGGAATACACTGTCAAAAGGCCGAAAAATGGCAGAAAGGATGTCCTAATTGACTGGCCACCAATTGGAACTGGGAGGTATCCACAAAAAATTGCTTTAGAAAATAAATTATAAAATTACAAAGACTTTTGATGGTGCTGTTGACTGCGCTGGAATCATGCTGGTATCAAGATGCAGACTGACAGACATTATATTACCATTGTATGGCATGATAGCATTCTACAGAATCAGCTAAAAGAACTTCTGATTATAATTTGGTTGTTTTGTCGGGTCAGTGTGTTATAAAAAAAAAAATCTGTGCAGATTTAGGCCCGGTAAAGGTTGTCAGATTTGATAATGATCACACAAATATCTGTTAATTACAGCACTAATGATTTCCTGGTGATAAAATGCTGCAGTACACACAGCACTGCACCATCCATTTACAGTGTTTACAGTATTGGATGTTAAGTAGCATTCACTCAGCACCTACCAATCTGTCCATAGGCGATGCTGATGAGTCTCTCGTTGACCAGTTTGTCCCTCAGTGGGTTCCTGGGCTGGCGCTTCATGATGTCGCTCTCTGCTGCCTCGTAGGCCAGAGAGATGGCTGGTACCTGACAGAGGAGACAGTCAGTGGATTCGTTAGTGGTTTTCACGGATCTGCAGCTTTCTGTGTTTACAGGGAAATAATCTATTTGTGGGTATATTTAGCTGTGGCGTATTTTAACATGGTGCACTTTCCAAGCCTGAAAAAGTTGGACTGGTCCAACACTGCCACCTAGTGTGCTTTTTCTGTACACACTTTTTAGAAATAACCTTGAACTTCAGAGCAATATTTAAAACTTTGTTTTGTACTGTGATGCTTATTGTATCAAACTGTATGTTAATTTATGGTGGAGGTGGCAGGTAATAAATGTGGGATTTTGTCACAGTTAATGTTTCTATCCAGTCTGTAGGTTGAAAGTGAATGAATATATTTGTTTAGGTCGCATTGTTTGCAGCCGCTGTTTGCAGCTTGTCTTAGAATTTGATCATTTTCATTATTTCAGACTTTGCATAAGTTAAGAAGAGAAAATACTTAATTAATATTGGTGATTTTAATATTTTTAACATTTTCATTAAAATCACCACAGTATGTGTTCAGTACCTTTTTTCCACATCCTATATATTTACACCTTCCATTCTTCCTGTTGTGTTATTTGTGCAGAAAAACTCACTCTTGCTTAACTGAACACCTGCGTGTGTTGCCCCGATGATGATAATTACCAGTCAGTATGGCCACTACGTTGCCACCTGAGCACCTGTCTAACATGAACGTATACAGCTCACATGTTCATGTACAGCTGAGCTTTACTGGTTCACTATGCATGCACGAGTGCTCAAAGATCAAACATGTGTGTAACCGAGCTGTACATGTGGGGCCACCTGTGATTGAAAAAGTGAGTTCACATGTTGGCTTTTGTATTTTTTACTGCCTGGCTGCACATAAACACGTATGTATGTATATGCTTGCTGGAGCGTGTGAGTGCGCCCGGCTACGTGTGTGTGTCCCTCACCATGTCCGTTCCCAGGTCGATGCAGAGGATGGTGATGGTGCCCAGAGGCAGTGGGATGTTGACCAGGATGAAGAACAGGAAGGGGGTGATCTCCGGGATGTTGCTGGTCAGGGTGTACGCGATGGACTTCTTCAGGTTGTCAAAGATCAGACGGCCTGCGAGGAGGAACGTGGCGTGTAAATAAATACAGGCGAAAGCTCAAAAGGCAGAGATGCTGGAAATGCTACTTGATGTGAAGTAGATTCCACACGTCAGTCGAGACCGCTCTCTTTTTAAATACAGAAAACAAATTCATGAATTTATTAACGCAGTATTCATCCATTTTTTCCACTATAGCTTCTATTATTTCTTGTAAAAAAAGACTAAAGAAGACTTATAATATAATATATTTGAATATGTGAATCATAAATTATTTGCATTTGGCAATCGAAATGCAAAAAAAACATTTCCTCTCAAATGGCCTTTTTTCACATCCTTCCTCAATCCCTCCATTTTTTTAAATCTTTCCCTCTTTACAGCCCCTCTCTCTCCTGCTCTCCCTTCTTTCGTTCATCCCTCACCTTCCTCCACTCCGGTGACGATGGAGGCAAAGTTGTCGTCCAGCAGGATCATGTCGGCGGCTTGTTTGGACACGTCGGAGCCTGAGATTCCCATGGCGACGCCGATGTCGGCCTTCTTCAGGGCGGGCGAGTCATTCACACCGTCGCCTGTCACGGCCACGATGGCACCCTGACCGAAAAAAAGGGGCAATTTTTCATCACACACACTTATTAACAGAGGCATATCTACCTTTTAGCTGTGTGCGAATGTAAATGAATGTGTGTGTGTGCGTTGATGTAGATGTACCTGTCTCTGGCAGCCCTCCACGATGATCAGTTTCTGCTGTGGGGAGGTTCTGGCAAAGACAATCTCTGTATGGTTCCTCAGAATATCGTCCATCTGATCCTGACTGAGGTCTTTCAGGTCTGTGCCGTGGATCACACAGGCCTTGGCATCCCTGCACAACACAGACAAAACACTCTAGTACACTTTTGTATACAGAATCATAAAAATTATTTAAATGTGCTGCAAAGTGAAAAGCTACCCTATAAAAAAATGATGGTAAAATCTTCTTTCCTGCTGTTCTGCAGCGATGCAGGTGAGGCTACATGTACATTTCAGTTCCTGCCTTACCTTGGGTTGACTTGGCTGACGGGGATGTTGAGGCGTGCAGCGATGTCTTCCACTGTCTCGTTGCCTTCGGAGATGATGCCCACACCCTTAGCAATGGCCTTGGCTGTGATTGGGTGGTCGCCAGTCACCATAATGACCTGAAATAAAGGAGGAGGAAGAAGATGAGGAGGCAGGAGAGGAAGGAGAAAGATACAAGAGGAAGGAAAGGAAGGAAAAAGATGAGAAGGAGAATAAAACAGGAAGAGAGTTAAACAACATAATTAAGACGCTCATCCAGAAGCCTTCACATTCATGTGGGTGCTACATTCTGCTTTTCCGGTCCTCTAAATGCCCCGATTTGAAAGGTGCCCACCTTGATGCCAGCGGAGCGGCATTTGCCCACGGCGTCGGGCACGGCAGCGCGGGGAGGGTCAATCATGGACATGAGGCCCACGAAGCAAAGGTTGTCTGTCTGGAAGTTGACGTCATCCGTGTCGAATGCAAAACCTTTGGGGTACTTGTCTTCGGGCAGGAACATGTGGCAGAAACCTGGACGAATTAGGAAAGAGGAAACAAGGATGAAGGAATTCTACATGCAGGAATTTGTGCAAAGGATGATACCTTACAATAAGATACATAAAAAACTTCCTTTCTAAGCTCTTGTTCCAAATTGCGACCCCTGTTTCCTTTCCTCTTTCATCCTTACCCAGTACTCTCTCTCCCAGTCCTCCCAGCTCCAGATAAGCATTCTGGAAAGCCTCTTTCAGCTCGTCGTCCATGGGCTGCTCTTTGCCCTGCAGCAGGATGGTGGTGCAGCGGTCGAGGATCCTCTCGGGCGCTCCCTTCATCACCAGCAGGTAGCGGTTGTCGTTTTCATCCTCGCTTTCGTGAATGGAGAGCTGACGGGAACGGATTTCAAGTGTTAGTATTTCAACCACATAAGAACTCTGTAGTGTTTCACCATGTTGCCCATTTTCTACAAATCTTCTTATGTATTATTTATCAGCTGCTTGAGTGAGCCGAGGGGACAAACCTGGTACTTGTTGGTGGAGTTGAAGGGGATCTCGGCTACCTTCTTGTTCTTGTCCCTCATGGCCTTGACGGAGCCGCAGGACAGCTCGATGCACTTCAGCAGGGCCGACTCGGAGGCGTCGCCGGCCACCTCGCGCTTCAGAATGGGCAGAGACTCCTGGCCGGCCTTGAACACGGCGCGGTTGCACAGGGCGGCGATGCGGGCCAAAGACACCCATGTGGTGGAGCTTTTGTCGAAGGAGGAGCCTGGAAGATGATGATGAAAAACAAAAAAGGAGCATTTATCCACAGCCCACTGTTTTCACTCAGGCAAGGCAGCCACCCTCACCCACCTCAACCACACCCTGCACCCTGCTGTTTGCACAGATTTGTACCTTCTGTTCCAGAAACTGAAAGCAAGGAGTAAACTTATATCCCAGCCTGGAAACATTTCACCTTTTCTCATCTGTGGTTTCAAATCAACCACCCATGTAAATGGAAATGAATTGCTAAAGAAGACAAAGGTGACAAAGGTGACCGACCTGCTGGAATCATCTTCTTCTATCTATCAGATCTCCTGAATCTTTGGACTATTATAAGCGGCGTCTTCCCTTTATATGTAAGCTTTTTCATACTCTCACCATCCACGTCTTTTGTACTGGGTTATTCACTTGATCTGTCTTTCATCGTGCTGTGTTTTATACTGTATTGTTTTCATTATTTTCATGTTTCTTTTCCTTTTCTTTTCTTTTCTTTTCTTTTCTTTTCTTTTCTTTCATTGTTCAGCCTGTACATATGGTGAAAGGCCTGTCTGACATACCTGTTGACTAGATGGAGTGTGCAATATTTAGTCATAACTGTCTTCATATTTTGCAGCACACTCTTTTAATGCATGGAAGAGAGAGAGAGAGAGAGAGAGAGAGAGAGAGAGGTGTTGGGATATTACCTGACTGGTCCTCCGTGGTATCGGCCTCGTGGATCTGGTTGTCGAACCACATGTGGGCCACAGTCATCCTGTTCTGGGTCAGCGTGCCCGTCTTGTCGGAGCAGATGGTGGAGGTGGAGCCCAGCGTTTCCACGGCCTCCAGGTTCTTCACCAGGCAGTTCTTGCGAGCCATCCGCTTGGCAGTCAGCGTCAGACACACCTGAGAGAGGAGAGAGGGACAAGAGAGAAGACAACGGGGGGGGGGGAGAGGACACGAGAGCGAGGAGAGAGGGACAGACAGGAAGAAGGGGTGTCGTCGGGGACAGAATAAGACAAAAGGAGTGAATAGAGACGAACAAACCAAAAGAGAAAGAGAAAAAAGAATTAGTATCTATGTGGTAAATTAACAGCACAGATGAACATCTCCAGGTGTTAAAGAAACGTCTGCCAATGAGCAAACACATGAATGAATTAACCCCACCGAGACCAAAAACCACCCCGACACCTGGAGATGTGCATTCCTGCTCACAAAATAAAACCTCCATCTACAGCACAATGCACTAAACTCAAAACATCTTTCCGAAAATAAAAACACGGCTTCAAACAGCGGTGCAGACTGAATATGAGGCATGAACAAGTGAGGCGGTGAAGCAGAGCAGCGGTGCATTATGCCATCATGCCAAGTACGGCAAGACGCGTGGGCCAAACAGAACTAGCCAAGGCCAAGCAGAGGAGGCCGAGTTCAGTTCATGGAGCTGACTGGTCATTAGCCTAATATCATTACATTAGCTAGCCGTTGTCATTGCAGACAGCACCGCGACTGGCCTGGAAAAGAGAGAGAGAGAGACATACAGAGAGGATGATGGAGGGGGGAGAACAGAGACACAAACACATATGGGGCTGCCTTTGGAGAGAGAGAGAGAGAGAAGAGGGGAATGGAGAGAGAGATATACAAACAGAGACAAAGCACCACCTTTACCACAGAAAGAGAGAGAACATCACCACACGGAAATACAAAGATGAGATGCGCACAGATGTACGGCAACATCATCAACACACTGGAAAAAAAAAACACAGACACAAGAGGCACGGGAAGCAGTCATGAATTCAAAAAGGCAGACAGGACCACACAATGTCAGCCAAAACACTGCACACACAATCAGACATGGGTGAAACTCCAAACTGACTGATGATGAAATTTACTGTGAGAACTACCTGCAGTTATTCTCTTAATCACAGCATCTCCAAGAGAGTGTGGCTTATCTATTGGCTAAAACAAACCAGACATGGTCTAGTTTTGATGTCAAGGGTTGTGATTTGGACGCTGCTTGGGTAGAAAAAGGCCCTCTAGTGGTGTTTAAGACATGGTACTTGGAAAAAAAAAAAGTTGTTAAAAGCTGTTACTGTTTTTTTGTTTCTTAGACGTCTTTACATATGAAGTGTATGAAAATACTGTTTGACCCAAGTCTGACCAAGTCTCACACACAAGGACTGTAACAAGAAAGAGCCACATCAAAAACAACTCGAAATGAAGGAATCACTTGACAAAAAACACACATTTACAGAAATACTCAGAAATAGTGAAATTCCTGTCGCTCTCACGGATTGGAAAACACAAAACAAACAACAAAACACACTCACACACACACACACACAGTCTCTTATATCTCCTCCTACTCACGGTGACTGTGGCCAGCAGTCCCTCGGGCACGTTGGCAACGATGATACCGATGAGGAAGATGACGGCTTCCAGCCAGGAGTAACCCAGGATGATGGACAGGATGAAGAAGGTTACACCGAGGAAAACGGCCACGCCTGTGATGATGTGGATGAAGTGCTCGATCTCCTTGGCGATGGGCGTCTGAGGAGTGGAGGAAGACGTTTGGATTGTTTGAAGAGGATGATTGACTCTCATTAGATTACTAGCAGTAATGAAAGAAACTCTTCAATTGACCCAGAAGACTTAATAAAACTTCAATCTGTTGTTTTTATATTAACAATTATTATATATGAACGAACAACTGAATGATGACATAAAAGGTGCAAAAAGAGCCTGGTTTTAGACATGGTACCTTGCCTGTCTCCAGGCCTGAGGTGAGCGTGGCGATGCGGCCCATCACTGTACGATCGCCGGTACACACAACGATGCCACGCGCCGTTCCTGAAGAAAGAGAGGAGATGGAAGACATTTTGTAGAATCATACACTTTTTTTATCCCTTCAAGAAAAGATGAAGATGGAAGAAAACATAAAATAGACACATCAGGAAGAAACTGTGCAGATCAATGAAGTGACAGACTTGACGCTTGGGTGCATGATGCTGGACTAAATGCAATGTGTCCACAGGAGGGCAGCATACATTTTTTTTCTCTTGCACCACCATGAGGATGATTTTTAAGGCCTCCCAGTAATAAGATGAGCTGAACTGGAGTGGAGCAGGTACGAGGTTAAACGGGGTCACATTTCCAGCCATTTCATTTCCGCTCCTCTGTCCGACACCAAAACGCTTTGACCGTGGCCTACAGTACGAGCTAATGCGTCGCGTCTTTGTTTGCAGGACTTAATGAAGCACTGAACTGGAACAATCCAAACATACGCACGCAGCCATATGAATGAACAAACACACACATATATAGAAATGTTTACACAAGATGGAGAGTGGCTAACCCTGACAGACACACTGTTAGGGGCTTTGAACAGCACAGATGATGAATGTGATGGTGATGATGATGATATTGGTGTTGGACGGAGGCGACAGCGATGGGGATCTCACCCTCGACACAGTTGGTAGAGAAGAAGGCGATGTTGCGGGTTTCCAGGGGGTTGTCATGAGTGCAGTCAGCTGACCGGGTCTGAGGCTCCGATTCGCCGGTCAGGGAGGAGTTGTCCACCTGTGCAGAGAGAGAGGAAAACCATTTGGTCAGTGTGTGAGAGAGAAACAGAGAGGAAGAGGAAGACAAGGGAGTTTGGAGAGGGTTGTTCATGAAAAGCTACAAAGACAGAGAGAGATTGTGTGTTTTGATTTTCTTTGTTTATGCTTGCTGTGCCTGTAACAGTTTCCTTTAATTTTCTTAAAAACTGAACTGCCTGGAAAACATTTTGAGACTGAACTGAGGTTCATATGAGGATCTGAAGGAACAGTGAAACTCTGTGTGAAGATTCACGAAGATAACAAGTGATAAGAGATAAGATGAGATAAAATAAAACTTTATTGATTCCACATCAGGGAAATTAACTTTTTACAGCAACTCAATAACAAGAAAATTTGAAAAGAACTACAAAAATAGATATTAAAATAAAGAATGTAAAAATGTCATAAAAAAAATGAATAAATCCTTTTGTCCTTAGCTTGTCCCTGAGAAATCAGGCCTTGAACAGCAATCGGGTGAACAGTTTACAAAGTAGTTTCATTATGAATTTTGAATGATGCCTTATTATCACAGTGTGAAGATGCTGTGCTGTGTTTTAGTAATGCTGATGTCATTGTCAAATCATCCACCATTATTTACGTCTTTACTAACTAACTAATCTATAGTGCAAACACATTTTTACTCTCGGCAAATAAAAGCAAATGAGCTGAAGTTCATTCACTGTTAGAGTTTTATACCTGGGAACTCAGGTAACGTGTTTACTTACTCAATATATATCACTCTAACTCCAATCACCTTATGTGGCAACTGAAAAAAATTGCTTTATTTTTGGGTTTGTATCAGTATTACATCATTACAGGTGTAATGTTATCTGTGCCCTTCACCAACCTTGCAGCCGTGAGAGGAGATGATGCGGAGGTCAGCGGGGATCCTGTCCCCTCCTGTCCCCTCCTTTCCTCCACCTCTACCAGGTCTCCTGCCACCACCTGTTCAGCATCGATCTGCATCTTCTCTCCCTCACGGATCACCAGGGCTTGCTGGGAAGAGAAGAAGAAAGAGGAGGATGACAGTGAGAGAGAGAGAGAGAATGTTAAAAATAACTCTGTAAAGAAACCTTTAAGAGTGATGTTACAGAAAAGGTGAAACATCACAGCGTACAAGCTAAAGTGACTGAAAGGTACATCACAGATTGGAAAGCAGTGTGAAAGCTGTGACAGTGCGTTTTTTTCATAAAAATAGAATTATTACACTTACTGAACACCTGCATTAAGTAACACGTTCATTATGACCTATTTGTTTTCATCACTCTGCACTCTGCAGTCTCTGAGTTACAGAGGTTTAGTCCCTCTACCAATTTCTGAGTGAATTATTGTGCAACTTCATACTTCATAGTTCATTAGCAGCCATAACTGTATGTATATATGGCTTCTTATGAACACTTTTAGATGAAATCAAACTAGACTTGAGGGAGTAAGTTCACCTTTATTTTTTAAAACAAGGTGTTATTCACCGTCTACACAGAAGCTCCCAAAGTTTTTAGGCTAAAGGCTTAAGGTTTGTGCTAAAATTTAATAGTAAAATCCAATTTTTATAAAAAACTATTTAGGCATCAGTTAAACCCAAAAAACCCACAGTATCCTGGTTGAACGTCCAGTACCTGAGGGACCATGTTCTTAAAGGACTCCATGATCTTGGAGCTCTTGGCCTCCTGGAAGTAGGAGAAGCAGCCGGTGATGATGACGACAGCTGACAGCACGATACCCAGATACAACTACAGAGAGAAGGAAGAGAGACAGAAATGAACAGACTAAACTTCCTATTTATCAAAAAAAAAAGTATCACAAAGGAGGCAAAAAATAGAACAGTGAAGAGAAACTGTAAGATATTAAACACTGGACTTTAGAGGAGAACGAGAAGTAAAGAAGCTATTTCAGGAAGTTGTGACTTAAATAAATTCTAGAAATAATAGATACCGTCCTAAAGCTTTTCATTTCCTTTTGTAGGTGACGGCTGCACGTGGTTTGATTTGGACTTGTTCATCTGTTTACCGTCCACTCTGTTGGTAGTTTTATGACTGTGCTGGTGTGTCTAAAGTTTCATGTTTCAGTGGATCACCATTAGAGGGTCGACATCGTATCTTTAAAATAATCTCTCCATGCAGCACTCCTGTCTATGTCCTGCACCATCTGACCCAACAGGAGCCGCTCATCAGAGTGTGAGTTTATATTTCGGGTGTGTGATACACTCTTGGTCACACATGCTGATTCGTCACTGTTGTTGTTTGCCCCTCTGAGTCCTCCCCTGTGGTCTGAATCAAGTATTTTGTCCTCTGCGTGCTGCGTGTGTCATCGCCGTTTAGCCTGAGTCCCCAGCTCTCCGCTGCGCCCTGACCCGGCATGAAACAGAGCTGACCCATGAACGCCCCTCTCTTAGCCTGCCATTACTGATGCCAAGAGCTCCCTGCCGCGAGCCCAAAATGGATGTTAACAGGATGGTTGGTGTCCGTCACACTAAAGATGGCCTGATTCCAGCAAACGGCTCACACGGCCTCCATCGCTGACACAGCCACAACCCTGAGGAGTAATGACTCAGCAAATAGCTTTCTGAGTGATGTGCTGGAGGACAGGGAACACACACCAGCGGCGACTCATTGGCCTGCGTGTGCTTTCTCCCTTAGGTGGTCTTATGATATCTGATTTCTCTCAGGTGCTTGCGCAAACGGCGGCGGAGTGAGAATTCATCCCGTCATCATCCATCCATCCATCCATGCAACTCTCCACTTACGTTGTCCCCGGCGGGCTCGTCCTCCGTGGCAGCCTGGATGGCGTAGGCCAGGAAGCAGAGGATGGCGCCGATCCACAGCAGGATGGAGAAGCCACCGAAGAGCTGGCGGCAGAACTTGACCCACTCTGGGGTGGTGGGGGGTGGAGTCAGGGCGTTGGGTCCGTCCCTGGCCAGGTACTCTGCTGCCTTGGCGTTGGTCAAACCCTGCGAGGGGAAGAGGGAGCGGAGAGGGAAAGATGGAGGACGGATTAAAGTTGAGATGAGGGAGCAGAGGTAAAAAAGCATAGAGAGGTTGAAGATGGAGCACAATCAGGATAGAGGAGGAGGGTAAAAAGACAGTTCGTAAGAGGGATGTACTTTTGTACAATATCTAAACACATTTTTAGAGGTGTATTGAGAGGACATCCATGTAAGCTGAACAATTATTGAATCATCAGCACTGTGTTAAAGCAGGATGACTTACTTGGACGATATCAGTGTTGTATTTCCGGCAAACCTCCTCGACGGACATTTTGTGTTCCGTCTACAAAGAATTAAAATAGAAAGTAAACTTAAAGAAACTGTCCATTATAAGAGAAATGATCTATTAAAAAACTATGCACAGCACAGAATATTTTAAAGAAGACACACTGGTGCAAAAAAAAAAACAAAAAGTGATTTAAAAGTGATTCTTACACTTCAATTCAGAGCAGGAAATGAATTCAAATTCTGTTTAAGGTGGAAACCTGAGAAAAGTAAAGATTTACAGAACAAATGTATCTTTTATTTGTACTTTACTAATGTTCCTTAGAGAAGTCCAGGTACTATTTTTAAGAGTGATAAATGATACTTTTGAAATCAGCACGCTGAGCCAGGTCACACACTTTCATAACAAAGGGATATCCTGTGGGTTTGGCTTCCTGCCCCACACAGGAGCAAATCCTTCCACAACAGGATTACATTTCTGGCATATTACCTAAAACCCACACTGTAGCACTACTGTACACCAGCTGCTGCAGAACACCACGTCTCTGCCATCTCCTTTTCAAACAACGAGATTAGATTACGGTTGGATCATGGCTCTTTGAATGCTGGAGAAGGGCCAGGACACACTGTCTATGAACTCCTCACGGCTCAGCTGGGACTTCCAGGCTTTAATACTTCCTGGCTGGTCATGCTTCGATTTTTACATGAGAGCTCCGGGTGCCTGCTCCGAGTAGGCGAAATGAAAATGATAGAAAATCACGGCGAGGTCACAGGAAGCGGGAAGCAGTGTACTCACGATGGGAACTTCCTTCTTGAGGTCGTCCAGATCCTTGCCTCCCTTCTTCTTGGGCGACTCCTTCTCGTCTTTGTCCTGCGTGGTGGCCACGCGGTAGCTGTCCGACCGTCCATACTGCAACGCACAAAGACAAGGTCACTGAGTTTGGTCCTGAATGTTTTTATTGTTCATTTTTAACACCTGACATGCTTATCTATATTCACACTGCATCACTAGAGGGCATCTTCAACAACAGCTGCACACACTCCCACATCCCCATTTTTCTTCCACATTGGGACGCAGTCAGAACATCTAGATTGTGATCCAAATTTAGATGTAATCCCCTGGTGTGAGAGTGGGTACTCGACACCTCCTGATTAGGTCTGGCTTCATTAGGGCAGCGGCTTGTCTCGAGAGCGCCACTTAAATTGCAATTTACACCATCGCTACCTGGGCCGCTGCTGCTCAGACTACTGCTGCTGCTGCGGTCTGAGTAGAGGAGGGGACATAAAGGCAATCAGGAGAGAGCGAGATTGAGGGAAAATCAAGGGCCAGAGGGTAGAAAGGAAAAGGACCCCAAAAAATCTGTCTGTCAGTAACTGTGACGTGCATCATGGGAAATTCACAATAGCCAGTGTCCTACATTGGTGTGCGTGGATGTGTATGTGGCAGTTTAAACCTATTGTTAGTGTGTTTACATGAGTCTGCCAACACCTGTAGATATGTTTTATTTTATTTCAATGTCAGTATAATTGTTGATTTTGGTGTTTCAAGGCCGACCTGTCAAGAATATTCTGGGGTAAAACACTAAATATTTGAATCACGAATGCAGACTTTTAGCAGTCAAAACTAATGAAATACGCAGCAAGAGCACATATAAAAGCATGAATAAATGTAGAGTAAGCTACAAAGCTTTAAATCTCTTTAAATATGAGATTAAATACATTTCTCAGGACCTGCTTGTTAATGAGTTTTGACGTCACCTGTGATAAGTCTTAATGTGTTATCCACATCAGCATTATGAAGGTGAATCTACTTCGCTCAAATAAACCCACTGACCTAATAATAATGCTTCGCTGTGCCTTCAAGTGCTCATGCTGCTGTGTTTGTGTGTGTGTGTGTGTAGTCCTTGCTTGCTCATATAATCCTGGGGGATTAGAACCTTTTTCTCAAATCACCCCGTTACCCAGCATGCATCATCCGGGATGAACATCCTGAGGGTTTCTAGTAAAGAACTAAAATGTCAGCCAGCTGCTCGGCTGACATAAAAACAGAAAGAATGAAGGCAAGATGATGAAAGTGAAAACCTGTTCATCTTGTTTGTATTTTAATATTTGTCACATACGACCACATTCAACACTTTTGCTCAGGTTCCCAATCAGGCCCAAAATTAAAATTGAATTAATAATCAGTTTTCATGATATAGATCTGTAACTTTGCTGAACTAATGGAAAGCTTGTGCAAAACAGTTCATCCTGTGTTGAAGACCTTACATGGAAACAGATCTCTGATATCTGTCTCTCAGCCTTTTTTATAGTGTGAGCAATAAAACCAACAATGATAATAAAAGGATAAATTCTATTTAGCTGCTTTGGTTACAGGCTCGTGGTATCTTACATGCTGACAGAACAAAGAGATTGTTAATGTTAGAAGTAAAACCTGTGTTTTTCCCACTATGACAAGTCAAAATTACTGCCATGAAACCTCTATTTAATTTACTACTGTGTGGATATGAAAACGGAAGAAAATAAATAATTTGCATTATATTAAGAAAATCCTCAGTGTTCACACAGAGCTAACACAATGCAAAATGAAGCAGTTGCTTAAAATCTTGTGGTCTTTTTTTGAAACAACACAACTAATTTAGCAATTAAAACATTTAGATCGCAAAAATCACAAGCTGCCCTAAAAGTGAAAAACTCACAAAATTCCTGAGTAATATTGACACAGCTGTTTGAGCACATTTCCCTTCAAACCTTTTGCAAATATTTTATTTTCTTGAAGGAAACAGATCAAACCCCAGTTAGGGAAAACAAACACAGAACCACTAATGGCCACAGATGGATGTGTTTTAGAAGCAAAAATATGTTGAGCTAATTTATTACATACTAATTAGGTTTATACAGCAGGAGCAAAAAAGTCAAATATGAGTGATGAAATCAGTTCTTTGATAAAGGAAATTATGAGTCTGTATGAGTCTGGGCTGAGAGGTTACACACAGATTTAAGGTATTTTTTTAACCCTAACCCTTTTATAGGACAAAGAGCCAGCAGCGTAGCGACTTGCTAAAAGCCGACAGAACAAACGGCTGCACTTGTTTTATGTCATCTGAGCTCTATACATCCCTGTGTCCTTTAGTGTTTCACTTCAGAGTGCAGATGTGAAAATGTATTTCAATAATTGATGTAAGTGGAGGGATAAAATTAACTTTTTTCATGCGAGTGTTCCTATGAATGCATTATGTATGTGCTATAGTAGACCAATCTTTAATTGATATCAAATATCCGGCTGATGGCTCCTAAATCTGCCACTTTTCTTCTGCTTTTTTTTGCTGCCCACTGTTTCTTAAGGCTTTTTTAAATGAATGACAGATTTTGTCTATTGTTGTGTGTCAGAATTAGTAAAGTAAAAAAAAATAATGTTGGCACAACAACTTTAATACTGGAAGTGAATTTTTGTTGCACAGTGTTTGTGTGTGCACATTTACTGTATACAGTGTACAATGTGTGTGTACAGTCCTCCTATGCATGTCTGCTTTTCGGCGTTCTTCAGTGAGTGAAACGTTTCCATCTGTGCGGCTCTGTACAAGTGTTTATTTCCCCCTCGACTGCAAACGTGAGCCTTTTTTTTCCAGGCTTGTGTTTTTCTGCACAAATCTGTACGTTTATGTGTGTAAATGCGTGTGTGTGTGTGTGTTTTGCCATCTGTCAGGAGGTGCAGTGTTCCCCAGGGCAGTCGTGTGTCCAGCAGGCCATCAGATTACTGCTGTTTACTACACCGACAGATTAACCCACTGAACAATAATAATAATAATCCTCCTGCATCTCTCTCTCTCTCTCTCTCTCTATCTTTTCAACTCCAGTCTCTCATTCATCCTTACTCATTCACTTATTCACAACGCTGAAACTTCCTCTGCATTTTCTCTGGCCTAAATGCACCGAATTGATCTCAGTGTGTTTGAAATTTATTCAGTGCAAAGTGCAAAATTAATTACAATAGACCACAAAATCACTTTCTCTTCCCCTCTCCATCCTTCTTAATTTCCTCTAAACATCCTCATCTGCTCTCTTAGTGGCAGTGGTTAGACAGTTTAACCCAGCAGCCCAGGGGAACGCTGAGATTCAGGAACATCAATAATGTGTATGAGTACCACATAGATTTTTGTGCCCACTATTCACGACCAATAACTGCTGAGGTGAAAAGTAGAGAAGAAAGCCTTCCACGTACTATAACTTCAATTTGAAGGACTGCATAAATAAAAACCTCACAGTAATTATTGACTATAAAACATTATTGCTGCTGTTACTGCCACAATCATAACTAATCATAATGAACCAAAAAGCACAATTACTTTTTGTTTTCTTTTTTCTTTTCTTCTTTTTTTTTAGACATTTGCTTCTTCAGTTCCTCCTCTCCTCTGCCCTCATGCTCATGTTTGCACTCTGCACTCATCCATTCAGGACGATGACGGCAGAGGCGACAAGGCCAACTACTCAAGCACGTAAACAGACTTTAAGACGTGCAGGACCTTAAGATGTATGAAGTCCCAGAAGCACTACAGAGACGTCCAACACACCTGAACTGCACACCGGCAAATCAGGTATTTTTTTTGTTAATGTTCTCTATGCTTGTGTCAGTCCTTGTTTAAGTTTGTGGCAACATTTTCTTCTTTTTTCTTGCTCCATAATGTACTGAAAAAGAAATCTCCACTGAATCCCACAGAGGCCCACGGGGGGGACACGTGTCACTTTTACACATAAATATTTGACCGCTCAATAAAAGAAGTATGAGCAGGGTGAATTGAAGAAGACTTCCTAATTATCAAGGGCAATATATTCCCCCACCAACTTTCATTTTACAGACACACTCTGACATTCAAGGACAATACTGAACCAAAGCACAGTCATAATATTGTCTAATAGGGGAAATATATGCTGCAACTTTTTTTTCATGGGACTGGTTTATTCCCTTTTTCCATGCACTAAGTTCCAAAAAGCATTATGTACAATATGCAGAGCGCGTACATAGCCCTCAGCATCACTTGTGTATAACCTCAGACTGTTCTCTGTCTAGTTACAGGCTGTAAAACCTGACGAGGTTTCAGCAGCATCCAGATGTTGCGCGCTGAGCTGCAGGACAGCTTGTACATGCTGAATATTTGTAGTCTGCTCCATCTATCTGCCGTCAACCTGCACCCAGCCCGGCCTGCGGCACGCCACAGGTCTGAGGGGGGCCGGATAAGCCATTTCTTAATGTGATTGAAATCACTGGTCAAATCTCAGACATCAAACACGGACTTTTTGATCTGTGCATCCTGGTTTGAGGATGAAAGAATGTATGAAGGGTCTCAAAATGAAGCACAATAATTAAAAAATCCGACATTATTTAAAAGGTACAGATCAGGTCTCATATGAAGGTGAGCATTACGATAATCTTCATTGTGGGAAAAGCGCCTTTGAATGAGCTCTAATAAGAAAAAAGGGAATCAGTTATGAAGATCAGTATCTCAAAGACATAGATTTACAACAATTTCCATCATTTTAATTTAGTTCATGATGTTTTCAGTCATTTAAATGAAAGCAGCAGATGATTACTCACAACCCAGCAAATGTGAACTCTAACAGCGGCTCCATACTATAAAACCTGGGTGAAATATCCACCAGCTGCCACCGAATCATCTGGTATTCAGCCATGTTCATTTAGCCTATTTTTCAAATCTAAATCTGACGATGCTCCAGTGACCAAAAACGTCACGATCTCAGCTCAGATTTTTTTTCCCCTCGCACGTGAACGTAGCCCGCGGGGCAGTTTGGGAGCTCTGGTGGTGCCACAGTGGATCATCGCAGCCACGCACACACAAAGAAACGTATTATCACACAGATCAGTGGGCTGACCGACCTAGAAAATACTGACGGACTGACAGACACACACAGTTAGAAGGGTCTTCCATCAACCATCCCTCCCATCACCCTCCCACTATGTTTGCATTCTCCTCCTCCTCCTCCCTCTCCTCCCTCTGCCCATCTGTTTCTCTGCTCTCCTCTACTCTGATCTACTCATCTGCACCGAGGTTTAATCGGGGGGGAGACAGTCTGAGCCACAACACTCGCATGACGCAGACGGTGATGCTGTGTTTTCACCCAGCACGTTGCATTTCTGGGGCACAAATGCAGACAAAGACCACCGCTAAACAACCAAGACTTTGATTTGTTTTTTATTTAAATGTGTAAAAAAAAAGGTTTAACCAGTGGAGACCACATATTTTTTTGTTGTCATCCATCATTTAACAGTGTGTCACTTCCTCCAGCACTGCACGCCTGAGAGAGCGATAGAAAATGGCAGTTGTTGACAGAATCAGATTGACGGCGTCTATTTCCAGTGGGTTGATAGATAGTGGTGGGAGGAGGTGTGTGTGTGTGTGTGTGTGGGAGGGGGGAGTGTGAGGGTTACCTAGCAACATCCAATCAATTGGGCCCATCTAAATAATTGAAGTCAACTGTGGGGGAGGGGAAGGAATTGGGGGGGTATTGGAATTTTTTGGAACGATGCACTTAATAATGTGTGCGTTATGTAACACTGCTGTGATGTTTACACAGGGCGACCGTTTGGTATGTTCTCGTCCTCCCTGCCGTCATTTCTCCACGGCGGGAGGCATGGAAAAGTACTCGTTACCCTTGACACCTAAGTCACCCTGGAAACAGGAAGTGATGTCAAAGTGTGCAACGATACAACGGGGGAACAGAATTGGTGGGAGTGGAAAAGCCTGATCGGTGATGTGCTGTAGTATGGATTCACACACACAGATGGAAACTAGTACGCTACAAGAGGTTGATGGTCTGTATTGATGAAACGCTGACAGAGTGAATAATTATACAACAGAGTCCACGACCATACTGCATATTACAGTAACCCTGCAATCACAGACGTAATAACGCTCACAACGACTGCTATATACTGATCCAGTATCCTAACTGGGCACGGCTGACTGGACCACAAGACTAGTTTGCCATTATTCCACTCACTAAAGCTCAGCATCAACCCATCACCACAGTCACAGCAACAAGATGACTGCACATGCACTCGCTTTGTGTCTGCACGCATGAATTTAAATGTTATCTGGATGCATTCTTGTGTGTTGCACTTTGAAAGGCCTCACAATTCTCCAAAGCTGCATTCATAGTAATACTGAGGGCAGCATTTACTTAAAAAGGCCTCCAGTGATTCAGCTTTTTTTTTTTTTAATCTTTAACTAAAAATCTTGTGTATATACTTGAGCCAAGGGCCGTTTTTCTCTCTTGTTGATTTCTAAAGTCAGTGGGCAGTAAGAAAACCTGTAAGTAATGTTTAGGAGCAAAATGACTGCAACACAGCACGAAGAATTTTATTCAACATCTTTATCTTCTGTCAAAAAAGGCTGTTCAAACCAACCTATGATGAAACTATGACTATTATTATTATGTCATTGCACATTCAGTGCACATTAAATTTGCATTATGCACTGAAAAAAATGAAAGACCATTCATCCCAATACTGGTGTTCGTTAATTTACCACAGGGGAAATTGCGCCGCCTAAACTATCAACCAGATAAAGCAACAACTGGTTTAAGTAATGGAGCAGCTTCACGACATTATGAGTGGGAGAAATAATCGATTCTACGATGTGATGCTTTGTTGAATGATTCTGCATCCGATGCAGTAAAGTCTATAATCGATTATCAGCGCAATTTTCAACAGACTGCCATTTCTGGAGTTTGATGCTGCTGCTATGTAGAATGTGTGCGCCGAGTTTACATTTTAGACCGTGACAAAATGGGAGAGCAGCTGCAGGGGACAAAAGATAAATAAAATCACCGCCAGGTTTTTTTAAAAGCAGATGTTTGGGCACACTTGCTTGTATTGAAGAGGAAAAATAAACCATGGATAGATATCTGAAATTGAGATGCTTTGCCATGCATCGGGTTTAATAATCAAATCCAATGAATTGTAATTAAACTGAATCATGAGGTGACTGATGATTACCACCCCTACACGACGTATTACAGTATGTCTAAAAATGTGTGTTTACCAATCCTCAGAATTAAAATGCATCTAGGAATGTGTTTTTTCTCCTCTTCACTACACTGTACCATGATTCCTTAAGGGACAGGGTGAGACTTAATTGATGTCTTCAGGGAAATTCACGTTACAGCAGCACAGAGAGGAAAGGCCCGCTAAGGTAAATAACAAGATAAAGAAGAATTTGCATGACATACATAAAAAGTAAATATGGAATGAAAGAAATTAGAGATATTACATTAGACAGCTATATACACTATGTACATCATAATACAGCCATTAAATGTGATTATTAGGTTAATGAATGGTTATTTCTTTGAACTTTTAACTGTGGATGACCACAGCAGGTTGACATATCTTAGATTAGTGTACACGTTCCACTCTAATGATGGCTTCCTTTATTTTTTCAAAAGGGTAGCTGCACACTCACTCGTGATGGATTTTGAATTTGCTCATAATTATAATTTATAGCATGTTTAATACTGAGGTGTATTTCTAGACAGTCACTGGTGTGTGGCTCTGTGTTAATGAGCTACAGTGCAGACATTCATTCTCAGGAAATGGAGAAACGATGATGAGGAGCGCTCTTAATGTGCGGATCATCGCGAACGGATTAGACACCATGAATGAGAGCCGCCTATACATGCCTCGTATACAGACACACACACACGCACAAGGAGACGGAGTCACCGCACACACGACCCATCCTCCAAAGCGATTGGCTCTCCCCCTGAAGCTTCCGCGCCAAGTGCATCATGGGATACCGGTGGATGCGTTCATCCTTGTATGTCTCCTTCTCCCTCCTTGTGTATCTCCATGTTTATCTCCCCTTCTTTTCTCCTCGAGCTCCGCCATCCTCCCACCCTCCTCTGTGCCATCACTGCACACGAGCAGCATCCCAGCTCCTCTTCCTGCATTCCTCCATCTTTCCCGCTGTTCACCCTTCTCAAGGTGACTCACCACAAAGGCATCTCATTCGGTCTCTCCCTCCCTCCCTCTCCCTCTCTCTGTCTCTACCTCCATTATTCAGTATCACCTGATTATGACCTTCGTTTCATCTCTGCCTCTCTCCCCCACCAATCCAATCGTTGCCTCCCGCAGCCACAGCTCCCTCTCCATTGATCGATTGGCCCGGATCAAATGGCCCCAGCCCCAGTTGCCTCGTCAGTCAGCTCAACCTCGCTCTGCTCCCCCTCTCATTATTTCCTGTTCTTATTTCACCCAAATCTCCTCTCACTCCACCCCTGATGATGGCATACGTAGCCTGTACATGGGAGTTTCCACTACACCCCCCCCCACCCCAACCCATAGCCATGCACGCACGCCGCTCCCCCCTTCCTCTCTTTGATGCAGCAGTCAGAGTTGGTCCCCCCCCCCCCCAGGCGATCTGGTGGATGCCATCTCCACCGTGGCACCATTTCACCGCACGACTCGGCCTGAATGTTCTCCCATCCCTACGACCTCCCAAACCCGGATGTGAAGCAGAGGAGAAGCCACGGCCCGTCAGGCTTCATTAGCAGGGACGGGCCGTGACACCATGGGCGCTGGAGGGATGGAGCCACAGTCGTAGGCATAGAATCTTTGGCTCCACACACAAAAACTTTATACTATCATGCACATCCTACAAGGATTTATGGAATACAATTAAGGAAAATAAGATTAGAATGTCTCACTACTGAATATTAACAGTGAGTGATGTCTTCTAATAATCAACCGGGGGGGGTTAACAGTGATTTTTCAGCAGGAGTGACATCATGGAGCCTAAATTTAGTGCCTGGAAAAGGGTGTCCTTCATGACCTGACTGATTGTGAAGCTGCTGGGGTGGGTGCCCCCTTGCTTCCTCTGGGACCCATCTGTAGACATTTCTGGATAAAAAGGTGGGGAGGTGAGGGGGTGGTGGGTTTGAGGAACCGAGGAACCATTTTGACGCACTTGTCTGTGCCCATTTGGGTGCCCAGACCTGAGCTGCCTCCCCATCCTCACCAATCCGAGCGCAGCCGGTGACAGCAGCACCGTCACAGTTATGTAATGCCTGAATGAAAAATGCACCAAATGGATGGTAGAGATAAAAAAATGAAGATGAGAGAAAAAAAATCATAGGCTTCACGGTTTTGAGTCTCAGCCCCCACCCACTGTGGATCTGGATTCTCGCAGCCTCATATTCCAACTAATATCCCGAATTAGGAATATTTGACGAGGCACACATTATTATAGGCACACGATTATTAAGACTTGTTGCAGTCACACTTGGAGGAGTGACTTGATATTCCGCAGTCCCGGCTGCGGTTTTCACCACCGGCACAGGTTACATATTCCCGTGCGTAATTGCGCGTCTCACCTGCCCTTTTATGCACAAACCCTTTCTTTGGTGCCGTAATGTGCTGTGGACTAATCGTGAGCTCAGGGGCCGTGAATCCCCTCAGTGGTCCACAGCGGGTCCAGATTCAGATCCAGATCCTGGCGCCAGATGTTCTGTTGGCGCCAGGATCTCGCTTTTTTTTTTGGAACTGGCAAAGGACGCAGCACCTCTCCGTGACCGAAAAAAAACCTCACAACAGCTCATTTCTAGCTCAAAGAAATGACGTGCTGCCAAAACGCTGGGCCCGTTTTCTCTTTTCGATCCAGTCGCTCGTTACGTTACTTTTCGCGTTACAGCGCCAAAATGGCCACGGAGCTTCTCTGACGGCTTTAAAAGAAAAAAGAGGATTAAATGAATGTATGTTTGCTGTGAGCGATCACAAAAAGGATGTCAAACGTCCCATTTTTTTTTTTTGCTCTGCTGAATGATTAAACTGTGACAGAGGCGGCGTCCTGCTTCATTTCACCCACTGAGGGAAATGAATCGGGACCTGCAGGTGGGAAATGGCTGTTTGACTGCTCAGCCTCACTGTGCTGCCCACCGGATGAGCCCACAGCGACAGTAAAATATTTCTTATATTCGGATGAGAGTCACGTTTAGGCGACAGAGCCCGAAACACCGAGAGGGGACCGTCACCGTGACGCGCCTCTGGATGCGCAGGGTCGACTCCCAAAACCGAGAGAGAGGGAAAAAAAAGACCCCATGACGAGGCAGGAAACATCCCCTCCATCCATCCATCCATCCTCCAGCATCAGACGACGCCAGTTCTTATCAGCATTTGAAGCGCACAGATTTGGGATCAGAGGCGCCAAACGGTGACCACCCGCTTGGAGGAGAATACGATTAACAGTAATAAAAAAATAAATAAAAAATAAATAAATCATGCACCAATGCGGTTTAATTGAACGGGCAGGTGTCGTTCAGAGTCAAGTCACACAGATCACACCGTGCTCAATGTCATCCCAGCATCACGCCTGCGCCCCCTCCGTGCGTCTGGACCCTTCCCTTGGCGCACAGACCAGCCCAGACCTGAACACCCAAAATCGGGAGTGTGCGGCCGACTTGTGCAGATTTCTCAACGCGTTTTTGGCACAGAGAAATAAAAATACACATATATTTAAAGAGAAAGAGAAAGATGGAGCTCTTACCCCCATTTTGGCGCAGTCAGTCGGGTCTCCTCGGAAAGATTTTGCGCTCTGACGCTCGGTTCACGCAGAAATCAAACGTAAAAACGGTGCGCAGTCGGTGGGGATGCTCCACCAGCCTTCTTCCCGGTGAGGCGCGAGTGATGCCGGCGGAAAGTAGAGCCGCAGAGCAGGCTGCTTCTGTCCACGCCGTGTCCCTCCGCGGCGGTGCCCAGGCTCAGCCGCAGCACTCAGGGTTCCCTCGGTGTCCCTCCGCGGGTGAAACAAGAACCAACGACGTGCATGGACCGAGAGACTGAGAGAAGAAAACGAGGGGAATAACAGATTAATGTGAAAGGCAGCTGATTTAAAGTAAAATAATGAAATATGAAAGCAGTTTAATCTGCAGTCTAAAGCACAGGCATGGCTGTATGCATCTGTGAGTGGACCCTCGGGCGACTATTACATGTTGGGCTCCTGCTGACCATCCACCTACAGTCCCACAGTCCAATCCAAGTTCCTGTTCAGTCCAGTGAAACCATACTCCAAAGGTGGAATACTAATTACAGTATGTTGACTTAGTTTGTGGTAATGTCACCATGTAAAACATAGCAAAAACTAAAAGAATAAAAGAGGCCCTCGACAAGATACCCCCTCCACATGATCAATGTATGAAGGAACTGGTCTAATTGATGTTGTGTACTTTAATGGTGCAAACACCTGGCTAATTTTGCATTTGATCAAATGACCAAAACCACTAACAGAGTGAACTTTTGGGACCCCCCGGTGATGTGGATTTTCAGGCCGGACTGCAAGACCCCGCCAAGGGCCAGCTGGAGCAGCTTTTCTTTCTTTTGAAGTTCCTAAGTTTTCATATCTTCTTCTGAGGAATTGCAGAGTCAAATAAGCACTGGAGTCCAGCAAAGTTGAGTCCAGAGAGCTTTATTCTTCACAAGCAGTACAAAGCCCGAGCTGTCCTGCGGAACAACTGAATCATCATCAACAGAACATTACTTTTTATAATGCCTGATTGTGGGTGTACACAGCCTTGGGGGCATGTCTAGCCATGCCCCTCTTCCTATTTTTCATACTTGAAATGTCGTTTTCTGTTGGTGGCTAAAGTCACCTTATTATGCCGTATGTTCTGAAAGGAAAGTCTCTCACGAGGTATTAATTATCTTGTATGTGTACTTGCATGCACTCACTTTGTGGCACGTACATATTCCCTGTTCACGTTGTTTGTCTCGATGGAGTCATGCTCTTTTCTTGTGGGATGCATATGTTTCCTGTTCATATGAAACTTGTCTAATGGAGTCACGTGTTTTCCATTGGTTGTTCTTTCTTAACAATAACCCTTCTGCGTAAACATCATCATATGACAGTCGTTGAGGTACTTTCCTATGAACACTACAGTTGCTCTGGTGCTTTCTTTAGTTTAACAGTCATCAAAGGTTAATACAGTGCAATACATAGTAGTATAATATGGCCTTATATATATCAGCCCCTTGAAAGAGAATTTACACTCATGTAGTTTGGAAAATTCAACACTACACCGGGCAGTTAGGATTACCAGCAATGCTTATAATGAAAGTCAGTCACAGCATGTGCCAGAAAGATATATTATGGCACATATGAGGCCAATATAACTGATGTATGCTCGGGAGCTCCCGTTATGCCAATTCATGGGTTGTAAAATTTATTTTGTCTGCAGCTGTGTCATGTTTCTTACGAAGCAGAACGTTTTTATTATCACATAACAATTCTAGAGATTGTAACTCCTCAGCTGGATGAAATTAAGCATCATCTTCCTGGATTTTTTGATTAGACGGCAGCAGCTGCTCTGACTGCGGCTTTTTCTGTTGAAGTGAAAAAGACACAAACAACGTGCACATCTGCATCATCGATGGCATCAGGGGAGAAGACTGTCGCACGCAGACTATTCTCCAAAGGCAGGATATAGCCTGCATTAGTGAGGCAGTGTTTGTCAAACGGATCTGAGCAGCAGTTTTAAGATTGCGCTGACAGTTAAGAGAAGAAAATAGAGGAGAGCAAGGCTGGAGAGGAGATTAGAGAACAGAGAAATAATCACATGGAAAAAGTGTAAAATAAAGGAGGTATGGATGGAGGGAGACATTTACTGACAAGAAATCAGACCTAAGCCAGTTCTTTCACCGGCATCACACTTGAATAAAGTCGGCTTAGCCAGTGCTAATATGGGGAATGAAAACCCAGCCAAGCTACACAGAACAAGCAGCATAAAGAGAAATCACATGGAAACAATGTCATGTTCGTGGTGGGTCAGAGCAGAGCTGCGGCTTAACATGCTTTATTTCTGTATGCACCATCTGCTGTGGTAGACAATTACACTGCTGTTTTTAGAGCTTTCAAATGGAGCAAGAGGCTATGAATATTATGCAGCTGTCATATGCACACACACACACACACACACACGGACCCGTCCCAACTGAGGTGATTCAACTGCTAACAGTGAGCCCAGGAACCAAAGGAAGGGCACTCTACATTGCATAACACATGAGCAAGAGGGACCGACGATCAACTCAGTGTGTGTAAGTGTCTTCTTGTCACCGCGAAGGTGTGTGTGTGTGTTGCTATGCAAATGTTTGTCTGTGAATGCCTGTGAGACTGTGAGTGAATGCCTGTGTGTCTGTGTGTGTGTGCCTCTGCCACTGTGTCCAGAGAGGGTCAATACTCTCCTCGATCATAATTGGAACGTGGCCTGGTTTCTGCTCTGCTTTGTCATCCCTCGAGCATGAAGCATCAATCAAGTTATTTTTTTTTTTTGCTCAAACAAATTCTCAAACTGAGCTCGGCAGTGCTCACGTGTCCTGCTTCAGGCTGAAACGGCACTATATGGCAGCCGCATGGACCATTTTCTTTTTGGCATGAAATACAGCTCACCATGAAGCGAGATAAGGAAACATCAGATCCGTTCAAGTGAACTGGAAATAAACACAAAGCTCTATATAGTGGGAGAAGCCCATCGTTTGGTTCCCTCCAACCTCCTACTTTCCCAATGATACTGTTAATAACTTTACTGTGTTTGTACTTCAGCATGTCAGCTCCTTTTTATGTTGCCAGCTGTTAAAAGAAAGCATTTTAACACTGTTGGCAAAGAGATGTCACAACAATAACTCTGTGACCATATAACTTTTTTACTATTTCATGTAACCCAATAAATCTCTGTGATACCATAGATTTTGCCACTTGCATTTTGTTGTATTTAATCTGTGATGTCATTTTGGAGCACCGTTAACAGTCTTTTTTTTGTGGGTGTAACTTGAATCTCTGGTTAAGTTACTGCAATACGATGCCATCAAGTCCTCCTGTGAAATTCCTATTTATAAAGTTGGATGTGCTGCGCAGTGTTGGATGTTGAGGTGCCTCTGCTCAGAACTAAAATGGAAGCTGAAGGGAAGTTGCTTTATTTGCTTGTCATGTTTGATTATGACTATTTTGTTGTGAAAAGAAATTAATGCAATTGTATTTAATCGCATTATTAAATCAAGAGCAGTCAAGTTTCCAAGTTTTTAGCCACCTGAGCAGCGTGTTTCGAGGCTCAGGTGGCAATGTTGGCTGGTGCACCACTTTGGCTTTCACTGAAAAGTCTCAACAACTTATGGTGGATGCCATAACATTTTGCAGAGCCTTTCACAGTCCCCTGTGGATGAAGCCTGCTGACTTTTCCTTTTTAAATCTTTCCTTGTTGGATGAATTACTTGGTTTGGCACCTTGGTTCATCTATTTTTGTCCTCTGTCTACGATGACTGTCACTCACAGAGCAGCTAGCTTGGCAGCTTGGCTTGTTTGTATATTACAGTTAGTAGAAGACATTTAGCACCACGACTATTTATTAACATGCCTCAAAGCTGTAAAGTTCGGGGTATTTATATATATCTTGACTTTCTGGACAGTAACTCTGTGTCTATTGTAATCACAATACTGCATTTCTAACCTGGAAGCAGGTATAGGTCATGTATCCTGTACCTGCATAGTAAATGGAGCTAACACAAAAAATTATCTGCATATCATAACTAATGAGCTTGGCGCTAATTTTGAAGAAACTTTCCCTTCACCAAGCCATGAATTACATTATTAGACTCTTTGGATCAACCACATTTGAAGACAACAGAACTGTGTAGGTGTGGAGGATGATGTTGACTTTTGAATTCAATAAATCAATAATAGTCCTATCTCTTACCAACAGCAATGATAGTTTTTTCTTAAGCCATGATGGCGATCTTTCTAACAACATTTAGTTTTAGTTGCCTAAACATAACATATCATATGTAGGGGGAGCAGACATTTCTACATTTAAGTTCAGTATGAAAACTTGTTCAGGTCCTGTTGTTCAGATACTGATGGTGAACAACAGCAGATGCTGCTTTCTTTTATGCAACAATACAACTGTGAAACCTCAAGGCTAAGTTCCCTACTTTGAATTACACATTACATTGCGTTTTTCTCATAAAAAGACAGAATGTCTGGTTCTGTTTATTGCACACCTCCACCTACCTTTAGCCTTTTCTTTCTTCCTCAGCTCTCAGTTGTTTCCTGGCAGCTCTCAGGTCTGTGCAGCAGAGTTTAAGCAGGTTCTCGTTGAAAATGAACAAAAACCCGACTGAACTGCACAGTACATCTTTTCATAAAGGTTAAAAAAAACAAGAGTGTTTCTTAAGGTTGGAGAGAGAAGCAAAGATTCGAGGGAGAGAGGAGAGGAACAAAAACATTTCAGAGACCTGATCACCATGGCAACAACAGTCAGGTAACCGTGGCTCCCTAATCATCGGGCTGACACAATACAAAAATTGGGGAAATTGGAAACAGGATGATTGGGTGGAGGGAGATAAAAGCAGACCGAATGGAAGAGATGAATGAAGTTGAGAGTAAAGGTAGTCATATAATTGAGTCTTTTCTGATGGATTAATTATCTGCAGAATGAATCAGACTAATGGATGAGAAAAGATCTAGTGATGAAAAATGCTTATTCACTGTTCCTATTGGAGACAAATGGAAAGTGCACTTCATTTGTAATCACCGAAGATCTGAGGATTGATTTCTTATCAGGGCTGAGTCCAGCCTGTCGCACAGCAGGAGACGGCCGCCACCAGTGAGACATACACACACACACAGAGACACACACACACTCACAACTGATCCTCCTTCTGAAAAGGACTTTGTGAAACATGGACGTGAAGGGAATTAGCAATTTTCCAACACAAAGTCTATTGTTTGTCCTAAATTTGTCATTTTGTGAATATTAAATGAGAGTTTAAATGAGAAATGATGATATTTTAATGTGAAATATGAACACAGAGGTGAATGCGTCAATCCAGTTTGATGATATATAGACTGCTGGTGCAAGAGGAAATGACATGGGACCAGCAAAGCCACAGAGATTTGTCATCTAGAAACCGGTCACGTCAGTGGTTCAGAATTTTGTGCAAGTCGATCAAGCAGATGTTGAGATATTTCAAGGAAAAAGTGAAAACTTTGAGGCAAAGTTATGATTTTCGGCTTTGTACATGAAATTGATCTCACTCGACCTGCCTGTGTCTGGATGTAAATTCAAGGGATTGCCAAAGTCACAAAGATTCCTCCTCTGGGGACCACGAATATCATCTTATGGCAGTTCATCCAGTAGCTGTTTGAATATTTCAGCCTGGACAAAAATGGTTGACTGACTAATATTTCTTTTCACAGAGCCTTGGAGCCCTATGCTGTCCTATCATGACTTCTAATATCACTGTTTATTAATCATCAACATGGCCTAAAGCTGCGGCGTGCCCAGGCTTTTTCACAGCTAAGCATTTGAATCAGGGGGCTTCCTGATTCGACCACAGTCCTCTGAGCAGCTCTGCTGGAGCAGCTGTGGGGTTAAGTGCCTTGCTCGGGGGATCTCTGTGGTATTCGCTGATGCAGTGGAGGGTGTTACTCACTCATTTCACTTGCCAAGACTTTTCCCAGTAGGTCTGGGGATTCAGGTCACAAGCTCTAACCTTTCGCTCTCAGACTCCGTAAATACCAAAGTGTGAATATCCTACTTATAGGTCTAATGGCACTCGTGTTGGATCACCAGTCAGTCATTTTGGCTTAATTGTACGAAATCAGTTACAGACAGGAAAACCTTTAAACAAGCTCTTCAATTCAACTGCGGGTATCTCAAAAATGGTACGCTGAAATGCTGCGGGGTCTAAAACTGACACCGGGCGTCATTTTAAGGAGTGAAAATGTAAAATAAAAAACACAAGTGAAGGATGCAGGAGGACACTGTGCTGCTTCAGGTGTTGCCCTCTAAGTAGGATCTGAACAACAAAACCTCCAATAATCTAAATGTACAGCTACACAAATTAAAAAGGAAATAATGCAAAGGTTATACAGATTATATAAAATAACTTGCACAATACAGTGACGTGCACTGTAGAAAACTGAAAATCCCATTTCTTACTATGACAGTAATGGTACTTTTTGCACTGGAGGCAAAACTAAGTGACAGGAATTGTGTGTGTGTGTGTGTGTGTGTGTGTACCTACAAATGGGAGGGATGCCATGCGTGCTCTGATGAACATTACTGCTGCATCAGTGAGCACAGACATGTCCCGCAGATATAAACATGGAGACACACACACAAGCACACAACAAACATACTTCCGAGAGATAAATGAGCAGACACACAGTCATGCTAATACGACAGGTGGTTGCATGGTTCAGGTGTAATTATCGCACAGCCTGAGACATACAGGTACCGACAGTAGGAACACACACACACACACACCTTCTCACACATCCTCCGCTGAGTGTTGCGTAACTCTCTTGCCATGTGAGAATAAGAACCTATTAAGCTTGAAGTGGGCTGGTGAGGATTACAACACCGAGACAAACACAGACACAAATATCAGACGCAGATTAGACAGCGGAGCTAATGACTTGCGGACATCCAAGTCGCTGAGAACCTGCACAGAAGCAAACACCAACATGAGAGCAAGAAACCCCCCCCTGCATTAGCATAGTTGAATCAGCTTTGTACAGCAAAAAGAGGAAACACAAACCACAAGCATAACGAGTCTACAAAACTGTCAACTTTAAATTTATTATTATCCTGAAAATAAGTATGTTAGAGCTGATGTTTGCAAAGTAGTGCTAACCACAAAGTACAGCCGAGGCTTTTGGGAATATTCATGAATGTCATGAACTAAAGTATTGGATAAATTAACATTTAACCTGGGGATGGCCCTGAATGAAAAGACAGGGAAGTCATTACACTTCAAACTCTGGGGGACCATGAAGCTGATTTCAATATAAAATCAAAATGGTGGTGCAATAAGAGTCAAATGATTGCAAAGTAATGACTATTCATCCATCACGAATAGAGAATTTTAAAGTAATCCATCCAACATTTGCCAACATATTTCACTCTGAACCACAAACTGTCAATCTGCTGATGGTGCGAGAGGAAAAGATCGGTGGATCACACATCAAGACAGTAAGTTTCATTGTCTGGGGACCATGAATGTCTCTATAAAACTTCACGGCACTCTGTCCAGTCGTTGTGATATTTCAGTCTGTACCAAGTGGTGGTCAGACGGATAGAAAGTCATCACTAGACGATGTCAGCATGCCCAGAAAAGCAATTAATGCATCATAAAATAAACACTTATTAAATTATGGAACGTACATAGATTGTAGACTCAAGGAAACAAACGGTAAGTGATCAGTAACACCTGGCAGCTACTACAGTAAACTAAAACTGAGAAATGACTGAGTTAATATGATCTGAAACACACAAAGCATGATGAGAAAACAGGTGTATGACTGTAAAACACATTAGCTATGTAACAATTGGCCTCAGTTCTTCCTCAGGATATGACGACAGCAGCTCCAGGATCAGCACTCTGGACAGCTCCCTAAGGAGACCTCAACTACAGGATTCTGTAAATGAGATTAGCAAAAAAATCTACATAATTGGAGTTTGCACATGAAAACAGAGTCAATATGGATGATAATTATGAGCAAACACCTCAGAGACATTTAACTCTGACAATGTGCGGCCTCCATCTTTCCACTCTTCTTCCTTTCTGCTTTTTTCTCCTCTCCTTTCTCATACCTTATCTGCCCGGAGCTGTTTGATCGCGCTTCAGTTTCTTCTCCCTGCTCGCGTCCTTCCCAGGAGCGTCTCTCCTGCCACTGTTACTTCAGATCTTGGAGGCAGCAGTTCTGGGGAGAGTTTGAACAGCCTATTTGTTTTCTACATTAGCATCTCAGAGACGTGTTCATGTAGTTGGCTTTTAACCCCCCCTCCCCCTCTCTCTCTCTGTGCCTCTCTCCCCGTCGAGCTTTTGTCATATTGCTCTTGTTGTGTTGTGTGTTAACCGGAGTGCTTTTCAGTCAAACGTCCCTTTGAAAAATGCTCAAATATTTCCAGAAAAAATGAGACGGCACTCGTAAATGTTTATCAAGTGTCCTACAGCTATAACATTCAATCATTACGTCTTTATTCTATTGAACCATGAACTTCCTCTTAGTCTGTCTCTTACAAATGCATCACCTCTCCTCAGGTTCGCTTTGTAATTACTCTCTGTGTCTCTTCATCCAAATATAAAACACTGAGTATATTACTTTTTAGAAGTGCTGCACTCCTGAATAAATTATATGCACTGATATGTGATAAGACTGATAAGTTTTTACTTTGGATTGGCAAGCAGTTGCGTGCCGCCAACTCAGCTTCCCTTTCCTCTGCCTACACTCCGTGCACTCTCTGCTCCAGTAAGATCTCTGATCTTAGAATAGAAACACTGGCCAAGCTGCAGCTCTAGCAGCGGTTGGATTTACACCAGGAGTGTTTTTGCCAGTGTGGCAGGAAGGCAAATCTGATAGAAAGTACTGGCTGTGATCTTCAAAATAATCTTTTACATCTCAGTCAGCCAAGATGTAAATCTAAGCAGGTTTATACCAAATAATCTACCATTAATACCTCTGAATCAAGGTTTCTCTGCTGGTGTGACATTTAAAATGCAAGAAGATTATATTGTTGTAAAAAACGGGAAAGAGATTAGCGACGAAGAGCACTGAAATCTTGCAAAAAGTACAAACACAGACACACGTATCAGAAACAATATGGTCAAAAAATAACAGGCTAAAGGAAAAAATGACTACTTGAACATTATGCCCTTCATTATAGCTATTACAGTGGATAATAACCTTATATATTCACACTAACCCACACGAGACAAATATCACATCTTCTGCTCTATAAATATATATTTTCTTTGTATGTAAAATATCTTTCCATCACTTATATCCATCATTTTGGAGACCTTTAGTGAGTATCAATCATGTTGATTTGAGGAAAAATATATTTTTGTGCTTTCTCAGTGTTATAATGTTCTCATAGTGATTGGTCTGCAGAATAAAATGGCCATTAGTCTCCAGGAGAGCTGGTGTAATTTCCTGCCTCACCATTTCAGGTTCGAGTAACTCAATAGATCTGTGGCATGTTTTCCCCTTGTTTATGCCCTTTCTTTAACACGAACACAGTTTGCAAACCAAGTGCAAATCTCCACAACAACTATCGGGTGTAATTCCAGATTCAGGGCTGTATGTTGAAGTGTCGTATCTATAAATACACTGTGGTTGAAAACAAGTGATCAATAACCACTGAAGGGCAGGGAGTCACTCTGACTTTGTGCTTTCTCCAGACTCTTTATGCTATTTCCTCTGGGCGTGATAAATATTTCAGAAGGAGGGGAGAAAAAAAAAGCACTCTGGGAAAGTCCCTGAGACTGAGGCGGTAGCTGTCAAACGCAGTCACGCCTCCCCCACCTGGTGCTTTGCTGTGGCAAAAAGATGGCTGTCAAAATATAAAAAAGCTACGGCGCTGTCTCTTTAAGGCCCTGCTCCACTGCGGCAGCCAATCACAGGCCAGAAAATGTGGTTAGGCCGTCCTTGTCCACGACCTTGATGGAAGACGAGTGAAATAGTGCGTGAGAGCAAATGGAACTGATGAATGAAAGAGGAAGACGGAGAGGGAGAGACGTTTATAAACCAGGATAAGTCTCTCCCTGTCTTTCTCTCTTATGCCCTCATATCTACTAAAATCCCTCTTTCTTTCTCCATCCATCTAATTCCCCCTCCACACACACACACACACACAATATACATACATATATCTACTGTATACACATTGTTTTCCCTTCATCCCTCTCCCCTGACAGCCCTGCAGAGTGTTGCATAATTCCCAGCATGGGGGAGGCAGGACAAGATGGAGGGAGGGAGGGATGGAGGTGAGGAAGGGGTGAGAGATGCAACAGGGAGAATGACTCACGACACAAAATTCACAACGCCACACTCCGCTGAGCCGCTGAAATCCTCCAACAACACTTAATCACCAAACGTTACACATATAAAAACGTCTGTAACTTTGAATGATAGCAGCACTTTATTGCTTTTTCTTTAGCATGGAGGCTTTTGGATTAATTGCCAAGCATTTTCTAATGCTGAAACGCATCACTTTGACGAATAAAGCCACGCTCTCAGTTCTGCAAGTGATGCTGGAAGTCTGCTTGGTTAGTGGCATAAAGCTAATGAGGAGCGAGAGATCATTCCCCAATAGAGACATTAATTACTAATTTAGACCATGAATAAGAGATGCGATCTCTGATGTCTTTGTGCTATGAAGCCACATTAGAGATACTGAAGCTAAAATGACTTATGAGTGTATGAGTGTATGAATGTATCATGAATGTAATATTGAAATGATGATGCTGGACAACAATCTCAAATCTTTATGTTCTGACATGATGGTTGAAAATGGCAGAGTGTTTGAAATAATAGTGGGAAAATGTGGAAAAAAAGTCACATAATATGATAAAAAAAAAAAACAAATCTGAATAACTAAATCTTGTGGTAACTACCCTTTTTCTCCCATGAATCACTTTATAAGTCACTTTTCTTAAATACTTTATTTAGCAAAAATCAGTAGTTAAAAGTGTTGTTCTTCTTCCAAACTATCAGTTTGCTGGATATGATATTAGGAAGGTAATAGTAATAAAAAAATAATGTATGACTTTGGAATTTCACACTCTGTTTTTCAGTGTTTTTTGAACGTCTTTTTTCTGTTTTTCCTGGAGTGCGGTCCTTCAGATCTGTCCAGCTACTCATC
The DNA here is from genome assembly GCA_023238725.1 of Scortum barcoo. Lineage (NCBI taxonomy): Eukaryota > Metazoa > Chordata > Actinopteri > Centrarchiformes > Terapontidae > Scortum > Scortum barcoo. The sequence goes on from CM041548.1 coordinate 20,148,221, forward strand.
TGAGTAATGGAGCCCCCTCAGACATCCGTCTCTGTCTCTTTCTTCTTATCTTCCATAACGCTGATGTTTCATTTGGCCAGCAAACAAATGCCACCTCTGTTTCCCTGGGAAAACACATACACGCACACACACAGATATTTAGAGGTGCCTGAATGACCTTGTAGAGGAAATCACTGGCCATTCATCATGTTACAGCTCCAGCGGTGCGAGGAACACCAGATTTGATAAGACCTTGAGATAAAATTGGTTGATTTTCCCCTGCAGGGCCACACGAGGCTTACCAGGGCCAGAGGAAAGCTGAGACGTTGAACTAGTTATAGCGTCGTATCCATTACATTTCACTCACACCTAAATATGTTAGGGGCCTATATGCATTCATGTTACAGAAGGGTTAACACAATAGAGCCCCCCAAACTAGATCATGAAAGATTGCTGAACTGGGTGGTCTCAGGGTAATGACACGAAATGAAGTGCATAAAAAACAAACAGCTGTCCATTTGGAATAAATTCATGGCTGGACAAAATAATATGAACACCTACTATATGTCAGAAATGAGCTGAGAAATTGGTTGACGTGTCTTGTAGAATTGCCATGGAAATATGTAAATGTAAGCTTAACACTGCAGTTTTACAGGACAAACATGAGCATTGAGAAATAATATTGTTCCACACATGATTTATAGTGTTGGTATGAGCGGCTCTTTGAGAGCATTAAGAATTTATAGCAACTGTTCTGCCATCAGTGTTGTGCATTTACCAGCATTTGTAATGGATTTAAAAGTGACCAAGCTAAAGGCTGGAACCCATTTATTATTCAATCTCATATGAGGTTTTACAGAGCTGAGTTTTCACATACAGCGAAACTACAAGCTCTTCAGATGTGGAATTGTGTTTTTAATACAAGCTAGTATGAAAACTATTAAGTGTTTTAGTCTTATTTTTTTAAATGCACATACAGATTATTTGTTCGAAACGTAACAGCAGCAATCAGCGTTTGAAACAACTCAGTGATCTTTTAATGGTCAGATTTAGTGGACACAGCTACAGTCTTGATGTATTAATGTCTTAAAAGAATTATTACATTACAAAACTGTTGATGGACATGTGTGCATCATGTAGGAATCAAACACGAGGCGCTTGAGTTACAGTATAAATCTCACCTCATCCGCCTGCCTGCGTGGCATTTCAGCAGAAGTGTTTCTTGCAGCTGTGCAGGCTGGTAAACACGGAGACAAGAAGAAATTAGTTTAGCGTGGTTGGCTTTGCTGCAGAGCTCACAACTGCACACTAATGGGGTCACTGGACCTTTCCTCCAGAGTAATGGTGGTGACTGACATGATCTGCAAATATACAAGGACTGGACACAATAACACCTTACAGTTAAATATACTGACAACGTGAGGCCGTGCTAATAACACCGTGCTGAACACCCTGTATAATGTCCAGTTTGTCTTATTTCAATAGGTGACAGACATGGTGGACAAAGAGAGACACACTGAATGACACACGAGTGAAAGGCTGAGGCTCGTTCTCATTTTGACTTGAAAGTAATTTTCTAAATGAGAATGAGTGCTCTGACCCGTTGAAAAGCTTCTCTAATCAGCCCCGGAATGAAGTCAACTGTGAATCAATACAAACAGTCACGACAAATATTCCTCACCGCATACCTGTGAACAAAACAACCCCTGAACAATGGACCACGACCCGACGTATTCACACTTCACTTCGTTCATTTTCAACTCGCAAGCTGTAGCTGTTCCTGACATGGTTAATTTGGTGTTTATTCACTGTTTTACATTTGCATTTACCATATCTGTAAATAAAAGTGAATTAGATCGAGCAACATTTTTCGATATATTAATTCATTTTATTCTTGCTTTTATTGCTTATTGTTTATGGATGTCATTCTAATGCTTTTATTTACCTGTGTGAAACACCTTGAACTGCCTTTGTGTTTAAAAGCTTTCCTGTCTCTTTACTTTCTTTTCTGGTGTTGGCAGATGGATTTTTTTTTACATTCAGATAACTCTTTATTTCAGCTGCTGGCCTGATACTAAATGAACAGTATCTAACTCTCAAGAAAATGAATACCTGAATGAAGTTATATAGTGATATAGTAATTTTAATGTTTGTATTTAACATTTAGAAACCCAAAGAAACACATCATGATGGAAAGTAAGAACTATAGTCTATGGCAGTCTATAGTCAATTAGAGCAGTAGGCCTGTAATATATATCTAAGGGATTGGCTGTAAGTGTATAGCTGTTGTTTAACAAACAGATATGAGAGCAGTATTGATCTTCTTATCTCTGCAAGAAAACCAATAAGCATATTCCCAAAATGGGTAGTTATTCTGTTAATAAAGAGAAATCCTTTCTACTTTTATGTTGCAGTGTTTTGATGTTTATACGGATGGAAATGTACATCTACAGTATCTGCTGTCTCTGCCTCTATCTTTCAATCAATATCTTTCTCTCTCTCTGTAGCTTTCTCCATCCTCCGTTCTTCTACACACCCATTAGTCACTCTCCCCTTCTGTCTCCACACATCCTCTGCTCCACCTACCACCCTGTCATCCTGTCATGCCATCCATCTATTACGGGGACAGCTGTGGTTACGGTCCGATGGGCTCTCCATTTTAACACCGGGCCCTGCAAAGCACGTCTAAAATGGTTCCCCTTCACAACGCTCATGGGATGTGGAAGCTGCGGGGTGATTTAACTTTGGATGAAGGCGGCCACGACAGGAATGTTAATTGGGAAAGTCTTCGATTTACTGCTCTCACGTTTGTGTTTTAGAGACTCTGTCGACAGGCAGCAAATCTCTGCCTGTATACAACTTATAAACATGAAGATAAAAACGGTATAATAGCATGTGAATGTTCACTGAAAACATTTTTATGTTCTATATTAATCTGTAGACATGCGGCTGTATCTGGATGGAGTGTAACTGTTCATATTTGGATGTAAAATGGTTGATCTGTAGGGACTGGATAATATCTCACAACTGGATCTTCTTGCTTCTCACTCCCACGCTCCGCATACATCCCTGTCATCATATCTCACCCGTCTCTTCACTGCATCTATGAATGAATCCGCCAGAGAAAGTGAGCGAACAAGGAAAAATAACAGTGAGAGAGAGAGAGAGAGACAGAGAGAGAGAGAGATGGGAAGAGAGAGAGAGAGAGGGAGAGAGGAAGAGGGAGATGGGAGATGTTTAATTTTAGACCCAACACGTAATTCCCCCTCTTTTACTGCGCTTCTATAAATAAACTTCACTCTCTCTCTCACTCCCCTCTGCCCACGCAATTGCTGTTTAATGGACTAAAAGAGAGAGAGGGAGGGATGACGGGAGGGCGTTGCTTAGCAACCGTATCCTGACTTGGCAGGTCATGTGATTGGGAGATGACTGGCACGGATCGTGGTAGTAACACACTTGTGCCTCAGAGCAGGACGCAGCACACACACACACACACACACACACACTCATTAAACATGGGGGGGAAATGTAAAGGACTCTACACAGATTCAGGCACTTCCTCTCTCCCACATGCCCACATGCATTGACAACCAAGCCATTTAATTATAATTAATCTATAATTCAGTGAAACACAGCGGCAGAATGACACGTCATTGATGGAGAGAGGCCTCCTCTGTCTGAGGTGCCTGGTGCTTTCAGAGTCTGGTCTAACTGCAGTGTTATGTAAGAGGATGAGACGTTTTGGAGGAGGGACAATGGGCGTGCTGCTCCTTTAATGGAGGACTGAGAGAACTGTCTGCACAGCACCCGAGCCTCTTAAAACATCACTTTACTTGAGATAGTTACAGTCGTGATAAGCCACAAATATTAAGGCATCAGTAAATGCTGATTCACCATGTTGTGTGTTTTCCATCTCCTGGAACATTTAACAAGATAGTTCCAGGGAAGTCCGGAGGGTGTTTAATATTGTACAAGCACCTTAGATATGCACAGTTTTTCTTTGCCGCTTAAGCACTTAAATGACTTACAAATGAACTGTGGTTGTTTAAAATCCGCGCAGAGATCTCCCAGCTCCAGTGACGTGTTCGTCTTTATCAGTCTTTGATGAAGCTGTGGTAGCACACATTAGTTATTTATTTGTTTGTAAAATCTCTGCAGGATTAAAGTACTTTGGTGAACGAGTGAAGTAAATCTGAGGTTGTCTGTGTGGTTGTAATAAGACAAAATAGAGCCTTGGGTAACTCCACTCCTTATGTTTGCTTGGGTTCACAGTTGCCAGTGGACACAAAATTGTCTTATAAATTTGACTTGACACAAGTTTAGAATGGTATGTGATGATCTTAAATACACACTTTCTGTAAAATGCCATTTCTTGCCTGTTAATTGCTTATTCCGACTGATGATCTGTATCTATTGTTCCCCGAGCTGCGATGAGAAGGTTAATTAATGTCCTCCCACAGTTTCAGCGACAGCTCGTTGGACTGGACAAAGTTTCATGTTAATTAGATGTCAGCTGTGTCCTGATATTTCTCTTGTTTGCTGCCTTTTACCCTCGATGTCTATCAATCCCAGAATTTCACTGTCTGAACTTAACTTTTCCCCAGACGTTGGTGTGAAGGTCAGTAAAGCGGGATCCATAAAAATAGATTAGCTGATCTTTCTATCCAAGCCTTTGTTTGAGATAAAACATTATAATTCTCTGTGTGTCATGCAAGGAACCACAAGTCCTTCAAATTAAATGACGAAATCTCCAGACACAAGTGTTTTCTGATCACTACTAATGGCAGATCAGTGGTGCAGATAAATATATTAAACAGGTAATTACTGTAAAGATGGTCATGATGATCTTGAATTAAACACCTCACACTGTGCAAGTCTGAAGAATGTCCATGAAAAGTGAGATATCCATATGCAACACTGGATTATTTTGAAGATCAGTTCCATTGGTTTAATGATCAAGTTAAGAATATGTTGGCATTTTGGAGCATAAAGACAAAAACTGAGCTGAGGTAGAGAGAAGCTGGAATCCTTTTTAAAAAGATAGGAAATGCTTTTTATCGTCGTCATGCTCCCACATACACCTTTGAACTAACACAAACACACACGAGTTTAGACCGAAACCGAACAATGTGCAAACTGCATTCAGAGATGGGTCAGTGGTTTCTATGTATCCCATAATCCTTTGCTGAAGGCTTCCCCATTACTTGATCAGAGTCACCGCCAGATTGAATGGGATTCAATGAGCCCAACAAAAATGAAAAACCTCAGCGGTGCTAATGTGCACCATCCATCTTGTTCACTGGCAGGTGGTGCAACTATTTCCCCGTTAGAAAAGTCATTGCTCAAAATTATTTTCTTTTAATTGTTTTTTTTTTTCAATTTCCAAACAACCACATTACATTCTCAATTCCTTCCCCTGAAAGAGAAAAGTCCAGCTGTGTTAATATTTCCTTTTCATTTAGAAATACGTGTCTCCTCTACACTACAGTGCTGACATCCTCAGTCCAACCAGGAAGTGAGCGCTCCTGATCACACCTCCCTGAGCATTCACCTTGACGGGCCCAGAAACCCCCCATACACCCCCTTCCTCTGCCTCTCCCATTGGATGAGACGCGCCGCTCGGGCAGGCTCGGATTGGTCGCAAGGACCCAGCCTGTTGCTGGGCTGTTTCCATGGAGATCACTATCACCATTTTGCCTCTGCCTAATCCGCAGAGCGTGAGGAGAGGAGAGGGAAAGAGAGGGAAGGATGGAGGGGAGAGACAAAGGATGACAATGATGGGAGAGAAAGATTAGATTAGTGAATGAAGGTGTAATATGAGGGATGGGGGTGTGTGTTCGTGCGTGAGCGGGGTATGAAGTCAGTGAAGTCGTAAAAGGAGGTAGAAAAAAAAGGAGAAGAGGAAGGGGGGGCACTGAGCCATCAAATGATGGGGAATTTTGGGATCGCTGCAGTTAAGATGGTGTGTTTTTCTCAGATGATGTCTCACCTTGCATCCTAATTTTCCTCTTGCAGAATCCAACACAGTGAATTTACACACAGGCAGCCACAGGCGTGCTCTCACATACTAATTTTATGTTTCTCCATCCTGGAAATCAGATGTGTGCATCAGAGTACTAAAGAGAGTTATTAGGATTCAGAGAGCCTCGCTGGAGCATTCATAAGATTATGAGTATATGGAAGCATCCTCTTGTTTCTCCTAACAGTGCAATGTCAACAAATTTCACCGGGGAGATAAGTTCAGCTAGTGCTCACACATGTATCAGATTAATGAGTGTCTAATGTACTAATATTAGACAACAGAGGAGCCCAGCCCACACATTGATTTTCCACAGTATAAAACTGTCTCCAAACTGTGCCGTCAAAGTCTCTTTCAATAAAAGATGGTGGACGTTGGTGCTTAAAATGAAGTGAAATTATGTTGAATTATCACAGTAAACTTCTCACTTTATTATCCGTTGTATTTACTCAGCACCAGCTTCCCTTTATGAGCCGCGTTCCCTCCTTCAGAGCCTTTCGCTTTATCTCGGCTCACTGAGTTGCTGCACTGAGGCACTTTAATGTCATCGGATGTGATTCACCTGAACCTGCGGTGCAGTACAGCCTGAAGAAACCAACTGCTGTTTTGGCAAGATGGGGCCAGTATCACACACAATTATTTAGCCCACCTGTGAGGCCGCTCAGAGAAATTTGAAGGATAAAGCGGAGAGGGGAGGGACAAGGAGCGACATCTGGATGAATGGATGAGCAGGAGGCAGGAGGCAGTGATGGATGGTACACTATGAAGAGGTGAGGGAGACTGGAAGTGTGACAGAGAAGAAGAAGAGTCTGTATTTACTCACACTAACACTAACACACTTTGTAATATACAACAGAGTACATATTTAAGCTCTTGTACAGTATAGACTCCTGCTGCATGCCATAATTTCCCCTCTCTATGTGAGATGCCTGCCTCACCTGTGTGAATAATTTAATAAGTTTCCCCACTGAACTGAATATTTGTATTATTTTGCCTTGAAACTGCAGGTGAAATATCCATCAGCCCTTTGAGTCCTGCTTTGTTGAGTAAAGGTACAGTTTTTTGTTTGTGTATGGATTGATGAAACATCAGGCATCTTTGGTGGTGATTGTTCTGGAGAATGAGAACTGGGGACCACAGACGTTTCATCCAAGTGGAAATTTGTGATAAAATTCACTTTGCTTTTAGCTCTGTGTTTTTTTTGGTCTACACTCCTGAGGGAAATCTGGCTCTTTAGCTGCTCAGTGCTCCACTATGTTCATCGGCCAGCTGCTAACTGTGTCATTCTGCTGGTTGGTGCTGGCAAAAATGATGCTACGGGAGGGGTGAGAGTGAGACTAAAGAGTAAAGCCGCAAGCGAAAACCGTAAACAATCACCTGAAAAATGCCAAAAAGCTTTGTGGAGCTGAGAGGAACTGCAGATAATTCAGTTTTCTGTGCCCCCTTTTTACTTTACTTTTACTTAACACTGTTTTTATTTGAAAATATTGATTTAAGGTGCTTCAGAGTTCCCCAACATGGCCTGAAATTATTGTGATATTAGCCAAAGACAACCATTCCAGTTGTGTCTTTGATTATTTGAATCTACAAATCATTTTACAAAACTTTTATCTTTTATCTTTTTATCTAACTTTTATCTGAACTATTATAAAGGTAGCACTGTTCTCAGAGGAGGCTTATAGAAGGAGAGCATTTAGAAATAAACTTTTGATGCCCCACCACACATGAAAACGTTCAGTAAATAAAAGAAATCTACTTGCCGGACGATTCAACCATCCTTCGGTCTGTCAGCAGAGTGTGATCAGCCTGACAGCTCTGAGTTGCAGAAATACCATTTATGAGATTTAAGAGAAGATGAATACAACTAATGATACTGTCAGACGAGCTGAATCTTGGCTGTATTGTAGTCTCCATCAAATTCCACAATGGTGTAATCAGTAACAGGCCGTTCCTGAGGCCATTAATGGAAACGTTGAGAGATGGGAGATAATTTAAGGGTCAAACATTTTGCTTTTTCAGCAGCTGTCTGTGCACGCCTGATTGATTATCATTAGTGCAGTTATTCTTGTTGCAGAGCAGACTGCTGCTTTCAATTCTGATTAAACAACATAATTAAAGGGCATGAAAGTGCAATTTTCAGAGACACCAAAATCGATTTATAGTTTGCCTCAGTGAGCATAAGTGCATGAGTCCTAAAATGTGCTTGATGCTGGCAACGATGTGAGTTAAATGTGTTGCATAATGTCTTACATCACAAGGTGGAGCCACCAGTTTGCGGCTCTGCAGAAAGGCGTCGGACTGCAGGGAGGAATTTCACTCTACAATCCAGCGTGTATTACTCACTGCGACACTGAGACTTCACCGGTGTGTTGTTAAGCACAGACTGTAGGGCTCTGTTAACCGACGGGAGGAGCAAGAGACAGGATGAGGAGGAGAATCCCACCTGTCCTTTCTGTTAGTGTGTGTGTGACCTTCAGACGTACCTGAAGGCATGTTTTCATTCACCGTGTGATGAAGTGTGAGAGAGCTCCCCTTCGTCTCCTCCAATCCCCCTCCTCTGTCTCCCTCCGTCCTGCTCTCTGTGGCATACCGTCTCTGCCTCTTCCTTTCTGATCCTCTCTGCTGCTCTCCAACTCAGAAACAGGATCTACTCTGGAGCGAGCTGCTCTCTCTGCTGGAGGAGTGTTGAAACAACACCATGGACCTTTCAACATGGGACAAGAGAGCTGAATCAAACCGATCACTTAAATGTATATTACTAAATGGATTATTGTTCTTTAAGAGTGGGATTTTAATTGGAAATGATTATGAATCTGATGTTTCTAATTTTATCCACTCCACAGACTTTAGTTGGTTTCCATAGTGATGTTTTTCTTAGGGTTTCTAAATATTGACAAGATGAAATACAAAAATGAAGAGTAAAATGTTTCCCCTCAATTTAAAGCTTAAAACGAACAGTTTGACACTTTTGGAAATAAATTCACTGTCTTGCTGAGAGTTAGATGAGAAGGTCGATATCACTCTCATATTTGTCTGATATGTGTAGTCATGGTCAACAGCTGGTTAGCTTAGCTGATAAACTCCAGTAGATAAGCTAGATAAACCTGCTCTGTACAATTAACATAATAAAATCTGTACATAACCCTCATTAATAAAGCAAATTGTCATTTCTACATTTTGGCATTTGATCAAACAAATGGGATGTAAAGTATTAATTAGTGACTTTAGAAGGTGCTGTTAGATGAATTTGCAGCTTCATATTGAGCAGATATGAGAATAATATTGATCTTCTATTCTAACGTTTAGCAAGGAACCAAATAAGTGTATTTACCAAAAACTACTGATATTTCTTTACTGTAAATCTAACTCAAACACTGTTTTATTTTCTGACTAATGAAGTACATCAAATTCTTAAAGAGCCCACTGAACTGCTCAATCCTCCGATTGTTACAGCCGTGCTGTAAACGTCTGGTGGGTGCTCTCGAGGGCTCCATACGTCCTACACTGCAGGAGGAGATTCAGACAGGATAAATCTGACACCGCTGACTGAAGGTCAATGTGACAGCTGTCATATAAAATAATAGCAAATAGTCTGAAATCTTTCATTGGAAGCAAAAATGTCTTAGCAAAATCTGCAAACTGTAATATTGAGGCTATTTTTCATATTTAAATCCTGTTTATGGAACAGACTTCCAATAATGATCATACATGTAATTTACAGTGTTGTAATCAAAATGGGACATTTTCTTTTCAATCTACAGGCTGAACATATAGGTGTATTAAAAAAAAAACAAAACAAAAAAAAAACGAAAACTTCACTGGAGTCACTTAAACTTCGGCTAATTTTACCAGTGCACCATAATACAAAGTGATATTAACTCATTTACAGTTGCTGTTGCATTTTTCTTTCAGATCAAACTTTTTAAAACCTTTAATCCATCCGAGTCTTACTAATACATTTTATTGTCTATTGTCAATTGTTTATAGAAATTTTAACCCATTCAATGTAAAGTCAGGAGGGAACTGTAAATCATATTAATTAATTTAAAATTTTAAGTCCACAGAGTGCATCGCCTCTTGCCAAGAGTTGTTACTCAGAAACTTCCTACATGCATTACAGCTGCAATCTAAATGACTTTTCACAATATGATTATTTCATTTAAGGCTGGATTAACCAATATAAATGTTCCCCTAACCTTGACACAGATTGCGAATTATTCCCTCCGTGACCCCTTTACCCAAGACAGTCATTTAAGCGACTGTTTCAGGCAGAAAATGTAATTCGTGAAACATACAGTAATTTTCCCTCTCATTTAAATACAGCTGACTGATTGGTTTACAGCTGAGTAACGGCTCAAGCGAGCAGACAGAATGTGAATTACTGTCGCCATGTTATTGACTCCAACTTTGAGCTATGAAGAAGAAGCAGAGAGAGCAATTAACCCAGCGAAATTAGCAAACGTGGAGGCATCAAGAGACTGTAATGGCTCTTAGATGGCAGAAATGACTGTGCAGTAAAGCTTTGGAGATGAGAGAGCCATCAGAAAACTTCACAGCCCGTGTGTCAGTGCGTGTATGAATGCCTGCTGTTGTTTGATCTGCTTAAACTAATATGCACCAGCCAGATAATTAATTTATGGAAGGAATTACTGCTTAATGACTGGAGTTTATGGTGTGATGATGAGCCTTCAGTCATCTTACTTGATTTTGCAGATCTTCGGGAAACGGGGAGAAAGCAATTTAAGCAGAATGTTTGGAGAATTCATTAGTACATCGTTTCAGGGAGTTCACATGCTGGTGAAACATGAAACATGAAACATCTGGGACTCTGAAATCAGCTCATTTTTTATCAAATTGTGCCTCATTACGCACACGTTCAGAGCCATGTATGACTTGGAATAAAATACTTTAACCGATAACTATTTATATCATCAGATCTTCCTCTTTCTTAGTTGAGGAGGTTGAAACCAACTGTCCAATAACGTAAAAGGTCTTAATCTAATAGACCATTTACTGTGTGTGATGTGATATATGATTGTGTATATATTTCTATTTATAATTAAAGATGATCTCTGCATCTTGTTGCAGTGGTGCTATTACAGTGGGTAGAGTAAGGGTGCAAGCATCTTTCTTTGACAGACAGCAGACAAAATGATCACCAAGGCCTCCTGAACAGCGACATATTTGTTACTATGAATTCTTCGGTCTTTCAATTATCTTGACAAGCGCTCATCCGATTGACTTTGCACTTGGCAGGTGTATTGCTGAAGGCCCAAGGAAGAGCAGTATGATGAGAGAGTATGAAGTTGTTTGGATGAGCGGTTATCGACCCACACGTACCCGAGTGCGAGTTTAAATGTCAGATGGAAAATTATATTTCAACCGCAGGCCCCCGGATGATCGGCCCATTCTGAACATCGCACCAGAGGAGTGAATTTTCACAAAATACAATTATCACACATCCTAACAAGAATATGAGTTTACAGTCATGCTAGCAACTCCGTGAAGCTGCAATTCACAAGCCTACTTTCAGTGGTGCGACCTAAATGCTAATATCAGCAAGCTAACATGCCTCCAATGAAAATGCTAACATGCCGATGTTTAGCAGGTACATTGGACACAAATTGTGCCTCACCGTTTACAGTGATCAAGTCTGTCTGGGGTAAACTTCATCACTATATGTGGATGATTATGATTATTATTAAGTCACAGTAGTCTGCAGAAAGTGTCCAGATAAGCTCAGGTACAGTGGTTGTATTTTGTTGTAATTGTGAGTAAATGAAGGCCCTGTTTTATACGACATTACCATGAACTTCTCACGACCATTCTTCAAAGCAGGGGTTGCTTATTATTTATTTATAGTTATTTATTTAAGATGTTATTTATTGAGAGAAAATGACTTTTCCCGTCATGATTTGAATGCGCAGACCACTGCAGTCTCAGTCAGCCAGCAGGAAGCAGACGGGTTATTGTGGGGCAAAATGTCATGGCATTAAAGTAAAAAATCAGAATTATGGTCATTTCAAAGTAAATACTATGAGCAGACTTTAGATATTTGATTAATATAAGTGAAATATTTACACAACATTTGTTTAGTAATGATTATGTCTTAAGTTTTTTGATCCATATAGGTGGTTGATCACTAAGAGGTTTCCACTGTATAATGACACACTTACATTAGGTAATAAGCCTTTAACACAAAGTAAAGCAGAGGCTGAGGGGAATGACATGAGGTTTCCAGATATTTGATCACAAAAATAAAGAAATAGGAACAATTTAGGATTTGTATTTTATTGGACAAACTGAAATTTTGATCTGATCAAGCATTGCATGATGATAAGTCAGGCAGGTCATTAAAGTTATGAAAACTCATCCTGATTTCATGGCAATACTTCCAACAGTTGTGAAGATATTTCACTCAAAACCACAAATGTGAACCTTGTGGTGGTGCTAGAGGGAAAGTCAGCAAGATTCACACTCTGGGGACTGTGAATGACTGTTGTACAATATTTCATGGCAGTTCATGCGGGAGTTGTCTGGACCAGTGACTGGCTGACCAACAGACAGAGATCTAAATAATCTGAAGTGGCCCTTTGACTTGTAAGACAATCCAGACCTGTTCAGATTTTAACTTGCTTACGAACACAAAACCCTCAGGCAACATACGAGGCCTGACTTTCAACTAAAAACTGCAGACTGCTTGACTCCTGTAGTGTTTGATCATTTTTAATTTTAACACTGGTGAGCATAAACGCTCATCAGCATCTTTTTCTGCTGCTGACAGTTTTGATCCAGTTTTTATTTTCCCCTGGAATGATTTATGGACACCATTTTCTTTAATCTGTCTTTTTGTTGTCTTTATTGCTCCCGCTGTTTATGCATTATGACACTTCAGCGTGACATAAACTTTAAACAAATCTGATTCGACAGCATTTAACAAGATGTGAAGTGCCTCGAGGGCGGACGGCCGCTCTCAGCTGTACTTCCTCAGCCGTGACACAGGGGGGCAGTGTTACCACAGATGGCTGATGGGAGGATTGACTGGCAATTACACACGTACACACACAGACACACAGTCAATAACGTCTGTTGTGTTTGGGTCCATTATGGTGCCTGACTGCGTGTCACCCTTGTCCTCTTTTCTTTACTCAAATTGCTTCGGCAGAAAAGACACAGCCACAAGCTGTTTATCAGCTCTGGGATATGTGTGTGAGTCAGGAGTGTGTGTGTGTGGGTGTTTGCATGTTCATGGGATACTTTCCACATTGTGAATAAGTGTGCTTTACTGTGCATCCCTCACTGCTGTCCGTGTGGGTAGGTGGAGTGTGTGTGTTAAAGTGTACTTGTGTGTGAGTAAATGCTGTTAAGTGTATGGGAGTGTGTGAACAAGTGTGTGTGTAGGGGTAGTGAGCGGAAGGTATTTGTGAGTTTATGAAAATGGGAGGTTTTTATGGGAGTATCTGATTGTCAACACGGTGGATTGTGTGTGTGTGTGTGTGTGTGTGTATGAGTGTGTGTTGAGGCATCTGAGAGGTTTGTGCCGCTGACAATTTCACATGTTGTTCCTGCTGAGAAAGAGAACTAATCTACCTGGATTTGTCTGGGAGAAAAAGCACAGCAGCCTCCCGCTCAGTGATTACCACATATACACAAGAACACACACACACAAACACACGCACACACGCACACACACACACACCCCCTCTGAATGCTCGGCACCCACTGAATTAAATTATAATTTACAACAGGATTAAAACGTTCAACACACACATTCTCTCTCCGTTGTGGTTGTCTGAATTCAATTTGAGCTTGAACAACCCTCCTGATATTTTACACACACACGCAGGTAGTTCTGTATGCAGACGGTTGCATTTCAGAGACGTTCAAACTAAGACATGTCCTGAAGTCAGACATGATATTTGCTGGGTTTTGAAATGGGGATTCACTGCACAAACCCCCGGGACCGACTGTTCCCCTCCCCCATAACAGACTAGACTAAATCATAGCGAAGTCCACAATCCGTCATTGATTTTACCTGTTAAATCACGAAGGGGAGATGTAAAGGCAGGAAGAGACAGCTTAAAGGAGGACTTTTAAACTTTCAGATAAAGACTGCGTCCTCCTCCGCCCGGGGACTTCTGATGCAGCCTGCGGCGATAGCATTGCTGAGGAACGGCTGCCGTTCCGACTGCAGCACTTTCTTTCTCATTTCTCTTGCCAGTGTCGAGAGGGAGAGGAAAAATGTCAGCCATCAAGTGCAAAAAGTTACCGCTGATACCAGTTCTAATAGGTTATGAAGTCTGTGTGGACAGAGCCTGCCTATAAACTGCCTCTGATGAATATTTTAAAGCAACACAATTTAGCTGTCAGGCTTTGAGGACGAGGCCACGTTCACTTACAGCTGCTTCATGTGTGCAGCTCAAGCCAGCTAAGGGCTGCGTCTCATAAATATTATCAGCTAATCTACTGACTACTTCTATTTAATTAATCACTTCTCTAATTTAAAACTGAGAGTGGAGAAAAATAGTATATAAACCTAGAGCTAAAATTAGAAATATCACACAAAAGAACAGTCAATATTTAATCTGTCATCTCAGTGACACTGTCTTTTCCTATATTGACTATATCAATGAACGATGGAGTTGCCTGCCATGCTAATCTACCATTCAAAAACTATTCTTAGCCATGGCGGCAATGTTGGTCCATGCTGAACTGATCTGATCTCAACAACGATTGGATGGATTCCCCTGAAATGTTGTAAAGACATTCATGTTCCCCAGAGGATGAATCTTCGTGACTCTGCCGACTTTTCTTCTAGCACCTCCGTCAGGTCCCATCTCTGATTTGTTTGGTTTTCTTTGGTTTCTGAATAAATATGCCCAAAACTAATCAGCCTCAGCTGTGCTTTGTGTTTTATTGCTAATTATCATGTCTGCATGGTGACACGCTAAACCAAGATGGTAAACACGGTAAAACGATGCTAAACATCGGCTTATGCGTGCTGATGTTTGCGTTTACATTTAAAGCACTCAGACATGTCTCCGATCTCACGGGCTGTGGTACCGTGGTAGGGCCTGTGAAACACGACATACGTTACTAATGGTCTGGAAATGTACATTTAGTTTAATAAAAAGTGACAGCTTTTACATTTCAGAACACGTCATGGGACAACCCCCCCACTCATCTGTGCCAGGGAATAGTAAAATACCATCTACGGAGAAAGGTTGTCACCTTTTGAAAATATCAAGCTGCAGCAAATAGGATCAAACATTTAATTCTCCAACGCTAATGTGAGGTAAAGCCCCGGAGCCTCGTTCTCAATCATTCATCTGAAACAAGCCAGCGGTTGACTTCAGGTTTGCTGTAGCTGAAATGCTGTTCATGTAAAGCAGTGTTGAACAGGCAGTAAACATCCTCGATTTTTAAACCCAAATTGCTTCCACGCCGCACTTCTCAGATGGTTTGGTGTAATAACTGTTCTTTAAAAATAAAATCAGGTGTGCGCTTGCGATTGCACAATCACAACTTCGCACCTGTTCCGGCCTGACTGTACATGTATTGTTTGCTCGTCGTTGTCCATTTTGACCGATGAAGACGCGGTCACGCCGAAGTCTGCTGTTTGCACATTAAAAGCTGCAAATTTATCAGTGTGCTCCAGTCTCCTGTTCCACCCCTCCGAATCTGAACAGGCGTGCTTGTGGATTACAGAAAAGATTTGCACAACCTGTAGTCCGACAGCAGGGAGGGTTACACAGAACTGTACATTAATAGTTTGGGAGAATTAGTTTCTGTCAGATCTTTAGAGGGTTGGCTCATTTTGTTAACCGTGGCTGTTTCTGAGCAAATGTCCAGTGTCGCCATTAGATTTCTTTCTGGTTCTAGATTATACTTAATAAAAAGTCTAGTTTTCAGAGGGAACATGTTTTGTCATCACTTATTCAGACTTTCAAATTAGTTTCACACTTTTATTTTCCTGATAATGTCTGTTTTTTTAAGGGTTTCCTCTATAATTATCACTTGTCAGCTGTAATGACCTTGGGCATTCAGCTTCACAGCTCTCATTATATTTTCTCCATCCATCCTGTCTATCTGGCAGCCCGTCTGTCAGCCTGACCGCGGTTATAAATCTCCCACCGAGACCGAAGACTTATTGTATGTAGATCTTTGTAAATTTCTTAAATCAAACGTGAAACCTCTATTATGCCCGTTTATTTTTTCCTGCTGGATCCCCGGGAGAGTAACTGTCACCAAATTATCTTGAATCTCTACCTGTTCCAGAAGATAACACAAAATAAAGCAGGCTTTTTCAATCACTTGTGGAGCGCCGTAGATTCTCATTTTCTCTGGGGCCATTTTTCTCGGTGGGGTTCCAACACAACAGGGGCCGTTTTCCTCCTCCTCCATGCCATTTTTCTCTCTCATCACATCTCTCCCACTCACTATTGACTACCTCATTGATTCAGCGGCCCACTCTCCCTCGTCCTATCTCTCTCTCTTAATCTCTCCGAGTCTACCTCTCTACCTGCTTACACTAATCCTTCTATCTTGCAATTTCTTTTCTTTCCCTTTCTCACGCCTCTACTCTCAATCACAGACCCCCTTCTCTCTCTTCATCTGAGCTATCATTCCTCTTCCTCCACCTTTTTTTTTTTTCTTAAATCTGCTCCTCACTCATGGCTTTGGGAATCAGGACTACTAACTGGTTTCATTAGCGTGAGTAATTGCAGGCTCGTGGTGGTTAAGCAGATGTTGGTCACTGCGACGTACAGACGGCGTCAAACGCGAGCGAATCCGCACAAAAGTAAAGCTCATTAAAGTTTAATCAAAATGATAAAGCACGAGAAGTCTATTGGACCGAGATGAAGTCCATCTCAACTCAGAATACATTAACCAACAGATATACAGACTATAACAACCTTACTTCTACATAAGACTCAGACAAAGTGGCTGCAAACAACAAAAAACTTAGAAACAAATCCTGAGAGCGAAACACAGCTTGGATTACCATTAGTATTACCCAATCAACATTTAGTCTGCTAATTACTTTGCTAATACTTTGCTTATGAGGTATCTTAAAGAGAAAATGTACAGAAAAAAATACTCTCCTGTCCTGCCATTCTTTATCTCAGTCCTTATTTCTTTGAACACTAATCAGGAAGGAGAGCAAACAATTTCATATTGCACTTTTTCATTGAACTTTGAAGTTAAACTTGCGGAAAGAACTGATTTAATGTTATGATAGTGTCACATCCTATAATTATTCATGCACCATAGCCCATCTCTGTGGAAGTCAAAATATTCACACAGGAATTAGACAGCGGTTACCGAGTCTCGATTAACAGTCTGATAATGTTGTTTGTAAAGAGCCCGCACACTGACAGCACCCCGTCCGCTCATCTGGACGTGCCCTTGTCTCCTTTGAAAGCACAGAGACACACAAGCTCTTCAGACTCACTAATTATTCATCAGCTCTGCTCCTGAGGTCGACTCGTTCAGCTTCAGCAACCTGACAGCTTCTTCTGACTGTGCTACAGGTGTCAGCCGAGACGTGTCAGGTGATGTGATGCGTCTGAGTCGTGCTGCGCTCGGAGTTTAAACGAGTCTCTCTCATGGAGGATCCCCAGCCTCGTCTTCTTCCCTTCATCTCGGCTTGAGCCTTTAAACTCGGCTGTCCGACGGAACAGTCAACCTAATTTTTTAAGACTGGGACAAATTGTGCATCATTCCTCAAAGGCTTGTCAAAATCAAACCTGAAATACCACCTGAGATATGATGGATGCCTGATGTCGCTGGATGGGGAACATAAATCAGGTAATGCGCAGCCCCTTCTACTGTAGCTGTGTCCCCGTGGTTTCATCATCCACGCTGCTCAACATTTAATACGATCGTCCATCACATGACTGCGCCTCAGTCCCATTTGAATCAAACCGCTCCTGATGGCTGACCCTCTCCCGACTCACTTAATATCTTTGTCAAAAGCAGAGCCCAGCAGGGACCAGGATGAACTTAACGATACGGTTAATTAGCCACAAAAGTGAACAAATGCTCGCTGACAATGAGCGTGTCTCATCTCATCTGATCTGACAGGGCTCAGCGAAAGAGCAGAAGCTACAGCAAAGGCTTAAAATAAAGCGCACACCTGCCACCACAGAAGAGAAATCTAGGATGTGACAAAGAGAACATTATTGTTCTTATTTATTATGGGAGAATTAAAGTTTTACGGCATAAAAACAGAAAATTCATTTCTTCTCCCATGTCGTTGGTTCAGACTTTGATGATGCATGTTACTACAATGCATCAGCACTTACAGCTTTACCAGGCAACCATTTAAAAAGCAATACATCTTATACGTCTAAATCATAAACACAGAAGAGCTTCCCACAGATCTCACAGGTACTTCTCAAAATTTTTCAATTTGTCAAACTAATCTTTACTTTGATGCTGCTGCAGAGCCGCAAATCTGCCGCATCTGCTGATCGACGAAAACCTAAAAGTGAAACAGCGGAGCATCCAAACTCCCCGATGGCCGCCCGGCCGCTTCAAGGGCTGATTTATTTATCGTGCTACCCGGGGTTGTGTAATGAAATTCACGCCGCGGTCCCTCTATGCTGCACGCAGAAAACAAACAAGAAAAACACAAAGCAAAACAAAACAAAATATTAATTATGACGGAGTGCAGAGGATGAATTTATAAGTCTCACAGCCCGAGGGAAGAAGCCGGTCTGTAGTCTTTTGCTACGGCGGCGGATACTTCTCTATCGCCCGCTAGACATCAGCGGGGTGAGCAGGCTCTGCGTGGGGGGTCGTGGGGTCATCTTTTGATAACCTTTGGGCTCGGCACTGACACCTCACCTCAGTAACATTTTGTAGATGTGTACCAGACACCACACTGAAGGATTTCTAAGTACTGAGGTCTTCTGCAGTATAAACACATAGCCTCTGTCCTACATTCAGATCCGCAAACGTGGTGAAAACACGACTATAAACTAAATGTAAGGGTAAGGTCAACGGTGACATTTCACACTGATCATTTGGTAAACATGGGATCCTCTCGCTGTTTTTGTCTGTCTGATTCTTCTTTTTGCGGAGAGCATCGCACACCTCGACCTTGGTCAATGCTGAGTGGAGCTGCTTTTATGCACAGAAGAATGTGCTGATTATTCACATACACCAGGAGCTTGAAATGAAAAGGGGGACCCAGCCTCATATTGCACAAGTGATTACTTCCGAACAATAAAGATTTCTCTCACTACAAGGTCAAGTAACTTTCCCTGACTACGAGTTGTCCTCATTTCTCTTTTCGTCTGGTGAGCAGCTTCAGCAGTTTTACAAACCTTTTAAAGCATTTTAACTTAACTGATAGGACACCCTTGCACAAGTGGTCACCAGCGCCCCATTTAATTATGAATTTGAGACCTTTAATAATTAAAAATACTTTTAATGAAATTTCATGGCCTTAAATTCTAAAAATCTCCTTTAAGACCTTTTAAGAGAGACTTTTTAAGGCTCTGTGGATACTGTTTTTCAGCTGGAAGACTATAAAAGGATTCTTAAAAAACAGATTGACCTCACTAAAGCTAAATCTACACCTTTAAATATTAACAAGATGTTTTCGACTCACCAGGCCTGCTGCTCCGCTGTTTCTTCTCTCAGCTCTCGACCCTGGGAAGCTTTCAGGGGCAACAACCACCAAGAACACCTCGTCTTTTTGGTTTACATTTTATTTGACAAGACAATGATCTGTAAAACATGTACAATAGGTTTCCCAAAAAGCATACAAAATGATAATTGATCTGTGATAAACAAAATAAATGAAAGGGAAAAAAAAAATCGATAACCACTCACGAAAATATGATTACATCTCCAGTGTGATTTTTTTTTTTCTTCCCCTGCGTTGCTGTCGTCAATGTCAAACCTGTCCTGTGTGTTTGTGTGCTTCCCCCTTTCATCATCTGTCCCACTGTCAGAGAAGAAGTGTGAGAATTGAAAAGCTAAAAATAACATAAAGAAGGCACGTCTGGCTCCGTGATGAAAAGCTGTGATGACAATGGATGAACAAGAGAGAACGGGGGGGGGGGAGAGAAAGAGGGCAAACGGATTCAGACAGAGCAGCGTTATCGTCGACATTCACAGCTTGTGTTTCTGGCATCAAACCCGCAACCCACTCCGAGAGCCGGAGCAAAGCACCTTGGCCTGAACGCAACACTGCAGCTTTCACAGAATGGACACACCCAGAGTCTCCATCTACCGGCTAATCCATCTGAAATCACCCCCACATGGCACTCCTATAAACTGTTGACTCGTGCGAAACCCTGCCTGCAAACTGATTTTAAGCTAATATTTCTTTGCAGTTTCCGTTTTAGGAGGCAGCTTCACGAGCGTAATCCGGGTGGTGCCGAGATTTTAATTCGAGATACCTCCGAGTGAAGCGAATCTATTAAACTTAAGGCTCTGGGTAAAACTGAATGATCCCCCATGTGAGACAGCAGAGCTGAAAGTCAACGCTGAATGCTCGCAGAGTCATTGGTCTCTGATATAATGACAATGATTGTCTTTTTTTTTTATCTCCCCTTTTTGCTCAATCCATCAACGGCGGTCTAAACTAAATATTCATTCATCTTTAGGAAATTAATTTACAGACAAAAGAGGAAAACATTAAATTCCTCAAATTCCCTTTTATGACAGTCCCCTCCCCCTTGTTGCACTGCTATTGAATACATCATGGGTGATTGTCTGAAACTGCACCGTATAAGTGAGTCAAAAAGCCATATGCTTGTCATGGTGGTCCGACTCTTCTCTTGCGAAACAAGGAAATAGCTTTTATCTCATAGGTCCATGCAGCATGCAGACATTCCCTTTTATCAAAATAAAGATCTGAGACACAAAAAGCAGACTCACAAAGAAAACTTTTACACTGTTAGCTATTGTAGAAGTTCCCATCTATCCTGCATCTGCCCTGAATTTATACTGCGGATTAATCTTCAGTGAATGTTATAAATGCAAACTAAAAGCAACTTAGCTCACCAGTTTCCGCATCACAAGTCAGTTAGTTTGTAATAAATCCAATAAAATAAAGTTGTGCCTTTGTGAGTTGTCTTTTGGATCAAATGTTTTGCAGTATTTTTCAGTTTGCATGCATCGTAACAACAAGTGGTACTTCCATAATAACTACAAATATACGAACAACAACAACAACAACAACAACAAAAAAAGCCTCTCCACCAAAGCTTGTGACGGTTAAATATTAACAAATGATTGTCGTACGTCAGAAAAACTCAAATATTTCATCGGGTGCCGACCTCGCAGAAAGTGAAAGCCGTGATGGGAAATTTCTCTGGTTTGTTTTTGCGACCTTTTCTCCGACATTTCCCTCCCTGCTATTGCATTTTTCTATCAAACTACTTTTATTTTTCCATTTTCGTGTTGTCTAAATCTCTGCCGGCCGGCTCTGTCAGTTTTATACCTGTTTACAAGCAGTTTACAAATCTGCAGTAGGCCTCACGTCCACCACCTGAATACGTGCTTTTGAGGGCGATTTTAACTGGCGCGGGCAGCTGCAGTCCGACTGTCAACATTACAACTCGGAGGTTTTTGCGCCTCGAGGGCTCAAGATTAGAGGGGCGAAGAAAGATTGCATATGTGTGTGTTGCACTCTGCGGCCGTGGGAGATGACGATTCCACACTGACTTCGCTTTCGGATCGACGCTAAAGACAGAAACAGGCAGCCCTCATAGCCGTCACACGAAAAAAAATCCTTCTCTCTCAACTTAAATTGGACTTGTGTTTGTGGTGTGCGTGACTGGTACAGATGCATTGAGACAGAGATTAAAGAGACAGAGAAAAATAATGTAAAAAAAAACAAACAAACAAACAAACAAAAAAACCAGCTTCCTTTTTTGACATTCAAAAATGTTTTTTACGAATGGAGATTATTCCGCAAACAGCCTTGGGAAAGTGTTTCAACAAGCCACCGATCATGCCATGCAGAGTAATATGAACAAGGAGTAAAATCCACACCATTTCATTTTTTTTTTAAATATATTCAAAGAAAACATTTTAGTATTAAGTGACGACCTCAATGTACCCGTGAAAAGTAAAATAGTAATATACACTTTTTTTTTTCTCAATTTGACATTTAACAAACTTCCATCCCCTGTACAGAGGCACTGATAACACCGACACTTGTTAATTTTTTTATTTTTATGTGTACACATTTCACCAACAATATATTATTCATCAATATTATCAATACTATTTACACGGTTTTGTTCATCATTTGGTACCAACTGACATCTATTAAGACCAATTTTTGATTCAGCCAAGCATAGTTGTCGCTCAACTTTTTGTATATTTTTGGAATAATCGGCTAAAATGCAAAAAGCATATTTCCCATATATGTAAAATGCTCTGCATATATCAGTGTATGACCATTTGAATCTGTTCAAAAATGGCTGTAATGGCAGTATTTTTCTAATATATGCTGAGCATTTTCACGCTCTGATAATACATTCCTTAAGTTTTCTCAACCTTAATAGTGTGATTTACTAGAGGAGGACTGAGTACAAACATTGGTATATTTTGTATGTGTGTGTGTGTGTGTGCACGCTTAAGAACCCTGTGGTGTGTGTGTGTGTGTGCTTTGCTGTAAACCGAGTTTCATCTCCCCAACACGCAGCCTTACCAACTCTTGCAATTAACAACAGCAAATATGAATCATGGAATCTTAATCATGTAATGTTGCCAGGTTACGCAGCTTCAGAAGGATGTCACTTCCCCTTCGTTAGCGCTAACGAGCGGCGCGGCGCTCTGACTGTTGCTGCTCCCGGAGATGGATGAAGTCCTTTGACAACATGATAAAGTGGAATGTTTCTTTATTGGACTGTAGCCTGGGCTATTTTTTTTCCTTTTTCTTTTTTGTAGTTATTGTAGGAGTCGATAAATAACTGAAATGCTTTCAAACATCTCAAGTGATTAATTGAAGCTGCCTGGAGAGCCAGATGACCGGGCGTTTGGACTTCCTGGGACCAAAGTCAGCTGCATGTAATTTGAACCCAACCAACCGTGGAAGGGGGGGACTTTGAGAGGATTTCAAAGACGGTATTTCTACTTTCTCTGTAAGCCTGCAACAGGAGCCCAGTGTTTTAAAAGACTTCACTTAGGGAGGAAAGGATGTTCAAATCACTTTCCACGGCTGTAAACAGACCAGGACTGGCAGCTTCACACACAACAGTTAATTTTGCGATGGGGACGTTGTATGTTCATGGCACAAAATGTTGCATATAATATCTCATACTGAGCATGCTGAAGATGCCATTGTCTTGCCATCTTTTGGTGGAAATTTTAAATCTGCAAGCGTCACACAAGGCGGAGCGCCGTGCGTGAGGGGAGCGTTCCAGTTCACCTACATTGCGACACCTCTTGGCCATGTGATTAACATATAGCAACAGCTCGCCTCATCATATGCAGTGCACATACGATATCAATGGCTATGCGGCTCGTCAGATACCATGAACTACTGTATGTGTGTGTGTGTGTGTGTGTCTTAGATTGCTTTGACAATTTTGATGTTTTTGTACTTAATTTTTGCTTTTCTTTGATTGATTAAAACTCGATATGACACAAGAGTTTAAAAAAAAAAGACAAAAAAAAGAAAATATTCCTTGCTGTCATGGGGAGATGTAAAATTAAAACATCGTAAAAACATTTTAACCCCCTTAAATGTGCCCATGTGCAGGTCAAAACTTAAGATTTCTAAAAAGTTTCATGTACAATAGAAGCGACATCTAGTGTGGACACAGGTGTGCTCGCCTTTGCTCTCCATGCAAATTTAGGTGACCTGGAACTTGCCCAGACGCCCCCGTGATGTGGTGCTCGGGCGGGCCACGGCTACACGTACATGGCGGGAGACACGAAGCTCTCGCCGCGGGAGATGTTGGCAGCCGGCGGCTCATGCGACTGGATGAATCCAAGTCGTTACCGTGGTGACCGTCCCCAGCGTGGTCTTTGAGTTCGTTGACGTTGTCGTACTTGGCCGAGTCCTCCAGGACCGGGGGGGCGCCGCCGTTCAGGGCTCCGGTGGTCTCGTCATCCAGGTTCTGCGAAAGTCATCAAACGTCACATGTTTACGGGGAGTACAAATCATATCGCATTAAATGTAATTACTTAAATCCAATCACAGGAGGGAAGACTCACCTTGCCTGACAGTATTAAAGCTCTTTTACACACCAGGAGAATTATGGGATATTAAGAAGGGTGCAAATACTTTGATTTTTAAGTTAAAGTTACACAACACAACAGTTCAGGACACTTTAATAATTATATAGGGCTTGATATTAATATAATTTGACTGATTGGTACATAGTACAAACAGCGTGATTCCTCTCCAAACCAGCGTGGAGCTGTCCAAACAGATACGAAACCCACTGTGACCGAATGTGGCTCATGTGTCAGTGAGCAAAAACACGCCTGTGTGTGTGTCTGTGTGTGTGTTTGTTACACGTGACAGGCTCTCCCCCCGTGGGCTCGTAGTAAACCTCTCCCAGGCTGAGAGGGGCTGTCTCTGTGGCCGTGGGAGGCTCTGATGGCTTGTTCAGCTGCATGCACAGAAACCACATCGACGCGGGGAAGAGAACAAAACAGAAAGCAATGCAGCGTCATGCAGCAGGGAAGAGAAGAGCTTGAAACAATGCATAAAATAAGATTATGTTGTATTTTGGTTGTGGAGCTGTAGACTCGAGTCATTTAGAGACATAATAAGACTATGAAGCCTTTGAATGAAAAAATACTTAAATACTTAATACACATAATATACACTCCCCCACTTATAAATGTGTCTGAATTCATAAGCAGTGTAACTCAGCCTCGCTCATTTCAATTTGCCATATGTTATTTTGCTGCCACAGCCTTAGTAGCTAATGGTGACTTATGTTAACTAATGTTGCTAGCTGGCTGTGTAACTGATATTAACAGGTAAATTCACTGATTTTTCTCTACCTGTGCTGAAATGAACTTAATTTTAACCCGCCAGAGATAAACATAATGAAGTCTTTAAAGCAACCAAAGAAAATCCTGACAGGATCCTGTAGTTACCCATTATTGCTACAGAGGGTGCTGTTCAGGCGAACTTCCACAGTCTATCTTTTACATAAAATTAGGGCTTATTACTATGTGGCTTTTACTTTCAAAACAATTTTTTTCTTTAACATTGAACTCACCATTGGCTGACATCTGAGAATGTAATTACACTGCTAAAAATATGTGTAAGAAGAACGAGGGGTCAGACGGTCAGACGGGCTGGAAACAAATTGCGAGCTCAGTCAAATGAATTTGACAAATTGAAGTAAAGGATACAATTTTCTTAGTTGTAAACATCCGCACAAGCGTTTTTCCTCTGAATAAAGTGGCGGCTAACCTTGCTACGCTGTTGACAGACGGGGTGTCTGACTGCTTGCCTGGTTTCGAGGTCTCTTATTTTGGTGAGTACAATATTAAGACACAACTGAGCGATGAAAAAAAAGCTGATTTGTAATAAGCTGTTGTGTTCCTTTCACAATACTGATTTTTATAAAACCAGCAGAAGATAGGAGCGCTGAACTTTAGATTTAAGTCAGGGACACATCAATTATTTGAGACTTAATTCTCTTGATTTGACTTTTAACTTCAGGCATTCGAGTCTTCTGACTGAGTAAAACCCTGAAATGAAAAAAGTCTTTGGGAAAACAACTGGTTTATTAACATTTAACCACAACCACAGTCTTTTTCTAACTCTAACCAAAGTGCTTTTGCTGCCTAAACCACAAACGGGACTCGGGACTCCGGCGTCTTTCAACGCCCATCCTCCACTCCCACCTCCTTCCTGCGACTCCGGCACTGGATTGTTAGTGCTTCAGTCAATCAAAAAACAAAGCTATCCTGGTTTTCATCACAACATTATTGGGAAAACAATTTACAGCTATATGACTATATATATATATATATATATGACTATTATTTCTAAGAAGACGGGGTTGAGCTGAAAAAAAAAAGAAATTGAGATTCGACTTGAGAGGCTTGATTTGGATCGGGTCTTTATTTTCATCACGTTCCACAGATGGCGCTTCCCGGGACACCCTGTAGATCTCTAATAAACTTTTGAACCCGGCGAACCCTTTCAGCCTGCGCATTTGCAGCCATTTAGACGTCTTTTACACGTCCAATTAACATAAAATTGTGGAGTTTTAGTCTCATTACATAATGTGGTACAAGCACAACAAAATGTGATACAATGATGGAATAAAAGATCGAGGGTGAGGGGAGGAGGAGAGGAGAGGAGCGCTTTAATGGAGCTCTTTACAAACCGAGCTAATTATTTCGACACACATAAGCCAACTCAGATCTCCAATCAATAGCCATTAGCCCCATTATGACTGCCCAAATGGACTCAGTGTGTGTATTTGTATGTGTGTGTAGAATATAATCGCGGCGACAATTAAGATTGATTCGAAGCCACGTCAACCACTCACCATCTCTGTCGAGCTGCCTGCCTTCATGGGGGGAGGGGGCTTGTGCTTGGGGGGGCCCCTGATCGGAGAAAAGGACAAAGATAATGTGGTATCGATCGCTGCTTCGTAGAGACATCGCATTTCTTAGTACTAAACAAAGAAACAAGTTGGGCAACTGAGAGTGCACTGAAATAGAAAGTCTTGAAATATTGAGCTCTGAAGATATCCCATTCTGCTGTAACTCAATACAACGTCTATTAATAAGAAATGGGGTGTTTTGTGTGTTTAAAAGGTTTTTTCCATTAATACTTTAGCTGTTATGGGCAGAAAAACTTAAGAAGCTGACAGACGCGCCATCACCACATTATTAAAAAAAAAAAAAGTCTATTTAACAGATCCATCAGACCCAACTTAAGCATTTATTTGTGTTCAATATTATTTCTCCTTTGGTACAGTCTTCAGATTATTTCACTGTCTTGGATAAGAAGAGTAGGCGTAATGGTTTCCTTACTGTGGTTTACACTCTGAGATTAGCATTTACCATATGGCACTTAAAGGTTTGAACATACAGCTCACATTGAAGTGTCTGTGCTAACATTTCACATTTCACTTAGCTTTTTTAAAAAAAATCCCCACCATCTCTCTCACTGTCGCTCATGCAGGATCTTCGGTGTGAACTTTACAGGACTAGCCACAATGGGAACCACATGGAACCACATGCTGGAAACAAATCCTGGTTTGAAGCTTTAAGTACTGCAGTTTTCCAGTAATTTGTGTTCAAAACAGTGGTCAGCGTTCATTTTATGAAGCTTGTTTATGATCTATGGCCATTAATATAGTACAAATATGCTGCCGCCCTTAAATTAGCAATCATCATTTCTGCTTGCTTGTCATTTTGGCAATCACTTAGTGGCTGCACATTCGAGCATCAGAAACATGTCTGCTACAAATGGAAAGTGTAAATCTGACTCAGGAGGCAGGAAACAATGAAACTGTGTATTTGTGAATTTACTGTAAGCCTGAGTTTAGGAAAATCACCTCTTAAACCGGAATTAAAACAGAGAGGGTTCAGTAAATTGCTATTTAGAGCTGCAGGGGTGACCGAACAGTTGGGGATTAAAATCTGCAGGAGGCCTCGCGCTATAAACTTCAGGTCGGGATTTGTGACCGAGCTGCCTCTGCAGGGTCGCTTCCTGACACGTATTAAGTTTTAATGAGCCTTAGTCCTGGGGGGAGGAGATTAATTTTGCTCAGGAGGTTTAATGAAGTAGATGCAAGATTGTTAATGAAGACTCACTCTCCGTCTTCCTGCCGCTTGCGGATGAAGTAGATGATGCCGATGATGATGCCGATGAAGACGAGGGCGCCGAGGATGCCACCGATAACGGCGCCTGACGACGGGCCCGGTGTGACTTGCCTCTTCTCTTCTGGCATGAAAAACACAGTGAAGAAAAACAGAGAGGAAGAGAGAGAGAATTTTATTACCAATTCATTTAAATTTCATGTGACTGCTTCGGGCACTTTAATGTCGATCTGGCAATATTTGTATTTTTATGTGTTTTGCTGCTGAGCTCTGCGCGTGAGAAAGCAGTCTGTGGCTCTGTGAGTCAGCAATATTTCATTATTAACCGTCGCTGAGAAAAATATACGGTATGTGTAATATATGTAAAACAAACGCACAGAAAAAACTAACAGCGGTTTTAATGGACTGCGAGTAAAATTAATCATCACAAGAGATCCCCCCGAGAAACAGTGACGTGGAAGCAGGTAATCAAAAGTCAAGTTTCTGTTTCATGTCAGCACTGCGCGCGGTTATTATGGTGTAACACTGAAACTCACAAAGAATAAAGAATTCAATATGAGTTCTTGTAAAATGAAAGCAGCTCAAAGGCTCTCTGTTGTACACTAACTCTCATGAATGCCATAAATCTTTGCAATGCTGCCTCGCATCAGCTGAGTCTCACGCTGACCTCGACATCTCCTTTCAATTAAGAGCCTGTTTATAATTTCCGGAGGGCGGTGAAGCATCTAAATTGACTGTAAAAGCCTCTCATTACAGTAGTGCTTTTATTTAAAAGAAAAAGGGAATTAAAAAAAAAAAACCTGAAAGCTGAAAGCAGCTGCTCACGGCGCACAACAACCACCACGGATGGTTCTGCACAACCATCGACTGTAGCAGGGAGTTTGGCAGAAACAACAAAGGGAGGGTTGGATGATTTTCACAGGTTGTTTGGTCCTTTCCTATGAAATCGTATTTTATCAGCACTGCAGAAGTAAAAGCACTCCACAGCATTTGATACGGAGATGATAAAAGGATAATTACCTGCATGCTTTCCACTCATTTAGCTTTCCTGCGTACATTCAGCTGACGTTTGTTTGAGTGTTTGCCTCAAAATTCAGCCGGTTTTTGATGCCGCAACAATAAAAAGATTTACTGTAATTGCTGTACACAGTAGTTTGAGTTTCTCCAAAATACAGCTGTTGAAACAACCTGAAACGCAACTGCGCACATTTAAAAACACATTTTGCATCAATCAACATGACATTTTTTTTCTTCAGTTACAAAGGAGTTTGTTTTTCAAAATCCAAAATCAATGTCATCCTTTACTGCTTATTCTCAGGCCAAAGATCCATTAGCCTGGAGGGACCAGAAAAGAAACATCCGGACGCCAAAACGAGACAATTAAAGGCTCTGATTGTCCCCAAATCAATCTTTCTACTGAAGCAGTCATCCTTATGAAAACTAAAGCATGAGATCTTTGGTTGTCGAGTTTAGGTGAGACTCTTTCAAGAAAGGTGAGTTGCTTTGGCATATTTAAATGTCATTTTCTGATTCTTTGAGCCTCCAAAATGAAATTCCTCTCCCAATTTGCTCTGGGGAGGCAGCAGAGGTTTCCGACGATGAGAAATGAATGAAACTGCGTGCATAGCTGGATACAAGGGCGAGCGAAAGACGTGCTGAAAATAGATGTTTGATCGACGACTGTGAGAGCACGTCATGATTGGCTGCATTTCCTCGTCCTCGCCAGCAGGTGGCGTTCTGTTCAAACTTTAGTCTTTAAGATGATAGATAGATAGATAGATAGATAGATAGATAGATAGATAGATAGATAGATAGATAGATAGATAGATGAAATGAACATGCAGATTTGCAAAAGGACGCTCCCTGAGGTTGGTGTTGAATATTCATGTCTGGGTACCAGGACAGGAGTGGCCAGTTTGTGTGTGTGTGTGTGTGTGTGTGAGTGAGAGAGAGAGAGAGAGAGAGAGAGAGAGAGAGAGAGAGAGAAAGAGAAAGAGAGAGCGAGCATGTTTAGTCACCACATCTGCCACAGTGGTCACAGACAGAAGAGGGAGCAAGTCCGGATTCTGCACGATCACAAACTCGCAGCAAAGACGAAGGCAGGGAGAAGGGGAGAAGAGAGAAAAATTTTGAAAACAGAGGAGGGATGCAGGGCAAAGAGGAAGGGAGATGAAGAAAGGAGAGATGGATAAGGTAGGAAAGAAGGGGAGGGAGGCGAGGGAGGAAGGAAGGATTCAAGGAAAGGAGGCATGATGCTGGTGGGGAGAGAAGACAGTGGGGAAACACAATGACGACATGAAGGGACAGATAAAGGGAGGAGGGACAGGAAAAAAGAATGATACAGGCCTTTTCTCACAGCTGGAGACACACACACACATTCAAACACAGCATTTGAATTGAAGCACCCCCCCCCCAACCTTGTGTGTGTGTATGTGTGTGTGTGTGTGTGTTTGAGCGCTCATTTGATCTGCGCCACAGTGTTATCAAAGTTTAGACTGGCAATGTTTGGCAATTGATGTTTGTGGTCGATAACAAACTGCCTTTTCAATAAACAATGAGTCACGGTGGCGCATGAGAAATGCCACACAGGCGACATGGGGGAGGGGGGGGGGAACGCTCCCGGAGCAGGGACCTGATTGGTAAAAGAATAAGAGGTGAAAAGAGGATGAGGAGAGGGTGGATGAGGGGAAGGAGCGAGGTTCTCCGACGCCGGTGTTTGCAATCTCTCGGAGAGCACGCTCACACCTTTCTCACTCATTACATCCCTGAACGGGCAGAGAGCATCAGCCGCCGTCCTCATCAAACGCACCGCTTCATCTCACTGCAGGCAAAGCAGAGGTGTTAAACTGCGCGTCGCGACAACAAGTGTGTTTCCATCCACCCGTTTTTATGAGCAGGCTGAACAAAGGCAGGAAAATAAACAAAAAATAACAACTCTGAATGGAAAAGCCAGAAATCTGAATAAACAGCTAACTACCATTTAAAGACGTTTTTGGAAAAGCAGGATCGCACAGTGCAGCGGGTCAGACCGCGAGAGCAGAGCACATTTTTTGAAGAATTATCTTGATTTTGCTGGTGCTCAGTTTGCAATCTTCTGCTGGATGTTGGACTCTTGCCAACATGTTTCAAAAGGGCATAAACTTATTTGACCCTGGGCAAATGAAAAAAGATGTAGCCTGATGGTGCTTCAAAGACAAGGTTGAGCAGGATGATGCTTCGCTTCCCAGTTCAGTCTCCCGCTTGGAGTTTGCATGCAAGGCATATAAATCTGCCAAAATGTATGCACGACTCGGGGGATAGTGAACAAAGGAGGCAAAGTAGCTCCCTCAAATAGAGTTACGCTGACACCGATGACACCCACGATTCTGTTATTGCCCGCTCTGAAAACTTATTCTACGCTTACAAATCTGTGAAATAAATGCTGTCAAATCTTAACTCGCTGACTAATTACTGCTCAAATCTGCTGTATTCTCTCAGGGGGTGTTTGCCGTTAATTAACTTCCATACAAAAACTGCCATATCAGATGGGAGACATCAACGAAACGTTGCAGGAGCAGCTCGCAGTATCCCAAGGAATTACGTCGATATTGGGCCACTGTGGTGGTGTTTCTCTGCAAGAAGGGAAGTGGTGTGAGGTGTGAAGGCCTGGGGGATGGGGGGTGAATGATTGTGCAGTTTTAGTTGTCTAACTTTAACCACAGCTTAGCCATATTTATCTGCCATAATGGCAATCTTTTCATAACCTTGACTACACTGCATGTGCAGATATTGTAGTATATGTTCTAAAAATGGTAGATTTGGATGTAAAAAATGTGCTGCTATTAAATATAATCCAAGGTTTTGCAGAATTGTCCAATACCGACATCCCTGTTTGGTGATAGGGTCAAACAGAATAACTATTTGCACACCATTAGTTGATAAAGATTCATACTTCTGAGTTAGCAATAATTTTTTTCCACGTCTACACAGAAGAATACCTCGAACAACTTTGCTTTTAGCTTCCACTCAGACTTTGGTTCAAGTTGGTGAGCGACAAAAAGACAACAACTACAACAAAGTGCAAAGTGTTTCCATCCGTGAGCTGCGGGAGAGACCGCGTGATTCTCTGTTTCCATCCGTCTCGAGGAGCTTTTCGAACCTCGCCACGTGTGGATTGCATTAGCGGTGAGTCAACGTGCCCACTGACACTTCCTGTCTGTCCCGGGCTCACCTCGACCTGATCTCTTGTTACTCACGCAAAACCTCGGAGAGCCGCATCCTTCACATTCATTCACCTCCGTCCATTAGAGTCCATCTTTATGTAACACGCTGGCTTGATTTCCCCGCCAGTGAGTCAGCGCCACTTCCTGCTGGAGTTGTGGAGTATTTATATGAATTATCAAACGTTTATACTGTTAAATCAATAGACCGCGCTTCATATCGTGGAGCTGCTTTTCAGAAGTAAAAATGAGTGGGTTGGAATTCACTGGTGTACGCCACAGCAAAACCTCCCCTCCTGCTTAGCTCTGTCGGCTTTCTGTCCATTTCTCACTCCATCGCCTGCCGGCAAAAACACCCCAAATCTGCAGATATAATGCTATTATCTAAGTGACACTCAAGTGGTGAGAAATTGCTGCCGAATCACATGCAATTTAAATGAAATTGAAACAACAATCCCTGTCTAAAGCGCTCCATTGCTCTCTCTTATCAAATGCTCCAGTGTGTGTGGGTTGTATTAGCCATCAGAGAAACACATTTCGCCCAGGGCCTGCACTTAACCATCTCTCTCTGATACACAACAAGGATAAACACACACACACACACACACACACACATTTGGTTTAAAAAGACAACAACAACAAAAAAAAAACCCACTCACAGACACTGTCTCACACACTCGAACACGCAGGTACATACACCACAGCGACGCCAGTACTCTACTAAAAGGTTGCTTGTAAGATTCAGGGATTCAAGCTATTCCCATGGTGGCCATTATTATTTTGGTCACAGAGTGGGAAACATAAAGCAGCAATAGCCGGCACAGCGGACGACATGCGTGCGAGCAAACAAGAGGCAAGGCAATTCATCAGCCCTCAATTTACAAGAACGAGGAGTCCGCAAAGTGTGTGATAGTCACCCCTTGCATTAATTAATAGGACCGTAGGTGGATTTGTGTGAGTGCAGGCGAAGGGGTATTATCTATTTAGGGTCTAACTTTCTCCAAGATTAACATATTCAACTGTAGATTTGTATCTGAATTCATGTGATCAGACAAAAGGTAGATTAGCTTTTGGCATCTGAAGGTCTCCCATGAAAGGTGCGGACTGAAAAAACAGCATTAACAGCAGGGATGTGAAAAAAAAAGCTCATAAGCCACTTGTGCACAATTTTCGCATCCAGCTGGCAGCCAAA
Source organism: Scortum barcoo (assembly GCA_023238725.1). Lineage (NCBI taxonomy): Eukaryota > Metazoa > Chordata > Actinopteri > Centrarchiformes > Terapontidae > Scortum > Scortum barcoo. Next base: position 20,181,393 of record CM041548.1, read on the forward strand.
AACCCCTGCTTTCTCCAAATGAAAATGTTTGGTTGTTAACTGAAGAGAGATAATGATACAACGCAATCATTACTGCGAAAAAAGACCTGACAGAGGTAGATGGAGTGATAGAGTTTTTATTCCTTTATTATAATCATTTTGATGTGCTTTGAAAATACAAAAGAAAAAAAACAACATACGTCTTCCATGTGATTACATTTTGGAGACATTGTTCTTGGTGGTGCTTTTGTCTGCGTGTGTGCAATTATCACCTTGTTTGTTTCAGTGAATTTATACAATTATCACTTTTTCACTTATCACAAATACGGCCCAGTGTTTTAACGCCTGCATGTGGTTAAGTTATTAACAGAGAATGCTAAAAAGAAGCACTCATTGCTTTGCAAATCGCTCAGTGGCAATGCAAATGTATTCAGAATGATTTACGCATTTACGTCCAATCACGACACACTGCTCTCGCCTTCACTATACACTTGTGAAAAAAAGTGGTATTGATATCGGTGATCCTGGAGCTGACATTACTTGGTGGCTGATCAAAACCAAATTTTGTGGGAGGGGGTCAAGTATGCTACTTTTGCTGCTGCTGCTACTTTTAAAATACTTTTGCATGGCCAGATCCCACCAGAATCTCACTGGACTATGTTAAAAAAACAAAAACAAAAAACCACAAAAAAACAGGACAGTCATTTAGAAAATGGCAAGGACACAGTGGACTGTAATCATAACAATAACCCCTGAAATGATGCGAGAGGGAGCTGAAGACTGACGCTGGGGCTGCTGTTTACCCATCCATTAAATGCCATTTTGAGAAGTGAGCATCTCTGAACTTGCAGGCTGATTGAACGGTCGCGTTATCCAAATGTTTTTGACAAAAAAAAAAATTCTCAAGACCTCCCGTGGCTTAAAGAGAAGTTTTGCTACAAAACTGCCGCAGCTATGTGCCTGAGATGCGACATGACACGAAACCGTAATGCAATATGACAGGATATGAATGAACATTTCAGATTCAGCCTCTGAAATTTGCTGCCGCACGAACATGCTCCCAAACACAAAAACGCCTCACGTCCTTCCCTTTTATCCCGCCTGTTTCTCTCCCTGAACGCCACGCTCATGTACAGTTAGTCATTTTATAAATAGCAGCTCTAGAGTCGGAGGGAAGGTGGGAAGCAGGGAGGGAAGCACAAGAGAAGAAGGCGAGGATCTGAGAGTCGTACGGGGCGCGGAAAGGAGGGAGGAGAGGGGAAGGAAAACCACAGGAAGGAAGGAGTGAGGGAGAACGGGAAAGAGCGTGAAGGTGAAGCGGTGAAGGAGGAGAGCAAGGGCTGGGGTTCAAGGAGGAGGGAGGGATGAGGAGTGACAGACGAGGGAGAGGGGAGGCGGCAGGGAAGGAGGGATGGAGGAGGAGGTGATAGGAGTGCTGGCGGCCTGAGGAAAAGAGAGAGAGGTTTTAAAGGTCTAAACACTCCCGAGGGAGGCTGTGAGTGACACTGGAACAACAACTGCCTCTTTTTTTCCTCTCCCTCAGTTTCTCACAGTCCTTCTTTCGCCTCCTCTCTCTCTCTCTCTCTCTCAGTGTTTTTCTCCTTATTTTTCACTCTCAGTACAACCCTCCCGATATATTTTTCTTCTCTCCCATCACCCTCCTTCGCCGCCTGTTAACCACTTCCTCTCTCTTCTCACTCGTCCCTCTCATGTTCGTCCTTCATCAGGCCGCCTCCGTGCGCCTTGAGTTAAGGCTCTCCATCACTTTGTTTCCTTTCTCCTCTCTCCTGTCGCCCTCCATCGCAGTCTGTTGCTCACTTGCTCTCTGTTGCTGTGCAAACGTGAGAAATCCCCCACCCCCGCTGCTTCGTCCTTCCTCCTTCTGCAGGAGCACCTATTTTTCCCAGCGACCCAACTCTGACTCACAAACAGCGACATCAGAGCGCGCCTTCGCATTTATCGACAAAAAAAAAAAAATACAACCAAAAAACAAATTGACTCACAGACATTCGCAAACACACATACAGCTTACACAAATCCATAAATACTGCGAGTGGCGTGCAGCCCTAAAAAGACCACTAAAATTATGAGTGCACAGAAATTACTGCAATCAGGGAGCAATTATGATGAAAAAAAAAAAAAGAGGAATGATTATAATCTTAGAGGCTAAAAGCTTCTTTATTCCTTTCAGGAAGGCACTTCAGGGGTACGACAACCGGAGAGTGAGAGAGTCGAAGAAGAGACGGGAAAAGGTGAGTGGGAGAAAAAAAAAAACTGAACGAGAGCTCGATGGAGATCAGCATAATTGAATAGTGTGTTGCACATTAGGGCTGATTTTATGTAAAACTACAGCTGTTTAAGACTGCAAAACCTCTTCGCCGCGCAGCCTCCCTGCAGTGAAAATCGTACTTTTGAAGGTTAAACGTGCATATTTTTCCGCCATGTAAGTCAACAAATAGGAGAAAATTGTTAAACATTTTGCCAGTTGCTTTAAATGTCATTATTCTTCAGAAATCAATATGTTTAGATCTTTACCTTCTTGAAAAAAAACATGCACAAATAAGATGTTGGAAGAGTTTTATGTATGCAGTGCCTGGTGGATATTTTGGTACTTGACAAAAGACAAACTCAACAGGTTGGATCAGACATGTTTTCTACTTAAACCTACACACAAGTCATCTGATTAAATGCGCACATCAATGCTCCACTAAAAGCAGCTATTTAATTTCTCTTCATGCGTTTTCTGTCCTCTAAATTTAACCAGAGTAAACGTTGAACCTGCTCTTTAAAGCGACACAGAGGATTCCTGATCTGATGCCCTTCTTTAAAGACTAAATCTGCTTTATGATGTGTTGAGATTTGGTCAGGTATAGGGAAATATCGTGTTTTGCTTGTCTGTTCGGCGCGTCTGGTGAGTGTTACAGGTGATAACCGACAGGCCTCGAATGACTTGATGCTGCGCAGTTTGTCTGACAAACACATTTATCATTTAACACTGCGCACATGTCGCGTGCTAAGTCAGTTTATTTCTCATCCTTGGCATTTTTGCCTCTTGCTGATCGTTATCATCAGCGCACAGAGTTAACAGTTGAGTTTGCGAGTACACATAAAAACATATGATTTATTTTGACAGACAAACTTGCTTAAAGAGCAGCTAAACAGCAGCTGTTTTTTTGTTTTTGTTTTGTTTTTACAATCCTCCAGTGGTTTAAACATTATAAGATTTATCCTGAAGAGGAGTCGAAGCAAGATAATGATGATGAAAATAATGATTATAGTGCTTATACTGCAGTTTTTTATATACTTCTGTGGAGAAAAAATATTACAGACTCCTCAGATACCAACGCTTCATTTCTAAAGTGGATACAACAAATACTGAAGACTGACTTTCCTTAGTGATTTTCAGTGAAATTACTGTTATTTCAAGAATTTGTATGTGAATTTACATCGGTGGTGTGAGCCACTTTCAGCCTTGTTTGAAGATAGCTGCGTTCATTTCTGGAAGAAGTACTGGTACAACCCTACCTTTGAAAGAAAGGAGTCTTGAAGGCTGAAATTAAGACAAATGACTTGTTGAGTAACATGTCTCTCTTTGCTGTGCTTCAGTGTCTGTGAACAGTGTCCGTCTTTGTTCTGTTAATTGAGATCCTGCAGCTTCAGAGCTTTTCTGCAAATTTGGTTCAGGCTCTCCTTTTGTGTCCCTCGTGACGTGTTTGGCATAATTTTAAAAGAAGAATATCTACTGTCAACCACTTCAACAGCAACAGGTGATGCAGTGTGTTTCAGGGTCTGCTTTCTGTCTGCGGTGAGTTTTTCTTTGCTCCGCTGAAGGCCGCAAAACTGCATCGAGCCGAGCAAACCGCACAAAGGAGTTTTATACAGAAATTGTTTTAATGATCCGAAAAATCAGTGGTAAATGTCAGGATTTTGGTGCGAGTCCCCTGCTAAAAAAACGCATTGATCGACCATACAGACAAACTTTCCAGGTCTGATTGAAGATATTCTGTGCAACTTTGTACAAGGGCGTGTGAGAGGGGGTTGAATCTTCCCTCCAGCGTTTGAAGATCAATTTTAAAACAAAAGGAAACGAGGGCAGAGGAAGGATGAGGCTCAGAAATCATTTGGCAGTTGAGGACGCATTGGATGATGACTCGGCTGATGGGAACAAGTGGGACAGTGGAAGAATCATAAATAATTTTCGAGGCAGCTCCATCACTGTGCACTCGGTGTAATTAGCCTTCTGAGACGAGACAAGAGCCGTCCAACCCGCGGCTTTTCGGTTACAGCGTGCGGCGCTTTTTTGGCAGCCCGCAGAGAAACAGAACACACACGCAAAAACACACATGATGCTGATGGGTCTGATGGGAGCTTTAAAATCACACACACACACAAACACACACACATGATTGCGCAAAAGCTCAAGCGCAGCGTGACCTTTCTGAGTAAATCTGCCTATCAGTACTCTCTGTGTTTGTGTGACAGATATCTTTGGATATGTGACACTTCACAACCTTATCTGAAGCCAGAGATCCCCTTTCATTTTCTGACAGCTCGGTGTGTGAGCTTTTTTTTTTTCTTCCCATCCTTTCTCCCCATATGTCTCTACCCACTTAACAGATTAAAGAATGCACACACACGCACTCACACACATACACATTCACTCAGTCACTCTCTTCCTCAAATAACATTGGGGGTAGAGAGAGAGAGAGAAGGGGGGTGGGGGGTGGGAGGAATGAAATGGCATTGCTCTCTAAATGATCCAGAGCAAATGAGTTTATCTCAGAGACAGACAGCCCCCAAACCATTCAGGATCAAACTAGGTCATACTCAGAGAGCGAGCGAGGGATGGAGAGACACACTGGAGGAGGAGAGAGAGAGAGGAAACGCAAATGAGGAGTGGAGGAAAAAACACACACACATAGTTACAAAGAGGAAGAAGAAGGAGAATAAGCAGGAGAGAAAAAGGGAAAAGAGTTGAAGAGCGAGCGACCCCGGCTGAATTTATCTCCTCCCTTCAATCTCCCCCCCTCCCTCCCCACCTCGCCTCCTCTCCTCGCGTCGTGTAAACACACTGGAGCTGACATTTTGAGTTGTCCCCTCTCTTAAAAGAGCTGTCACCTACCTAGTCAAATGACATCAAATCACCTAGAAGAGAAGGGGAGTTGGCGGGTGGGGGGGAGCAAAGCAAGGTGTTTCAAAGGAGTTTTTTTTTTTTTTTTCAGCAGGACCAAGAAGTGAGGACGTGCTCAGTCTGGAGTGGAAAATCTGCTGTTTAAACCAACAACAGAGCAAAGCCGCTTCTTTGTGGCGGCACTTCAATAGTTTAAAGGGATTTAGACCACAGCGTGAGTACAGTACAGTATCAGAACTTCGCTGCTCCTGTGCTGGGAATAACATATTTAAAGACTTTTAGAGGCGTTTCAAGTGATACAACCTTTGGCGAGAAAGCCCCGAGGGCAACAGCGAGCTGTGGGCCCCCCTCGCTCCAGCCACTCTCGCTGCACACGGGGCAGGGTAATTATATTTTTCTAAGATCCTAAGAGAGCAGCCAGTATTCCTGTGGTAGACGGCCCAGGTTTACCTTTTAAACACATCGAATGAAATAATAAAAGCCTTCAAACTGGATTTTTACCAAGCCCTTCTGCAAGAAATAATGTTATGTCACTCTTAAAGTATCCATAATAATTAATAATTTGGTTTAAGGGTGGATAACATATCCACTGTATGATACCCGCAGCTCCATAACCAACCCAGTATCATATCAAAATGTAAAATAGCTACGTTTGACCACAGTACAAAACGTATCAGTCTCACAATTAGGGCCTGAAAATTGTAAAATGTTCACGTTTTTTTATCCTATCCTTTTCTATTGGCCTGACCGACAGGTCACGTGACTGCTTGCAGCAGGACCTTCTCAAAATAAAAACATGGCGGCCATTCCTTTCATTCTCAGTGGAAAATGCATTATTTCAAGATATTTTGGACATAAAAAAGCATTTTGATGATATTTCTAGCGAGAAATATACATTAAAATTTCACAATATTCATTCAGTTCTTGTAAATGATCTTTGGTTTGTTTGTTATTACGATGAATACTGTGTAATGGGTTTTTCTTTTGTTAATTCTGCATCTTCCAACTTACTTTTTAAAGCTGCGAAAGAGTTGGAGACTGCACAACGACCAGCGGGTTATGTCAATAACTATGTTTTAATAGATTTCGGAGAAAGTTGGAGAGTATTGATGGGGAGAAGAAAGAGCGAGGGCAGGAGTACAAAGCTGCGTGTATTTAAAGAAACGAGAATAAGAGTTGCTGAATTTCAATCTTCGCCGTTGAAAAGAGGCATTATTGTTATTATCAACCAACTCACCCAGGTATTGAAGGATTCATCTATCACAGAAGTTTAAACATGTTAAGGGTGTATTATTTTCACTTTTATTAAAAATAATTTTGTATTTACAAACTGTACCCACCACACTGTCTGTTCATTTTAAAGCCCAATTTTCACACCTACAGAACCTATTGTGCCTCAGGCTGTCTGAGGAGGGGATATCACTGAATATCCCCTTCCAACATTTCTTTCATTATTTTTTTTTTCCACTTATGTCCCAAGGATGTTTTTCTTTGTTTTCTCAGAGAGCTCAGGCTAGGTCAGGAACTATTGCTGTTCTGAGCCTGTAAAAACCCGCTGAGATATTGTATCTGATACAAGAAAAAAAACGAGTAAAAATCTGATTTAAAAAAAATATAACACAAAAAATCATGGTGAAAATCCAGCTAAAAAAATACCAGCTAAAGAACTTTTGAGGTGAACCATTTGTTCATGAATGACTTAACTTTTAATCACCTCGCCGCTTCCAATCAGAGTCTGGCCTGGCAAATGTTTTTTATGAAAGAAAAACAGACCAACTGCAGATTTTAAGTGAAGAAATGCAGCAGATAGGCATGTAATTTCAGCTTTGGTTCAAAAGCTCAACCACTATTATACCCACCCCGTGATAGTAAACTGTAAAGAAAGTAGTCGCATGAAGATTTAACATGACATATATGCATTACCTGACTGAAATTCATCAGTCAGTCCAAAAATGAAAACGAGTTCAAACAGAAGTGTGTTGTGTGTCGTACTCTATGTATTTTCATTAGTTGTCATGAGAGAGTAAAGCGCACTAAATGCACAGTAACCCTCCCGTCAAATGACGATACAGCATCGCACTTTCTTCCTACCTGGTCATCCTTATTCACAAATTATAGCTTCTCCATTTCTTTGTGAGCTCCATGTGACCCCAGAGATAACACAAACACGTCAGCTTCAGAGATTTGCTGCTCAACCTGCTGGCAGGTGTCGCTGATGATGCAGGGTGCCATGAAAAGAAGTGTGAAAGAACTATAAATAATATTTTGTTCTACCTGTGGCCAAATGAATATTTATTGATGTAAAAAAAAAAAAAACCTAAAACAGCAGATTATTACTTGAAATTAAATTTAAACAACTGTTTTCGGCCGCTGAGACTGAACCCTTTCTCGTCCATGTCATGCTGATAATGAAGAGATCAGAATGGAGTCGTGCTGAGTAGCCGACTCTGCGTTTGCCAAATGCACGTTCATGCTCCCCTCCTCAGCTTTTCACCCTGGCATGAGTGAGAAAGAGCTCCAGAGTCAATTTGGCACTCAATACCAGCTGGCTGAGCAGCACAGTTTAGAGGTTAAGCTACTGGGGTAATACCTGCACAAAAATGGGAGAATGCAAAAGTGGGTTGTAATATTTGAAGGACTTGGGGTGTGCTCAATTTCAGCCTCGCCAGAAACTTGGAATGGCCTCAAGAGTGGAGGAGAGATCAGTTATATCAAGCGCTCCCCGGGTTATTTCAAGCGTTTGCTTGAATATATTCAAGTGCTATTTTGCCCAGGTCTGAAGCCGAGGGAGCACTTTTAATATTCAACCTACTTCATCGCTCAGTTCAGTCACTCCTGCCCGCGTGCACACACACACACACACGGACACACACCACATGTCACTTCAAGCCACTTCAAACACACTTCACGCTACAACTTCAAGTCCCAAATCGGGGTCATGTTCTCCTGACAGCCAATCATCACGCCCCTGAGTGTGAGGATGTGACTGAGCGTGTGTGTGTGTACCTCTGTATCACTGGAACTCAGATCATGTTTATATGCATCTGTGTGTGTGTATGTGTGTGAGGGAGAGAGAGAGGGAGAAATAAGAGAGCCAATCATTGACAGCCAATCATCCGTCATTCAGACAGCTATTTGGACACCTGGGTGCCCCGGCAATACCATGGCAACAGAAACTGTCTGTTACCAGGTAACTGTGCATACGCAATGAGGTCTGGGGTGTAGGAGAGGAGCAGAGAGGCATTGTGGGAGAAGCAGAGGTCAAGAGAGGCGCACACGTGCTCGCACACAGGAGAGAGCGGAAGGTCAGCGCGCATACAGGTGGCATGTGGAGGTCTGAAGATTTAAATGTGTCTGAGCACAACAGACAGACAGACAGACACACACACACACAGAGCACAGACACAAACAAACATTAGAATGCGTAAACATGCAGACATCAACCTAAAAGCACCACAAAATACACAGATCAATGCAGAGGCCTGTGCATAGATGGGGACAAAGCACACACACACACACACACACACACACACACACACACACTGTGAGCAGGAGAGACTCTGCAGTAGATACATACACAAACGCACTTTTAAAACAGAAACCGTCTCACAAAAACTGCACAGTTTTGCACAAATTGTACACAGACTGTACAGTTAGTGTACTGTACAGCCATATGGCACACACACACTTACTAATTCACACACTCGCAAACACACGTGGACACACATACACACACACTGACTAATCTTCTCACCCTTTTAGATGGTCTGTCACATTTAAACCGTCTGGGGATCGGGTATTACACTGATGGCTACAACGCAGTGTGTGTGTGTGTGTGATACAGAGAAGGAAGCAAAATTAGACACAGAGAGAGGAGAGAAAGAGAAACTGTCTGTATTTGTGGGTGTGAGTAAGAGTCCTCAGACTTTATTAATGGGAAAATTATTCTTATGTTGTCAAAGCCATCATGTCATTAACACTGAAGTTGTTTGCACGTACACTAGTGTGCTGTTTATAGTTTGTTTTTTTGGTGTATGGTTATGTTCGGCATTTGTGCACATCATATCCTAGTTTTAACAATCTGGCCAAGCCCTTATCCTTGTTTTGAGAAACCTGGATATGCTGCCTTTAAGGACAGTTTCCCATTTACTGTCTTTATACAGTACTAATATGCTCATAAACACACTGAAAGTATTGCTAGTGGCTGTAATCTTTCATCCTGTCTATGCTGGCTGCAAAGGGAACCCCTCTGAAAGCAATGGAAGTGATGGTAAACAAAATCCACAGACCTCCTTCTGCACAAAAATGAATTAAGTTCAACTGAAACCAAAACAAATGTTCCTTTTCCTTACTTAACTTTAATTCACCTTAGTTGGTAAGCACAGACGAAACAACAGCTCCCACGGAAATCTACCAGCACGGCAGTTTGGGTCCTCTCGTCATCTCTACTTGATTTCGTCCATATCCGTAAACCTCAACAACGTCATCTTCTAAAGTCGTCTTCCCAATTTATTTGCTGTAATCTTCCCTGCCTAAAAATGTTTTACAGCGTTCAGCCTTCTTACTTCTGCTGTTATTACAGACTTGTCTGAGCTGTATGTGGCCCCTTGACTTGCTTCATCTGTCAAGTCTGTGGAAATCCAGGGCTTATGGGAAATGGTGTTTGTTGAAAGCTGCTTAAAAAACTGAAATATTGAAGATCATTTAAAAAAACTACCATCTGTAGATATATTAGCATAGTTACAAATGTCAATGGCACTTAAATTACGTTTTTTAACTCTGGAAAAACACCCCAAAAACTCTGGTTTCACCTGGGTTCACTATCAGAAACACTATGAGGATATTTGTAATGAAAGTGCTGGATGAGGCAGATCAAATACCACCCTGCATTAAGGTAACCAATAGGGAACCATAATAATATTAGACTCATATACTCATATACTGTGCTCCATGCAAACATCATATTGTGAATATGAACAGAAGCGGGATACTAGTGTGCACGTGAATACTAAACATTAATAAAAGTAATCCCACTGCTCATAAATGAAATATTTACTCATATACATTGATTGGAAATACACTGAGGCAAAAACACCCACATACACACAGTCAATTGAAGGCTTTGCAGACATTCCCGTGTACCGAGAGCCTGCTCGGTATCGACACGTGGGCACCTCAATTGCCTTGAGAAACATAGTAATATAGATTTTAACATTCATATCTCTTCCAATTCACTTTTCCAATGATTAAATGGCCTGCAGCTGGTGGGTGTTGCTAACTGTATAAACACGGCCTGCGATAGTTAAGACGTTATGGAGCGCTGAGGAATGTTTGAGGGAAAACTATTTGCAGTGTCTTTAGTTCCCCTTTGCAAATATACCGTGTTTGGAGAGTGCTGGGCCTTTTGCTCTATTTTTGTGACATTTGGTTTTGTTAGACTTGCCTGAGTGAAATAAGAGAGCAGGAGCAGCTCCAATGTCAAATCAATTCAAACTCAATATTCTTTATTAGGGAGCGGGGCTAATTCTTAAGGTTGTGTTAATATTTACTGAGAGAGTTTGTATAAGTCTGTTTTAATTTCTCATATTGAGTTAAATAAACTGAATATGTGTGTGAAAGAAAAACTTAGTTTGCCAGGTGAGTGTGTGTGTTGTAGAGTGTGTTATCAGCTGTCTTCCTTTATGAATGAAAATATAGTTTGCACCTGTGTGTGTTTTTCTCTCTCCTGATTGTGTGTTTGCTGCCTCTCTGCCTCTACGAGTACAGTTTGTGTGTTTCTGCGTGCCTCGGTGTGTGTGTGTGTGTGTCAGCATTTTAGTACGCAGTGTGTTTGTGTGTGTTAGCTCCACTCACTGTGACACTGTTCCCTGCTTGCGGGGAACCGTATGCTTCCTGCCATCCACTGCCACACTGAATCACTCACACACACACACGCACACAAAGCCCAAGGCCCCGATGGCCTCCCTGTCCTTGGAACCCCTATCGGTCATCTGTCCCCTCGCTGCTGGCCCACACAGACACACACTCTCTTCCTCGGACACACAACACAGATCCGTGCACGCGTACAACGACGGGGCGAATAAAGCCACAGCCGCAGTCCAAAAATAGTACACATCATAATATCATGCACAGACACACACACACACACACAAGGCACAGAGATAAACAGAAATATGGAATGGGACGGAAACAAAACAATGTGCGTGCAAACATCAACACACCGGGGACACAGGAGCAATGTGCAGATAAACACACACACACACAGCAGCAGCAGCAGCCCATTATACTCCAGATCTAAAGCAACCTTATAAACTTTAATAGAGAAGCATAACCTGCTGGAAACCTCTGTAAGATGCTGAGTAATACTAATGAGCTCGATACTATCAATATAAAGACAAACCAGAAGAAAAACCAGCCACGAACAAAGCCAGGCAGTTTATAGGTTGAGATATTGAGATGATTATGAGATATTTATTATAATCATTTACATGTTCATGTAGTGAATATGGAGAGTTCAAGACCCCATGAATCCTCTTTCCTCTGCGATGCACCATTCAGGGGAATTGATGCAGCACACATATTCTCAACGTCAAGTTTATGATGGTCTTTAGCTTGACATGAGGGGGCGGGGATGTCGGGAATTTGTGTCCTTACAGTGAAGCGTCGCACCATCGCCGTCCCGGAAGCTGGAGTCAATGTGTGTGTTTGTGTGTTTGTCTGGAAGTGATTTGTTGCAGCCCCAGCGGCCACGAATGAACTTTTTGACCTCAGACAATATCCTGCCTTGACTCAGTGCTCCCGGGTGAACACGCACACATTAAACAACACACACACACACTACAGGGCCAACAGCTGATTTTTCTCAAGCTTTCAGCACCAAAGAAACCATTTTCTCATTCTGTACACTTCCTACACACTCATCCATCACCTGATACCTCTGTTAAAGACTCCTCATCTTAAGTCTTCTCGCTCGCTCCTCCTGACCTCATTTCCTCCTTTTATCCCCCCTCCTCTTCCTCCTCCTCTACACCTTCTTTTTCATGTGCATTGTTCTCCCTGGTCGTTTTTTTCCCCTTTTTCTCTGCCTCCCTCTCTCTCCTGTTTCACATCCGCTCTCCATCCTCCACCTCCTCCGTTCTCTGTTTCCTCACTCCTTCCTCTGCTCGGATTATCCCCTTTCTGCATCTCCTCTGAAGCCCGCGCCCTCCATGACGTCACCGCCTATCTCCAACTGTCTCTAAGCGAAACACTTTCGTCGTCAATAAAGAAATTAAGCATTTATGGCAACCCATTTGTCACATAAATAATTAGGCAGGTCGGGCCGTTGTCCTCTCAGATGGCTCAGTGTCAGCTGAGAAATGGCTTTGAGCGTCATGATATCATTTATAAACCATCTGTCAATCTCTAATTCTCAGAAATGTCTCTACTTGCTGCTTTTCTGCCGCACTCTTTTCGATGCCAGAGCACATTTATTTGTTTTTCCTGTTCGATAAAAGCATGAAATATGGACGCCATTAGCTGATATTGAGCAACAATAACAACATGAACGTGACTAATCTTCTTGGAGGCGGTTCTTCATTTATGTTTTGCATGGAAATATGCCTGTCATCTGACTGGAAACATGCAGAAACTCACTGCGGCCACAAACTCTGGTGGAAAAGTGAAGGGGGCGAGGTGGTGGTGGAAGCAACAGAAGGAAAGAGTAAAAGAGTTGGAGAAGAAAGAAAGTAGAAAGAGATTACCAAAGTAGGATCAAGAGACAAGACAGAGGAAGAGTAAAGCCAGTACTCCTCAGTGAAACTTTAAAGGAAAGTAAAGTATTAAGTGTGAGCTGGGGAAAAAGAAAGAGGAGAAGGGGGAATTGAAAAGAGATAGGAGTAAGAGAGAGAGAGAGAGAGAGGGGGAGAAAAAAAAAAAAGAAAGAAAGGGAGGAGCAGAGAGGAGATGAACTCTTCCCTGAGAGCTCTTAAGCTCTCGTTGTGTACTGTGATGAGCGATAGTGTTTGCAGGGTTAACGGCCCAAAGCCCTGGGATGCAGGGAATACACAACACAAACACACACACACACACACACACATCTCAACACTTTCACACAAGCCCAAAGGGAGGGGGGACAAGGGCAGAGTGATTGTACACACACCAGAGAGGAATGAGGGCAAAGGAGAAGGCCAACACCCGAGAGGATATGACTGAAGACCATCTAATAGGGAGAGGGACGCTTGTTGTGGAAAAAACAGGAGAGAGAAATGCAGGGGAAAAGGAAGCGGGGAGGTGGAGAGACATGATGGAGACAGTACGAGCAAGAAAACTGGCGACCATGAAGAGGAGGCTTTGCAGTATCAACAGTCCTCGCCCGACGGATCCCAATGCAGATTAAGAGCTTGGTCAGACCAGCAGAGACAAACAAGAAGAAATAAAAACTAACCTCCCCCTGCAGAGGTAAAGTACATTTACATGGTCTGGTCTTGCTTCGACACACTAATTTGTACCATTAACCAAACTGTGTTCATCTGGAAAGTAAAAAAAATAAGAAAGACTGACCAAAAATGTGCAAACTGTCTAGAAACATTGCATTCTTGTTGTTTTCACACCTGCGCTTCTTATTCTGGTTTACTCGGACTCTGTCAGTAATCGCATTTGGCTGGTGCAATTCTTTTGTGGCGAGAGAACACGACCTCCACCTCGACCGGACCCAACTACAGGGCGTAACGTTAGTCCGCAGGTTTGAGCTAAACAGCATCTGTGGTCAGGTGTGCTTTGTATTCTGAGATGCGGGAAGAGCGTGCAAACTGTACCGAGGTGAAGTGGTGCTGCTCCGTTTGGAGTTTCGCCTCTAGTGCCAAGATATTTACTACAAATGCCAACTGTGCTCTTGCTCCATGTTTAATTACATATCAATGTATCTCTCACAGAAATATGCACTTGTCCAAAACACACGACCTTCCTCCTGTATTTACTTTCTTGCTCTTGTCCCCATCACATCTGACTAATAAAAGCATGGTGACTGTTCTGTTAAAACACCCTTTGACTGCAAAACTCACGGTCCTCACAAAGATAGACTTAATAGGCCACATATACAGCTGGTAATATGTGTTTACTTTTTTTCTGTGGACGCCAGTTTTATTTTGTGTTTTGACGACATCACTCATGTTGTCCTTATGCCAATAAAACAGAAGATAAGACAGATAAAGTGAAGTGTGTTTGAGTGTGTTGTGGGGCTTTGCATGGATGTTAGAGGAAAGCCAACTTTCATTTACCATTAAACAAAAGCTTTAAAATAAACCCCATCGGACTTGGCCATGAGGTGCATTGAAAGCCTCAATCAGTGAATATGAAAACAGAACAGGAAATTGATTTCAATGAACTGCATGTTCTCAGTCTGTGAGTGCGGACGGGGGGTGCAGTGACAAACACACTGATGCAAATCCAAAATCAATCCTGAGGCTGAAAACACCGGCGAGGAACATCCATTAAGTGCGATGTCTGATGTCGCTGATCAGAGAACAAAACACGAAAAAAAAGAAAAAAAAACATGCAAGAAAACAACTCGCTAGCCATTTTTTCTTCTTTTCTTCAATTTCTAATGCCACTTTAAAGTCATGTCAAGTGTTTAATGTTCGATACGATGGTGCTCATCTGTGAAGGCCCATATTGCTCGGAGCAAGAAGATTCAGCAAATTACGCTGATGTCTTTAACTGTGTACAACATTTCCATTGTAGTAATTGTTTAGCTGCAGCAGCTGTGGAATACTAACAGTCTGATTGTGCGTGAGGAGAGGGTTAATGGCAGGGATGTTATTTACTCATCCTGTAGGGATTTGCTTTGTGCTCTACCTTTTCTACCAGCTTCAGTTTCAAGAGAACGGATCCTCAAACAGGCAGAAAAAAAGGCAGAAAACTGTTTTAAAATATGGAAGAGGAGAGAATAAGATCGGCAGCGGGTTTGTTGGCACAATATGTTTGCACATACAAGGTAGTCAACTTGGTGCTTTCCTTCCCTGTAGGTTCCCACTCCACAGAAATCAATACAAAATTACACACCACAGCTGGAACCGGAGGAAATGCACTGGTGGGAAGCTTTCAAAGAAAGGAGTGGAGAAAATTAATAACAGCGAGGGCAATAAAAAAGACATTGGCACTAAGGATCCAATGTAGAACTGTAAAAGGTGGCAAATAAAGGTGGCAACACACTGACTACAACAAATTGAATTGAGGAATAAAAGATGGGAAATATGTTCGTAGGCTTTGACGTATAACGCCTATTTCTTGGTAGTTCACGTCATTTACATGGAATCGGATATAGGGTTGATACTGGGAATCAAGTAAAATATACACATACTTAAAAAAGTAAAGATACCACTGTTGTAGCTAGTTACTAATGTGTGACTATGAAATGTAATTATTATGGTTAAACAACTGGATCAACTGTAGCTGTTTCCTCCAGGTATTTTTCTTACTAAAAAGTTCGCTCTGTGCTAAATTGCTTTTGTTGAGTGAGTGAGAATGGAAACAATTCAGGAGGCTCAACAGGTCGACTGAACAAACACTTTGGAGAAACTGTATGAAAATGTGTTGATGTCTGAGTATTTTTTTGGGGGGGGAGAACAAAATTTTTTTAAAATGTTTTCTTTTACTATATGTTATGTTAACTTTCCTTTTATAAATCATAGTTTGGTTTTGATGGATAGTCAGACCTCTGATATGGTACATAACAGGCCTCAGCATCGACTTATCTAATTCATGTATATTTTCTTTCATTAGCAAATGAGAATATTAATGATTAAGCTTATCTACAAAACTCTTTTAATGGCAAAATAATTTGTACATATTCAGTTATGTTGTATTATTTTGGGAGGTGTTGAAGGTTGAAAAAAAAATTAGTTATACTGAGGATGATTCTGCTTTTGTAAAAATGACCCCCCTCCTAATAATTTTCATATAGACCTTAAGGACAATTTTACCACATAATCCAAAATGAATTTGGAATGAAAAACATTTTGTGATTAATTATTCACATATTTTGATTCAAATCATACTTCAGAAGAAGCCACATTTTTTTCCAGAGAGAGATATGTTTAATACTTAAAAATTCATGTAAAACAAAACCTTAGTACAATCCAGAGGATGAAGATAAGCTTCAGAACAGAGATGTAATTCTTTACTGGATACGTTCAAGAAAGTTTTGTAATTAGAAGAGAACAGCACAGAACTGAAGTGAAGTTTCAGAGTGTAGTTGGAATTAATGATGTTCTTAGTCTTTACACATATTTACATATACTAAATAATGAAGTTAACAAAGGCATTACTAATCCAAACCATGCAAATACACACCTACATCCTGCTCGCACACACCCGGTGAACCCCATATACCCACACACACACCCAGAATAGTTGTCTTTAAAATAGAAACCCAACAAAGGCTAGTTACACTAATCACTTCCCATGGGAAAACACAAAAAGACACAAAAAGAAACAAGCTTTCTCGCTGTCTTATGCACACACACACACACACACACACACAGCATACAGTCACATACACTTATGTATTGACACACCAATCAACAGCAAAACCCAGAGTCCCCAGCTAATCAACGTGTTTTAAAGGAAGACTGGAAGAGGAGCGGCTAATGAATACTCAGAGAAAACTAAATTTAACGGTTGGTGGAGTCCAGCAAAAAAAAAAAAAAAAAAGGGAAAAAAATGTTAGAAAACTAACTTTTTTTGTAATTGAGATTAAAAATGCCTCATTTTTTTCCAATTGATAACCATGTAATTATGTATTAGCGATGGCTTGGTTTGGTCACGGAACATTTCATCCACATGGGAAATAATTCCACTTGTTAATTACCGCAAAAAGGGGTCAAATTGAAAAGCTGCAGAGGGAGCAATCAGTTGGTGCGTTAAATTTACAAAATATATCAAGACATAAATACAAAGACATGTTTCCTTGTGCAGTAGTGCTTTTCTGTTAATCTACAAGCTGCTTTAACCAAAGGACTTAACCTTGATTTGATGCTCTGATTTGGGTTTACATACTGTGTATGTAGATGCTGGAGCTACGACTGCTACTGATAGATCACAGGAAGATGTAAAATTTGTGATTGGTCAGCTTGAGAGGCTTTTATACGCCACTGGAAGTCAGTATTCCTCTCTGTTTCAGTAACACTGGACATGTGATCAGTTAAAGCAATGCAATATTGGATCATTACAGTAAAGGCCACAGATTACAGTAATAACTTGCACTTTTTAGACGGTTTTAATTGGACTCAGGTGCAGAACAAAACAACCAGCTCGAGACCCTTGAGAGGACACAGTCTCAGTCCAAATAAACTCTTAAGCAGTTTCATCAGGATGAACTAACCTCAATCTGTAAGTTTAAGCTAAGCGTCTCCTGTAGCCAGGTGTGCTTTGTATTTGGGACACCACAGAGTATCAGCTAGCTTAAACTGTGCCGTTGCTCCATGTTAAACTGCATAGCAATGTTTCTGCATAGCATATTCTCATATGGCCTGTGGTGATGAATTTGGCTTGGATTTTCCTCTGTGTGAAGAGAAACTGAATGAAGGAGGAAACCTTACAAATGTACAAATCGACTGATGTGGACCAGAGCGAACAAAATATAAGTGTGAAAGCATCTTTAGTCTAGAGTTCAGTAATAAGACAAGGAAAATCTCTGTTTTTTGCTCTATATCACACACCGAATGAGAGAATGTACACACAGTTATGTCGGAGCGTATATCTAAAGCATGACTTGCTGGCTTGATGGTGTACAGAAACATCTGTGTCTAGTTGTTGTGGTGATATCGATTGATAATATGATTGAAAATGACTCATACCTACATCAGGTGAGCGTGACAAGGTGAGCAAAACAGACACAACAGGGGTATTTATGGTAGGATATTACTGACTCAATCAAAGACGCCCTCTTTCTCACCAAACCATATTGTAGGTAGCTTCCTAATGAATGTGTTGGATGCATTTCCCTCCTCACAAAACACCTCCATAACCTTGTTTTCTGTAAAAATGTGAAACTTCAATTGTTCACTAGCATGCAGTCATTCACTTCCCTGCTTTTGCTGGCACATTGCTGCATTTCTTAGTACATTATCACCGCCTGTTAATCAGGGAAATAATGTCAAACCATTGGCAGCAGCATATATCATGTCACCTGTGCAAACAAACAGGAAACCACTTGCTAACCTTCAACACTGCTCTACAGCGCAATTAGTAGTCGATAACTCTGCGGGGTACATTTAATGTTGAGAAAAGATCCTCTTACTGTTACAGATCCCATTAAAAGGGGCACTTGTATTTCTTGGCGAGCTGACAGAGCGTGGATAACTACAACAGTGGGCGAAAGATCCAACATGCTCGAGTCAAATCAGCACAAAAATTTCAATAGTCCTGCCTTTCCATCCCCCATTTTATCAGATCCAGCTGATTTGCTCCCAGTAACTAAAAGCCTATTGGATTACAATTAATATTGATCTCTCGCGGTCTAATGTCCCGCCCTTAAAGGAGATGCATCACATTAAGGAGGTAATATAATTTCAAGGGACCTTTAAGAGAAGCCGGGTTATATGTTGGTATGTGGCAGGAGGTGAATCCTTAATGCGTGATGCGCTCATCTATCCTCCCTGACGTCCCTCCGAGGACTTTTTTACAGCAGTATAAAAAAAAACATCAGGCCACTTCACCGTAAACATGGCAGACATGCTGTCATGTTTTCTGGAGGAAGCACGGTGGACCTTAAGAGGCCCGGCTGTCAGGAAAATGTATACACGGGTCGTTTTCGTCAGTTTGAACAGATGATGAGCGCTGTCATTTGTCTGGCGAGCGCAATCTCACACAACAGAGGCGCATCACTTCTCAGACTCTTGTTCTCTCATTTTCTATCTCTGCATCTCAATCCTATTACCTTTTATCTCCTCTCTCCCCGCACTCACTCTCTCTCTCTTTCTCTCTCTCTCTCTCTCTCTGTCTTCCTCTACTAACTATTTATCACGCAGAGAACACAAGAGTTGCTTGGTAATATCTGCATGCCTCCACCTCTGTTTTTCATATCTATTACTCTCCGTCTCTCTCTCCGCATCACGCTCCCCGCCACTAAAGATGGCAGGAGTGGCGCTCGCTAATGTCTGTAAATGAGAGAGAGCAACAGGCTTTATTATAACTGAATGAAAATCAGAGCGGTGGAGCTAAGCATGCCCCATCACGTATGCTGGTGGATACAGAGGGGCATACACACCCCACCTCTCTCACACACACACACACAAGGGAGTTTGAGTGTAAACAGAAGCAGTCCATTAGTCATACTCAGAGCACATTAGAAGGAATATTGTAATCAGGAACACATACGGGCCACACATCCGCAGTATCACAGTGGGACTGAGATCTGTAAGGGGAAGCGCCGAATACGTAACTGGAATTGGAAACATTGAATATATGACCTGAAAACAAGACTGCAATGTGGAAGAGTGTTATAAAGAACAAAAAAATAAATAAGAAAGAGGGAGAAGACACAGAGAGAGGGCGTACTGAGATCTAGAACATAGCTGTGGGGGGATAACGTCTAGTGTGCGAGACCATATGAATATAAAATAAAGGAAGAAAGGGGAAAATACTGGAATGCACCACCTACATATGACTGGAGCACTGTAAGATACAAGTATGGTAAGGTGAAAAAGAAAAAAGAACTGGAGGACAGATGTGAAATTTAAGTTCATTCCAACAAAAGATCCAAGACGAGACTGTTGAGTCATTTTCAAAACTGTGCAGGAGTCGTATTTTAATATTGACCAGATGCACTGTTTGTGCCATTTCTAAGGACCGCGCGTACAGTTTACGACCCGACATTCATCCCACAGATTACTCACATTATGCCAAATTTTCATTTTCAGCCTGCTTGTACACACACACACAAAAATTTGCTGAATATGAACATGTAATGTGTTGATAGATTTTCATTATGGTCATTCAAAAAAAGAAGCTCTGCTGTAAAAATACTCCAGCATTGGTCCAACAGTGCAATAAATCCTTTGCAATGTCACTTGCAAATTCATTGCAAGGCTCTAATGATCAAAAATAGCCTATTACTTCCAATTTAGGTGGACCAGAGTTAAAGAGGGGCCTATTGTGATGAACAAGAATTATCTACATTCACTTAGGGGTGTTATTTAAGCGCTGTTAAAGCACAAAGCTATGACTTTTAAAAGAGTTTTTACTGTAATAAAATGGCTGCCTATGAGTCACCGTAGTGAATAAAGCCTCTCTATAATGTGCAGGGTTCAAATAATGTTCTTTGTGCTGTCAGAGCAGATGGTCTGTACTGTATTTCTGTCTTTAAATAATACTGGTAAAACTCTGGTGTGTGAATGAATGTGGGTGGTGGCGGCGGTGGTGTTTTTTAATCAGATGTTGGTTTTTCTTTCTTTCTTTGTATACTGAAATAAAGACGTTTGAAAGTCTGTCGCCAGAGTCTCCTCTTCCTACTTGTTTCCCTTTTTGCTTTCCCTTTATGGAGAAGAGTTTGGATTATGCAGTTTGAAATGCTCCAGTTTCCTCAGTCTTGCCAACAGTAAAATATGCGACGGGCGCTGACTGGAAGTGGCTTGCCGCTGCTGTTTTTTTGTGGTTAAAACATCACGTTGTAGATGAAAAACAAACCGAGGGGTTGGAGTCAAGCAGAAGTGCTACTACTGAAAAAAAAAACCAGGTGAACATTCAATCTATTTTCGATCTATTAAACTGGAGAGTTTATGCAAGCCATTCATCAGTTAATTATCTTTATTTATGAATTCAAGAATGTAACGACCCTGAACAGCTCAGTTTGGAATATGAATAATGCAAACTCACTTGATCGAGAAAACTTTCAGAGGAGACGCGGAAAGCGACTGAAACTGGATGTGAACAAAATGAGAGCCGCAAGAGAAAAATGCAAACCGAGCGCAGCAGCACAACCTGCAGCTCCGCAATTACAACACAATACGGGTGGAACCACAGGGAAAAGCAAGGTAAATGAACTGGACTCCCTCCCAAAATGCACTGCCGAAAATCCCTCCAAAGCTTTTTAACACCCATGAGAAGCTCTTTTTACTTGCTTAGGTAACATCACACAGAGGCGCTTCGCCACAGCAGAAGGAGAGCAGGTCCTGCCTCGAGCCCTTGGCAGCTCAAATCTCATGTTGCAGGAGGCAGACAGTAATTAGCTCTTCAACTTCAGAAGACAAACACTTAGCCAGCCAGACAGCCTCGGCCTGCTTAAAGGAGTGGAAAAGAGTGGCGCATTGACACGATTTAGATGCATCCAGACAACGGGCGCGCACACACTCACGCAAATGCACACGCGGTTACACAAAAGACACACAGCGTGCAGGTACTGACGCAGCTGTAAAAATCAGAGAGGCTTTAGGAAAATGAAGCCCTGTGTGTGAAGTGTATATGTGTGTGTGTGTCTGTGTGTTCTCTAGATCCAGCTACCAGCTTGTTTGATGTTTTCTTGACCGTCTGCATCGCACCAAAGTTGTTATTAATGAGGGACTTGATGAGCCCTCACCAGCACAGTGCCATAGTGTGTGTGTGTGTATGATGTTAATGGGGGGTAATGATACAGACTATAATTGTTATGGTGGCTAACCTAGCATGAAGGAATGTGTCTTCTCTGAAATATATACTCCTCTCCCACACACACAAACACACACACACACACACACACACATAAACATGCAGGCCAAACCACCGATAAGTCCCTCCAGCAGAGTCACACATAATAAACAAACATGCTCAACACACTTGTGCGCACACCGAAGTCTTCACATCCTTTCTCTTTGATCAAGGAGAGTGTCATAGCCCTCTGAACAAAAAAAAGCTAATGTAGCTTAAAGATCTCTTTTCTTGGCCTGTGTCCACAGCTAATTATTTTTGCCTGCTGCAGAAAGAAAGCTGTCTCATAGTTCATTAGAGTATTATAAGAATAAAAAGACCTGAACATTCAAACAGCCACCAAACAATAAATCAGGGGCGTTTATAGGAATCAGAAATAAATAAACTTAAGTTGAGTTTTAGGTACATTTATTTAAAAATGAAAAGAAATGTACAAATTCACAGTCATATATACACATTCTGAGATGTTGTTTAAATGCACACGCAAGTAAATCTAAGTTGATAATGTTTCTAAAGCAAAAGTTTCTTTTGCTTGCCACCCAACAGAGGTCGTATTAAAACAGACACTATTCACTCTATTCCCTCTGAACCGATCCAACCCAAGGACACCACTGTCTGCACTAATTTTTACTGGGATTGTCTCATTTTTCTACAAAGCAAAAATCCATCAGAAAAATAGAGGAGAAATCTGTCCTGTCTGCTCTGTCTGCAGTAAACATGCCTATATTTTCAGAACTGATCATAATCGAGAACATACAGCGTCAAACTCCTCAGTGATGTCTGCACTCCGTCACATTTACGCCGTCACATAAACGACTCGTCGGGGCTCGAAGTAGCGGCCCCCTCACAAGACCGGTTAGAGCTAATGTAGCATTTTAACAACAATGAATCATCGCTGCTGTCATTGAGATGTGTTATTATGGTATACAAACGAGACCTTTGCTGACAAGATCGGCGGCCTCACTGAGCACGTTTCCCAGCCATATGGAGCCTGGTGGCAAAAAAGGGTTTAAGAGACACTTGGAGTTAATTCTGAAAAACATAGGCGCTCATGATACCAGTGCTGTGTAGATAGAAGCACTCAATTTTCTCTGCCGGGGTCTCTTTTGTGTACAATAATTGTACAAGATATCGCGGCTAATTTGACAATGATATATTGATGTTTGTAATGCAGCGTTTAGTACCCTTAATGAGAAGAAGAAACACATCTGGATGAGTTGATCAAACCAAAAACCTCTGCTGGAGTGAACTGCATGCAGGACGCACATATTGTGAATTGCATACACTGCAATTTTGTTGTTGGTTTATCCTGCACACCTGACACCTACAGCGTGAGAGCCGCAAGTCTGAGCAGAGGCGTACATAAGTGCATCTATATGGAAACCAGCAGGTCTGCGTTAGCTTCAGCTGACACAGAAGGACACACACACACACACACACACAGACAATGCCCCGTCCATGCTAATCAGATGGGTCATTAACATAATAGAGGGTGTGGTGTCAATTGGACTAATGTATGCTGACTTCTCCTCTGGTCACCTTGTCACCTTGCTGACAGAAGGTGTCCGGGAAGGTTAGGGGTCTCTGTGTGTGAGAGAGAGAGAAAAATGGAGATGATTTAAAGGAAAGGCAATGTCTACCAAACGGTAATTTTTCACCAAATACTTATTTGTTCTCTTACGGGGAGGAAAAAGTCAGAGTGACAAATAAAAAAAGAGAAAGTGAGCTGCTCTACCACTCTGGGCTCAGGTGTTTTCCTCTTTCATTCCTGTGACATTTACTTCCCAGCTGGTGTTTGCATGCAGTTGTTGGGGCAGCTGTGTGTGTGTGTGTTTTTAAGTGTACGTGTGTGTGGTTGAAAGTTAGTATGCAGGTGTGTGGGCACAAGTTTTTCCTAGAACTGCCCTTAGGGTGAAAGCTGTTCGAACTGCCAGCTTGTATAGGCTGTAATCACAACACTCGACCTGCGCGAAACCACCGGAAAACACAGACTTAACACACACGCGCGCACACACACGCGCGCACAGACACACACTCGTGGCGACACACACAGTCTGAAAGGTAGTTATGCAAACAGGGAAGCAAACAACCAACATGTATGGGATAAATATTCACACATACACACATTATTGTGAAAGGATTTGAGCCGCAGCCTTTACGAGCCCCGGAGAGTTGGCAGTTTTCTGAAAAGGCTGTCAAACTGTCTTCATCTGTGTTCTCTGCAGACACGGTGCGTGATAACACAACATGACACACACAGAACAGAACAGGAGGATACATACACGACAGACAAGCACAGACAAAGAGACAAATTCTTCTAAAGCCAGCAAAAAAAAAGGTAAAATACGAAAAAAAAACGCACCATGCAAGTAAAACATGCGGTGGTATGTCTGCAAACAGGCATGTTCGCGTTTAACATATTTTCCACAGGTATGAGAGACACAACTGTTTAGCACACCCGGACAACACACCTGCAAAGAGTTTTCTTTTGTTGAAACTGACCTATAATATCGCACACACACACACACACACACACACACCCACCCACACGCACACAGACAGATGGGGACCTCAGGCTTCACAGGTAGCAGCTGCATTTCAAGCAGGTAATTCTGCCAATGGCCTGCACAAAAAGCAAAAAGTAGAGAGAAGAAAATGCTAAATCAATCTCGCTCTCTTTCTCTTACACACACACACACACACACACACAAACTGTTTCTTTCAGGCTGATGTTTCCCTCACAAAGCTCCCCCTCAGGACGATGCAATGCCTCAGGTGCACCATGTACTCTATTCTTAACACACACACACACACACACACACACACACACACAAGGGTATACACGTAAAAACACACTACTCACAATTTTATCAGATACACAAACACAACCATCTGTCATATTAACCCTGACGTCGACCATGTTTTAAACTCGGCGGTTCGTTTTGCTCCTGGTGGAAAAAACATCTGATTCGCGAGCAAAGACGTTTCAGATCCTCTCCTCGCTTTTTTTGGAAACCGCTACTTGTAGCACTTTGACATCAATAAATCATCACAACATTTTTTACTTTGAAATTTGAATAAAACTTTGTTCCAGTCCACACGGTTCACCAATATTTGATTATGTTTTTTTTTTGTACAGACTAAACAAATAAGATGCTGATTAGCGAGTTTTAGAGGTAGGTGGATTTTGTCACCTTGGACAGAGCCAGGCCAGGTGTTTCCCCCTCTTTTCAGTCTTTATGATAAGCTAAGCTAAATAGCGGCTGGCTATAGCTTCATATTTACCACACCAGACATGAGAGTGGTATCAGCCTTCCCCTTTAACTCTCTGCAGGGAAAAAAATAAATGTATTTTTCTGAGGTGTAATCATATTTGCTTTTGATATGTCATAATGAGTTTGTTATTGTTGACCCAACCTCTGCTTCATCCATTTTTTTATTTCTTAATTAATGACACTCAAACCTATCCCAGGGTGCATTAGTCAGAAGTCGGGGGGAAACCGTGGACAGGTTGTCAGTCAATGAAAGCACATTTGGCACTTGATTTGTGATAATAACAAATAATAACTAATAACAAATAAAACCTGTTGCTTGAGGTTTTGTGTGCGTCTGACATGAACGGCGCCTCCGCCTGACAGCGCTGCGATTTTTCTGAAGTTAACTGCAAACGGCCCCGCTTACCGCCACGCCGTGCTCTGCATTTAAATTCAGCATGAGTTTTCAGCGCAGCAGATGGTCGGCGTGTTATGTGTGCAGCATATGAACTGTTGATTGCAACATTTGCATGAATTATTTGACTTCTCGTCCTGCCTGAAAAACTGTTTTTTATTCCAAGACACAATCTGCTGCACTATAATTCTTCTTGGCAGCGGAAACAACAAAGGGGGAAAAAACCATCAAACCACAAAAATCAACATATAGAAATCGGTAGACTAATACAATACAGACAGAAAAAAGAAGGAACTGCTGATTTCTGCTGCTGTAGCTTGTTGTTCATTTTTCTCAATTTATTGCAAAAGGCCAAGGCCGCCTGACAAAGAACTGCAAGATGAAAACACTGCAAGCACTGTGTGTGTGTGTGTGTGTGTTTACAGGCATGCATCTCTGTGTCATACACGTGTTGTGTGAGGCTTGTGGGTGTTAGCTCATTTGTGCGTGTGTACTCCTGTGTGTGTGTGTTTGCGTGGGTTTCTTTGCTGCTGGTTTAAAAGACCTGAAAGATAAAAAAAAAGGAAAAAAAAACCCTCAGAAGACTAACATGTGGATAGTACAAAGTGTCAAATACCCACAAAGGAGGGGAAGAACTTGAGTGGGAGGTGAGTGTGTGTGCAAGTGTGTGCCAACAAGGCCTGGTGGTGTGGTGTGAGCTGAGGCGGAGGGAGGGATGGAGGATGAAGGGAAGAGGAGGAGTGTGGGGCAGATAGGTGGGGCAGGTGAAGCCATCCAACATCAAACAGAGGGGATTTTTGTCTCTCTGTGGTCCTGCCTGCTGAGCAGCTAACCACGGCAGAAATTCAAGGCTGCGCTCGGTTTAGCTAGTGCGCGGCGAGGCCCAAGGGTCCCGCGTGTTCGTGCGTATGTTCACCGCGGTGTTGGATAGGTAGGTTGGACAGGTTAAAGCTGAAGAGCAGAGGAGGTGTGTCTGAAGTTTTGCGTTGTTTTGAGGGGGGGATGAGGTAGAAAGGTGGGGAGACGAGAAATTCAGCAGAAAGAAAGTTAGGAGGAGATGAGAGAAGAAGAGAGTCGGGGGGGAGATAAAAGACGAGAGAAGAAGAACGGAGAGGTGAAGGAACGAGGATGAGGAGCGAGTTGAAAGAGGAGGGAAGGTGATGAACTAAGAGCCGATGAGAGGAGAGGAAGAGGGGGGCAGATGAAAGAAGGGAGCCGAAAGAATAACAGAGATGAGAGGAGAGAAGGAGAGCGGCGGAGATGAAATGAATAGTAATCGTGGCTTTAATGCTGCCAAGGTTAGGTCTCCCATTCCCGCGCTGGCTGCCCATACTAACAACGCACGCAGCCCTTGTCCTGTAAAGTGGATAAATGCCTCCGCCAAACAGTAAAATTTTACGAGGTGCGTGAGTGTAAAGATGCACGATAACGAGCTGCAGCCTCGGCCGCCTGCCCCCCCTGACGGGCATCTTGTTCGTCTCCGTCGTGTTATGCAGATAAAATGAATGAAGCGCTTTGACCGTCTCCGTGGATGACAGAAGTGCTCTCCCGCAGTTTTCCCTCCCTAGGCCGACGTCTTTCAACCCGTTCAAACCCTCCGTCTCGCTGTTTCTCTCCACACACCTGTTTTTTTCCCCTCTCTTTTCGCTCCATCTCCACACACGAGATCGAGATGAAGAGAGGGACCCGCGCTGATATTTTTTTAACCTCGGAATTGATTCGGGGGAGGCTCGTATTTAATCTGAACTGACAAAGCGGCGAGAAGCTGCCCCTCCAGAAACCTCAGCTGAATGGCCTCATAACAAACAGACTTAACTCCATGTTTAATGAGAATCAGACTTCCGATCACAAGCGCAAACCTGTTGTGTTTCATCAAGTACATCAACACTTTCAGAGGATTTATGATCTGGTGTCACATCATCTAGTAGAAAGACCGTCCCTTTGACTCACCAGAGTTTAAAGCTTAAACACTTGATATCAATATTTTAAAGCTAAATTGGATAAAATGACTTGGTATTCACGCCTCGGAGCAATTTAGCCTCTTTTTGGTGGTTGTTTTGGTTTTATGGACGGTTTAGATTCACTCTCATTGACCTTATTTCCATCACAGGCAGGCAGCTGTTTTCACTAAAAAGCAAAAAATAAAACATTTTGATAAACCCAACTTCTCAGTAAAAAGAAACAGACCTACCTTCACTAACACCTGCTAACAGACATGAGTTTTCCATAATATTTTTGTCTGTTGGTTACAGAGCTGCCATCAGGCTAAATGGAGTAATGTTTCAGCGCCACAGTGCCAAAATGCATTAGCCGTCTGTGGTGAATAATGTCTGGATCTGCGGTGAGATCTCTTTCTGAAGCTCCTTTGTAATCTCTTGGTAAAGACGGATCTGAGCATGTGAAAGTGTCTTTTCTTTTTGTTTTGCTTGTTTTGTTTATTATTATTTTCTGACACTCTGCAGAGAGATGAGTGCAAAAGTGGACCCGCTGTGGCAGGAGGATGCAATTTTCAGCAAAACCAGCTGGTTTTCCTCCATGTTTGTTCACCAGGTACTATGTATGCACACCAGCAAGGAGGTCAATAAATTAATGATGCCACCTGGGATATCCAGACTTCAGCCAACTTTGTGTCCACACAACGGAGATGGGATGAGAAGGTGTGCCAGGCATTCTTGATTAATTTATTATTGAGATCAAATCAGACTCGAGTGTGGGGATGTCCATGTGAACATGAACACTTGTCTGTAAAAATTTACTCAAATTGTGCAACAGATGATTTGAACGATCTTGCTTTGGATTTCAGCAGGGAACCCCCGACCTTTTGCACGACCTACTGCCCTTTTAGCGGGCTGTGGCTGCTCTCTCTCATAAAGTAAAATGGATAATAAGACAACAAGGCAACTGAGAAACAAGATGTGGGGACGTATTATTTTGTTATTATATAATATCAGCCGTGGAGAGAGATTCAGGATGATGCACTACGAGCTGATACCGGTTCATTCGGACTTAATTTTCTGACACCAGACACACCAGATAAAACATTTAGACAAAAAATTTCAAACACACAACCAGGACAAAAAGCATCACTGCAAATAACACCACTTTTCATTCGCGGCGATCTGTATTTCAAACAGTCACCCCTCCACCTGCCATCTTTGCAACCCAATTTGGACTCTGATGTCCTGGAAGGGTGAGGAAAAAACCCTGCAGATCCCTTAAGTGTTACAAAGAGCTGACCTGCCTCTGTGCTCCTCACCTCCATCTGGCTCTGTCAGCTGCTTCTCCTCTCTCCTCCTCCACTTTCTCTCCCTGCTGTTCACCTGCTCTTTCGCGTTCTCGCTATCTTTGCCATCTGCCACACACGGTGTACTGCATGCGTGTTTGCGCCACTCCCTGCTTTTATTTATATGGGCTTTGCATGTAATATTAATTTATAAGCGTGAATCCGTTGTGTGCTTGCACCTTCAGGCATGTATTCATTCCATAGGACAACAAATGAAGTAGTGTTTTGCCCTCATTCTGTCATTTTCTCTCTCCCACTCTCTCTTATACACTCACACACACACACACACATCATTTTAAATGCATAGTAAAACAACACACAACATGGACCTCGCTGGGCAGGAATGTTAAAGGGAATAGCCGCGGAATAATACCCACACGCCACAAACACACGTCTTCGCTGGTTTTCATCGCCTTCGCTTTGCTCAGCAGCCATCATGATCAGCAGCCACTCGAGGCGACCGCATGCAGCGCTTGAACACACCTTTCTCCTCTCTCACACATGCACACACACACACACATGGCCCTCGAGAGAGATACAGATCCTCAGACTCAGGCATAACTCTGCAGAGGCATCCTGATTACAGCAGAGGGAGGGAGAGGGGGATTCATAAAGCGCTCCATAACTTTTCGTTATTTCATAGGTAGCCTCGGGTGAATGGATTATGCATGGGTGGGGAAAGAGGGAGCAGGGCAGGCTCATATAGAAGGAAGGAAGGAAGGAAGGAAGGAAGGAAGGAAGAAAGAAAGAAAGAAAGAAAGAAAGAAAGAAAGAAAGAAAGAAAGAAAAGAAAGAAAGAAAAGAAGAAAGAAAGAAAGAAAGAAAGAAAGAAAGAAAAAAAGAAAAAAAGAGAAAGTGACTGAGCTGAGAGGCGATAATCATTACACCCTTGATGATTACACCGCTTCAGTCCACAATCAGTCACACAAACACTCAAATACACACCTGAATAAACATGATCTACTTTACATGGGACAGATCCATCAAACACAGACACGGAAACACACAGGTGCAACTGCATAAACATGACGCTAAAACATCCGCTTGTGTACCCCTGAACACACACATATACACTTAACTTGAATCAACTCGCACTAACGCTCATCTGTATTCAGCAGATTATATGGATGTTGAGTTGCAGTTTTTTTTTCCTTTGGGTTGAGTACACAGCCGTGGTTTGAAGTGTGTGTTGTGTACAGACCGATGGATGGTACAACGCCGATAAGCAAACGCCAAGTGCTCACGTGCTCACGCTCACACACTCGACTCCAGTCGGCGAGGACCCTGAGAGCTTCACTCCCCGACTGTATCATCCACAAGACACACAGGCCGCCAAATGCGCCACGCACTTTACACCCTTATAAAAGAACACACTCGTAATGAAGTCAATACGCACACACACTGACAAGGAGAGTCAAGCAGCGAGGCGAAAACACATAACCAGTGACATAAACATAAAATGGTTTAAATAATAAAGAAAATAAAACTATACAAGAACATCTCTTCACACTGCTAATCATCCTAAAAATCCTCTCCCCGAGTTCAAGATCTAAATCGGCGTCTGTACGTACACACACACACACACACACACACCAGACAGATTGAAGTAAATAACATAGGGCAGCAACAGTAATAATCTCAGTGTCGCTATGAGTGTGAAACACGGGCAGAATGCCAATGACCTGAAGGTACGGCTGGAGTGAGACGAGATAGAGACAGACAGACACACGCACGCACACATGCACGCACGCACGCACACATGCACAAACACACATAAATACATCCATGTACACTTGACATACATGGACCAGCCAACACAGAAATGAAATAAAACAGAGAAAGACATACGTATACTCACACACACATCCAGAAACACACACATACTCCCTCTCTCTCTCACACACACACACACGTAAACACAAAAAGGTCAGTGGTGTAATTCTTTGCTGACAGAGTCAGTGCGACTGTTCTGATCGCTGTAGACAGAGGCAAGCTGACCACTTGTAATTTGTAGTGACCTTTACAGCTCCAGCTAACTCAATAAAGAGCCTGTACGCTGGCATCTGCTCTCACTAATATGTGTGTGTGTTGAACATATGAGGTCTCAACAGCCTGTAAGCTGGTGGCAACAAATAATAATAAAAATAATAATAAAAAAAAAAAGAATCTCAGAAAGTTGCAGAAGTTCCTAGAATGAACTGCACAGCGCGACTGACAGAGTCACACTCGGGTTCATTTTCTGGTGTAGATCGATTACAGGAGCAAGGCGCCAGTTTTGCCGGGGTTAAAGGTTTCATTTCCACTCGGGTCAGCCATGATTGAAAACGTGTTTACTCAAGATGCTGCAAGGCATTGTGGGTAACTGGCCTACACTGAGGCCTCGACTTTCAGCGATCACGTCTTTGTCTCTGCTCTTTGGATGACTGTTTAGATCTATTTCAGGATTTAAGCAGAACCGACGTCAATATGAAGTGACTGACGTTTCAGAAAAGGCACGCACGAGCAGAGAAGCGACAACGAGAGGCGTCCTTTTGTCTCTGCGACTGCGTGCTCCTATTTGACTTTCTGACACAGTTTGGTGACGACGCACACACATTTATCCGTCGACTTAACCGCCGCTTTCAGAGACATGCCGCAGTAACGGCGCAGAGAGTTCTGACGGTGTGAGAGTAGCAGAGCTGACTTGAATCACGTCTCACGTTACAGAGCATCGCAGCGCCGGCCGACACCTGTAGCACACGCCGACATACAGACAGAAGATAATAAAGGTCAAAGACATGCAAATCCGGAGAGCAAATGTAATAAAAGCCTACTGATAGACCTACACAACACCAGAGAGGAGCTGGATGAAAGAGTAAAAGGAATGAAAAGGATGAAAGGAGCGATGGCGGGATGCATAAATGTGTAGAAGGCTGAGGTGTAAGAGTCATGGATGATAGTGGGGAGGAGAGGGGTGAGAGAGGACAAAAACGAATAAAACAGATCAGGCTTAACATGTGATTTGAGGTAAAATTGTTAACCTGTCTCCCCAAAACTACATCAGCTATCTCGTGTTTTATTCCTACCGCGGTTCCCTGTCCATCATGCATCACTGCTGCGGGGACCAAGACAAGAATTATAAATAATTTCTCGAGTTTGTTTTGCATTTCTATTTTGTACAAACTTTTTTTTTTTGATTGTTTTTTCTTTGTTCATTGATTGAATCCATTTTCAGTTCATCTAAAATTTGGCTGCATTATTTTTTTTTTCCCCTAATAAGCCAAAATAATTTTCAATTTCACATCTACAATACATCTTTTCTTTTTTGTGGTTGTTTTGTTACCTGTGAAGATAAATTTGGGCTGGCTGTGGATTGTCCATTGCGGGTCTGTTGGTATGATCCCGGCTTCCTATCCACATGTCAAAGTGTCCTTGAGCGAGACACTGAATGTCAAATGACTCCCGATGTGTGTACGTGGGAGGAGTCCTTTTGAACCTGCCTAATGAATGTGATGTAATATCAATTATGCACCTCCAAGATTTGCTCATTATCCTGGCAGTACCTTCAAAGTCTGACTAGAGAAAGAAATTTGCAAACATCTTGTCTCGCGTTATCAGGTGTTACTCTGGTTAGCTGGTTATGTTGAAGAGAACACACTCTTAATTGGTACAACGTGAGAACTGGCACTCTTCGATGCCGTGAAAAGCTCAGCAACGGCATAGAGAAATATCACTGCTGAAAGGGCATTCGAAAAATAAAACATGCCTGAATGACATCTGAGAGTGAAAATTAACATGCAAATTGAGCATCTCCTCCTGTCATAAAAACATCTGATTAGGTTTCGGGTCACTGGTCAAGTGCTTTTACTGCTTCTGTGAGAATTTTTCATGCAAGGGCTTGACTTTGCAGAGACTGTGCTTAATTGCAAATGGCATGAATTCTTCATGTGGCTTTTCATGAGCTTTTGTGGATGTCCATTTTGAAAAAATGGCACTTGCAGAAATTCGATATTTGAGAAACACTGATGATTTATCCTCAAGGCTATCACCATTTTGTAAGCACAGGTTTGCACAAAAACTACAAACCTTAAAAGCAGCCAGTGTGATTCATATTCATGCCGTCAATCACTTTTTGAATGGGGCCAGCTCCTTTCAAATGCACTGTGTTACTCTTGAATAAAAAGGTCTAAGCATGATAGTTTTAAAAACATAACACTGGGAGAGTCTCTCATTCATGTTGCCAAAGAACTATCTAATAGCAGGAGACTTTTTTCTATTTTAAATCAGAGATTATCATTTAGTATTAAGAATCTTTAGAAATTCCTCCAGAAAAAGTCAGAGTGAGTCTGTCTTCTGCTGTAATGTAGAAAACAGAAACAGATAGAAGATAAAAACTACAGACAGACACCAGTCCTATCTGCTGCAAAACACATTTAAATACCAAAAATTGTCTTTTACATATATGTTGTGAAGAAAATGAAACTGATGCACAAATGATGTTTTCTCTGAACATTGTGTGTGATGTCAGCAGTGTTGCTCATGATGAAATATGTCCTTATCAACCCTAATTTTCACTTTAGTGCCTTTTACTCTCATCTAGGAAATATGTTTGTTGACCAAATAAATAATGGCTAACAACTACTCATACTATCTTGAATTATAGTCATCATATTAAAATCATTTCTATCTCAATCAAACTTTACACAAAATGTTTTCTGTTAGCTGTCATTTTTAAGCTGTCGTTTTTAAGATATTTGGATTTGAAATAAAAAAAAAAATACAATATCCATCCGCCTCTTCTTTAGTTGCAAGGAGCAGATTGTGAAGGGAAGACAAATGAAGAACATTGACGGTGAACATTTTGCAGATACGTATATTAAGTTTCCTCACTACGCTGAATAAATCATAATACATATAATGTAATGTGTCTGTGTCTGTGTGTGTGTGTGTGTGTGAGTGTGTGTGTGTGTGTGTGTATGTGTGTGTGTCCAATCAATACACAGAGGTGATTTCCCCACAGTCTGTCTCTGATTGGATTTGGTTTAATTCAAATAAACTGAGGCCTTGATTTAAATGGAAAGCACTATAGCCTATTATGCAGCACAATAGAGGACAGTCTCACTATATCAACTCTGAATTGCATTAAAGCTCTCTCTCACCCTCACCGTCTCACTCTCTCTCTTTCTCTCTCTCACCCTCTCTCTCTCTCTACCTCTCTGTCTCTCTGTGTCTCTCTCAAGGTCGCGCTCTGAATGACAGGTTTGCACTAACAAGAGAGAAATATTCTTTACAAAAATGAATTTGTTTGCAAAATCCAGCATGCAAAATATAGATGCATTTGTGAGTGTGCGTGCATGAACACACATGATGTGCATGTACACACATACACACACACACGCACACACAGATGTACAATGAAATAAGCACCAGGGCTGTGATAGGCTACGATAACTTTGGTGCTACTGTACACTATTGAGGTTGGGAGGGTGACAGTATAATATAAGAGTTTTATTGCAGGGTGGGGCGTGTGTGTGTGTGTGTGTGTGTGTGTGTGTGTGTGTGCGTGTGTGTGTGAAATAGAGATCAAACAGGTGGGTAATCGTCCAGACGAGACAGAAAGTCCCATTAGCCCTCTGTCAAAAAGAAAAGTAGCTCCCTACACACCGGTTTCTGATATAGATCTGTGTGTGTGTGTGTGTGTAAAGAGAGAGAGTGAGAGAGGAGGCAGAGAGAGAAACAAGAATAGCGAGCGAATAATAATGAAGTGCGTGAGGCGTAGGGCAAAGAGAGAGGACTACAGCAGAAAGTCCAAACAAGGGAATAAAATGAGAGAGAGAGAGAGAGAGAGAGAGAGAGAGAGAGAGATGAAGTGAGTAAAGAGAGAGAGAGAAGAAAAAGGGAAAAGTCAGCGAGAACAGAGAAGTGGACATGACAGATAGGTGTTTGATGATCTAAAAACAGGGCTGCATTACTGTAGCTCCTAATGGACTAGGCCTATCACACACATTTACACACACTTGCACACACAGACACATACGCACGCGGACACACAGCATCACTATTTCTTTTTAAATAAACACGCACACAGGCTCCCACTGTGATATGAGATTGTGTTTCAAATGGAAATGGACTCCGTAGACAAAACACACACACGCACAAGCACACATGCACACACGCACACACACGTTTCCATATGAGCATCTTATAGGCTATTCCCTAATGGAACCACATCCTCTAAAACACACAACATCTCTCTCTAACACACATACTGGATACAAACACACACCACTTCACACTATCACACACACACGCTCACACACACACACACTCACAATCACAGCCTATTTCTCTTCTCTAATGGAGCTGGACCCCTGAGAATGACAACCAGGCCGCTGGTCACGCATCAGTGGCCATTACCCACAAGGCAGTGCGTCAGGGCCGTGGAGCCGGCCGGCCGCCCACTCTCTTCGCCTTTCACCCCACATCTGTCAAAAACAGGTACACACTGCTCCCTGTGTTTCTCTGCTATCTCTCTCTGAATACATCTTTCCTATCCTTCCTCTCTTTGTCTCTTTCTGCAGGGAAGAAAGTCAAATTTAAGACTTTTTTTTAAGACCTTGTTAAAGCCAGCCAGCCAGGTAAGAAAGTACATATTCTTCCAGAGGACATTTTTTACCATCTCAATCTGATTTTAAAAGAATTTGTTCCTCTCTGGGGGGATTTGTGTTGAC
This sequence comes from Scortum barcoo, assembly GCA_023238725.1. NCBI lineage: Eukaryota > Metazoa > Chordata > Actinopteri > Centrarchiformes > Terapontidae > Scortum > Scortum barcoo. The sequence goes on from CM041548.1 coordinate 20,216,827, forward strand.
CTATGAATTAATAGGCTTGTGTATTGGCAAGTAAACAGTCTATTTGTAGTCTGTCACTGACATTTGTTTTATTTTAAATCACCTAATCACATAAACAGATATGCTCTTCCGCTCCAGGCTGCAAGCACAGTTTGTTTTCTACTCAGAAACCATTTCATTTTCACACCCGGAGTGCGCTGGAAAGCATCGTCCAGTCATAAGTTATCATGAATCATCTACGGTGGCCCACAGGGGACAGTGGCTGCATTCAGGAGAAAAGGGCAGAATGTAAAAAAGGATTCTCCTTCATTTCTCTCCCCCTTGTTTTAAGTCTCAAAGGCAGTGTTTGAAATTTCATGTGCGATTTGTGCCTCAAGCCTTGTAACCTTTGACCTGGGTGAATTCGATACTAATTTAAATCACAAAATAAATGAAAAAAGACACAGAATAATTCAAGGACTGAAAGGCTGTTATCAGCTGATTAAAGTCTTGTAACTTAATGTGTGCGGCCAAAGAAAACAAACAGAAAATTAATTGTTAAGGGACATGCAGTCCAAATTTGTTTTATAGAGTGAATACAAAGAAAATGAGAAAACAAAAAGTACTCACTGGAACAAACTACCTGTAAGAACTAAGCCATATAATGAAATCTACTATAATACAACAAAAGCACCAGAATTAAACCAAAGCGCTTTTTTTAAATACATTTTTTGTCACTTTACAGAACCTGAACATTGCAGGTGGGCATGTTATGAAGCTGATCGGCTGGTGGCCTTGACATAACTAACATTAAATACAATTTCTTTGTCAGAGTCATTTTAAAAAGAAGTGTTTCTGCTATCAGTTACATTTATTCAGTCAGGGCTGCCAACTCAGTTTTTAGCAAGCCAGAAACTGTTCCAGTATCCAGAATTTGGGAAAAGAGAGCTGGTGTCGGTACTTGGTTTTGGCAGCTACCCTGAAGTGAGGCATCGCTGCAGGGAGGGAAAAGCTGCACGAGTGCAGGCGCCACCAAGGTCGCATCGTTGCAGGGCTTTTGAGTCATGTTAGACAGGTGGCTCTTTTGTATTGTCCAAGTCCTGAATATACAACAAGCCCTCCAAACTAAAGGACAAAAAAAGCGTTTGTCATTGCCTTCTAAAACTACAGTTTTTCTATTCTTGTCCCTCCCTTATGGTTTAGACACAGAAATGACTTCTTTAAGGTTACAGAGAGATCGTCCTTGAGGTCCCTTTGTTGGAGTCACATACTTTGTTTACTCCGTCCACTCAAGTCAGCCTCCTTCTAAAGCTTGGACAGACAGCGAAACTCTGTCTTTCATGTCAATGGGGGCGCTCCAGCGATGCAACAAAGGTGCCAACTCAAAAAAGCTAAACCTAGCTCAAGTTGTGTCAAAAAGAAAGGCGACATCGTCCGGCAAGGTGTTGCGCTGGTCATTAAAATCCATCTACTCCAAGAACGCCGATCACTTTGTGACGCGAACGGCACATGTCAGCCATTTCCCTCGATCAAGATAAAATGATTATTGCTGGATAAGTTGTAAAATCTCATCTCAAACAGTATATTATTGTAGAAATTGGCAGACAGAGAGAAGCATACAGTATAATATTATTAACTGCGTGCTGTGGCATCAGATAAAAAGCCTTGTGGGTAAGTTGCCTGGATTATATTTCAACATCTGACTGGTACCTGAAGAAACACACTTACACAGTCCCTTACATTTTACATACACTCAAGGGCTCTGGTCTGAACACAAGCTAAGAGATGTTGTAATGCGATAAAAACCTCACACTTCATCACCCTTTGCTTCTGGCAGACCTATAGCAGTCTTAATTCATATCAATTTAAAGCAGCCTTTCTCAGGTAAACCTAAGCATCGGTCACTTTTGGCATTTAGCAGACAATTGTGTTGTTTTTCTTGAATACAACACTATGAACCTTTTCTCTTTAAGTCTATCAGAAAACTTTCCTAGTCCAGATTTTGACAGCTACACGTATGTGCCTGCCTCTCTTCACAGCACTTTCCGTGGCCCCTCTGTCTCTTTTATCGCCTTTTTTTTCCCCGTTTGTTGTCTCTTTCCGTGTCTAAAATGCCTTTCAGTCATTCCCCCCAAGTATCTACCCCGTCTCTCTCTCTTCCTTCCAACTCTCTGATCCGCATCTCTCTCCTTCTTTTTTTTCACCCCCTCTTCTCTTCGCTGTCTCTCCTCGTCATTTCCACTTGTCAGGCTAAAGGGAGCAGACAAATGGATGGACAGATGAATACCCAGATCTGCAGAGAGGCAAAAAGAATGATGGAGCAATGAAATAAAGGAGTGACAGTGCGTGACAGGGCTCAGCTGAGCCGGTTCGGGGCCTGGGAGGGAGCGGAGGAGTGTGAGAGGGGAGAACAATACAGATAAAAAGGAGAAAAAAATGAAGAAAGGGATACTGGAGGAGGTTGCGTTTTAAGGCCACATCTATTGTTACATATTTAGCGGTAACAATCCATGACATAATGATGGAAATAAATGTTGTTTTTTTAAATATTGCTGTCTTTCTGTCACCAATCTATAAAGCACAATAGTGATTCATCCTTTTGTCATGAAAGCTCTTATGTTTGCTGCTGTGAACACCCACTAAGCCCATGTCTTACGTAGGCCAGCCGGTCAAAAGGAAGCAATGTACCCTGGGAAAAAACAAAGGTACTGTTCCTGTTACTGCTGCGCTTATGGGCTTAATGGTGGCAGAATTACCATTGAAAAGTGCGTGTCCTTGATTTCAAAGAGAGGCAGACAAAAGCAGCTTTTCATTTTGAGCTGGTGCCTATCAATTTTTTTTTTTTTGCCAACTGAAAATGACAACTGCTGCTGGCAGACTTTATCAGCTGTAGCAAGCTGGCTAATTGATCTAATGTTAGCGGCGTGGGTTTGTTGAAACCGCCGTCTCCTGTTGACTTTTTAATGTTCTTTAATATGCAAGCGAGAGCTCCATGCATGACAACACGCTAAAAAGATTCGACACTCACTCGTTAATGATCCATGCAGGAGACAGGGAGATATTGAAGCATTGTTCTCATATTGTGTAGAGCTTTGTAGTCCAATCTCGGTGAGAGTCTGATCTTACATTTGTCCATATTTCATTCAAATTAACCCTGTTTGGCTGCTCAACTCACAGCTCAGATATTAAATTATGTACGTTAAATTTATAATCTCAATGATTTTCATTTAATTTGTGTTTTGTGGCATCTGTTCGGAGATAATCGGTTATTTCAAGTGTGTTTTTGGACCTCACTTCCCAAGTTTTATCATCTGTTGCCATTTTTCCTTTGTTTGTTAGGTCACAGTAATCAATACATTACACTGCTTGCTTACACCTGAGTAATACTACAAATGCTGCAGGGCCTCATCAGTGGGCCACAGACTCAAGCACCTTTGTCTCACCTCATTCGGTGATAGATATGGACTAAACAGACATTTACTTTAATGAAAATCTTTGAGATCGTATCTTTAGGTAACAGTCAGATAAAAGAAAATATGGGATCAGGATATTTAATCTCGCAGGCACAAACTTTTTCTCCATGAAGAAGTAATAACCTTCATATTATTGTGTGTGTAAATGTGTTGTCAAAGGGATTAATAGGGGAACAATAAAGAACGTTCTTGCATTTTGCTTTGTTTTAGTATTATTGAGGTGTGACTGTGACATACAGTATCTCACTTTCAATTCCTTACAATCTGAGAGTTTTGTTGAGATAAACCTCTTTAGAATGAGAGAAAACAAAAGATGTCTCTGTCAAGGAAAGGTTTGGGAATGGACAAATGAAAGTGGTACTCAGCAGCCCGACACTAAAAACAGACAACGCAGCACAACAGAGTCACAGATACAGATCGACAGTGGGCTCGCTGCAAAACAGCTCTAAAATTATCGAGGCAGACCAGAAGTTCTCTCTCATTTTTCCTCGGTCCCACTCACAAGGCTCTGCTGCCAACATCCAAATGTGTGTGTGGAGCATTTAGAGCTACCCTGCGCGATCGGTAATCCCTCATGGTATGGTAATCCCATAATTACTGGATTTAAGTACAGAGGTAGCTTCAAAAGCAGAGCATTGTAGATAAATATGACTCAGTGCATTTCCTTTTCTCGTTTAAGAAGTAATAAAATGTGTTGTATTCTCCGGAGAGGTGGGCCACGTATGTGACATGACACAGTGCAATATTGGAAAAACAAGCGCTGTTCGTAATTTATCACGTAAGGCACTGTGAAACACAACAATAATACCCAGGAGGATGTTATTCAGCGGGATTACAGGTGGAAGACTGACACCCAAACGCCCGTAATCACAGTGAAAAAACATCCTTTAGGGGATTATATAACCGTTTGTGGGCTGCCTGAAGGATTCTCCCCAAAGAAATGTACACAAATGAGAACAAAGGATGAGGAGAAAGTAACAGCGAGATTTGCTTGGCTGAAACGACAGACACAGTCTTCACGGACAGACACACTTTTCATGCCGTGTTGACTCGAGATCTGAGGTGAAACAGAAGAGTTTTTGTGCCTAAACCATCATAAAACTGTTTTGCTTTTTTGTAAGTGACTGAACAGTTTTGGAGGGTTGTGGCGTCGGATCTGAAAACACTTCTATGTGCTGTTTTGGAGGTCGTTTGGAGGACTCATGTTTATGCAGAAGAAGCATTCAGATCCTCAACCTAGATAAAAACAGAATACCGGACCGTGAAAATACTCCACTACATGTAAAACTCCTGCTTTCAAATCTCACTTAAGTAAAAGTAAGTCAAAATGTACTTAAAGTATCAAAAGTAGAACTGCTCATAGTGTAGTGAAATGTTCCTGTTAGTGTTTTTACTATTCTGTCCGATGTTTCTGGATTAATATTACTGCCTCATTAATCGGTATGTTGCATTTTACTGCTGTAGATGTTTAATGTTGTGTTCATTTTAACTACTTTATATTAGTTTATATATATATATATATATATATATATATATATATATATATATATATATATATATATATATATATATATATATATATATATATATTTTAGTTTTGCAGTGTCGCTGTTCTGTGAGAACCCTGTATGTCTAAAAAGTCAGAAACAGCCTTGTTTCCAGCTTTGTGATGATGCATTTTCAAGACAATCAAACTTAATAAGAACGAGAATTTTCTCAGCACATAAAAGGAGCACTTCAACCTTCAGTTGAAATTCAAAATCACCAAACCTGGAGATATCTGATTTTCACTGAACAAGAAAATTGTAATGTGAAAAAAAATAATGAAGCTTTCAGACTAATGTAGCTGAGTAAAAAGTATAATATTTGCCTTTGAGATGAATAGAAGTGTAAAGAAAAGTGTCAGTACTTTGGATTGAGGTTAAGGTAAATGACTCAAACACTCACAGTTTGAGTCTAAAAACTCCTTTGTTTCCTTGTCCGCATGATAAAAATGATGTTCTTCTGTTTTTACGCGATCCTGAAGGAACTCTGTATGAAACCAGTATGTACTTCAGCTCTTAGTCAGTTCAAATCGAACGTGCTGGGGTACAGAGCCAGAACAAAAGAAAAGAGAAAATTTATCACCACCCAAATACAGTTCTAACACTCTGCACTGCTGCTTAATGCTAAATAGTTTGCACATGTCAGGAAGCTCCCAGTGAAAGTTATTCAAGAGTGAAAAAAACCTCACAAGAGACTCACATTCGCATTAAAATCTATGTGGAGGTGACACATGGAAGTTTTAAACTGCACCACTGTTTTATGTAATGCATTGATGGGGTGGGTGCTAAGTGGTGTAAATCACGACTCCTGCAAGGGGTTGGATTCCTGCAACTCCACTTTATCTTCTCATCTGATAATGACTTCAACGCAATGTAAAGCCTGAACTCATGATGTGTCATAAACGGCTGATCAAACCATGCAAGTTATGCAGGACTTTAAAAATCTGAATCATCATAAGCATAGCATTAATCCTGAGACATTAAAACAGTTGCCAGGAACAAATAAAAACATGACAGAGTCGACTGCCGGTGTTTACACTGAACTTTGCTCTGTGTATGCTTGGAAACCTGCGCTCCGAGGGAAATGTTTTTCCAGTACAAATGGACCTTAAAGGACAAGGCCAGTGCACTATATTTTTCCTACTGTCAACAAATCCCATCAAAAGACCAAAACCAGCGGCATATCGATCGTACTGCAGGACCGACTGTGTATCCAAAGCCTTTCCTTATTCCTTCGCCGTTGTCCAAAATCTCTTGAAAACACATCGGTGAGCTGCGCTGTCTCACTGGGTGACATTTTCTTTCATTAGCATTAACACACACACACAAACACACTGTAGTTTATCACAAGTCAATCACTTTTCTTTTTTTCTTTTTTTTATGCACTCTGGCATCTTATTTACATTCAAAGTATGTATCTCAGTCAGTGAAATTTAAATGTGTATCTCAAACTGTCTAGATGAATTATGGATTATTTGTAGACACAGAATAACACACAACTGCCACCATTAAATCTCTACTGACTAGAAGTGGAAAAGCAGTTATATGTATTTATGTTATCATTAGTTTATTGGATTATAAATAAAAGGGGTTTCTTACACACACACAAACACTCTCTTCACTATCTTCTCTCTCCCTTCATCGTCTGCTGACTGTCTGTTTGTATCTCTACTGTTTAAGTTAAGAGGCACACAGTAACGTAATGTAATTTTATGCACAAGGTTTGTAAAATAATTATAATTGAACCATTTTATGTGGAAATTTAATTCATTTATGTAAAAAAAAAAACCTGCTAAGGGAAATTAAAATTAGAACTCAGGATCAGACGAGCGTGGCCCATGAGCTAAAATAACAGCACCTACAATCACGTTTAAGAGAAATGTAGGATGCTGTGAAAGTGAAACTATACATGTGACTTCTTTCTGTAGATTTCTATCTCCTGCCGTACCGCAGACAGGGCAGGGTGAATAGAAATCACTGAGATTTGAACACAGTGTAAGTTTTGATTTATCATGGGGCTTTTTGATGGGGAGGAAAATACAGAACAACAACAGTCTTGTTCTTTATGATCTCACAGTGGTGGATGGTGGTACGGTGAAAAACTGATTGAAAATAACTTCCAACATGTTTATCCTGCTCAGAGCAAGAATTCAATCTACTGTAAAGGAAAAAAGAAGAGTAACGGACAAAGAGTGAGCATCATTTCTGATGGGAAATGAGGTTTAAGAAGAGAACAAGTATGCGGTAAAGGTCTCAGCTGAGGTCAGTTCTAACGTTTACAGTGATTGAAATGTTTCAAAATACCTTTTCGGCTAGGAAGACCAAACAGAAACAATCGAAAAAGGAATTGATTGAAAGTTGTTTTGAATTTGACATGGGAAAAATGAAGAATGAAAAATGTTAATCATTTGATTTTCCAGGTTTTTTTTTTTTTGCTGGCTTGACGGCATGGCATGAGTGTGTGTCTGTGTGTGTGGGTGGCACAAACATTGTAAAGCGCCTTGGATTAACCCTCTAAACCTATTTATTTTCCTCCACAGTGCTTGGTAACACCATGTAGCCATGTATATTGTATATTTCTCATGTAGTCTACTTTAAAAATATCTATCAACTGAACAGATCAATAGCTTTGATGGTATTTGTCATTATTCAGGTGGTGTGATGCTTATTGAGCTTACACTTCAGTACAGTAATTTAACACTAAATCTACTTTTCTGAGATAACAAATTACATGTCCACTCACATTTTTACACTACTTGATCATTTATGCAGACTGTGCACATGCAACTGAGAGTACCACTAATATAGTTACTACAATAGTAGTAATACTACCTCCACTACTTGTAAGCTAAAGTGTTGGACAGTGTTTTGTGAATGGGTGGCAAAAACCTTGAAAAGCACTTTGGATTAAAGCGCTATATAAATGCAGCCAAGTAACATTTATAAATCAGTGCTGCTGTTGATTTTTAAAAGTCATACAAAGAAAAAGTGTTAAACTCACATGAAACATTTTTACACACACTTTCAGACAAAGTGTCAAAAAACTCTTGCTGCTTCTCTAAAAATATCATCTTAATTATGATCATGCAGGCATATGTTTTACAGAAATATCACTAATATTCAGTCCGTTCAGTAAATAACTATACAGCCATGTCCGTGTGATAAAATTATTTATAAATCCATCTGTAAAGGTGACAAACATATGCGTGCCATTACCATGGAAAAAACAAATGAGCTAAGTGTGAGAGAGTGACAGTAAAGAATGATGGCAAGGAAAAAAAACACACACACAAGAGGAGTAAAAAATAGGCAGATCCGAGTGTGAAATGCAAAGATAAGATGCCGTTATAGCGCACACGTGTCTGCGCGCAGAGATGGACGGATACAGGCTCAAGGAAGCTGACGGATGGAGGCGCTGGATGGACGGACGAGGGGGATGGATGGATGGACAGGAAATGAAACTTATAATCTGAGTGAAGACGTCTCCCTGGCTGACAAGAGCAGATATATAATCTAGTCTGCCAGGTGGAGACGGATGAACGGAGACAGAGAGGATGAGACCGCAGGTAATATAAAGGGAGACATGACGGCGTCCCTGAAGCCAAGATTTTTTAAAATGAAAAAGTGTGTGATTGTGCCAAACAGACCGAGAGGGAGAAAGCGAGGGCAGGCTTGTGTGTGTGTGTGTGTTTGTTTGTTTAAGTGCGTTTATGTGTGTGCGCACTTACAGCCGTCCAGGTTAAACTGACAGATGGAGACTGATGAAAAGACAATGATGTAGGGAGTGAGAGGTGAAGAGAGGATGAGAGATTGATGAGACTGATGTGACAGGAGGGGGAAAAAGGAAAAAAAAATACTCTTTGCTGCCCTTCTTCCCCTCTCTCTCTCTCTTCTTCTTTCTCTTTTGTCATCCTTTCCCTCCCTTCCACCTCACCCCGTCTCTCCTTCTGTCTAATAAGGGCTGATGAAGAGGCTGAGCAAACAAAGCAGACTCTGTTTTAAATACCACACACGTGTCAGAGATGGCGTGCAGATTTCTGAGCAAACGCGCTTCTTCATCTCGCTGATCAGCGAAGGAGCAGAAAAAGGATTTAAAAAAAACACCTCACATCCAATAACACACACCAACCCACACACACATTTTAATTAACTACTGACAGATGGAATATTTTCTGTCTCCTCTAGTATCTACTATATAAGCACTAGATAATACATTTCCACCAACTTAACTGTGACTGATGCTTTAATGGTGACTAAAAGCACTTAGTTAAGGTGAGGGAAAGATTGTTATTTTATTTATTCATTTTTTAAATATCATTAAGTAGGTGTAGGGATCGAGACTGTGAAGCCCTCTGAGACAAATTTGTGTTTTAGTGTTATATAAAAAAAATGGTCAGGACAAGCTGACTCTTTCAGTGTTTTTCCCAAACTGTGATCTCCGCTGTAACCAAAACTAAGTGTTTTAGTCGTCCCAAAGGCAAATCATACTGCCAGCGTTTTTTAAAAGCATTTCTGGAGAGATTCTGACATCTCACAGAACAGATTCGCTCCCATTCACACGACTGTATCGGTCCACGCTGACTGTAAAAGCAGCCTGTGTGATATGTGTGAAGATGAAAACCCCTGCATTTTTTCTCTTTTTTTGCCCTCCAAGTCAATTTATCTTCCCCTGCTGGGCTCGGTAATGCCTAATCTCCACAGGCAGCCACTCAAATCCCACAAATCTCCAACTACTAAGTTCAAAACTAACTTTTTCAAAGACATCTATAATGATCAATTAAGGCCCTCGGATCTCTATGAGCACCTCTCATTTGATTATTACATATACAGTACAGAACTTTTCTTCCTGTATATTTCTCATGTAGTCTACTTTAAAACTATCAACTGAACAGATCAATAGCTTTGATGGTATTCATGTCATTATTCAGGTGGTGTGGTCAGCCCACTACAGCTGGACTGAAAGGAGAGCTGGATCTAAAGGAACTGAAGGATGAACGGAGGTACGAGGTGAAATTTATTGAGCTGACACTTCAAGTGTTTGAGTTTAAAGAGGAATTTAACACGAAATGTACTCTTTTGAGATAACAAATTACATACACAGTCACAGTACAGTCACCTTTTTACACTACGTTATCCTTGATCCTGTCAGTGTTTATATCAAAAAGTTACTCTCCTTTTTCCACTGAAAATCCATTAATTCTGTCCTCTGGCCTCTGCAGCGTAATGTCACATTCACCCTCATCGAAAAACGAATAGTCAGCCGTCAGCAGTGTGGACAGTATGAAGTATAGAAAGATAGCGAGCATGCACCTGAGTAACAGTAACAGAAATACTATGATAGTAGTAATACTACCTGCACTACTTGTAAGAACCTTGAAAAGCACTTTGGATTAAATCACTATATAAATGCAGCCGTGTAACATTTATAAATCAGTGCTGTTGTTGATTTTTAAAAATCATACAATGGAAAAAAAAGGGTTAAAATCATGCACATTAACTATTGTTACGTTCAATCTCAGACAAAATGTTAAAAAGCTAATAGACGTTGCTGCTTCTCTGAAAATATCAGCTTAATTATGATCATGAAAGCACAATGTTTTACTGGAACATTACTGAATCCACTAATTTGAGATAATAAATTACATGTGCAGTCACATTTTTTTTTTTTTTACACTACCTGATCATTAATCCAGGTTGTACGCATGCAACTGAGAGTAACAGTAATAGAAATACTACAGTACTAGTGATATGTGTTGGACAGTGTAAATTAGTGTACAACTAATTTACAACTTCACTATCGCTCATTTAAGCTGTAACTTACTCTGCCCATGCACTGCCTTTGCTCAAACCTCACTCAGCTAATGTTAAACTTGCATACGAAACTGCGGTTTTATGAATTCTTGATGGCCATCAAATGTTATATGTAGGTAGTAAAACATTTAATAATATAGCTGGGTTGGAGAGCGGGTGAGAGAGAGAGGATCTGTCAGGCCGATGCTCCAGTTTTCCTCTGATTCAGGTCTCTGCTCCTCCTCTTTCTCCTCTGTGACTTCTGTGCAGTTAATGAACATCACGCTGACTGAATAAGAAAAAAAAAAAACTCTCCTCTATAAACATTTTCCAAGCAGTAATTATATGAACTCTATCTCATGTGTAGAAAAGAAAGATGCAATATTGAACCTATTTTTTGAAGGCAGGGTTGAGACAAACACGCGCCCTGTATAGACTTCAACACATACAAACAAGAACACTAATCCACATAGGCACTATAAAGAACAATTTCAAACACAACTTTACAGGAACACAGAGATACAGATAGTATACTGTACATGCTGTAAATAAAAAAAAAAAAACAAGGGCACACTCACACACAAACACACCTATGCATACACACACACACACACACACACACACACCATCATCTTCCAGTCCGCCCACGCTCTCCCCAGATCACGCTATTCATTTCATCTCTGATTCCCTTTGCGGAGATGATGAGTTGGAAACATGAAAGAAATCCAGTGAACTGAGAAGAGACCCATTCTATCGCTCCATCTCCCCCCTCTGTCCTTCTGTCTCGCTACCTCCCTTCCATTTCTGTTTGTTTCTCTTCCTTTCATTGCTGCTTTTTCCTCCCAACTAAATCTGTCCTGTTTTCTCTCCTTCTCTTGCTCTTCATGTTTGAGTGATTATCTCGTTTTCCACCTCTGTCTTCCTCTTTCATCCTGCCCTTTTCTTTTTCCTCCTCCTCACATCTCTACACACACCGTCTCCCCTTCCCTTTTTTTCATCTTTGTCTCCCCTTCTTATTGTTTTACCCCTCTTTCCTCTCTCACCCTCATTCACTCTCTCTGGACTCTCTCTCGTTTTCTCCACCCCGTCCCTTGGGGATCTGGCGGATAGTGGATGTTACCACTTGGGAATGACGAGGGCGGCGAAGCGGTGGATTAAACACTGAACGATCCACGGAGCGCCTGGAGTCTCTCACAACGCGCAAACACACACACACATTTGCACGACAGCGCACACCGTCACGTCACAGTTGCTTCTGTCTCCACAATCTATTCTTAGAAACAAGAAAATCCTCTTTCCCTTCCTACTTTCTCTCCCTTTACACACACTCACACACTTACAAAGACAATATCTTACAAGCACACCCCATAAACCCTCGTCAACATCTGACCCGCTCCACTTTTCCCTCCTCACCCCCCGTCGCTCCCTCCCTGCCCGTTTCCCTCCCTTCATCAATCTTCCCTGCTCTTATCTGAAAACTCCATTAAGGAGGTCCAATTAAGGCCTGCTGGATTGGTGGTGGCCATGGCGACGATGCTACTCGACATGGAAGCAGGTGATGAGAGAAAGTTATGAGTTTGGAGCCTATGATTAGCTTAACCGAATAATAATCAAAATTGTTAATAACTGTGCGGGGGAAATTATCGAGCCGGGGCTTTAGCGGCTTTAGTGTGCATTGCGGGTCATAAAGGTGCCATTTACTACGTTTCTCTGCAGCAGGGATTCATTTCTCCCATCATATCCAGTGTTATCTCTACCAAAATGTTGTGCTTACTTCACTTTTTGGCCTTAATTAGTCATGTCATAAATTTGGAAATTCCACTTCTAATTTCCACATTAAGCACTATTGTGAGAAATATCACTCCATAAATATATTAAGGTTTAAATTAAATTACCCCACCTTTAGCTTGGCTTTTTATCTAGTTATTAATGGTGGGAAGAGTTTTACCAAAGCACTGCTATATTTCAAGATATTCATGGCAGGGTGTTGCAGTCCTTTTTAAGTCAAGGGTATGGTATAAGTAAAATATTAGAAATTCTGTGAAGGGTCTTGCCATTTGAAAAACTAAAATATAAGATTTAATCCCCCCATGTCATTACTTTTAAAAGTGACAGGGAGGTCAAGCTGAAGGTTCATCCGGCAGCCCACAGTTCAGGGCTTTCCGCTAAACGTCCGCACTCTTCCCTTCCTCATAAATCACCTGTATATATTTCACATCTACGCTCCGATCTGGGAGGGCTGGATTCGCTCGTCAGGCCCTCGGGAGGCAAAAGCTAAAAGCAGCAGAAGCGATAACCAAAATAGCTGCCATAAAGTCGTAAGAGCTAATTTAGGCAGCGCGGGGACCGAACAAGCGGAGGCTCATACATCTCCAAAGGGGAGAAAATTCATAATTCATTTAAAGATGATGTAACTTTAAGAGGACACATAATGATTCGGTAAGGTGCACGAGGGATGGAATTCAAAAGATGTGAATATGAAACTGAATTGATTTTCTTTCTTTTTTTTTTTTTTTGCCAAATAAATGAACGATTGGATTGGGCTGGATTCAAATAACCCCGATCTCATAAACCCAGAAGCTGAATGTGATTAAAACAAGTTGAATCAGCCCTGTTACTTATCATTCAGCACTTGAACTACTGTGAGCTTTTGTCATTTGGCATGTGCAGCGACTAGTGAGTCAGTCAAAGCCCGTCTCCGACACATCACATATCTGCTTTGGCTTTCTGGTTTTCTCCCCAGGGCTGCTGCTCCTAGGATCCACTTATGGCTTTGGGCCATTTTGAACTCCAGTTGACACTTCCACAGCGAGTTTGAGATCTTTTCGCTCACATATTTTTTCACATTACTGCACATACATCTTTTTATTTCAATGCATGACAAGTGCAAACCTTATCAGCGCAAACCCTGACAAGAACGTCAACACTGGACCGAGATTATGTTCAATAATAATCATGTTTTTTGAATTCTCACATTTTTCAGTATCTGTACATGGCAGCTAAAGGGTATAATTAAAGTTTGGGAATTAAAAAGGTTAAGAAAAAAAGCAAACGCTAATTGTAGGCATTTGACAGGATACGCTGCTGCACGCCCATTCTCCGCCCAGACCTCTTATCATATTATTTTCCACCTCACTTTAAATGCATCTGCACCAAACACTGACACTGTACATAAATGGAGGTGGAAGTGCAGAAACGCAATATACTCGGGCTCCTTCTCTTTGTTGATCTCTCATCCTCAAGTCTCACTGAAGACAATCATTTTTGAGGGGGATACTTTGTTGTCAAACTTAAAGTGTGTGTGGGATATTGCTATTTTTAAATAATACAATAAAAGTAGGAGTTATTTAGAAAATCCGCCTTGCACGGTGCGCACGTCAAAATATCTGCTAACATTTTAATTGGATATCCACAGCCAGGGATTTTGGTGTCTCAGTGAGGAATACTTTACAACAACCCCTTCCACCCACAAACACACATTTTAATAAACTTTTCTGATATGAAATTGTATATAACCCATCAACTTCTCAGCCAGCTCTTTGAAATACAGACACATGTAGTAATGCACGCACACAAATATGGATTTTGCTCACCGCTGACCTGAGAAGACAACACACTCGATGGGAATCAACAAGCAGAAGATGATTGTGTGCTCTGAATGTTTGTTTGTCCACCTTCGCTCAGCCTTCGTGTGTACATAAAGACACACGACACCGCGGATAAGGGTTAGTCATGCTGAGAAACAAACTGCAGAAAAGGTCCAGCTTTAACTGCTCAAAACACACAATATAAGATGGGATATCAAGACTCTTTTCTTCGTTTTCAAGTTTCTGCAGCCCAACAGATAGAAATCTATTAAACACAAGCAATTTCTTCACACGAGTAGCCGCATTAGATCAGAATGTAGTGCAGCCACAGCTTGCGTCTTTATGGATCTGAAGTCATAGTGGGTGAAATGCGTCACCCAGCTTTTATCACGAGCTGACGCCTGGAATGCGCTTGACATCTTATGCTGATGATATCTAATAGCGTGTATATCCGAGGGTGGATTCCCCCCCCCCCTCCCCCTTTAAAAATCAATGATTACCCTTTGCAGTCGTTTCAATCAAGCTATTTCCCATTTTTTTCTCCGTTTGCCTCAAGCGGTGCAGAAGCAGCGCTGTGTGGAAACTTGTTCAGCTAATCCAGCGACATGCTGATCTGTGGCTCAATCTGCCTTCCCGCTGTTCCCCGCAATTTATTTGCCCCTATCTGTACTGAGGGGAGATGAATCACAGGGAAAAAGGGTGCTATCCCACTTTCAACCTCCCACCCAATACAGCAACACAAAGACACACACTCACACAGAGCGGTGAGATCTTTTACTAAGTAAGTAGAAGATTTAGAAATATGAGTGGAGGTTTGTTTCTGTCAGTGTTGGCAAATATACTGGTTTTCCTGTCCATAAAATGTGAAGTAAATTCACATACATAACTAGAAAGAATCTTTTTTATTTTCTGTCTGGCAACTGATTATAATCGAAAATGCTGAGACTTAAATGTAAAAAGAGTAGGATTTGTTGGGTTTGTACTTTTTTATTTGACAACAAGACTCCCTGCCAAAAGGTTTTTCCTCCGAGGTGCATCTGAGGGATTGGAAAGCCTGTGTTATTCTGAGCAACATAAAGAAAATGGACCTCAAGATGGACGTTACCAACATGTGCTGCAGGGGCAATATGTCTGTTTCCCTTTGACTTCTGGACTGTGCCTTAAAATATCATATAAAATAAAAGCACTCACTGGGCACAGTGCTCCATGATGTGATATAACAAGACACAAGATGATATATTTCAGATCATAGCAAGACATGATAACTGATTAATTAGCATGTAAGCAGCGACATGGTCAATTTGTATATATAACATAAAATTAATTACATTAGAAGGCGACCACATGTGTTAGATGCAAACTAATTACCTTGAATATAAACATCAAATAGATATGATTCTGTTAAGACACACAAAGGAGCAAAAGACTGACATAAATGAATCTAAAGCAGCCATAAAGTAATAGATAATTAATTATTTCTTGACTGCTCAACGCAACAGAGCTTTCCAGCGTCTTTTTTTCTGGCTCGCAAATGTACTGTTTCGGTTCAGCCTCACCACCGTCATCGGTTTCTTATCTCGACGCAGCAGGCGGGCATTTTAAACGAGACATTCTGATAAACCTAGTTCGCCTTTTACCTGCTCACCACCGAAGAGTAGACAGAAAAAGTCATCATCTAGCTGGTGAACATAGTGGAAAGTTTAGAGGCGAAGGGCCAGGTGGGAACTAAAAAACAGAGAGAGAAACTAAAAGGAGAATAAAACTACATTCATCGGGTGGCCAGAAACACCGCTCCAAATGAACGATGATGATGATCTGTGTTTGCTAGATGTATAAAAAGGGACTCTGTTTGCTAATATGTTCTCCATATCAACTTAATAGGTGATAATACATCGTCTTCCTACCTTCCCCAAAAGTGGCCAAAAGAAATCAATGAATGAAGGTGTAAGTAAAGTTAAAAAAAAAAACAACTAAAAATTGGACTAATTCTATTAAAAGTTCTTTCCACCGGTACTCACATCCGTTCCTGCACACAAAAAATACACAACAACATTTCCGCACACACATACCGCCACACTCACACCGCAACTCATGCACAAATTGCCGTCCCCTGACTGTAATCCAGTATAGCTTAGCGGTGAGTTATAGCCCATTATTCCCCCGCTATACAACAGGCTTCAGACTATGGAGGTGGGAGATAGCACTCCTCAGGCGCTTAGCACTCACACAAAGCTTATTCTACCTTGTGTATAAGAGGCAGCCAGGGAGGACCTGGGCTGCTTATCAGTATATATACTGGGCCACAAATGGAGGAGTGTTATGTGTGTGTGTGTGTGTGTGTGTGGAGGAGGAGAGAGGAGCATCCATCCCAGAGGTGTCAGAGTTATCTCCTGAGGCCAGAGAGAAAGAGCGAGAGACAAGACGAGAGCAAGGCAGAGATGGATGGAGAGAGGGAGCAGGGAAAGAGAGCGAGGAGGGTGGAGAGACACAGACGGACAGGAGGGAGAGAGAGAGGGAGAGAGCGCGCTTGAGAGAGCAATGGCGGGAGAGGGAGAGTAAGTGCTGTCAGCGATGTGCAGGGAGGCGTGTAAGACATGGTCAGTGTGTCAGTGGCCGGATGTATCCCACACTTACATGTGAGCTGGACACACACACGTAAGCACACACACAGATTTGAGAAAAACAGCTGATGCTCGCCGTAACACACACACACCATCTTCCCATCTCATCTCCAGTGGCCCAGTCGGAGCACCGCGACAATCAGTCAGCAGGAAACACGCAGCGCTGAGGACTCTTCAGACCTCCAGTGAAACTCCTTAACACGCCGTCACTGAAGTTTCTGGTTCACAGTGGCACAGAATGATAAAACCTTTAACATTCAGTGCCATGTTGTTTTATCAAATGCAGGATACACAACCCAATAATTACACTACTTCCTGCATCAGTACAAGAACATGACTACATTAGATGTAAGATGCTTCATCAGACAATCAGCTATTTATGGATGCAGTTTATATTGTCAGTATATTGACCATCAAACTGACTTTACAGAGGGCATAACATAAGATTGTTAAGATATATCGAAGAACAGTCAGTGTGGCAAAATTAAAAAAATGTAGGTCCTTTACTTGTTTTTTTTTTTTTTAAACAAATATCGCATGTTATCTTTACAGCTTGCTTGGACACTGCACAACTAGCTTTTTTTAAATCATTAATCTATAATAACTGCATCTCGGCCTGTGTCTATCTAAAGCCATACTGCTGATGTCTTGCTCATGATGTCTGTTCTCGACGGGAGCCGAGATTAGGCGTGCTTGCAATTATTTTTTTTTAATGCCATTATCTCGAGATCACAAGTTAATTTATCTCGTTTTCTAGAGAGAACAAAAGGCCAATTCCTCGAGAGAAAACGAAATAATTCAAGGGCATAATTACGGAGAACTCGAAATGAGCGTCTGGGTTGTTTGATCGCACCTGATTCCAGATCGCCGTCAAGACAAGAGGCTTCATAACTGAACAGTCATGTGTGAACTTGTTTGCTGCAATTACATCATCAGAGCAGACAATCTTGTTTTATGGTGCTCGTTTTTTCAGCTGGTGTCATGTTTTTGTTGTTACAGCCCTGCTGGTCGCTCAGTGGTGCTTTGAGGTGAATGCCAGCGTCATACAGTGACAATGCTAACATGCCAATGTTGAGGCGGTGTAATATTCACACTGTTGACTTGACATGGCGTGTTAACGTTGCAGAATTTACTAATTAGCGCCGGTAAACACAATGTACAGATGAGGCTGATGGGAATACTTTCATTCAGTTTAATTCATTCATTGAAATACTTCAGTCTGGACCTATATATTTAACAAGGGTGGATCAAAGAGACTCTTTCTCCACCTCACAAAACTGTTAGTTATTTTATATATATATATATATATATATATATATATATATATATATATATATATATATATATATATATATATATATATATATATATATATATATATATAAATTATGATTTCAAAAGTGATATCAAGGTGAATTGGCAATTGGCAAAAACAAGAAGTGTGCCCGATACACATTTTCTTGGTGAGGCTCTTTATCTTCGAAAAACATGCTTTCCAGTTTTAGCACCAATGGTTAGAGGCAGCTGAATGTTTCAATACGCACATCATCAGGACACACACACAGACACACACACACACACACAGATACACTCACAGGCGCACACATGGTGCTGGGCAGCAGACTCGAGCAGACACCTGCTCCCTTGTCTGGAGTTGTTGTGAACAGGTGAGGAAAAGCTCAACCGCTGTGACAAGGTAAAACACAACAACGCTGTTCCTCAGGGAGGCAGAAGAAAGGAGAAGAGGAGAGGGAGAGATGGAAGGAAGGAGCGGGGGAGAAAAACAGAGACGCCAGCTGGGATGCAGGTGGGTACAGACTGTGTATTCTGCCTGATAATGATGGTAGCAGGAGGGAGACAATGAGGGGAGGAGGTGGAGGAGGCGAGGGAAAAAAAACACCAGGAGAGGAGGGAGAGGCGAGCGTGTGGGTTGGAGAGGAAAGCAGACAGCAGAGGTTAGAAGTCAGCCAGTTAATCCAGGTGGGAATAAAGAGATTGACACAGAGTTGAATCCATCTGTGTCAATCTCTGCAGCCCAAACTGACTGGCTGACCTCATGATTGACTCCCTGACTGGCAGAAATCCTTTTCTGATAACTGACAGACTGCTGGCACCTCGATCACTGGCTGGTTTTTAGATATCCTACCTCTCATGATCACGTTAGATTTAGACAGACTTTATTGTCATTCAGATATACAGTGTATAACGAAACGAAACATAACGAAATGTCGTTGCATTTGCTCGCTACAGTATAAAAAATATAGAATATACATATAGACAGTAAAAATATAGATAGTGCAAAAGGCAAAAACAGTGTAAAATGCAAAAACTGTGCAAAAATGCAAAATGCAATACGGTACGCTTTAAAAAGTGTCAGTAGTGCAGTAGAATAGTACAGTCTATGGATTTAAGAGTCTGATGGCCAGGGGGAAAAAACTGTTCCAGAACCTGGTGGTTCTGGACCGGATGCTGCAGAATCTTCTTCCGGAGGGCAGAAGTGAAAAAAGTCCACTGGTGGGGGTGTGAGGCGTCCTTGATGATGTTTCTGGCCCGGGACACACAGCGCTGAGGGGCAATGTCCTGCACAGAAGGAAGGGAGCTCCCGATGATTTTCTCAGCTGTCCTCACCACTCTCCTCACAGTTCCTCCAGTCAGCAGCAGTGCATCCTCCACACCACACAGAGATGCAGCTGGTGAGGATGCTCTCTACAGTACTCCTGTAGAACGAGCGTAGTGAGGATGGGCAGGGGGCAGGTGGGCTCTCTTCATCCGTCTCAGGAAGTGCAGGCGCTGCTGTGCCCTCTTAACCAGAGACGCAGAGTTCACCGACCAGGTGAGGTCGTCTGTGATGTTACTGAAATGACTTTGTGTTACTGCTACCTGTTGACCAGCGACAGAAGGATCGGATGATTCGACGTGTCTGGCCAAAAGTACATGGACATGCCTTCCACACACAGTTCATGGCTTGTCAAAGGCCTTTTTAAAATTCTGATTGAAAGAAATCTTAATGCAACAACTTGAAACAATATTTCAAATCATTGTCTACATGTCTACAATACACATTAGTGGCCAACCACAGTGGAGGCAGCTAATTAATATGCATGGTTTAGGATGAGATGTTATACAATCAAATGTTTGGGTGTCCACATACTTTTGGCCATATACCTGGTTTCATATTTTTTGTAATGGCACACTCACTGCTGTTATTTTAATAATTTCCCATCATCATTTTGATCTATTCTTGATCCTCAAATACTGTCCTCATATTTTGTTCATATTTTTTTATTTGCTATTTTGGCCAGCTCTGTTGTAAAAGAGATGTTTTAGTTCAGTGAAGCACTCGTGTGGTTACATTTACTTATGATAAATACTGCTAGGCAATTTATTCACTTATTTACCGCTGGTTGAGGAAGTGAATAATTCAGTTTTGTTATGGTCGACTTGCTAATCTTAGGATGTGCAACCTGAACAGCAAAAGGAAATAATTGTGCGGTTTCCAGAGCTACACTCACTTCTAATCCCAACCTACTTATTAAATCGCAGAATCAAAACAAACAGGAGCATACTGTCGCTGCTTGTAAAAGTGCTGATCGCAAAAGCAAAAAAAATAAATAAAACAACAAAGACGGTTCGCATGCTGTTAATCTTGATGCGAAAATGACTTAATTTATCCAGTGTTTCATTAGCAACATCTTTGTCAGGGAATAAGGGGAAAACAATCGTGTCAAAGGTTTCTTTGTTTGGGAGCAGGTGTTAACAAAAACAGATGGGACTGTGAGTCAGCCGGTCATTGTTTAACAGGTGACATGAACCATTTAACTTTTGTTCAGATCGCTGCTGGACTTGTTCAGATGTTTTACGGAGGTGGGAAAAAAAACCAACACACACTCTCTCCCAGTGGCCTGTTTCCTCTGACAGATTCACCTTCGCTGTCAGCAGCTGTAACAGGGCCGTTTCGTTGAGGCGCCTCTTTGACTTTGACATGCTTTGTGTGTGTGATTAGTTTACTGACACTCCTTATGTCCCATCAGCGCTAAGTGTGCAGTCCTATTACAGTTTGTCCTGCACTCTCTGCGTGTCAGCTGTGATGTTCCTCGTAATGCATCACCGGCAGTTAACCGAGTCAAATTCTGTTTTCACCCATTGTAGTTGGCACATCATGACGACACAGACTTTTAATTGTCTTTTTGAAAGAGTGGCGCTGCAATCGCTTGCATCCGACGTCACCTCTCTGATCCTCTTTCAACTGTAAACAAATCTATTAGGCTTTAATCCAGCACTTTTGGGACCTGCGGTAGGTGTTCAAAGTGTTTAAGTGTCCAAGTTAGAAGAAATGCTCTGGCAGACAGCCGGACCACCTGCTTCACTGATGGGCTGGCCGATCACTACAGTGGAAGTGGTTGTGAAAGTTTTCCCTTTCTTGCTTAATCCCGCATTTATCCGCTAATTGTAAAGAATGAAACAAAAGCTCCGCGGTCTCTCTTTGAACTCAGTATGAGAGGCCTTGTTTTAAATGTTTAATGTTCGCAAACCAGAGCTTAGAAGATGTGCTGGCTTCTCTCCAGACACACCTGGGCTTTTTAAAAACCTACTTAAAGCGTGCATGTCTGCTAAAACTTTGGCACACGTCTACAGCACTTTGCCTCCAACAGCAAAGGAAATAAAGTTATAATTTTTTATTTATGTGCCCCTTGGACTTACACAATAATCTAATAATAATAAAAAGGAGGTTTTGGGCTTTAAAGGGCCACTTCACCAGTTTTTCACATCAAGTTCTCTTGACTCGTCATCATGAGTGCATTTCAGCCCAAGAAAACATCTATGAGTGTTGTATGATTTCTGAAGGAGCTTTTCAATGTCTGAGAAAATAACCCTGACCATGTGGTGGCAATGTCACCGGGCTTATGAGCTTGGAGACCACATTTTATAACAGAAACGCCGTTTTAAAAGACATGGATGTTTTCCAGGCATCAAGGTTGAATGAGAGGTGCATTATGGGAGGTGCAGGATCATATTTGTTTTTAAAGATTGACCCATTTTGGGACCAAAAGTCTTACCTTTTGGCCTTCTGACCTTTTTTAAAAATCTGTTTCTTGCAAGTTCATGAAAGTGCAATACTAAATTACTGTTGTGCCCTTTAATCAGCTATCATTTCTGATGATTCCATTTTTTCAAACAAATTCACAGTACTTTTAATAAAGCGCCACTGTGGTCTAAAAAGCTGTGCATCCCAATTAAGTGCAACAATCTCAAGGTGTTAAGAAGCTGGACTCAGTGTCACAGGGGTTTATCATGAAAGGGTTTGCAATGATACTGCTCAGTTGGTCCTTAATGAACATAACTTTTATCCTCTTCGGGTCAGTCCTCACCACCACTCCCTCATACCCAAAAACAGAAAATAATTGTTAAGTTTCGCAATTATCTCTGCGAAGGGTTTGGGTTCTCTCTCTGAAAAGACACTCTGGTTTCCTTAACAATCGAAGTGAGATGTCAGAAAAAAATCTGTGGTGTCCTCTTAGCTCCGACTGTGGCACTGAACTTTCCTTTCGTGTTTCCAAAGGGGTCCTGCACGCCAGGCTGCGGCGTTAATTGCTGTCATGACACGCTCGCGCAATTTTCCCTCTCGCACGAATGCAAAACAAAAACCACCAAACAAAACGTGCGGCCTCACCCTCACCCTACAGCAAGCGAGGGCTACGCACCATTTCTGTTTTTAGTCTTGCGCTCCGTCTTTGACTTTTTTTTCCCCCTCACGCAGATGACAAGCACATTTATATGCAGTTTGGTATTTATGAGGGCGTTTCATTAACTATTTATGGCTAATTGTTGGAGTTAACAAGGTGGGATGTGAGGCGCTCCTGTTAAAAATTACAACTCGATTGGAACTGACAACTGGAAACTTGTGTGATTAAAGTTTACACATGGTTTTATAAATCGGGTTATGTTTTGCATTAGGCACACTTCCTCGTTTTTACTTTCCCTCTTTCCACTATTCGCCGTGGAACACATGCGATTTGGCTGCAGATCATTCCTGTCGAGCACATGACATCATTTTTCTGAACCTCTCTGCAGAGCCAGAGTGAAAAAGTGACTCCAGCAGTGGCTATATCTGTAACTGGCTGGCTGACGGGATTTTTAAGGACTGATGAGGTGACAGAGAGGAGAGGAAGGTTTACTTGGAGGTGTCCACGCACACACACACACACGCACACAAAGCCTGAGGCGATGTGCTCTCTGGTCCATTAAATCAGAGCAAATGTAGCTATCAGGAGAATGTCAATAAGATTAAGAGCAGATCAAACAGATGACTGAGATCATATCATCAGAGCCTAGACTGACAGACGCTGACGAACAGACGGACAGTCTGCCTTCTTGGAGTCAGACGGTCAGATCACATCATTATGCAAGAATGAGCAAAAGGTGGACAAACGCATAGTTATGACACCCATCAGTGAATCCAGCACAAAATATCTTCCACAGTCTAAAAATAAAACACCTTGAATGAGAAATAAAAATAAATAATAAAAAAAAGTTCTCTGATAGCCTTGACATTAAGTGTAAAGATTTCCTGACAGCATTAGCTATGCAAAGTGGTCTGAAGATCTTAAAAGCACGGTAAAAAGAAAGTGAGGGGGGTGGTTACCTGTGTACCCAATGAAGACAGCTGAAGTGCTTTTTACATGACATAAGCTTTTTACATGACAGTTTAAATGAAAAATGCCCCATCTGGGGTGAGATGTGCCTCATCTTTAAAGTGCCTTGAAAGTCGTTTTCGCTGTGTCTCGACGTGGCCGAGGTGCCCGTCTGAGCTGCCTGTGCCAAAAGCAAATTGCTGCCATTGCAGCTTGATGAGGAGGAAGGGCGAGGCTGCAGTTATCGCACCTTTTCATTACTCAACGCTTCTGACAGCTATTCTACCTCATGTTGGAAAAAAATCCCTCCCCTCAAAAGGCTTGAGAGGCTGAGTCAGGGGGGTTTATCAGTGACACAGAGAGAGAAGGGCTCAGTGTGAGGGAGAGTCAGAGACAGGGAGCGAAAAAGAAAGACCTCCTTCAGACTCAGTGGGGTCAAAAATATGCAGTCTTTACTTTTAGGGAAGTTAATCACAACACATAGATTCATCACAGCTGAAAATGCTGCAGCAGAGTTTGCTCAAATTATAAAGAATACCAATTAGCAACATTAATCATTTCAGCATCTTGCAATTTGCACTTTTCAGCGTGTGTTTCGAAATTGGCTGGGTCTCAGGATGTTAGCAATTAAAAAATTAGACCCAGCTCTTCTAGCAATCAAATCCTTGCAAGTGCATAACATAAAAACTAAAATATAACATAGAGATATTTTATCTGGGTAAGAACAGAGAGGATGGAAAGGCACAGAGTGTACATCACCATAAAAAAACAAATCAAAACAGGAAAAAAAAAAAAAAAACGATCAGACCTACTGCCAGACTGATCTCCCTGTAGGTGATCACACCTCAGCAGGTCAGCCAGGTTACATAGAGGGTGTTTACATTTGTGGGAAAATGTCCTCAGGGGTGAAGAAACATCAGCAGTGCCGATAAAAAACGTCATCACCAAGTCATCGCCTTCACTGCTAAGTAGAGAGGCGGAGAGGAGAAGCCCTCTGGAGGTGAAGGAAAAGTCCACGCTATACAGCAACACCTGTCAAGTTGGTGTACGTTCACATGGTGAGCGAGGCCTTTGAATACTTCAGCTGCAGATCCATGGCTTTATTAGACAGGCAGTTATTTTCAGTTTCACTAACTTTAAGGTTTGTGGGAGATTCAGCATGGCAATTAAAATGAAGCATAACTTGTTTGATTTTTAATCAAATTAACTGGTTTAATTTTTGTATTGTTTTGTACTGTCCACCACATTCTCACAAGTGGTGTAATGGATTGTTGTTGATCAGTGACCCATACAGATTGCCTCTCAGAATTTAGCACATGTGTGAACAGCAGATTAGGTTATACATAGTGTAAAATACTGCTGCGATTGCTTTTTAAAGTGATAATTCCCTAAATTTCCACACAGGGCTGCAGTAAAAAGGCAGAGACAAAGCAGCTGTGTTTTTATATGAGCGTGTTGTGTTGTGTCATGGAGCTTTTCAGAAGCAGAGCACATATAATAACACATAAATAAAGCTGTGATGGCTACTGAAGGAGCCAAAGAACATGAAAGAAAACAGGAAAACATTCTTTCAGTTATATCCTCCCTTTATTTTCTTGTTATATTGAAAATTATCTTTTTTTTTTATGAAAAACAAGCCAATTCAAGTCAGTGTTGTTAATGACTGAGTTTTGTGATTCGTTGCACTCCTGGTTCCCACCACACAGGATGAGGTAAAGATGGAAATCCTTCCACGTTTAATGACCTGCTTGTCATGGAGTATCTCAAGATGCTGATACGATTGCAGATTTAAAAAAGTAATTATGATCACTCCGGTCAGACGTGAGCACGGAGTCTCTGTCGTCTGATCTGCTCCTCCTCACCGTCTTAATTTGCTATTGTTGTTGTTTAGTGTTAACGCAAACTCAACACTTCCTCCATCTGTTTCATATTAAAAACACCTCTGGCAGTTCAGGGAACATAATCTCCTCCATTCTCTGGAAGCAATCTGCTGTGAAACATCCAGAGGAAGTGTTGATTTTCATCAACGGCGGCTTAACAGCAAGAAACAAACAGCACTGTAAAATCAGTTTGAATTAAATTAACAGTGAATAAAATATAGCGTTGTTGTGCCGATGTAAATAATTCTGTGGAAATTATGACAAATTTTCCATGTCAGTACAGTCAGTAAATATAATACAGGAACTTTCCCCACTTCTTTCTCACTTCAACCTGCTGTTTATGATTTGAGCCCCTCCTGTTCGAATAGCAGCTTTTATTCGACAATTTATGGTACTGTACAAAAGGACAGAGTGCAGACAATAACATGCTGCAAATACCAAGTGAAAATGAGGTCAGGTAGGGAAGCAGGGAGCCAAAAACACTGGAGAGCAAAGAAAAAGAAGTGGCAAGATGGCCCGTTCCCATGAAAGAAAATTCACAGGTTTGATCCCTGCAACGGCCCACAACCTATTAACACATCCTCATGATAGACACTAAACGCCCACGTCCCTCTTAGACCTCGGCTCTGGATCAGCAAAACATCCGAAATGTAAATGTGCACGCAGAGGGGGAGGCACAGATAGACGCATAAGCATGTAAAGACTGCGCTCATGTAAAAAAATCCTCACAGCGAATTAGTCAGTTCACCCTCGAGGCAAAGCGACACGGCAGAGAGCTCCACACTCTTGTCTTCCGCAGAAAGTGAGTGGGTTCACAGAAAAGAAAAAAAACCCTGCAAAATACGTTTTTTCTCTCTCGACCTTGCTGAACCTCTCCTCATTCAGGCGGCGCTGTCTCTGTCGCTGCAGCTCGTACGCACACAATCAGGTTCAGGCGGAGCGACGCGCATATGGAGGATGTAAACGTTGACACATGCAGACTATTGTATAGCAAGCAGGTTCGCGGAGGTGAAGCCTGCACGCCTACACTTTAGCTACTCTTGCTGAATACGAAGGCCGATGCAAACCACCGCACACGTACACACACACTCACGGCACAAGTCGCCTTTTGTCATTTTAACATCAGTGTCTCCGCGAGGAACAATTCAGGTCGGACAAGGATGTGGCTGAGCAAAACGAGCGGAGGCGCTAAGACGTAGTCTTTAGTGAAAGGCTCAGAGGCCGGCTGCTTAAAGAGCTCTCGTGGGTTTAGTCATTTCTCATGCGGCTTCCTCCCTTGTTTGTTTTCTCCTGCGACTGTAATTGGCCTTTTATTGTGCGAGCCGAGCTAAAATAAAACCAACAATGGTGCAGTTTTGCAGAGGGATTGGACCCGTGGCTGTTAGAGGCTGCAGACCTCCAGTAACCGTTCCTTCGATTTATGCCTCCGCCGTCGGACGCAAGACAGGCGTCTGTAATTTATATTTTTCAAGCGGGAAGCAGAAATTGTTTCAATTCGTTTTCAGTTTTGTCGCCCTGTTCATTCACTGCATCGTGGACAGTGGTTTTAACGGGGCAGCGGAGCTCTACAAAACAGCAATGCACATGTTCAGCGCAGATTATAAAGTCATCAAAGCTGCCCTTGCAACATTTGATTTTTTTCATCCGTTCAGTGAAGACGGAGCAACGGTCGTTATGTTCCTCCTGAAATGAAACAAGAGGCGCCTACACACGTACGTGACTGAGAGAGCTGAATTAAAGCAGATCACTGAACATTTTCCAAGGACAGCAGGTATCGTAGTAAGACTTGATATCACTTTTAAAAGAAAAAGGACACCCACACATTAAGTGATTGACAGCAGAAATAAAAGAAAAATGAAAACAAATCTCTGCACTTTACACCGAGCGTGTCTTAACAGCTAATATGAGACCTCACTTGGTTAAATAAATGGATCTTTTAATATTTTAAAGTCTGGACTCCAAGTGAGATTTATTTTTTAAAGTCATTAAATTGTCAGCCTATTGATGTTTGAGTGATTCAGTCTTGTCACTGAACCCTGTCTGATGAACATCAACACTGAATGTATAAAATATTAGGTTAGCCAATCTTTAAATACAGCACTCTGACAAGGTGAGTGTAAAAATGAAACAACACAAAACAACATAAAAACATGCCCATCAGTTGTTCTTAGTGGAAGAGAGATTTAAAAAACCAAAGATCTCTTTAGAACCAACCTGGGTAAACAACATGAAGTAAAAAGTGATGAAAGTCAGAGACACATTGCAGCATTACTGCATTTTTGGGTCAGAATTTTTAACTTTTCCCAGTTTATGTCATGGATTTTCTAAAAAACAAATAATGTGAAAACCTCCATTAAATTCACAGAACCATGATAAGTCCTACAGCTCTACTCAAAATACTTTTTTAGTTATGCATTTTTGAAATTTTATCATATTTTCCAGTGTTTGAAAATACATTTAGTTGCTTAGTTTTCACTGGATTGGGTTGAATTTTCTACTGAACATCTAAGAAACTTTAGGGATAATCTTCATCATGTATTCATGTAAATAACTTTTTTAAAAAAATTTTTTTTTACCCAAATGAAAAATATTTTTCTCTCATCTAATTTAAAAAAATCTATATCTCTATGAATGCTCACTTTCTAACCAAATTTAGATTCTGTGCAGTATTAATATAGTCTCATGAATCTTTTTAATTATGGCCACAGAGCTGAAAAATCCACTTTAAAACATTTTGGATATTTTCCCAAGAAGGATGATTAATTTCACTAAAACTGATTATGTGAAAGTATAAAAATTCATTTCAGTTATAAAAAAATAAATAAAGATGTCATGTAACTGCATCATTTCATTTTTTGAAATTATTATGAACCTCAGTCAGCTGCAAGAATCTGCTCAAAACCAAGTGTATTGACAAAACCAGTGTCCTAATCATTACTTTGCTACAGAGCAATCACAGATTTCCAATCACAGCCTGAACAGACTGTTGTCTTGTAATTACAGTATAGTTTTAAGAATAGGTTCTTTATGTTTGAAATTACTGACTTATTGTGAGCTTCCTTTTCAAAACATATTAAAAAAAAAAGATTTTCCTTCCCTCATGAACATGCTGCTGACCTCCATGCAGTTTCTGCTGTGGTCAACATCGGAAAACACAGATCCAGAAAACCGAGTGCAGCCGACGCACCTGCAATATCGCTGAAGGCAACAATCAGATCAAACAGCTGCAGGTTTTGAGGGAACTATTTCTATAATAACACAGCTCACAAAGCTCATTTAAAATGCATTAAGTAATCTACTTTATGACTTTCATCAATATCCGTTTTTGAAACCAAGCAAACTGCAACAACAACAAAGGGACTCCGCTTATGGGGCCTGAGACAAAACAGGGGAATACAATTTGAAGGGGCCATTTTTGTTCCAATACGGGCTTTAAAATGAATTTTTAAAGCCACAATTCTCCTGGAAAATTTTGAATGTGTTTTTTCATCTTTAGCGGCCACATGAAGTGTAGATATGGACAGAAGCCGACACCAGAACAAGATCAAATCTTTACCACGAACCAAATGAAGAAATTGAGCAGAAAACACTGTGTGTTAATCATGTTGTGTTAACTGCGATTACTCTGCACATAGTATTATTATTATTATACAATTATCATTACATGATTAAATTACTCTAATTAGGACAATCACTATAGAGTGTTTACTTGATTGGAGTCTCTATATAAAAATATTATTGCTGCGCATGTTAATTTGCTCATTAAGCCTATAAGGGTGTTTGTCATAAACTTCTGCATGTGTGTCTGTGTGTGTGTGTGTGTGTGTGTGTGTGTGTGTGTGAAAGCGTCTTACATGTTTTAATGTCTTAGCTTTTCTAATCCAATCATCTCTGTTGCCATGATCAAAAAGTCTTATTTTAATTATTAGTTATCACTTTAAATTGTAGAAAAAAACAACAGTTACAGCTATTAATTAGCAGGCTTTGTACCACTGCATTTCAGTGAACCATCCACATAACCCTCCTCCTCTTCATTTTGATGATAACACACAACTATTGTGTATAAGGTGAAATAAAACACGACAAAAGTGAGGGAAAAAAAAATTATATATATATATATATATATATATATATATATACACACATATAAAAATATTAGTTCGACTTGACCCTAATAATAATTGTTCATCGTATCTTCAATTACCTCATTAACTAGAGCACATCTGCCTCAGGCTTGTTCGGAGTGTTAACTATTTTGATTTATTTAGTCACATGTGGACAATGGCAGTGCAGCGACACAGGAGGGTTATCATCAAGTCTTGTTTTAATTTAATATAGATGTAATGAAATCAAATAGTTAGGACTTTCAACTGTCCGTTAGCTCAGCCATGAACACCTCGACTGGTGCTGTGGTTATTCAGCGCGCAAGGTTTACAATGACAATGTTGGCAGATTTACCATAAAAAAAGACTTCCTCAATTTTAGTTAGAAATAGACAAAATCATTTTTCACATGCATAGATATCACAAAAGTCGCTACCAGGTTTTATCAGCTGTCGCCTATAAATTTAATGCATATAAGCTCATTTGATTGGCTGAAGAGTCTATTTTCTGTTTATCTTGATGATTAGTTTTTAACAAAAAACCTTCTAAAAGCATTTTAAAATACGCACACGACGGCAACAAATAAGCCAAAAGACTGAGGCCAACATGCAGCAGGATAGCTATTTAGCCTCATCCTACTTTAGTATGGTCATGATGAACAATGTAAGATCACATTGTTCTAATAAAACCATCTCTGAATGCTCAATATTAAAATAAATAAAAAATTTGGAAATGCAACAGGGATGTTTGATTTAGACTTTATGGTATGTACACACATAACAGTTATTTTAATGAGATAAAAGGCTTTTTGGATTAAAAAGACTAAATGATGTGTTAAGAAAAACTTCGCAGTTCGCAGGGGTGTAAATTTCCAAAAATCTGGTAGCAAGACAGAGTGGGGAAGTGCCGAAAAATGTCCCACTGGTCCGACAGCCAATCTGTCCTACAGTGCGTTATGCTGCAAAATAATTCCCATTGCTCCGTATTTTTGGAGAAATGGGCCGGCCGAGCTATGGGAATTAGATTTTTGGCATAACAGGCTGTCGGACAGATGGGCTGTGGTTCTTTTTTTTTTTTGACTATCAGAACAATGGCGTGGCACCACAGAGCCGCTAACATTAGTTTCTGACATTATCATCCAAGAGAGTAGTCCACAGTGAGGAAATACGACACAGGGGAGAGTCATGATTTATTTACCTAACCTGCCCACAAAAATTGTAGTTAGCTAATGAAACACTTGGATGTAAACATTTATTATTGTAAGCAACTAAGTTAGCTAGGCACGGTATATCTGACATTGCTGGGGACAAACACTCTTTCATATTATCTTATTGTTATATTTCTCACCACATATAATTAAACTGACACATTTGATACAACGTCAACAGTAACTGAACAGTATCTGTATGTACGAATTTATTTTGCATTTCATGGACGATCATTTTAAAAAAAGAGGTTATTTATAATTTTACATTTTCCTCTAACTCTAAAAAAGTTGAACAAAACCAACTGGCAAAAAAACAAAAACAACGAGGAGTGGATAAACAGACCATATTCTTTTACCATCATCTGTGCTGGCACGCTGAACAAGACCTGCATGTGGTGCACGTATTTCACAATTACACAATCTGTACACTGCCTTTGAATCACCCCCCCCCACTTCATGTTGAATCCAGTTTTTAATCCACTTTCCAGTTTTCCATTTGTTTTGTGCAGGACTGAATTCATTTTGCTGGTTAGTATGTGCTTAATGTTTGCTGGTAGGCTATAAAATCAAATCAAATCTTCAACATTAAACAACCCTGGAGCAAATCTCTATCTGCTTCCAAGAAACACACACACACACAAAACAACAAAACACAAGGTCGCAGACTGATGCTAATGCAAGTATTTTCTCTTGTGCTCCTCACTGGTAAACACACCAGAGAAGAGGAGTGGAAACAAGTTTGTGATATTTATCTACAACAGAACTTGGATGGATGTCAGTTTATAAGAACCAATTAACATGCTGCTGAGAATCCGCGTGCATTTTGTTTTGTTCTGTTGTAAACCACTTGAACGGCACAAAACTAAATATACAACGTCGTTGCACTGTTGCTCTCACCACAGAAAACAACCTAAATGATCCAAAAAAAAAAAATTACTCTTCACTCATGCGAGGATATAAAAAAAACGCGGTGACAGCATCAAATTGAACAGTGAGCTCTGCTGCGCTGGTTGAAATTAATCTTCGCTAACATTCACCTCACCTCTACATGTACGTTGTTATGACATGCTTAAAAAAAAAACAAGGATCCTTGTGTGACTCCCAGATAATGTGTTCTCCACTTGATGCATCTCATGTGCAGACATGTGTCTGCATGTCAATCTTCCTCGGCTTGAAGCATCTACCTACACACAATTATGCTTTCCTTTGTGAGGTGGAGACACTGTCAATGCTCATTAACTTTGGTAAAGCAAACACACACACACACACACACACTGTAATCACGCACTCCTGGCACACACTCTCCCCGCTGTTGCAGAAACATAATCGTTTGTTATCCTTTTCCTGTGACACATAAAACTATATTAGCCTTAGCAAATTGGTGGTTATACGTTTTGACTGTTATTGTAATGTCAGTGACGTATTGTTCCCAATGCACAGTAAATTATCAGAAACAACACCTAGTTTGAGTCATACTTGCTTACATTAACTGAGCATGCTTAAAAAAACGAATGTCATGTCTTAAAAGCTCTGACAGACTGATGAAGGCGAGGAGCGGCATCCACCAGTTGACAAGCTGTCTACGACTCCACCAAAAAGACATCTGTACTCTTTACAAGTAAATGCACACGATCGGCGAAGGAGGCGCAAGGTGAAACAAAGTGGCATCTACGAGGACGGCTATTAAGCGTGTGCGAGAGACAGAAACCGAGCCGAGCCATTTGAAAGTTAGATAATGGCAGATCATTTTAGCGGAGCATGAAGGACTGTTTACGGCCTCAGACAAAAAGCTAACGCATGCACATACAAAAAATATGTCAAGATGACAATAGTGGGATTAAAACTCAAGTGGAAGCCGTGTTGAAACAATTTTCGAAAAATGCAAACAGCGGCGGAGATCTCAGCATACCCTCTGGTGTTTGTCGAGTGTGTATGCATTTGGGAAAAGACCCAACAGCTTTCATATGTCAAAGCCGCAGATGCATCAAAATCACAGCAGCGACAACATGAAGTAAATTGTTAAAAAGCAGAGAGAAGAAAAAAAACGAATCCCACAGCACTGGAATAAAATTGAGTAAGAAGGAAAGATCATAGAAAATATTTGGCTGTGGTAACAGGGAGGAATGGGAGAGATTAGAGGATTATACCGTCCTGGATGTTACTGATGGATCAAAGATGCGTCTACAAAAAAAGGTAAGCTTTTCAGAAATGAAGAATGGTTCTTATTCCTCACTGATGCACACTTCACATTTTTTATGGGATTTCGGAGAGTTTCTGCAGCCAAAGGGTCATGAAACGGAGTCAGTGCTTCATACAGAGGCGAGAACATGAAATTTGTGTTCAAAAAATGCAAAAACCACAGCTGTGTGGGTTTCAAGAGATCAGGGTGGCATGGTTCAGTCGGAGGTTAGACTTCCAGAGGACATTAACTTTAAAATGAAGCATTTAGAGACGTAGGATGAACCCATCAGGACTGAACACTATTTACAGAAGTGGTGCAACTAAGTACATTACCTCAAGTAAGCAAATTAGTTAAGGTACTTGTAATTTACTTCAGCGTCTCAATTTTATGGCACTTTATACTTCTTCTCCAACACAATTCAGAGGGAAATATTAGCATTTTACTCCTCATCCTCATGGTTAAGATGTTTATGAGCTATCACTTCCACCAAAGAAACAAACAAATGGACAGCTTAAATAATGAGGTCAATCCAAACACTACTCTTTCTGTAGTTCAGCACTACCCTATAATTCAATTATCATTACATTAGAAATTCATGATGCGCAGCCAAATATCACTTAAAATCAACCAACCAGACCTCTGAAGCGCTCTCCCACAGATTATTTTAGTGGTTCAGTTCAGTGTGGTGTTGGGCTCACTGGCTGTTTCGCTGGCTGGAGAAGCAAACCAATCAAAGCTTTGCAGTTGGGATTAAGAAGAGAGAAGTCAAAGAGGAACGAGAGGGGATGAGATTGACACAAGTTACAGAAATATTAACTACAGACACTTGACATAGTTCTTATACATACAAATGTTGCGTTTGCCATGTCTTTATTAAATAATGATGTCTCAGATACATCATTGGGCACAAATAAACTGCTCAAGGCCTAAAAGGCTTAAAAATGATGTAAAATTAAGTGAGTATAAAGTGAATATTTTCATTAAATAGAGCACTTCAGCTGTAGACATTTGAAGGGTTGGGTTTTTGTTTGAGTTAACATCATGCTGTTTAAATAAAGAGGCAGAACAGTTTAATAAGGATATAGGACAGCATTGAAAAGGATGATTTATTTATTTTTACCTTCAATCTATTCAGGGAAATAAAAGGGAAAAACTGGATATTAGGTGGTTTAATTTATTTTTATTGTAAATTGATCTTGAGGGTCACGAGAATGAAGAACCACCAAACAGCAGAAACACTCCAGGAGGTTTTTCTCTGCCGTCTTCATTTAGATATAAATCTCTGTCATTCCTTCTCTGAAGCTACTCCGTCGTTTCCCACCATGCATCAAATCCCCCGGCGTCTTATTTTGAAACCCAATTTCCTATTGTTTACCGTCGCATCAGTGCCACTCACACCATCAAAGTCCGTACTATAAACTCAGAACCAATTTCTTTATAAATCTGTCCCACTTTAATAACGTTCAAATACAAAAATAATGTGACTGGGGGAAGCAGAAAGATATGAAATGAAAAAAAAAAGAAAAGAAAAAGACGAAATAGGGAAAACAATGAAATCACATGGCTCTGCAGTACGCATAATGATTGATAGATACAGAACGCATTCGTTCAGCTGTACAGGTGGTGACAACAGTGGTGGAGGCGTTTGTGGTAAATATGCATATTTATGTTGATCGCTGTGCACTGCAGCCCGCTGCAAAATTTAGAGGTACTTTCACGTCAAACCTGTGTCAATTAACCATCACACTCTTTAAAATAAAACTGGTGATTGATTACTGGTCATATAGTATTTGATTGAACCTATTATTCTCACCATCGCCAAATGTAACTTTAGAGTGAAGACAGAGAAAACTGTTTCAACAAAAAATGATATAACACACACAAATAAATACACTAATCTGCAATTCAGTACATTCATATGACACAGTGGTCTGACCACGGATGTTTAATAAGAACTGGACTCAAAGAAGGCGCCCACTCACTTGAACAAAAATTGCTCTTCTAAGCCAAAAAACTTTTCTCACCTCTGGGTTTTACAAACATGAAACTTTCACAGATTAAAATTCATACCAGAAAGTAATAATTGACCTTATTTGTAGCTGAAGACATCCAGTCAACGGTTTTACAGCCATCTATCGTTTTTCGATGATACCATTCGTTATGACGAACGCCTCGTTGGCTGTTTTACCATGGAAACCATGTTCACATGGAGCTAGGAAAATATAGATATGGGGCTCTGAATTTGTTTTATTCACTATTTATCAAACCACAAATGAGACAAGAATTAGCTAGCAAGCGTACCATTTCCTAACTGTGTGTTCAAAAAGTGTTGACTATTGGGAAATGTTTGTTTTGAAGGAGTATTAAGTATAGAGGTTGTATCATTTATACTATCATCTTATCATTTAGAAAGTTATGAGAGGCAGGTGAGACATTTCTGAACAATGATAGTAACTTTAGCCTAGATAACTATCTGTTATAGTGACAGGTCTTAGCTGATCTACCTGCTCGCACGGATGTGTGTATGAGAAGTGAGAATTAACAAGAAAGAAACAAGCAAACAATATCTAATAGTCTAACTTTTAACTTTAGCGGCAGTACCACAAGTGACCACAGGGACAAACTGATGAGCAAGGCTGAGTAGCGTCTCATCACGTCCACAGCTAATGTTAACTATATAATTTATTGTAATATTGTACTATATTGTAATTAATATTGTATATTGTAATATATTGTAGATATCACCTCTTTTGCTACTGCTGCACTTGATGATATTTTGATGAATGTAGACAAGCCTGTTCATTTTCGTTTAATTTTATCACAAGTAAAAGAAAAAATGTTTCCAGTGTTTACCACACTGAATATATTCTGCCATAACCTCAGACATGGAAAAAACAGAACACTCCTGTGACAATAGTGCTAAATCTAACCTAAAAATACCAGTGTGTGGCAAAATAAATGAAACAGTGCAGGTTTGCTCTCAGGCGCAAGTAACACAGGGTGGCAGGCAAAAAAAAAAAGAAAACAAAAAGGAAAAAAAAAGGACCTGGAGAGAAGGAGGAAAGGATTACAGTGATTACCTCTTTGAGCAGGAAGTGAAAATAGTTGCACAGTAACACAAGCCTGTTTGGAGCACCTTATTTGAATTGGTAAATTCAGTTGTTGTTGTGGGAGCGACACTATTTCTCTTCCAAGAGACGGGTGTTTTTCCCGGGTTTCACGTGTTCATCAGATGTTAACAATCGGGAGGACGAATCGTGGCAGAGAGCGAAGTTGATCTTGCACACTTAATTTGTTTTGAAGCACTATTGTTGTTAGCCCTGACAACACTGTGCTGCGTTGATGCTGCTGGTTATGAAGCTACTGTTTACTCCCCTCCTTTCGTCTTGCGTTTATATGTCTCTGGATGACAGCTGATCGACAGACCTCGCCTTCGCCGTCTTTAATGATATAAATAACCATATTTACCCAATTTGTGTAGAACTGCCTCTCTGCCGCTCTGCAGCTGTGTGACAGATTCGGCTTGTCTCAGCATTACAGGCCCGGAGCTGTGGAACATGGCAAAAAGTGCCAGACAAGGAAAGTGGAAAATCAAAAGCAACCAGAAAATTGGATATTGTACCTCCGATGTCTACAGCACCCCCCCCCACACACACACACCTGCAGATGTCCAGATGGAGTGTGTCACTGACTAGACTGTATCTGTGAATACTTGAGCTTTACCGAGACTTATATTTACATAGATATTTGTACAACATGTAGGAGGTGTAAGGTGGGACTACTGAGGACTTTAGAGC
This sequence comes from Scortum barcoo, assembly GCA_023238725.1. Lineage (NCBI taxonomy): Eukaryota > Metazoa > Chordata > Actinopteri > Centrarchiformes > Terapontidae > Scortum > Scortum barcoo. The sequence goes on from CM041548.1 coordinate 20,253,601, forward strand.
TTTATTTTGTTGCACAGAGATAAGAAACAGCCCAACAGCTTCCAACTTTGAAATAACCGCCTCGGTGGTCGAAATGCCCCGTAATTGTTGGACACGTTTACCGTCTCATTTTCCTCTTCCGATACCATCTTGCTACAGATACCAGCAGATGTCAGGCCGCTTCCTTGGAATAATTCCTTCCTTGAATCGAAATCAAAAAGGACGTTTAAACCCCTGCAGACAGAGACCAGAGCCTCCTTTCATCTGCAGAACAGATGGAGAGAGGGGAGCGAGGGATGAAAATAAGAGAGGAAGAGAGGGAAAGAGATAACTCAGGAATCTCGTACTTGTTAACGTGAGAGGGGAGGTGTGCTGGGCGGGATAAAAGATAACAAGTTCCAGTTTGTGTGCGTGAAAGGAGAGGCAGACAGAGGTATGAAAGGGGGGAAATAATGAGGGAGAAGACAGCAGAGACAGCTCCGGAGAAACAAGCAGAGGAGAGGCAGCGGAGGCATCTTTAATGCAGATTGCGAGGCAGTGCTCAGCTTTGAGGTGCGAAACCTGTGTGGCGATAAAGAGAGCAGCTCACAGCGCGGCCTCCGGTAACCTGAAGTGTCCTCAAACGCAAACAGCTTAATGCAGCCATAAATACAACACAGTCAGGTCAAACAGACTCTCCAGTATGTCATGTTCAAATGAGGAACCTGCCATGTTAAATCATCCGTTATGTTCATCACAATACGGTAAAACTTTTAGGACAAAAACATGCCAGAAAATATTAAAGTTCTTTGTTATTTTAACACATTTTTGAGGATGCAACATTTTTACATTATTTTGAAATGGAGGCCTTTGTAAGGGGCAAATGTGTGGTCTTCGTTTTTATCTAAAATATGAAATAGGTTGAGTTTTTAATGTAGATTAGAGGACAGACTGACTGACACTGCCAAGCCACCTAAAGCTAACACCAGCTAAAAAAATCTAAATTATTTTTACTTATTAGACAAAGTCAGTGGCAGTTTTTATTGCCGGAGGTGTTTCTGTCTGTCAGTCTCTGCAGTGTGGAACATCTTCGTGTCTAAACCTTAAAAAGATATGTTGCTACCTGAAATTTATTAGTCAATATTTTCAAAAAAACAAGATTACTCTCTCCGCATGAACATTTTGGGGTGACTCATAACTTCAGCATAATGTGTTTTCCTTGCATGCCAGCAATCATTTTGTCAGAGCAGGCATCCTAATTTATATTTCTTTTTCCACCCCTTTTTTTTCCCCCTTTCTTCAGATGGAGGCTTTCACTTAAAAAAATCCAGGTTTTCGAACTGCATCTAAATAAAAAGAACTATTTAACTGTCCCATTTTCTTAAAGTCACTGCTGATAATTTCTCTTCCATAGCCATTTGAGTGCTTCTGCTTTCACTCCCACGTGGATTATTTAAGGTTAAGGTTTGTTTTATCTTAATATTCTCCACAGGCAGGCGGATGTCAGGTGAATATCCCTCTACAAGGATCCAGGAGTAACGAGTGCAGGGTCAAAGGCAGAATGTCGGTGTACTGGTAGCAAAGAATAGAAATATAAACACAAATACCTTCAAGAAAAGGGGGTTGTTTCTTACCAGTAGATAAGATAATACGTGAGTGAGTAGGCGAGGGGAAGACAAGGTGTTTTTGGAGATAAGTTTTTAAGCCTTTAAAGATGGGAGTGACTCAGCTTTTCTGCCCGTAAAAGTAGGGAAGAAAGGCAAACACCTGATTGGACAAAAAAATTGAAGTGACCCACCGTGAAAATACTGATAACATCACGAGTGGGCGGCTGATGCGTAAAGTCATGCTCTTTATGCTTAAACAGTGCAAGTTAAAAGTTACAGTAAGACTCATATCACATCAATATTAATGTTAGACAGTCCAGTGCTCTAATATATGACAGCATACTGCTGCCAACGCAACAACAAAAAAAAAAGTTTCCTCTTCTAAAAAGAAAATGTCGTTTTAATGAGCTCCTTTGCACAATACAACAGTTTTCATTCCTCCACCTCTGGTATAATTGTAAAAAAGACAAACAAAGTACAGCTTCAATGGATTTGCAGGCGAGTTTGAAAGTCTGATTTCTGCTCGTGATGACATCTGTGTTTACTCTGCTCAGTGTTTTGTAATTGGTCATGCTACGTTTTAATTGTGCAACCCAATTTGGTGAATCGCTTGTTCGAAACTAGTAAGTCGTTACTGAGAAAAAAAACCTGTCTCTTAAGTTTCTAAATTACTACATCCTGGTTGTTTTATGATAACACCATAACCGCTGCCTGGATTAGGTTCAGAGGCAACTTCATTTATATATTTAAACAGTGGGGATTCGCATGAGAGTCATATATAAGGTGATGCTTAGGCAGATAAAGTACTTTGGTTCAGGTTAGGGAAAGGTTATAGTTTTGCTTGAATGCTTGCAGTCACTGAACTTTTTCTGTAATAAACCAGACCAGGATCTTTCCCCAAACTTAACAAAGTGCTTGTAAACACGAATATTGTATTGTAAATCTGATGTTTTAGTAGAAAACATGGGAAACACATTATCAGCGAACATTTTATTAACAATGTGATTTATTTGGATATAGGGTTGACTTAGAACAAGAGCGCTTTATGTTGAAGCTTGGTAATAGACTTATTAATAGCCAGTGCAATCCAACTGTGAACAGGGCTGTTCAACAATTTACCAGAAAAGAGGGAAACAAGCAGCATTTTCAGAGGGCAAAAGTTCACAGACATACAGAAAATTGGAGGAAAAAAAGACACTGCAGCCCATGATGTCTCACCGATGGATAATTCTGGAGGATTTCTGTGACGAAACAACACAGCAACGAATGCTTCACACCAGAAAATCAACAGAAAATGACTCTCACTGCGTGCTCCTTTTATAAATCATCTCGTGTCAGTAATTGTTTGGTGAGCAGCTCCGGATTCGCCTGTGAAGACTTTTGCCAAGAGATCTCCAGCTTCCTGCCTCTGGAGAGACTTGATCATGTTGGCAAATTAAAACTGTATGAGACGATGACTAACGTAATGAATTCAGGGAATAGGTTTTATAGAGGGTATTACTCCTCCGAGAACCTCCACCAAGACAAATTTCTGTACATTTATTGTACTTGGTGAACAAAGTGTCTCTGATTCTGATTGTAATTACTCAATCAGCTGCGCAACAGCGGCAATTACGCCCCGTGTCACGTTGCTTGAATGCACAACAAACTGCTGAATGTACAGAGTTGCAGTGAAAAGGCTTCATTAAATATAAATGTCTGTTTTGCTACTACATAATTACATATAACAGTGACGGTCATTGAAGCCTTAACGTCGGCTCCTTCAAACACTCCCTATAAGGTCTCAGTAGTAAAGGCAGGGATCTTTCGGTGCTACCTTTATGAAACTGGGCTTAACCTGCACTGGTGCTTATTGGCTGATTGCACCAATTTATCACCCTCACACTGGAGGATCGAATTGTTAAACTCCAGGTAAATGATAAATATACTCCTATCAGAGGCCGGCAGCTCACCACAATCAAGATATGCACACACACAGTCAACTCCCATCAGACAAAGCAGCAGCAAGCTCTTATTTTCCTTATTTTGTTAGAGAGAAAGGAAAAAAAATAGAGGATGAAATGAGAAAAGTAGGACAACCATTCTCACACAGTAACCGCCAGGAGAAGACTTGATGAAATGTAAAATGGTAGCAATTATGTTTAATGTAGATCATCCTTTTTCCTTTTATTCCTTCATTTCCCTTTGTTGTTTTTTTCTCTCTTTTCCTGACTTAGCCGAGCAGAATACAGGAGGGACTTGCAAAGAATTAAACAGCTGGCGGTGAAATGAAAAGTGCGATTTGAGCCGCTGGATTCGGCAGAGAGGCAGAATGCGTAACCAAGGAGGCAGCGACGAAGGCCGCGGCTGCACATCGGGTAGCATTTATTAATTGAAAACTTTCTCAATTATCTTTTGGCACTCACTTTACTCGCTGCAAAGAGAGAGAGATGACCGGGGCATTGTTAGGCTTCATCATGCGATACACTATGAATCAAAAAACAGAAACAATTTAATCCTTCTCAAACAGCAAACCGACCCTAATCTGGAAAAGTGTGATACTTTTGTTGCAGAAGATAAATTTAATCAAAAATACATAAAGTGCTGCTGTCTGCTGGTCTGGTTTCCATCACATATATTACCTGTCACCATCTCTGCTGTCAGTGTCACTGGCTGTGTACTTTTAATGCTCCTTCCTACGAGGAGTGACTGGAAAATCACCATGTGCAAATCTTTCAAGTCAGATTTTGCGGGAATTTCTGTTATCTGTGTTTCAAGAGTGACGGCTGGTACCTCTACAGACTGCAGAAATTAAGCTCACAACACCCTGTCAGCTCTGGACAAACTGTCGCCTTGTGGTCAGGCTTAAAAAAAATTAAGGAGAAAAAAAAGTTGATTTTCACCAAGAAACCCCAACAAAATATTAAAACAGTAAAATAAGATTACATTTCTTTATCAGCGGTAGTTTCAATTAACACACAGCAAAGGGTGAAGGGTCAAAAGTAGACACCAGATGCCGCAGACAATCCATTGTCTGTGCTTTATTATGCGTGGCGGAGTCAGAAAAGAGATAAGAGCCCCTCAGTATTATTTCCCTGTCTGAGATTGTCTGGGAGCCTCCAAAGACAGTAAAGCCTAAAACATCACATATTCTCTAAATCCTCCCTCCTGAGCAGAATTTGAGGCACCTTCTTGAGGCCACAGAATAAATCACACTCAAGTTCCCGTAGTTGAACTGAAACTCTCCAGCTTCAACTTCCTGCCTCTTTACTGCTCCTTTTGTAAATATTTTCTCTGCGGGTATAAAGTGGGACGGCAGCCACGGATGCTCTTACCCAAAGTGGTTTATGATGACTGCACCATCGAGCTGGCTTGTATCACTAACGCTACACGCAGTGAAATTTAAATAGAGACCACGGTCCTCATGATCCTCATTGTGGTTAAGTTTTATTTTTACTTTACAGTCTTCCTCTTGGTATGTTCCATATGGGTTTATTTCATTTTAAAGTGGACTTTATACACATTAAAGCTGCATTTTGAAGTACAAAAACTCCTGATGTTGCTTTCAAGGACAAAGTCACATACAGTATTGAACAGAGTATCTACTGGTGTGCTTTGTTTTAAAGCTGCAGTCTGTGGTGGGTTTATGGTCACATCATCATCAAGCGTCTCAAATCAAGAACAAAAGAGAGACATCACGAGGAGCCGACACTGTGTGCGAATGACTCACGACTGGAGCTTTGCAGGATCAGAATTTAACAGCTGGCGGAGCTGCAATATACACTTTGAATGACAGTAAAGGATGTGGAGAAATTCAAGTTGTTCAGTGTTTTTTTTTTTTATTCTCTCTGATGTTGTCAACTTTTTTTTTGTTCCATCTGAAATTATCTCTGTCCCTGAAATCATTTCACTAACTCAACCTAACCAAAGATTAACAAACAATAAACATGAATTTGCGTAAGTCAGAAAACATCTCTGGTAAAAAGATAATCACATGCTGCTCCTTCACAACTAATAAGTAGTTATTTCTGTGACCCTTTTCTTTTGTTGCTGATGTTTTTCTTGTCAATTTGGCAATAAATGAACAAAGATAAAAGGCTAATGCTTTTTTTTTTCTCTTGTTGCTTTAGTGTGAATTCAGTGACACTGGGCACTTAATTGAAACACGATCCTCCATTGCTGAGCTGTTAAAAAAGTTGCGTGGGTTTGTTTCCAAAACAAACGATTTTGTGCCAGATACCGGGCTGTGAAAGGCATAAAAGAAACTGCAGAGTCATCGATATTGATCAATAACTCCTGCAGATAGTTTAAGATCATCTTGTTCTACAGAGCCTTAAAACCTCTCAGATAATGCGCCTTACATGTTGGAGAGATTAGACATCCTTGTTTTTTTGGCCACAGGCAGAAAAAGGAGGATACAAATGGAATTTTAAGAAACCCTGAAAAGATAACAACACTATTCTGATCTTTAACTCCGTCTGCAGGAATATAAACTTTGACAGATAAGAGCCCCATCAGGAAATCTGAGCCACCGAGAAAAAGCAGAGATGAACAGCAATCTGTCTCCTGCAGTGACAGTAATATTTTTGTAAGTGTGTGAGTTTGTAGCTTTTCACTCTCTCTCTTCTTCGGTCTCCCACTCCTCTCTGTTGTCACTGGGTCGCCGTGCATCGTAATCACTGTAGGAGTGATGAGCAGATACAAACGTGACATGTATATACTGTGTGTGCATGAAATTACACTAATGGCTGCTGAGAGGTGCAAATAAGTGGAAACACATCTACAGACACACATTTCACACACACAATTCACAATAAAACCCACTCAGCTGTCAAGTTAGTTCCCTAATGTGAAGCTGTGATTGAGTTTGAGTCTGCTAAGTCTGCTAAGCTATCAGACTGGCACCCTGTTAAAGAATACACACGTTTGCTTGTTTCCTCATACAAAACACACATATACAATAATACTGATTCACACTCAAACTGTAAGCGTTTCTAATCCTGCACCTAAAACTTGGCAGCTCACCAGTGGCTCTGACTTTCACTCACACACTCACACAAAAACACACACTGGGCACACAAAGGTGGACTACAATGCATGCCGAAGACAACTTGCGGCCAACCTGCGGCATGGCAAAGTCCGCATCCTTGATTAGCTGAGATACCAAGATGGAAGAGAATTTTTAAAAAAAAAGGGAAAAAACCTGCAAGTTTTATTCTGAGTGTTCTTGTTGGCTTTGATCACAGAGCGTCTATCCTATCTGCCTAATTTGTCACCGAGCACTTAGAGCGTCATTACTCCACAAATGGGCTGAAATTCAAAGACTACCGACCAAGAATCGCTCTAAGCCCCAGAGTCTCTGTTAGTTAGTGAGTTTACATTTGCATTAAAGGTCCAATGGCCCTGTAAGCCTTGAAGCTTGTAGATTTAGTCAGTAGCTGCAAAACAAAATAAAAGAATATATATATATATATATATATATATATATATATATATATAATATAAATATATATATATATATATATATATATATATATATATTCTCCCCCAGACAAACAGTGATCTGCTCATTTAGCGGCTGAACATAACCCTCATCCGTTCACAATTCCCCGGGAGGAAAAACGGCCACAACCCAACCAAATATCCGGCCGGTCATCTACACTGACCTGGCAGATGATGATGGAGGTTTCTCGCTGCGATATGTGCGATTCTGATAAGGGAGCAGAAAACATGAGCAAATAAGTGCCAAAACCTGACACCGACACAGGGATTTGTATCACGGCTTATCGGGGGGTTGCAAGAAATGACTGTCAGGTAGCACTTTAGGAGTTTCAGCCCAAAATGAGACATCTATCATTTGACACCATTTCCACAGTAACTGCATTTCTTTCTCTTTTTTTCAAGAAATGGCAGGTGATTTAGGTCTTTGCCAGACAAAATGACACCACTCGAAAGGCTGAATACACTGAAGTTTGGAAGTACTGACGGGCAAATTTAATGTATTTTTAAGAAACGAGTTAAAATAGTCTGATCCCCGAAATGCTCAGTCTCACTATTTATTGACAAAATCTTCAAAGCCTTGAGCTTTTTGTGGGGTTTTGTTGTTACTTTCGGAGCATGGCATCAAGCGAGGTGTGCATATTCTCTGATGCTGTTTGGGTCTGCAGATTGGGAGCTAATCCTTGAATTTACCCCTGATCAAAAGAAATAAACCCTTAACATTTTTGTCTGTTGTCTCTTCTGTAAATAAGTAGAGAGTTTTTGTTAGAGGGTGAGCTTTTTCTTCTCATCCTGTGGTTTTCACTCTCAGAAAGCAAAGATGGGAGCCGGGCTGCTGTCCAACGCGGCAGGGCTTTGAATAAGAAAAAGAAAAAAAAACATCTGTCTTTATAAGTGTTGTAATCTTCCAATCAGTCACAAAGCCTGCTTTTGATTTGAAGAAGACAGAAAACTAACTCTGCCCGTCGGGTACGATAACCTCACTTGTTTCAATGCACTCTCACTTGCTTAAAGAATTTGAAATTTCTCTGAAATGAGTCACAGGCGGTCTTAACTGCGCAAATCATCCATCTTGTTTCTGCACAATGCTGATTGATGAGGAATCTGTATAAAAATAGTTTTGCTTTGAAAAAGAATCATTTACCATTTGCTGAATTTTCCACTTATTTTAAGAAAAACAAGATTTAATAGCAAAAAACCCCACAAAAAAACAAGGCTGCATGCCTGATCGGATGCCAAAATGAATCTTCCTTTTGAAGTCTCACAGTGAAAAGATAATGTCTCTTTTGTGATGGTTGTTGTATCTGATTTTGAATGTGATAGATGAGAAGTATGAACATCATGAGTAGAACAATGTTAAGAGCCAGGATAGGCAGCGTTGGTTTTGAAAGTATGTGACTGCCGTTCTCTTCAGGCCTCCCTCCAAAGCCGCTCCGCCAAAGCACACCAACCAACACTGCCTGATGACCGCTGGAGGTCGAGTCCACGAGAGAGCGTTGGATAGAGGAGCGCAGCGCATCGTTGGCATCTCTTTCCAGCTAGCTTGTGTCTCATTCACACGTTTGAAAACACCTGAAAACATGTGATCACAATGAATATAAAGAGCGAATGTGGCTGTTGTTACTCCCTCTACTTCTACTCCCTCAGTTCTCGCAATTGTTGAAAAGCCATTGCAACGTTGAGTCTAGTTTGACCTTTTCCTTTGTCCAACCCCCTTTTGACTGCATCCTTTTTTACTTCGGTCTTTCTTTTCTCTCCAGCCTTGCGGAGGACTCATGGGCATCATGGGCATTGAGTGCTCGGGCAGAGTGAGCATGTACGCGTATCGCCTGTCCAATCATTTCACTCTGTCCAAAATTACAGTACAGTACAGTACAGGAAGAATGTTGAATTATAGATTAGTTCAGTCTAAGAACTACAGGGAACAGTTCAATTCACTGTGAGTGCAAAGATTCATGGTCAGAAATTCAAGGATTGTGCATCTGTATGGTACTTTTCTTACACCTTAACTTACAACAGAGCAGAGGTGTGGACTGTGGCCTTGAGGTGTCCCAATTAGTCATTAATTGGTAAGGCAATCAACAGAAATCGTGGACAGAAGTAATTTAATCAAACAGTAAAGGGAAACACTGGGTTCCCAAATGTGCAGGCTTACTGATTCTCTCTCTCAAGTGATGTCACGAGAGTCACTGTCAGTTGAGGGCAAAGACTACAAGTCTGAACATGATGAAAAACAATCTGGGTGTGTGGAGTTAGAAAGAAGCGAGCTAACCAGCCCTCTGGCTCCTCTCATCTCTGCACGATGCTGGTTGCTCCAGGCTACATTAGCCTCTGCTAGCATAACACACCCGAATGCCCACCAACATCAATGGTCAAGTTGCACTGTTGGCAATGTGTGTGCAAGGTTTTGTCACGGAAGAAGAATACATGGACTAAAATAGATGTTATGTCTTGCTCTGTTGCATCCATTTTAATAAATTTCTTAAAACTGCCTGTCATCAGTCTGACTATAGATGCTGAATCAGTGGAGTACGTTCTTTAATACTAAATCAGGACAATCAAAGAACAGCAAAGAAGTGATGGGTTATTATGCAAAAGTAAAACTATACATCCAGATCACAAAAGCAAATAGAATATGCACTAGGACAGATATGCATTATCAGCCTAAACACTCACAAAATGCTGAGTAGAACAAGCTCCTGTTAGTAGAAACATCATAAATTTGTGTATAGAGAGATGCAGAAAATATACTGACAAAGCTGGATGTACTCAGGTCACATCTGCAGCATCACCGCCTGGGATGTGGCGTATTCAGTTTGATCACACCATATTTCAAGATTCAGAGGATGTGATCGTCACTTCACTCCTCCTTGTGCTGTTGCCAACGTGTACGGTTGCCTCCTGTAGCTTTCAAAATCAAACCACTGATTGGGCCACTGAGCTCCTCAAGGTCTCGTCCTTTAGTGTTAATTTCACATTTAGGATTAATCAGAGATCTGGAGTTACGCTCAGGTTCACGAGAGGTTAGAAACTACATTTATTCTAAAAACCAGTAAAGTGATGCCAGAACGGGGTTGGTATAGTTTCGTCTGCTGGCACCACATAAAATCAGAACTGCTTCTTGCACAAGTTGGAACGTCAAAGAAACTTTTGATTCAGACAGGGATCAAGAGAGCTGAGGGGTCATCAAGCCAAGAGGAAATAAAAGCCGGAATGCCTTTCACTAAAAGGAAGATTAAAAAATGGCTTAATTGGAGAAATGAACAAAACAGCCCGACACAGGTCCCTTTGTCTGATCATCAATGTTGAGGTCACCATCATGAAGTTTAGCATCTCTAGCTGCCAGCATTACATCAGCCGACACAGCACCACATTCATTCTGAATCAACTTAATGGCTCTGTTATCTGCAATTCTGGATTTCTGGGGTTGGAAATAGCAGCTTTAAAAGGCTCTTTTAATCTAGTTCATTAAAGAAATGCTCCAGGTTTATTAAGTCAGTTGAAATTTCAGTTTAGTTTGAAATAAATGAATAGAAGATGACTCTATACTCTGATGAGAGAAAGGGCTGCTGAGCACCACTCATACTGAGGAGCTGAGCGAACAGAGGGCCTGTAAATGGAAAAGGTTGTGACAGAAACAAAAAAAAAATTAAGTTTCATTGACAATGTAGGCTAAGAGTATTAAAGCTGAAATTAAGTTTGAAGAGACCAGCTGAGTTTCTTAATTTCTTTGTTTAGTTTTTCTTTTCATTTTAGTAAATACATAACCTGATTGAGAGGCAAGTGAGTAAAAGTTATCAGGATGCACCTGGAAAGATTGATTAGATTTGAAAAACAACATAAACAGTCAACAAATATGATTACCAATTAGTGTGGTTCTAATCTTTAGTATTTAATGCCCCAACTAATAAACTACCAGATAATAACAGGCTGCACAGGACACAGCTCCCACCAACCTGGGGCAGCACATGCCGTCACTGGGAGTTAGCAAGGGAGTAGAAGAAGGAAACTCTCAGGAGGAAAATGGAAAAGTACTAATACAAACTTGACTGTTTGTATTTAAAAATGAAATAAAGAAAGTACTACTCCAGGCTCAGCATATATTTTAAGAAAACATTTTTATGTGATTAATAATACATGTATAAAATTCACTCCAAAGAGCACATACTGAATATGGCTGGTGGTGCTGATGAATCTCATCAGATAGAGCTGTGTCACACAAAGACGATTATAGACTGCTGCCACACAGGGATACAGCTAAAACTACAGCTAAATCAGAGAAAGGATGAGGAAAATAATTCATCTTTAGCTCCATCCTGAACCTCCACACTGCTGGAAAAAAAAGTAAAAAAAAAAAAAAATAGCAGAAACCCATTTGAACGACCATTCATATGAACATGCATAGCTAAAATCTGAAATAACCTGGACCAAAACAAACAAAAAAAAAAACACAAAAAAAACCCATGATGAATTACATCCCTAAGTATAGCACAGAACACTGCAGGAGCAGCACAGTGGGAGAAGAGGAAAGGTATCCTGAGAAGCAGGAAAGCAGGATAGCGCTGTGTTAAGTAAATTTGATACAGAGCACAATGAGACCTCTTCTAACCAGTGTTGGGAGGAGGAAACTTCATCCACATCTGCTGGAGTCTCAGCTGGCCCGGCAGAGGCTCGGCTTTAACTGGATTAACAACAAAAGCCAAGCTCAATAACTAATAGGCCCCTTCTTCCTCCTCTCTGTTGCTTCTCTCTGTTTCCTCCGTTCACTCACCCTCTCTCTCTCTCTCTCTCTCTCTCTCTCTCATTCTTTTTTATCTCGCCGTCTTCCTTCCCTGTCGGAGCAAAGCAGAGAGATAATGCGGAACACTTTCATGCCTTCTGCTGAATTAAACATGGAGAGCACAGCTTGTGCTGGGTGCTAAAGCTGAAGCAAAGAGAGAGGGAATATGAAAAAAAGGAGGATATATACAATTCTGCCCCTGCACAGGAGTCCCCGGAGTGCTGCTGAACATTTCTTTACAATTAAAAGATCTGTCCCTGACTGCGCTGAGGAAAGCTAAACAGGACAGCCTTTTTTTTTTTTTTTTTTTACTAATTGGCCCGGCTGCTGAAAAGGACTGTCAGTCGTCGTCGAGTGGAAGTAGCCAATCGCCAAGCGGAGAGGTGGCACAGCTCTCAGAAATACTCCTCCGAGGCTCCTTTGCCACCTCCGACTTTCATTTGCCGGAGCTGTAAATCCCATCTTGCCAATCTCTTATTCCTTTCGCTCGCTCTCTGTCATCTTTACGCCGCAGCCAGCCAATTGGGCTCCACTAGTAGCAAATCTGCCCATCTCTAACTCCAGGCTCGATGGTGAATAATTGACAGTGTTTCAAATGTTTTTGGTCTCAGGTGGTTTACAAAAAAAAACCTGGTGATGTCTTATCATCCTCTCGGCAGGGGCTGAGGTTTCAGTTTCTGTCTCTCTCTTCTTTTTTAACTCACAGTTTCTCTGATCTGAGAAGAGAAAGTCTCCCGTTTTCTCCCTTCTCTCCCGGCCTATTTGGTATTCCCCAGATGGATTTCCGAGCTACCACCCTCATTCTCTGTCCTCCCCTCCCTCCGTTCCACTCTCTTTCCCTTTGACGGAGCCAAGTGACCTGTTATGGCGTCCTCTGCTTAGCATGGGCGCCGTGCTCGCAGCACCAAGGACGGGACTTTACAGGGGTTACATTCAGGACTGCAAGCTCCCAGAGCGCACGCCGCATGAGGCGAGCGGCGGGCTAAAGATCAGAGAGGGGCGCTTGTAACTAGCATGACCCCATTTTTGACTGACCGGACAGGCTGCTGGGATTGTGTGTTTCACTCATTACAAAAAAGGTCACTAAAGGGAAGTCAAATCCTTTTTAGGGAGTCTTATTTATTCTCATCAAAGATAGAAATTCTTGTCAAGCACCATTTGAAATAGTTCATCAGATTTGTTTCATGGTTGGATTCTAACCTTCTTGTGAAGTCCCTCAACATACAGAAACAGAATGAAGCTTTTGAGGGTTTTCAGATCCTTCTCTATTCTCCTGAAGTACTTTTATCTTTTAATTTCTAAAAGGTTCCCTGCTTGCATCAAGTCTGTGCTAATTTTAAGGTCAGATACATATAACAATGGCCAGATTTTTATCTTGCTAAATCATTTTAATGACTTTAATATTTCGAAATCTGCAGGCCTCACTTAAGTGGCGTGCGTACAGAGATCTGATTACAATGCAGGCACAATTGAGATAATGTGAACGCTTATTAATAGAAGATGTAAATGCGGAGTCCAGATGACATCATTATTCAGATAAGGTATCTAGATACAGATGACATGATAACACCGGGTGTAAACGGGGCCTTGGGCAAAAATGTTCGGTAATGGGTAGCTTCCAGGTGTGATTGTGCGTTTGAACCTGAGAGAGGCTGTCGTGACAAAAGCAGCGCGCTTCTCCTTAGGTAAGCAACACTTGAAACATGTCCTGTAGCAGATCTGTAGAGGAGGCTAAATATCCCAGAGCAGGTGCTGTCTGCTGCGTTGTGCCGTGAAATGTGCTGAGGAAAGAAAGGGGTGTGGGAGTCTGGTATTTATAGACTGATAACAAGGCGAGGCTTAATTAATTACCGTTTTTTTTTTCCCCACAGAGAATTGTTTCAGAAAGTTTTTTTTTTCCTTTTTTTATTGAAAATGGGTTGTGCAAAAACAAAAGTTATGACTGATGATGAGTTTTTTCACTAAGGGTACATGCACGCTACAAGACTCTGGGACTAATTAGGCGCTAAAGTTGCGATCACAGTCGACTGTTTCGAATTATGGCTCTTGAAAAAGAAAAGAGAAACCCTGGAGCGAAGATGTACTGAGGCACAAAGTGGCCAAATAGGGGTTTCAGGGGTTTTATTTTTTTGGGGTGAGAATCGCTCACATTTTAAACTCCACATCTGGGAGCATGCATGCACCCTGCAGAGCTGAAAACACATTTCAATATTTTAATCCAAACTGTACTGCAGTGATACAATAAAATGATTTTTCATACTACATGTGACACGCGTGGCAACAGAAGTTACAGTATGGCTGTTTCTCAGTCACTTTGAGATGAATTGGCAACCCGTCCAAGAACACTGTGAAAGGTTATGAGCTGTTTCCACTGAAATGCATGGTAACATGGCAGATATAACGGTCTCATTTACAGAATAACAGATTGCACAGTGCATAATGTTCAACAACAATCAACAACGAGGGACCTGCTCTCAGGGGGAAATGGAGCTGGACCTGGAGTTCCTCAGCACAAAGAAATCGATCGAGTGAAGCTTTGAATTTCAAATATGAAACATCTCAGCTTTGAATTTACGGACAAGACTGTCTTCAGGTCTTAAACCCACAGAACAACAGTTGTAATTAATTTTGGGTTAAAATCTTATTATCACAATATATTCTTACACTGTAATGAGGCATGAGCAAATGAAATGGGACAAGACATATATTATGAGACCACTTTCGGTAAACAGCCCAGTTTACCCGCTCCAAATGTACCGACCTTTCAAGTGTTAAAAATCATCACACTCCTTCAAGATTCCCTTTTCAGATCCTCTCTCATAAATATTACCTGTGTGGTGTTAACAGCACCCCGAAAATACAAATATAGTGGAGCTGACTAAAATGATAAGTAAACTGTAAGCAGATATTGTTCTATTTTTGATTCCCTCCACTGCAAAATGACGCCAGCCACTGAAGTCGCTTGATCAAACACCACATTTCACTACAGTAAGTAAGCGTGCGGTTGTGATGTGACATAATGAGCTTGAAAAGCAGAGGATATATCGAGTTCAAGCCACTGAAGCATGTAGCACAAGTCTAGTTTGTTCTTCTTTCATTTCATTTTCTCCATCCTTTGCTCTTTTTTTTTTATATTCCAGGCAATCTATACATCTTAGAGGAGGTTTGCCTGCGATGCAGAGATCTCCCCTCCCCGGAGTCGCCTCCCATCCATCCCAACATAACAAAGACAAGTGATATAATTCAACAGTTCATTAAAAGAAATTGCCCATTTGCTACTTTTAAAAAGATGAGGAGGAAAAACCTGGGACTAAATAAGGCAAATGTGTTTCAGAGACATGAGAGCCGTTTCAGTTCTCAACCCTTGTTTTGCAAATGTGTCGGAGAGCACATTCATTTCAATAAGTAAGTAATTGGAAGTAAGTCCAGAGTGTCTAAATTATCTAAATTAAAAATGAAAACCTTTTTACAATGCAGTTTTGCGTGTTCGGGGAACTCTCTTGAAAAATACACAAATATCTAGTGAGAGATATTGTCACCAGATGTGTCACTTTTTTGGGGCTGTAACTTCTGGTTTTGGAATATACAAGAAACAAAAGGGTTGGCGTTTGGGATTTCATTTAGCTTTCACAGCCTCTCTTGAAATGTGTCTTAGACCATGTCTCTCCGTCCAATCAGAATACAGAACATGGAATAATCCGGTACATAGCCCAAGAACATTCTGCAGGACATGGAAAATGAGTACATACAGCAGCCTCCAACAAAGCCGGTGAATATTTTGCCTCGTTGAATGCGACCCAGATAGGAATATAAATACGAGTTATCCCCTTCTCCCTGCACACAGTCACTGCGGCACTCCTGTAAGCCGCCCATTATGTAAATAAAGAAAGAGTGGAATGAGAGAGAGAGATGTAATATGTGTGGGACAGAGCGGGGAAAACACACAAATGGTGCAGGATGGATGAGGAAGGGAGAGAAAAGACGCGGAGGGAAAGGGAAAAGCACAGACTAAGAAAAGGGAAACAAAGAAAGCGGAAGTACAGAGAAAGAGAGAGGAGACTTAAAGAGGAAAAGGGGGCAAAAATAGAGTCAGAAACAAAGAAAAGCACATCATCTTTTTTTTTTTTTTTACCCATTAAATGAATCATTACCGACCCAATGTGGTACTGTGTGAAACCCTCAAGGCTCCCGGTGCGCCTTTTCCTTAGTGAGATCAACACCATTACACAACGGTAACAACAACAACAACAACAGCAAGAGCTACAACAACAACAATAACAACAACTGTGCTATAGTGAGATGACGCTCAATATATAGATGATGCACATCATTAACACCACAGCCAGCCGCACATTAGCACACACTGTTAAGTCTGTTATGTTACTCAGTTTAGTGGCCCTCGCTTCAGCGGCACCCATCAGAAAAAGCAGGTGGTGTTGTAGGGGTGGGGAGGCAACCCAGAGTCACTGCAAACCACCACCTAGAAAAAATAAAAGTCACCGCTGGGGTGAAGAGAAACTCCATCAGCGTTGCCGGGACGACGAGCTTGGCAAGGTTTAGATCGATTCTGGTGAAGTCTCAGGCGTGTCAGAGGAGCTGGCAACAGCGGCGACATCCACAGAAGTTTTATTTATGCAGAGTTCAATGTGCTGATGAGGGTCTCTTTTTGTATGATTCACTTTGAAACAGGAAGGCGATTTTTGAGTGGTGTTGATTTTTGGAGTGGTGGTTACTGTGCTCCCGGCTTTGCAGATCATGTTTTCTGATAAAGGTATAAAATACAAAAACGATGTAGTCACTCAACACAATCACACACTTGCAAAGCTGAAGAAACAAGAACGTACAGTAGCAATAAGCAGCGTCGCGTCAGAGTTGCTGTGGGTTTTGTTTGCTTTTGCTCTTTGCAGTATTTTTTTTTCCCCATTTTGTTATGTTTGGCTGACACTGAATGAAATCTGTCTCCATGATACAGTTACACACAGTCACATACTCAGCCACAATGCACTACTGCCATCGGGTTTTCCTTCATCAGCTTCACAACAACTTCACTTCGACTTCCTTTTAATACTTTTTCTTAGAATCCTCTTTTTTTTTATAAAACTATACTGTTGGTGTTCAAGCAGAGAGGATATAACTCATGGCATCTCTTTAATCAGGTTGAATGCTAAGCAAGTAGGTGTTTAGCTGATGGAAGCGTTGTTGATTCATTTGGTGGCAAAGGGGGCCGGTGTGAACTCCCCTCTTCCTCCACCACATCTCCTTTCCCTATTTGCAGCCCTCACCTTTTCTTTCCTCTACTCCGTCTTTCAGACATAAATGGCAGTCCGGGAAATGACAGAGCCGTCTCTCTGAGACTCCATGTCGTCGTCGAGGTACACGTCCATTTCTTCTTCACCGCCGTGGCCTCTGCGGACGTGGTAGGCTGGGGGTAGCATGTTCCCGCCTCCCCCGACGCCTCCAAACCTATCGTATCGCTCCTCCTCTTCCTCCATGCTGTCATCCAGGTCAAACTTCCTCCTTTCGCCTTCGTCCATCTCGCCACTGAGAAGGATATCGTGGGCGGAGGGTGGGTTGCCGATGGACGCGTGGTGGAGGTGATGATGGTGGTAGTCGTTGGCCTTTTCCGTCAGAGTCCCCGTGGCGTCGCATCCCTCCCGATACGACGCGATGTAGATGGGCCCATTGTTGTTCGCGCCGGTTCCATTCTTACTGCTGTTGTTGCCCGGCCCGCTGAAGAGCAGGCGGGCTTTGTTGCCATAGTCCCCATTGCTGCCACCGCTCCCGGTCGCGATGGAGTCCCCGCTGCTGGGGTAGCCGCGTCTCTGCTGCTGCCGGCGGCTCCGCGTCAGGAGAACGGCAATGAGTGCGACAACCAATAGTAGGGCGAGAAGGGAGCCGATCACGGCGCCCGCCACAACGCCGGCACTGGACGGATCCTCCAAGGCTTCTGCAGAGGGGATGAAGGGGTTGGAAGAAGGGATGGAAAAATGGGTGGAGGAAAAGAAAAAAAAGGGCAGGATTTGATGGCTGTTTTTAAGGAAGTCTCGCTCAGCTTTGGAGGAGGTGTTCACAGTCCTTCTTTTATTGTAAGTGTGCTGTAGTGATAGTAGTGGTGTCGTCTTCTACGTGTGTTACAATCCTCTTACAAGTGTGTAGTAATGTTCTTCTCAGTGTAATCCCTTGGTAAGGGTGCAGTCAATCATTGCTGGGATCAGGCTGAATGGCACTCATTCACTCTCTCCCAGCGGCTCGTTGCGCTGCATTTTGCAGACATTTTGCTCTATACGCATGTCTGTCCAGCTGCTGGCACTTCAGTTTTTGTCGCCCCGCCCCCCTTTGCCAGCTGGGGAAAAGCCTTTACTACTGTAATGGTCCTTTTGTTCTATACTTCATGTTGGTGTGAGCCAAGTTTGCCTCTCCACTCTTGTTTCAGTCGAAGATTGAAACAAAAATGGGAGATGGGTTTAAAGCGTCAGCAAAAAGCAGTTTGTTTATTGCTTGGTACAGTCTTTGCCATGGGTTAGAGGTAAGGGCCCAGCAGAGCCACACAGACAGACACAGAGACAGACACGCACACAGAGGACAGACAGTCAGAGGGGTTATTTAAAGAGGTTCAGTGGAAATGAGCACGTCCTCCGAGCCCCCCCCCATTTTTGCCTTCCGCTTCTGTCCCAGCTTCCCAGTTATACCCACCCCATCTCTTTGCCTCCCATCCTCTGCTTCCACTGCTTTCTCCCCATGCCTCTCTTATCGGTCAGCTAGTCAAACCACAAGGCAGAGTGATCGCCTGCTGTCAACCCAGGACCGAGTCCAGATCTCGCTGATCGGCAGCGCACAAAGGTAAAAGGTTCACACTGCGGCGCAAGACTCATGCCAGGACATTTTTAAGAGGATTCTCTGCAGGAATATGAGAGAGAAAAGAGGTCTGGCTCAGACAGTGTTGGATTTGTACGAGTGGATTCACGCTGGGCTAAAAAGAGGAGAAAAGAAAGTGCCAAATCAGGCAAGGAGAAGCGTTGTGCCCGTAGTGCAGAACTGCACAAGGCCAACTAATATTTTTTCCCTGTGAATTGCATGCTGATTTTTCTTTTGGGGTGCAGCAAGGGCAGCGGAACGCAGAACAGCAGGGAAATTTGAACCCCTTCCTTCCTGTTTTATGCAAATAACAGAGAGGTTCTGCCAGCACTCCTGGCAAACACAGCAATGAATGCCAATCAAACAATCTGAGCTTGGCTGAAATGAGCACTGTGTGGGGTTATGTGCCAGGGCAGCACCAGCAAACAAATGACATTTTTTTCCCCCCTTCCTTTCAATGAAATCACGTTGGACATCAAACAATGACCTGTATGGTGCTGGCGATGTATGAGTTATGCTAACAAAACCAGTGGGGGGATGTCAGTAAAAGTGAGCCCGGATTCATGCGAGTTGTTCATTCTGAGGTTGTGGGAGAAAAAAAATGAGAGGAGATGAAAGGGGAGAGGAACTGAGCGAGAGGAGAGAAAACTAGGGAGAGGGTTTTTTTTTTTTGGTCGAGAGAAGGAAGCAGACAAGAGAGAGGAGAGTTAAGAGGAGAGGTCTCAGTTTGATTTCAAACACTCTCTTGCTCTGCTCTCACATGGGGATGAAGGAGGGTTATGCCAGGGTGAGACAGACGGGTTGGGCGAGCGAGGCGGGGCTCTTGGGACAGGATATGATGTCTAAATTAAGGGACAGTGTCTGGGACAGGATGTGATGTCTATAAGGGACAGTCTGGTGATATCAATTGAAGTGACAGAAGGCATTAAGGATGATGAATCCAACTTTGCCTGCCCTAGTTTCCTCTCTGCAAACTTACAGGCATGGAAACACAAGGTGTGGGCCAAAATGTTATTTATATGTATTCTGCCATTCATACTTTAAGCATTAGTGGCATTTATCAAGAGCGTATGTGAGAGACAGCTGAATAATGGCCTTTTGTGGACGATCTTTTGTGGCTGTCGTTTGTCTGTTAATCAAGTGCTTAAAAATCTATTATTCTATATAGGCTATAAAGAACAAACCTCCTTCAAAGCTCCATTAAAGCTGGCATGTTCATTTTTCAATAAATCCTGGGTCACATGCAGGAGCAGCGTGACTTTCTTTCCAATCTGAAGGTATGTAAACTGATTTTTAAACAGGAGTGATCTTGTGGACGGGAACTTTGTTGCCTTTGAGGCGACTGGAAGGTGGCCGCCTCCTCTTTGTGTTATTGATGAATGCTGCTAAAATTGGCCGCATCCGATAAAACATGGCCACCGTTTCCTGGCAGCTAATTTGGCAGAGGTGAATGTTTGTACCTGGTCCGAACGGCCACAGTGTGAGGCGGAGTGAAAAAGCTGACCGGTCGTCGTGGGATTGTCTTTTTCGGAAAGTTACAGAAATGGTCGGACGCACTGAATTCGATGTCACAAAGGTGAAGCAATAAATGAGCTTATTGATCATAGAGCATTTATTTTCTTTTACTTTGGAAAGATTTGCTGTTTCCTCGTGCTTCCAATCTGTTTGCAGAACTAAGTTACTCACCTCCTGCCTATAGCTGCATACTAAGTACAGACATTAGACTGATTAATATTGATCTTCTCAACTTTCCTTCTCTTACTTTTGGCAATGAAGCAGGTAAGCGTATTTTCCAGAATATGTAAATGTAAGACTGTAAGACTACTTCTTGCCTGGCAGGTTCATCATGACACCGTATCATGTTAAATGCCTTTTCAAACTGCTAAAAATACATCTATGTACAGTAGAAAAGCATCCTTTATCTGACACAGGTTTTACAGCAGACGTTCTCTGCCATCACTTATGACAATCTAACATGCTAATGGATCCTGGATTAGCTATGACAAAAATGTGCCAGATGCATGATCAACGTCAGTGTCAAATCCTTGTCAACCGCCCAATGAGACACTTTGGTAAACACTGTGCTGTGAACATATTTCCACCCCCCCCCCAAAAAAAAAGTTAAAAAAAGAAGAAGAAAAAAAAAAAAGCAGGGAGACTATCGTTAGCAAGAAAATAGGCCATGCTTGTCATCCTTATTTCTCATCAACAGCGGCAGCCTGCCTGCATTAAGAAGCACGGTGATAAATAAATGTCATAGAGTGAGAGGCAGGGGGGCTTATATCAGTCTCTGTATTAGTGTCATGTACATGGAGGAGATTAGGGGAGAGAGAGAGAGAGAGGGAGAGGGAGGCCCACGAAAACTATCCATTTCTGCTCAGTTACATTCACTGCAGTAGGGATAATCTAAATGAGAAGATTTGGGATGTGAGGAGGCAAGGTGGAAAGAGTTAGAGGGGTGGAGTGAGATAGACAAACAGAGTGAGGGAGAGGCGAGAGGGGAGGGTAACACTAGTCTGAGGGGTATGAAAATATTGGAATCTAAATAATCTTTTGCTGATCTCCCTCATCACCTCGCTCTCTCCTCTCTCACAGAGGGCTGCTTCATATAACATAACAGTAGTCACACAATAAGCCAGAGGCAGTGACTGTAAAAGCTCCGCGGTGGGAATTCTCATTAAAAGCAGCTTTTGGTCAAGGACAAGACGTATAAAAATCATGAATGTGCTCACGACACATCAAAAACACCTTATAGTCAAAGAAAAAAAAAAAAAAAAAAAGACAACCACAGAGACCACCCACGCAGACAGAAGAGGTGACTTTCTGTATTAAACAAAATATGCCTTGTTTCTTTTTATGTACTGGATATGAAAAGAACCTGATAGTGTAGCTATATAAATGTTTTTTATGTGTTATTGAACAGCGATAACATGCTGAGCTGCTGGATCTCCCACTGTGGACTCATAAACCTGCCTTAATAATGCCATTATGGCATGGATGACACAAAACAAAAAATCTAGTCAATTTAAATGTTGCCAATGTAAAAGTTGCTTTCTGACCTGTAGAACAGTGTGCTTCTAGGAAGTTTAAGCAAAAACCTCCTACACAATGTTGAGCAGGTTCCTCTAAATGCAAGTAATCACAATGTGAAGCCAAAGGTCAGCAGAACCATTAGCTGGAGCCTTTCCTGGAAGAATGCTGGCAGGTTCGGTACAAATGCTGCACAATGATTAAATCTCCTGTATAAGTAGGGCAACCTTCAACTACAAATGTTGATTAGAGCAACTTTTTTTAAAACCAGACCTGCTCTCAAGGGACATATAATGTGAGCGGTTGAGTTCAATAATATTGGGTAGAAAAAGCAGCCAAAAATCTACCAGTTACCAGTTTAAAGGACTCCAATATAAAGAATATACTGGTATGTATACTGTGCTGCTAACTGGAAATAAAATCAGTTAGTAGCCTGTTAGTTAACTAGCCACTTTAACTATCTGCTACTCAGGTAACCACTGGCTATATTTGGCTACCCTGCTGACCTTCTAGCAATATGAATGCCATGATCATGAAGAGTGAAGAATACACAGAAAATAGCTTCCACTCAGAAACTCAGTAAATTTTTTTTTTTGTTTGGCAAACGAGGTTCAGAAGGGCCCAATCATCAGCGTAAAAAAAGACCTTTTCTGTATTCAAGTGCAGTCTTCTCCTTACTTAATGCAAGCTTTCTCTGCCTTTCCAAATTCAAACCAATGCCACAGGCACAGATTGAGAGTCTCCTCAGTTTTTACCCAAATTAATGAAAAAATTGTTGCCATTTATTGTTGAGTTTGCTGTTAATCTGTACTTTAAAAACCTTTGAGCTTTTGTTTATCATTGCCTCCAGAAGAACTCCATGACTTCATTGTGTGCAAATACTAATTAAAAACTCTGTTTTGCTCATTAGGTAGAAATGACCTACATGAGCTTCACATTGTGTTTGTGTTTTGCGATATAAAGCCATAAATAAACTACAGTCGTCATGATTTACCCCATCCATATATGAGCAGTGTGTCTGGCTCATCGTCCTAGCAGATGTAAGTGGAGGTTGGGGGAGGTGAGGCCGAGGCTAAATGTTATCACGGTGGGTTAATGGGACCCGGAGGCAACTCAGACTGGAAAACACAGATGTATAGTAGGAAATGGAGGGTAACCTCTTCCCTGACGCAGCAAGCCAAAGATAAATATTTTACTGGCTGACTTTGGCAAGGCACATTTATAAGTTCAAGTTCAAGAAGCCAATGGGTGCTTGTACAATTAGCCAACAGGTGCATGATAAAACAGACACACAAGGGTCGACTGAAGGACATTGGGATAATAATGGGTTACAATTATAAGAATGGTCATGGTGCACAGGAAAAGCATTTACACAGCACCTGACTTAATGATAGCATTTATTTATGAATAACTGAGCCCAATTTCCTGGAACACGTCGTGTTCTTCTAAATCATACTATGCCAAAGTCAATCTAAGCCATTAGAGGTGTAAGTGTGACTCAGTATGTACTTTGTGGAATAAAAGACCTTTACATAAAAGGAGCACTTTAAACAGCTTAACATACACGTGTACATTTCCACAATTGTATAATACGAAGACAAAGCAACATTTTCCATTAAAGGGAACAGAAAAGTAGAAAGGTGGTCAGGGAACTTCTGTGGCTAAAGTAATTTGGAAACTTGCCTTGTGAGCAGTCACTGTGTCAAAACATTATATATGGCTGCTGCTATGCTCAGTGTGCTTTCCCGTGGCCAAATTTCCTGTAATTTTTTATGTTAAAGTGTAAAGTGAGGTAGCTGAGGTAGCATATCAGAAGACACGGTTGCATACTAACCTAAAAGCTATTATTGTGAATCGCTAGAAAGAGCTGGATGGGAGGTGGCGGTCCGGTCTCAGTTCAAGTTCTGCACAACAAAGTGAGGCCAAGGTGGGACCTCTGTAGTAAGTTTGGGTAGACTAAAAGTAATCAGTGATATGCAAGCAAGGGTTAAACCCATTAATGGTAGCTTTATGGGGCTGTGTCTGTACTCATTGTGTTCTGATACACAACTTTGGCGCCCCTTTTTATAGAGCAGTGGCCAATAGGGAAAGTCCCACACTCTGCTGACTGATGGTGTGA
Organism: Scortum barcoo; assembly: GCA_023238725.1. Taxonomy (NCBI): domain Eukaryota; kingdom Metazoa; phylum Chordata; class Actinopteri; order Centrarchiformes; family Terapontidae; genus Scortum; species Scortum barcoo. Next base: position 20,277,428 of record CM041548.1, read on the forward strand.
TTTCATCACTCGCTAATTCACTAACTTAATGACAGATTTTCACATTTGTAGTGCTGGCACTCTGCGATCCAGCCAAAAAACACACAGGTTAAGACCCCGCTGCGTTCCTAATGTGACCAGGCCTTAGAAACTTGGTTTGTTTTTGGATGGCGGACAGAGCAAGGCTAGCTGTGTCTCCCTCCATCCACTCTTTATGCCAAATTAATAACTCATGCATAAGAAGTGGACTATAAAGTAAATTACTACACATTAAATGGGAGCATGTTACATAAAACAAGGCCCTTATCTTTTTAACTTGCATTTAGGGGACGTTACGTTGTTTACAAGTGCAAAATTGAGATGTAGTGAACAGCACTAAGACTCGTGCGTGTGTGTGTCCCAAGAGCAGCTACCCAAATTTTAATCAATACTGTCTCAGTGACTTCACATTAACTTGACAGCATTACTTTATTTTTGTAAGGAAGACATGACATATACCCAGGACCTGCCAGTGTCTGTATATTGGCGTAGAGTTTATAATTATCCTTTCCTGTTTAAATGGGAAATGCATCACATTAAGGAAGTAATGATGCTACATTTAATGGGGCTTTAAGTTTGTTTTTATGTCACCATTTGCGCACTAATTGTTGCATTATAATGAAAAACACTCAGTATGCAGGTTCTCTATATATCTTCTTTATATACCAGTGACCACAGAAACCTCTGAAGACACACACACACACACAGGCCCACGCATCTAAACATCATCAGTCACGCTCGTGTTACACACACACTCTGAAGCGATCACGCGCAGCTACACATTCACACACAAATACTGTATAAATGATTAATGCTCTTAATTTTTCTCCATTCACTCACTCAAACACACATAGATAAGCCGTATCACACACACACACAAAAACCTCAGAACCATCTATTAGCCACTAGACACTAAAAGCCTTCAGTGTGTATCTGTGTCACATCTCTAACCCAGCCACAGCAGTTATACATCACACACACAAACTCTTTCACTCACACACTCTCTCTCTCACACACACACACACACACTCTACTTAATTGCCCTTGATGACACACGCAAACTTGCACACATGCAGACACACACACACACATAGCCAGAGCCACACTGTCTATTCAATTAGCCCTGATTATCCCAGATCTTCACACACACACTTCATTTGCCCCACAACCGAAATCTTACACAGCCGCCCCCACCACCCTGCCGCATCCATCCAACCACCGGTGTTTCCATGACGATTTCAATCATTTCCTCATGCAACCCCTCGATGCCGCAGTGAGGGAGGAAATTTCCTGCCTAAATCATCTTCAATTCTGTCTCTTCATCACGGATTCTAGCCCGTGCTTTTCATCTCCGGCTCTCTCCCCTCGCTTTTCATCAGCAAGGAAATAATCACAGGTGGTGGTAAAAAAAAAAAAAGAAAGAAAAAGAAAGAAAAGAAAAAAAAAAAACTAAACTAAACTGTAAACCACACAAAGAGACAGGGGAAGTGAGAGAGGGGGGAAGAAGTCAGAATGACTTTTTTAAGCATCTTGTTTTTGGCATTTTTCTTGGCCCATTGAGCCTCACTGTGCTCTCTCCTCCGAGACTCTCTGGATTTTAAATGGATGCTTTCTGACACAGAGCGAGCAGATGGGATGAAAACTAAAGAGCACAGACGGGAAGGAGACAGAGAGAGAGAGAGAGTGAAGGAGGGGAAAAGGGGTGGATACAGTGGGTGTGGATAAAGGAGTGGATGGATGGATTATGGATGGATGGATGAAAGGAAGTGGAGATAAATGGGTGGATACATCTTTTCCAAACTCATTACCTATTTTCACCTTGAAAGATCATCTGTGTTGCTTTTTTCTCTGCAGAAAACACACACATTGAAACTCACAAAACATGCCTGACTTCAATGTGACTCACACATGTACACACACACACACACACACACACACTCAGGCTAATTAAGCTTTCTCTCCATTCGGTGGCCCCCTGCAGGGGTTATCAAGTTCAGGAGGTTTCCCAAGTGCCTCCCCACCTTCCTCTTCGAAACTCTACACTCATTTTGCATCCAGCTGGTGCACACACAGTTGCTCAGACAAACACTCAATAACAAAAACACACACAAAGACACACACACACACACACTCTACAGACGATTTACCCCACTCCTGGCTCCATTCACCTTAATAACCACCCTCAGCCTAAAAAGAGTAAATGCACAAAGAAATGACAACCTGTGTACACATTCCTTGCAAGCCTTCTCTCATGTGCACACACAAAACACACAGAAGAGTAAGAACACACAAGTGCACCTTAACTCATTTTTGACAAGCTTTTAGCAATGTGCAGTTGTAACCAGAGTGCCCTCCGCTGTACCTTTTTCTTAAAAACGCACATTAACACCGACGCTTTTACACACATGCACAAATCCCACTCTGACGCAACACCACAGGAATATAAGGCCGCGGAGGGAATAAACTGCAGCCCAGAGTTTTACTGAGTGCAGATTAACTGTACAGTTGTAAAACGCAGCCATAAAAACACACTGCAAGGCAACAAAATGGGAGCAACAGGGCTGGATATTGATTCTGAGCACATGTACATCCACTAATGGCCCTTTTCCACTAGTACCTACTCGGCTCGCTACTCGACCTCGACTCGACTTTCGACTCAGTTTCGGTTTTGACGCGTTTTCCATTACAATAGAGTACCACCACAGCGTGGGTGGGGTCAATGGCAAATCGCCTATGCAGCGGCGAAACTCCAGCGACGTCATTTGTTATGCGACACAAATTTCACGAAACGACTTCACGGAGCAATGGAGGCCACCAGACAAAGAAATGTCTGCACCTCGTCAAGCGTTGCTCATGACGAAGTCAAGAGTCGAGTCGAAGTCAAATTGAGCCGAGCCGAGTAGGTACTAGTGGAAAAGGGTCATAACACCAGTCAGATAAGTTTGAGAGCCCGATGTTAGCTGCCCACTGAGTACATTACACTGTTCAAGCTCAGTCATAGCTTTAGCCTTACAGCTATGGGACCGCAATAACAAAGAAAAGACTTTAACGATGATAACTGGGCCGAGTCAATGTGGTGCAAACTATAACTTATGATTGAAGATATAATTAGTTCAGAGTTTTCTCAGTTCATTTTTAAATATTTAGGCATTTGCTCCTAAACCAGCAGGTCCTTTTAATTGTTCTACTGTCTCTTTATGACCATATAAAGTTACACAGAATTGCACATTTTTAACTGCTTTTCATTTTCTTGCTTGGACTGAAATCCCATGGAGCTGCTCGCTGTTGAAAGGCTTCCATAACCTTTAAAGCTATTTAGAAAATTCATAGATGGGGGGTTCATCAGGTAATAATGTTTTTTACTTTTAATCGAAGGACTTCTAACCTTCTGTTACAAATGTAAATACAGTTTTCATCCGACAGTAACGCCATGGTAACACTCACCCTGAACTCCCTCAAATATCCCGAGGTGTGATGAAAATGTCTTCTCAATCAGTAGTTGTGATGTTTTTTTTTTTCTTTCATTCTCTTACACATTATTATACAGGCTTGTGTGACACCCTCGCGCAGCGGATAATTAGGCGCACGTTTGAAATGTGTTTCTTGTGCAAGATGAGCGCCGTGACCTTAAGAGGGTCGAGAGCCCCCGGATCACAGGGTGTCTTGTAGTGCCGTCACGCTAGCTGTAACCGTTTTCCCATCCTGCAATTAGCCTTTAAATCTTATTACAGGTAGAAGACTGCAGTCAAGTGGCGCATGCATTTTGTAAGTCTGATGTAATCAAACCCAGATTGCTCCTTGCTAAATGAGCACTTACTACCCACCGGGGCAGGAGGGTGGCCTGTGATTACAGACACAAACCGGTAATATAAAGATAGCAGGTTTGATTCAACGTCTCTGCCTAAGGATGCGATGACACTTCCATTTTCTTTTTTCTCTCTAAAGAACAGGCCAAGTTTACTCCGTCATAGTTTTATATGGTTAATTTGTTTTCTCATGGCTTGATTACAAGAGAACCGCATCGTAAAGGAAAAGTCACAACAACCTCAACTAGCTTGTTTACAGGACAGTTTTGAGAAAAACTTACACGCCGCCAACTTAGAGAATTACTGGAAAAGAAGTGACGCCAGTTCCTGTAATGTTTGTGTTCCTTGTCATAATTTTCCCTCCCTGTGAAGACACATGAAGAAACAGCTGGGTGTCAGTCCAGGCTGCAGTATCCCATGGGTTCAATTTGTTAGTGCTCATCTTTCCAAAAATGAGAAACTGTTCGGTGTCAGGTATCAACGTTGGTGTATAAATACACTGTAACCTTGAAGTTTTGGGTAAAGTTCTGCAGTTGGAACGTGTGATGTTCTCTCAACAGGCTGAACCACATGGCTCTTGGACTGAGACTTTTTTTTAGTTTCAGCTTTAACGGCTCTGTCATCACCTATGTAGCCAAACCAACGGGACTAAAAGACTAAACATGTCGAGGGAGGAACATTAATAAAATGTCCCACCCATGTGTGGTGTGAATGTGTTTATCTCTGACTGATTTGCAAAGCATCAAATTACTGTGTTGACTAAAACAAATCTGACACTCGCGCTGTAAATTGCAGCATTTGAATGATGCCAAGTTATGACTGAGATGATGCTTTATGTGTTTTATTCTCAGCGCTCGCTCGAAACTTTGAACCAGCAGAGATGATAAAAAATAGCCTTTGTCAACCAGCCGTGTCCACATAAAGAAGCATTTAATGCAAATTTGTGGCGATCCATCATCCAACTCTAGAGCTTACTCATTGCTTGTGTGAACAAGTCTCTTTCACACACACACACCACCACACACTCGTACGCGGAGCCGTCAACTTGAGTGGGTTCAGTGGTTTAATGAACATTATTGATGGCGAGGCTACAGCACTGCTGGTGTAATTAGTGTGATGTCTCACACCTACATGTCTGTGGCTTCATTAATTCAGTGCAGATTCTAGCTAATATGCATGGGCACGTGCACACAAAGACACACGTTATTACTGCACACAAACACACACACACACACACGAGCACAGGCACGCTCGTGTCATAATCCAAAACCCTGGTAAGTGCTCTTGCTTCTACACTCTGTGCTGCATTATGCACTGAATTTGCATTGCTGCTGTGAGCGTGTGTGTTAGTGTAAGTGTGTTTGCATGTTGTGCATATGTGTGTGTGTGTGTGAGTGCACTGTCAAATATATTTTTAGTCTTATTCTGCTTGGCTGAATGCAGGAAGCTGATTGGATCCAGACCTTGGCTGTTGATACTGATCAACAAAACCAGCTGAGTGAGCGAGCGAGCCCAGCTCTCTCTCCATCCCTCTCGCCCAGTCTCACTCAAATCCATCTCCTCTCTCTAAGTCACCCTCGACTCCTCCACTGCGCCCCCCACCCCCACCCCTCTTCTGCACAGCTCCCGCCATCCTCCCTCCCTCTTAAATGGGTCGGCGGTTTGTGGTCTGGTGACTCATTTCGAAGCAAATGTGGACTGTGGAAGAGAGGAGAGTGAAAGAAATGGGGGGAAAAGAGAGGAGGGGAGTCAGGGGGGCTTAAGGGTCCCAAGGGAGTAAAAAAGAGGAGAGAAAGAGAAAGAGAGGGGGGGTAGAGGGGGGGTAACGAAAATGTGCTTGTGTGCCTTTGCTCATTTCAGATGGATCACTTCCATCCTTTCAAAACAAAAAAAAAAAAAGAAAGGAGAGAGGGAGAAGAAGGGGGAGGATGGGTGAGCCGGTGAGGGAGGAAAACAGCAAACCCAGTGTGGACAGGATTAGGGCTGCTCTCTAAAGCCACTGCTCTTTTCTCTCCTTTATCCACCTCTCCCCTCTCCCCATGCACTGTTCATGAATATGATCAAGAGCGCGAAAATGAAAAGCAAACATCGAGACAGCAGTAATGCCCCGACCCCAGATTTACCACATGCTTTTATTACGTGTTGTTATTGAATCTGTTGATGTTTCTGCACAATGATGCCAAGACAAATTCCTGCATGTTCAACACTTTGGAAGAATGTTCATTAAAATGTCTGTCATGAAAAGGCTGATGATAAATGGCTTTGCTGGCACGGTGCATTGACTGAAGGGTCTGAAGGAGGCAGGTGGAGTAAGCCTATGTAATGTGCACCAGATTGTGACTAAATGCATCATAGAAATACATTTGTGCAATAGCAAGGAAACTAAGTGCGCCTTAGTTGCATTATCAGTAATGCCAAGATAAAACGAAGCATCACCAGTTAAAGATCAACACAAAGTCCCCTTAAAACGTACAACACAGTAACTAATTTAATTAAAATACACATCGAGCCCACGAGAGTAAAAGTAAGTCAGTACAAAATGGAACAAGGCTACTTTCAATTCACTCCGGCCCTCTCTCCCTCTCTCCCTTCGATCTCACCTTCATCTCCTGACTCCTGTCTCCTTCTTTTACCGACCTTTATATATCTAACCTTTCCTCCGTCTCCCTCAAACACGTGACCTTACATCCTTCCGTCTCCACTCCTCCCCCGTCTCCCTCACTCTGCATTGATCAGTCCATAGTGGATTAGCTGCAGATTGTGATAGCAGTCTGACCCCGGCTGGCCCTGAACAAGCACTGCTGGCTAATTGAAAGACAGCGCACTGGTCTGCAGGATTAGAGACTGCTCTGTCTGGCCCATTATTACACACATGCACACACACACACAAATAAAAACACACACACACACACATACATAGAGCGAGATGGGTAGTTTACTGGGGCTTTTGGATGTGTGTTTGGATGTGTCAGGCCTGTTTTGTGCCTGTTTGTGTGTGTCTGTGTGTGTCTGTGTGTTGTTGTGCTTGCATGTGTTAGACAGAATTCAAGACCGCATGTGTCTGCTTATGTAAGTACTTCTGTGAGCATCTGTGTGTATTTGTGAGTGCGTACCTGTACCTGTGTGCGGGAATGAACTGAACTGCATTAAAAAAAAAAAAAAAACGGCTGAATAGTTGCAGGAGCACAGAGGTAATCATGAACCGCTCCCTTGCTGAGCTTCAGCTGCAGGTAACACAACTAACATCTGACCCTACGAGTCCGGGAAGAACAAGCCTGTGCATGGCTCCACTGCCAAATGTGTATATAACGAAAGTATAGTAGTGTGCAGCGGAAAAACATGAGACATAAGTACAGTGTTTAAATGCAGGAGGGTGATTTGTGCATTTGTACCACATAATAAAAACACAGATGTACGTGCAGGGTGGACAGACCATATTGGATGGATATAATATGTAGCACATACTCTTTCCGTATGTATGCACTCTGTCTGTATAGTGAACTATTATATGTAATTCTGGCTGGAGCCAGACAGCTGAAGAAGTCCGGACTTGGATGGCAGACTCAGAAAACCGCAACTATTGAGAAGAGCGAAATGTAGTAGAAAGCAGCCCAGAGGAGGGGGATACAGTACATGACGAGGCTATGTGTAAGCATGTGCTCGTTTGGGCGTCCATGGGTCACCCACATGCTGCCTCTCTCTGATTGAAACCAGCAGCTCTTGGGCTCAGCCCGGCTCCATCAATGAGCTCGCACTTCTTCTCTGACTGAATTTCAAGGGAAAGTCTTGAAATCTTGACTGCATCAACCCGCACCGGCCCAAAATATTCGCCCCAAACGTAAAATATTTAGGTAGGGAACGTAGTGAAACAAGTATGTCTCTTTAAAATATTTAGGCTATATACCATGCAATACTCAGCCCCCTAAACCCCCCTGCTCCAATTCCAATTCTGCTAGTTGTGTATTAATAATGCATCCTGTTTTGACAAGATGGATACATTTCAAAGTAAAGGCGCCAGGTTTGGTGGATGGGAAGTCGAATATGCCGCAGACCAGTTTGGCATGTTTTTTAATTGAAATTCACAGTAGGTGAACCTTTAAATGACACCACTGCAAAATAGGAGGAGATGGGTGACATTTTAAAAACTCCAAAGACTAAAAATGATTGATAACGCTGCTGTTCCACCCATGTTTTAACCAACAAAGGCCTCCCAGTGGTCAGTTCAGCGCCATGAAAGCCCTTATCAATATTTCACTCTGAGCTTCAAAATGGGTCTTTAACTGCCAGCAGGGTCCAGCAATATGAATTTAATCAAACAAAGAAATAATGAAAAAGCAGAGCTCTCTTCTTTGAGACTTTCAGCTGACATCAGAAAATGTCTTTTATATTTTTTGCGCAACAAGTGCAAAATAAATGTGTCTTATACAGAAAAGGCCTTCATTCATCTTAAGTGACTTACTAAGACAGACATTTTTTCAGTATTTCCATCAGATCTAGACATGTAATTGATCTCAGCTGGTGGTTGGTTTTGCCTGCCTCCTCTTTAAGCGTAAAAGATAGTCCTTGATGAACAAAAGAAAAAGGCCACCTTAAATTCTTCAAGAGAGGAGGTGTGTTTCTGTGTGTCTGCTTGAGGAAGAAGCCCTCTGTTCTTGTGGTCGCGCTGCATTTCAGTTTAATTCTTTGTCTCTGGTACTGCGGCTGTCTTGAAGGACAAAAAAGGGACAGCCGCCGGCTGAGAATGTAACACCAACTTTTGGCTCTCTTCCCAGAAAATAATCTAGCAATGAGACTTGGTAGAAATAACCAGACTTTTTTCTGTGGAGCCAGCACCCTCCTCATTCCTCCGTTCTCACCTCTTGAACCTTATTTTTGTTAATTTTCAGTTAATCAAAGGCCTAATCCCCTCTGTTAATTCTGCTAATTTGTTCCTGTACCACACAGCCACTTCCAAATTTACAGCTGTTATGCTGTATGAAAGTATTTTGTATTTTAAGCTAATTATAGGCCTAATCCTAATTAGGTGTAATTTATGTACACACACACACACACACACATGGGACATTTCCTCAAATATCCACTTATTTCACTCACTTCAATCATGCTTTTCTTTATTATAGTTTGACTCCAAGTACTTTTAACAAACCTTACAGTACTTTTCTTTGAATATATTCACATGCAGCTGAAACAATGCTTGCCACCCAAGCACAAAAATGGCATTGACAGTTTATTGGTGGCACGTATCTGGTGTATCTGCCATGTCAGCGGTGAAAATGGAAAATTCATGGAGATTCACTCTTGACATTTCAGTCCTTTAGCACACACTGTAGAAATACTGAGGGAGTGCAGATGCAGTCTTTCAGATAGGCCGCACGGCTGCCGGTATCCTCACACAGGCTGATGTTGGGAGTGAACTGAATTGCCCTTTCAATAATGAGAGCTTCTCTTTCCCCAACAGACCATCCTGCTACCCCCCAACACATCCACTATTCTTCCCCTGCTGGTGTCTTGTAGTACATACTGAAGGACAGAGTACTTGAATTATGTACCACAGATCATGTAATGTTAAAGAAATGCCAAACACACAGCAATAAATAACAAATTTACCCCTTAAGGCTAAATCTGTGGTCTGCACGAAGGGTTCCACAAGTTCAAATATATCATCAATCTTCTTAAAGCAGACTGATAATATTGTAATAATTTGTGATGATACGGTGAGAATTATTCAAACTGGGGAGGCGCACAGCTCCAACACAGTGTCGTCATCGCAATTAACAAAACTAAAACTGTCAGCTGAAAGGCAAAAACTTTCAGCTCTTACTAGGGTGTGTGTAGCTTCTCACTTGGAGTAGTTAAGCAGTGCTTATACACATTTTGAGTCGATGTACAAAGGCTTTGCAAAGACCGTACTGCCTCAAAATGAGAATAAACAACACTTACAATTTAATTGCTAGCATGTGGGATAGTGGGGACCCACCCCTCGATAAAAACATGCTGACCCCCACACGCCACTGAGCCAGAGCAGCCTCTGCTTTGCATCAGGGGGTAATTAGCCTCTGCTGCATGTTATTTTTTTGATAACTGTACCGGACACAGCAGATAATTGCTTACTGAAGTGTTGTAATTTACCCATTTTCTCACAATTTCCTGTGTTGTCTCCTTCCGTTGCAGTTTGTGATTTCAGAGGACTAACTTGTTGCATTGTGCGTGGAGGTCCACATGAAAGTTAAAGGAAAGAACAACAACACAGCAAAAGAGCGAAGAAACTGAGCACAGGACAGTTGTTATCCAGTGCTCAAAAACCCAGCATGTCCTGAAGTCATGCTGCACTAATGTCTATTAAAGCCTGTGGTACCTGGGCCAGAGTTTTAAATGTTCAATAAAGATGTTTTGTTGTGAAGAACAGACACCTTCTAGTGGTTTCAGTTAATCGCTGAATGTTTGGTCTTCTATTTGCACATTTATAATACTGTATGATTAAGTCTCAAATGCAGTTTTCACACTCTATGATGTTACATTGTGTTGAGATATAAAAAAATCTCGACAAGCTGCCTGGAAAAGCTGCTGACAAGAAAAAAATACAGCTGATTTTACTGCTATTTTACCCATAATGCAAATACAGTGGCAGTCTGTGGGGTCAGGTCTCGTCAGTCGCAGCCGAAAATGACACAACTGGAGAAGGGATGATTATTTTCCTCCAATTAATTCAAACACCACAGCTTTTCTTCCTATTGCCTCCGGGTTGGTCTCTTTCTGAGCTCTAATCATAAACCACAAATATGTGCCACTGGAAATGTTACATACAGACAGCTTTCTTTCTTTCTTTCTTTTTCTCTTTGCTTTTTGAGCGCCGCACCAGTAGCAGTAATCTGTTGACTGGACGGTCATCCTGCTGTGAGACAGATAGAGAAATAGACTGAAGTTACAGCTGCCGGGCACCCGGTGATACTGAGGTAAGATATAAACCTCCCCTACCTCAAATCTCTCTACGTGGAAGGCTTCACACACCCCCACCCCTCGTATGTATTAGTGTGTACGTGTGTGTGTGTTTTGTGTATTCCCCCCAGGTCTGTGTGTGATAAGCCGTAGCCCAGAGGCTCTCTCCTCAGCTCTTATCTCTCTGACAGACGTTACCCCTGCGTGGCCATGACCCCAACAGTCTCACCAAGGGGGCAACGGCGGAGTTTTTTCAGTGATTTCTGGAAGTTTTTATCAGATTTCCTCAGCTTTGTTTCTGCTGGTTGTTGAAATTTTTTTTTTAATGCACAGATATAAGCCCCCTCTCTGCCTCCCATTCTCTTGGTTCTCATTTTAGGGGGATAAACTTTATTGGGAAATCTCTTTGCTGTGGAAATGAAACTCATCTGGATAGAATCATTCCCAGCGTTTCTGCCAAGACTTAGATTCACCCGAGCTGTCAGAATAACTGATAGGAGATCAGTAATTATGTTGACCTAAAAACCACAATAAAATTAAAAAGGATTTCCACACCACAGAACTGATATTTTTTATTATTAAAATATTTAACATTCAACACCTCAATTCAATCTATTTGACAAAAAAAAGAAGTGCAATTTATCTTCTTCTATTTTCCTATTAAAATCTCATCTCACCTTATAATGTATGATTAGAAAGAGGTAAAAGTCACAATGAATAATAACGTCAAACTTTTCCACTATTTTTTTCAGCTGCTATCTAAAAAGATCTAAAACGCTGCAACTTTGCGTGGCATTGCGACAAAAAGTGCGAAGGTTCATTTTGCTCACCCATAAAAACGGCGCCTTCTTCCCGTCTCACTCTCTCTCTTCAGTTTCATTTCTAGTGGATGTAATCGACTTATTTTCAAGAATTCACCACAGCTCCAGATTTCTCATGAGGAATTTCTGGCACAACTCAAATGCCATTTCTTAGTGAATTCTCTTATCATTTTAAGGCGCATCTTTTAATGAAGCAACACATTTTTTTTTTTATTTTTAAATAACCACATAGACACAGTACAGTTTATTTTAGCAGCTTTGCAGGAGCCAGCCACCGCTGAATGCCAAACAGCTTTGATAAATCACAGCAGTACGTGAGCGAGCAGACAGCCGAAGAGTCAAACACAGGTAGTAATAATACTAATAAGGTATCTACAAAGAAACAACAAGGCTGCCAGATTTTGTCAAATCAATTGATCAAATAAATATTACGCCGTTAATTGAGCCTGTCAGGAAATCCCTCTGCAGGCAAAATAAAGTAGACAAAATGCTTTTTGTCAAAATATTTGTTATTTCTCAATTATGGACCACCACCACAGTTTGGCACCGTGGATTTCACATTTTTTGTTAATAAAGCCTTATTTAGGTTAGACATCTGCTGTGTTGCATTTTTGGCAGGGTGAAGGCAAGAATGAACGCCCATCAAACTGAGCCAATAGTAAACCTGACTCTAACTCATCATACTCACCTCCCACATCTATGAGATATTCGTTTTTTTTTTCCCCGCTTTGCTAAATCAGATGCTAAAGTTTTGAGGTCTTGAGTCCAGACTCGAGGAAACAAAATAATTTCCATCAAGACCTGAAGATTAGATGGGATCTGACTGGAAGTCTAAACAGGCGGCCATTTCCTGTCTGTTATTGTAGCAACACACAATAGAGAATAGATAGGAAACCCTAAAGAGCTGCAGAGGTAGTCAGCTACAGGTTTATGTCTGTGTGAGTGAGAGATAATAGAAAAAAAAATTAAACAAGGACATTTCTATCAAGCATGTAACGCGAGTTCTTTGAATTAATGTACGCAGTAATGCGTGACAGAGTGTCCCGACACATGAAAACAACGGACGAGAGGGAGCCAAAGATAAAGTGAGGCAGAGGAAACGCCGCGACTTTGCCTCGTGCTGTTTTTCAACACAACAACAACATTTTTTTTTTTTTTACATCACGACACCTCAGAGTGCATTTCTGTGCTGACACTCCCCGAAGAGCAAAGAGAGGAAGGATGAATTCAAGATTCAAAGCTGTTTTTTTTTTGTCTCATGCCTTATGGTTAAAAACTGAGCCAGTTTGGTTCAATACAGCAACAAGGTGTGTTAGTGTAAGACAAGGCCGAGGTGCACAGCATCGGGCATGAGGTGATGGTCATCTGCTATTTAATATACAGGACCATGTTCCCTTCAGAGACAGCCAGTCAGAAAGGAGCATAGAAATCCTCTAATTTCTCAAATGACTTTATTGAAATTGTCTTAATTTTTCACGTCTGTAATATATTATAACATTCTAACTGTTCTAACATCACTCAACCTGGTCTGTGTGTGTCTGCATACTGTATGTGTGTTTCATTAAGCCTGTACAGAGGTTAGCTTTGGGATTATGTCCGAGGGAGTCAGAGCCAGCGTTTTTCCCCCCGTGGCGAGATCATCTGATTATTTTATGCACAGAGCTGCATGGTCCAATTTGTCTGCGTGTGCATGTGTGAAACAGCGTGTATATGTGTGTGTGTTTGTGTGCGTGTACGCCTGCAAAGTGAGTATGTGTCTTTCCAGTGGACAGCTATCTCGCTTGCCGCAGGCAATCCAGGAAATGCTTCTCCACTGGTCCCCTCAGATGTGACTGTGTGTGTATTCGTGTGTGTGTCTGTGTGTGTGTGTGTGTCTGTGTGTGGTTGAACGGCAACAACAGCCCCCAGCCCAGTGCCAGCTGGACTCCCCATGAAAGGGCTGGATGTATGGGAGGAAGGATGGAGTGATGGGCAGAGGGGTAGAGGACAGAGGGGGTCACAGCCTCCTGCCAGTTCGCTCTTTTAAACTGGACCAGAAGTCGGGGGAGTTTTTTAGAGGACTTTCCTGCTACTCTCCTGCTGTTACCTCTGTTTGTGCCTCTCCATCACTTTCTGCTTTTCTTTTTTCTTTCACCCTCACATCCCCAACGCTCTCCTTTATCTCAGTTTTCAGCCCTTCTGCAATCTCCCTGCCTTTTTTCTGATGCCCACCCCACCTCATATCCCCTCCACCCCCTCCCATCTTCCACTCCAATCGTTTTTTTCTGCCAACATCCTCTCCCTCTCTCTCTGTGCACGGTGCGCTGGGCAGATCCAGCTGGCACCGTGGCGACCAAGCAAGCCATGCATAGCTGGCATCATGTGCATGCAAATGGATGGGAGTTCAGGGTGGTGCTGTGGGGGTGTGCGTGTGTGCGTGTGTGCAGTGGTTAAGAGGGTGCCGTACACATTTCAGTCTTGTCAGCAAAACACTTAAGAACAAAATCTCTGGCCGTCTTACAGCGGCATTCATTCCTGAGAGCTCAGGATACATTAGAGTGTGCAGGTGTGTGCGCCTGTGTGTGTTTATTAGGTTTCCCAAAGTGCCTCCAAGTACTATCTAAGCTTTTCCTCCAACTCTTCTTCATCCCCTTTTCCTCTTTCTCCGACCTCAAGTCTCCCTGATTCTTTTTTTTCTGACATCATACAACCCTCCCCGCATTGCTCCCTCCTCTAAGTCACGGCCCAGGGTGGAAGCTGAGGGGAAATCACAACACTTGACGGTTGCTTGACAGCAGCAGAAAAGCCAGACAGCACAGTGCTTTCATCTACCATTTACCAGAACAGAGAGAAGCCGTTAACAGTTCTCAGCAGGGAAATTAGCGGGGTGTGTTGGGCCCGTGTACACAAAGTGCTGGGGTATTAACTGTTACATTATTGAGAGCCGGGGCCTTCCGTGCCTGACAGTTTAGATCTCACGCTGAGAGACTGGAACTGGCTTCTATCACTACAGTTAGTGGCAAGCAGTTTACCCCGTAATGGTTTTTCTTCAGGAAACGCAGATGTCTGCTGCACCAAAGTGTGATCGCTCTGATTCAAAGACACGGTATCTTTTGGTTTCACTAAAAGACCTGCGTTATCTAAGACCCCGGGGCATTTATGTGCCAGGGAAACTTTTAGAAAACAGCTTTCTATGATGATGATGATGATGATGATGATGACGTCCATGCTAGCTGCTCTCCAAAACAAAACAGGCGTAATGAACCGCAGTCCCAACAAAGTGATCTGAAATTCTGAACCTCAGCGAGAGATCACTGCACGCTGACCTTTGACACTGTCGGCCTGCTTGGTAGAGAGGTCATCTGGGCCCAACCTGTAATGGTCTCCTTCCTCAACCAAACATGTCTGTTGTGCTGAGCTAATTGGCTCAATGCATGCATAGTACGGCAGGTGACTACAGAGAAAGCACCATTTTAAAATGTCTCGCTGTGTTCAGCTCTAAATACTGTCTCAGTACAGAGAATTTTGTATTGTTGAACCACTGGGAGGCTTTTATTGTGAACCAGCTATATGAAAATCTAATCCACCAGGTACAGTGTTGCCTTGTTAGGACTGATATTGTTAAAAAAGAAAGAAAAAGAAATTTGTGCTCTGTTCTCAGCAGATGATTTTCAAATACTGAAGACTGAAGAGAAAATAAGCAAAGTACACTTGTTGCTATTTGTATAAATCAGCTATCATTACTTCTACTGTGTCATGCTGCCCTACGGAAAACAATGTGAGCTGTGAGCATGCTGATCAGAACATCTCATTGCTTACCCACGACACCCATGCTGAGGGTGCCGCAGCCATATGGAAAAAGCCACATGAGGCAAACAAATACATTATTTCAATGGCACGAGCATACAGTGTCAAGTTAGCTGAGCGAATTACAGCGTTTAGTTTAGTCGCTTGTGTGCTGGATTCACTTGGTTCATCTCAAATTATAAAAACATTTGTTTTCCATAGCAGACAAAGGGATATTCTTAGACAGACGGGCGGTATCATATTTAGGTCAGAGTGTGTGTGATTAATTCATTCACCCACTGCTGGTGTGCGCTTTCATCAGTAAGTCACATGTTGCTGAATGAATCGTTTAGCTGTGTATATAATCGTTTTTAAAAAGGTGAGTGAAATGGTGCAGTCGTGTTTTTGATTCACTACCAGTGGCAGACTGGCCATCTGGAGCGTTGGAAGATTTCCTCGTATGCTCCCCCCCACCGCCAACCGCCCAACTCAGATTTGGGCCAGTGCAAAAGAAAAAGATTCAAATTAGTCACCCGGCTGTGGTTCTGATGAACCAGCCCAGGGGAGCGGAGCTGGGAGCTGGTGTGCCAATTCATTTTGAGGCAGACTCACCTGCTGTCAACACATTTCAGAGTTTATTCAATGCACTTCTGCGATGCTAGTAGGTATGAACATGATCTTGACAGGACTACTTTGGCCATTCATCACTATATATGACTACAGTGCAGCAGTTAAATCTTATTACAGAAAGGTTTAAGGTTTATACATAAGCATGTATAGCACAGTATAATCCTATCATAGTATTCATAGTCTATGTTTGTAGTATTTGTCCCAGAAGGGCTAAAATCTGACCTTATGATTGAGGCTTTTGACTCCAGTGTGGGCTTAATGTTGATACTGTTGGTATTGTAACATAAATCCACAACTTAAATTTTACTGATGATGGACTGATGATGATAATACCTAAATAACCATTGCCCTCCAACGTTTTTTTTCCAAACAGGTATATTCGGTTCGGTTTTAACAAACTGGTCTGATTCAAAAGTCAGGGAGGCCATTTTTCATTGTCCAACAGCCTAAAAGAACAGAGTTTGACAGCAACTTTATGCCAGCAAGGGAAATCAATGATGAAGTATCTGTTCAGCAAAAGGATGTGTCAGGCTGATATTTTGTGGAACGCTGAAACAATACCATTTTCATTTAAAAAAAAAAAGTTACGCAGCCACCAAAGTAGAGGATTTATACCATGACAAATGCGGTGGGGTGGGCGGGCTCCGATTACCCACGACAGCCAAAGTCGAGCTTTTCAGTGGAGCTGTGTCAAAATGTCCTTGAGCGATTTGCCACTTTCCCCCATGTGCTCTCGAGAAGTCAAGTCAGTGTGTCATCTAAAGCACCGCACAAAACGGGGGGCTGCCATCTTGTTTGTTGTTGTTGTTCATTCTTGAAAGAGCTCTGTCGGCCCGCACCTCGCCAGCTTCATTGCGAGTCCTGGCACTCACCTTCCATAAGTAAACGTGTTAGACGGAGAAATTAAGCCCCTGCGTTACATAAAAATCCATCTAGTTATTTGACCGTGGTGGAATACAAGCAAACCGTGAAACACCAAGGACACGTTTAACACAGGGGACGATGAATCACAAAGTCGGGGCTTGATCTCAGGTACTTGGAGAGATAAAACATTTGTGTATGTGCGAGTCCTCAAAGTGCGCGTGTGTACTTAGTGAGTAATGTGCGGACTCCGAGAGATTTTACATGTGTCTGTCAAGGATTTCAGCATGTTAAGCTTACGTGTGTGTGTGTGCGTGTGTGTTCTAGAAGGGAAAAGAGTACCATCCCTGATACTTTGAGTCAGTCACAATGCTGCGCTTCCAGCAAGAACAGTAGCAGCTTAGCCACTTCTGAACCTCCCACACATCCCTCCCAACATACCACCTGGCTACAAAGCATCTTTGTTCTCAGAAGAGACAATTCAAATCTCCAGCTCCGATTTCCCACGGATTTTCTAAATGTAGCTTTCTCTCTGTGTTTTGGCAAAAGAGCAGAAGTTTTTTTTTTTCTTTTTTGGTTGTTGTTTCGCTTTGTTTTGTGGTAAGCTCAACATGGTGATTATTCAAACTAATTCCTCAAAAACCAAAAAAAAAAGGAATCGTAAAAGGAGGAAGGAAAGCATTTTGACCAGTCAAGCGGGCGGTGTGGAGTGCAACGCTGCAGGAACACACACGCAGCGATCAAAAAGACACTCTAACAGGTTTCGAGACCTGCCTGCTGAAGTGCAGTGAGGCATTTCAGCATGCAGACGTGTTCCTGGTTTGTGTGTGCGTGCTTGTGGGTGCAAGTGCGAGTGTGTGTCATATCAGTGTGTGAAAGCGTCAGAAGGCAGAGGAAAAAAAAAAAAAACCCCGACCGAAAACCCTGGCAACAGCAGCCAAATCACCGGACACCGGAGCAGAAAGATCAAGGGTGCATGCAGACACAACCGCCATACTTTTCCAGACAGAGGGGGGAGATTCAGAGGAAAGAAAAAGAAGGAAGATAGAGCACGCAGAGCACTCATGCTTAGGAGGCGTTAGTTGTTAGAGTTAAAAACAGTGGATGCAAAGAAGGGGAAAAGGGTGAAAAGAAAAAACAAGAGAGGAAAGGAAAACAAACCTGGGCAAACTGGCTCACACCAACTTGGACCCCTTGGGAGAATTTAGAAACCCTCCAAGAATCCCAATGCCGTCACGTCCACTGCAGGGCCAAAAGGCCGTAACGGGGGGCCTCCTCTCAGACTCATAAACCACAATTCACATCTAATTTACGTCCAGCCGAGCCTCAGTTTCCTGGTCGCAGCGCGGCCGTATAGACTCCAGTTTCGGGAGAGTGGTTTTGATCCGAAGTTATAAACATTTGGAGTTGGCCCTTATCCTGCAATTTGGCCCTGCTGTGGAGGAAGGGTCAATCAAAAGCCTCTGCCGCGCCTTGCTGAAAGCCGGCCACCAAGGAGGAGAACATGAAAAAAAAACGTGAAGATTGAGAGAGACTAGCATCCCTGCAGATCTCAGATCAGCCCTGATCCCAGCATGTATGTGTGTGTGTGTGTGTGTGTGTGACAGAGAGAGAGAGTTTTATGCATATGTGCATGCACGTATGCAAGTGTATCCGCATGTTTGAGGAGGAACATGGACTGTATGCATGCATGCAAATGTCTGTTTGAGTGTGTGTGCCCGTGTGTGTACGTGTGTGTCAAAGCACATGTAACAGACTGTACACATGAATGAACATCTGCGCACGGATCATGTGTAGAGTGGCATCAGCTAACTGTGACTCACATTGTGTGAGTGTGTGTGTGTGTGTGTGTGTGTGTGTGTGTAGGCAGGGATCGCATGCTTTTAGAGAAAACTGTTCTGTTGCGTTCGATGGGTTGTTGTGCTGTGTCACCTGTGTGTGTTCATCATTTTTGCTGGTAAACATACGTGCATCTGTACTGTGCTGTGTGCATTTGTACACACCTCTGCAGATGTACAGCGACTGTGTGTGTATGTTGTCTTCGGTGTGATGGACTCACCGATGACGATGGTCGTGATCTGGTTCCTGCTGGCACCGTGCTTGTTCTTGACCTCGCAGATGAAAGTGGTGTTGACCGCGTCGTCCACCTTCCTCACCGTCAGCTTGTTGCCCTCCACCACCACCGTGTCGGGCAAAGCACCAGAAGCCCTGGACAGGAGGGAACAGAAAGGGAAGGAATGAATGAAGGAAAGAGGGATGGAGGGAGGAATAAGAGAGGAGGGTGATTGTAAAGAGGAGGTGAAAAGGGAACAGAGGAAAGAACATGGTAAGCAGGTGGTGATGAAGGGAGTGAAATGGGGGATAACAGAAGAAAAAAAGAGTACAGTGGGAGGGAGAAAAAAGATGTGAAAAGGCAGTAAGGAGACCATATGTTTGGAGATATTGGATAAAGTAAGATGGAGCCAAAAGACAAATCGATGAGAGAGGGACAGAGGAAAATGAAAGAAGAAGAAACAGAAAGAGATGAGAAAAGATATATATAGAGAGATGAAAAACAAGGAAGAAAAGAGGCAGTTTGCGACTGTGATTTTCAAAGAGAGCATTAATGTGAGCAAAATCACAGACATGTGAACAGCCGTTCTGTCTCCCTGCTCAATATTCATCAAGAAAACACACACACACACACAGCACAGCACGCCATCTGTCCATCAGGATGAGATGTTGAGAGCGTTTATGTTTAGCGAAAAAATTACTGAGAAATTATCATTAAAAAAGAGGGATTGTTATGCACTTTTCTGCTGTGATTATAGCAACAAATAGAAAGGATGTGTGTCTCTCAGAGGGAGGCGGACCAACCGCACAGATGGACGGAGTGTGACTCTTACGCGGTCCAGGTGACGGTGGTGGGCGCAGGGTTGGCGTTGGCCTGGCAAAAGAGCACGGCGTCCGAGCGGCCGACGTACCAGTTATTGTCATAGCCCTCTATGGACACGGAGGGGGTCTGAAAGAGAGAGAAAGAGAGAGAAAGAGAGAAAGAGAGAGAGAGAGAGAGAGAGAGTTAATTAAGGAAACTGTTTTTGCAGTTTCCTTTCCTGTCAATGAAATCAGTGAGATTGAGATTCAGAAAGGTGTTTGACATCATCTTGTTTTTGCTCAGGATCCCCAGAGCAGAGCCGCCCCACAATACAGTGTGTATTTTTGTTACATGGAAAAGAATGATGGCTTATACAAGTTAGCTGACTAAATGTGACTAAACCCTGAGATTTCTCATGAGACTAGTCATCATCTCGAAATTCAAGACCTTTCATGGTCAAGACTTTTTATAACCAGGGCCTTTTAACCTTATTCAGGATTCCAGGGGATTCCCCTGGCAATACTATATATCCATGAAAACCCAAAATAGCTCCTCCCACCAGCTATCAGCAGAGGTTCAGACACTCTCAATATTATTTTCATTTTCACCAAGTTTGTGGTTCATAATATCTGTAAACTGTTGAGGACCAGCACAACTCCATAGAAAGAAGATCACTTTTGGGTCACAGTCGCAGGTGTTCGAGGATGGATGGTTAACAGGATGACTTCACACCGTCTCCGTGAATCTCTGCCGGTTTTATGGATCTGTGTCAAAATGTCAAACCCTCAATACAAGACAAAAAAGAAATGCCCCGCGTGTACGGCGATGTGTGTAAGCTCCACTGCATCCTGAATAAACGTGTCAAAAAATGTGGAAGAGAGAAAAACCTTGCTACCTTAAAGAGCTTTTCCCCCCGAAATCAAGGCGCTCTCATACCAGGAGGATGAGAAAATCAGTTAGTGTCACCCCCGAAAGAGTCTTACGTTCAAAGTGAAGGCAAGCCAAAGTGATGTGTGTGGGAGGTTAAAACAGGCAGAGCAGAAAAGAACAGAAAAGCTTAGCGCACCTTTTTCATGTAAAAAATCTAAAGACAGAGAAAGAGAGAGAGAGACATTGAAAAGAAGGCGTGAGAAAGAGGAGTGGAGGAGACATGGAGGAGTGCGAGGAGAGTGTCAAGGCAGCGAGAGAGAGAAGTAGGTGGGCAAGTGTGTGACGTGTGTGTTCTTCCTAGAGAGTGTTGACCTATAAAAGCTGATCTGAGTTACACAGCAGACAGGAGACATGATCCCTCACACCATCACTAAACTAACACACACACAGCGAGGAGTCACGGCGCGCAAGTGTGTGTGTGTGTGTGTGTGTGGAGCTCTCTGGCGCTTTCTGCCTTTGCGAGGACCAATTTCGAAAGCAGGGACATTTTTATGCGTCCTCACCTCGATTACGGGTCGCTTTCAGGGTTAGAGCAGGAATTAGGTTTAAGTTGGGGTTGGAGGCTGAGAAATGAGCGCCCTCACAAGAATGTCAGCGCGGACGTGTTTGTGCTTGTGTGTGTGTGCTTGTCTCACAGCGAACAGCATGCACACACCGACTGCTCGACAAGATCCCTAAGCCTTGCTTTACATTTGAGTTTATGTATAATTAAAAGTGTACACATACTGTAAATACATGTGCGTAAATACCCACACACACACACACAAATACCACCCACACATAGATGTTAAATCTGCACGCATACACACTAACATGTTCAGTTGTAGCTGTTTCTTAAAGCCAGAAAAAGATCATCTGACAGCTTGATGGGCAGGCCTCGACCCCGTGTGTGACCAGGGTTCACTTGGAAGAATTTCTTACATGTATTCCTCGTTATTCCCTGCGACAACTTGACAGCAGTTTTACTATGTGTGTACGTCTCCCGTGTTTGTGGGTTTGCACGCCGCCTAAAAATGGCAGATTATAAAAAAAAAAAAAAAAAAAGAGGCTGAACGGAGACAATCTGTTCCATCTTTGCAGTAAACTGCAGCGAGGTCAGAGAGCTGAGACGACGCCGTCAGCATCGCTAAATCTCTGTAAAGCTAAGCTCAAACTGTCTAATATTTTAATCCCATGTAAATTAGAATGGAATTGAATGGATCTCGATGAAAACAATGTGTGTAAACATGTCATTCTTGATTTTATATACTCATCAGGGCCAAAAGTTCTGAAAAGGACAAACACTTTATGCAATTTACTTTGAGCTGTTCTTAAAGTCTGATCTTAAATTTAAGATTGGGTGTCACCAGAGGCATCTGTTTTGTCTGTCCTCGTATTGTGTGTCTGGATTCATTTTGTCATAATCTGCTTAGAAATGAACGACTAAGGAGAAACGTTGGTGGACACAAAGACCTTGAAGGATGCTGCAATTAATAAAGTGCACAACGCCCCACTGCTGTGCAGCTAATCAGCAGTGGATCGTAATAACAGGCTTCAAACTGTAATGTATGTGTGAGTTTTTAAGAAAAATGTAGATTAGCTACAGGTTATTGTATCAGGTGATGGAATGGCAAACCAGGGATCATGTGGCACAGCTGGTTTTAGGTAGTTTTAAGCTCCCGTTCTCTCACAAAATTCACCTAGAGACCTGCGTCCATTATAAATTTAATGTGAAGTCCACGAACACTGAGAGTGAAAATGTGTCCTCCATTATCACATGTCATTAAATAGTCAAGTCAATTTTATTTCAAAGTCAAAGCTATTTCATGATGCTTTACATATAGAACAGGTCTAAACTGTACAATATTATTGTATCGTGATCTCTGCACTTGTTGTTTACGTCGTATACTCAAACACGTTAGAGACTCATGTGCTCAGCCAGGCCCGCCACAGTGTATGTAAATGGGCCTTTACACAGCCATGCACAACACAAAAACACAGACTTTTAGCACAAACACACAATATGACTTATTGTATTCCTGTATTACACCCACAGCGTTTAAATTGTGCAAAACTGAAAATGTGTTTGCAGACGTTACAGCAAATAGACCAGATGTTGTTTTTGTTATTTAGATCATTAGAGAGGTGACTTGAGAAGTGCTTTAGAAGGCGTGTGTGTGTAGAGAAAGTGCTTCATGCATCATCTTCTCATCATTGCTGTCTCACGGCTTGGAGATGAATGTGGACCAGTCGTTTTTCTTTTTGGAAATCTGCGCAGTGCCTATAGATTAGCAGTGAAGTGTATACAGGTGACTGCCGGAGGAAAGGCCTGAAGGCTCTTGCGAGGCACTGATCTGTGTCTGATGCTGCTGGCACTTCCAGCCTAATTATCTGTTACCATGACATTTGATGACAAAAGTATATCATGTGAATATACTGTAAGTATGTGTAATGTATGTGTCTTGCTTACACTCCACAGAGAGCTTGACAGGGTAAACCCACGGCTGGTCCTGCGTCTTTTGGTCCACCATGCACGTCACGTCCCTGCCATTATCCGCCGGCGTGGGAACCAGCCGGTACTCGCTGCGAACTGTCACCGTGCCGTCCGGCCCGTTCATGGTGCTGGTGGAGTGGTTGCCTCCGACGGACGCCAGCCACTTGATAGTGGCCGCCGGTTTGCCGTCCGCTGCCTCACACTGGGCCACCACCACCAACGTGGAGCCAGCCTGGACGGTCACAACCTTGGCTGAGTTCTTGGGCTTGGCTGGGGGAAGGAGAATGAGAAGGACATGTGAGAAAAAGACTTGAGGACTCGAGGCAGGGCTCAAAGGGTCATCCCCCTCCTTCTGCTGACAATGAAAATGTCAGCAGAGGGAGAGAGATGAAAAAAATGAGGGAGGCGAAAGGAATGAGGCATCAAACGTGAGGTGAGGAGGAGGTTCAATCAGTTTGTTGTGCATATACACCATGACATCCCACTGCTGCTGTAATGAAACTCTGAGGGGGTGGAGGCTCTGCTGTGACCCAGGGCCTTTCAACATCACAGAGAAAGAAAGAAAACAGCTAGATCTTTCAAAAGGGTCTTACAGTATCTAAATTTAAATATCAGTGTTTCAATCTCATGTTTTTTTCATGATTTAACGACAGCTGGAACTCTCTGCAGAACAAAGCTAATCCCCCTTACTTGTGGAAATCTTGCAAAATAAAACTTTTCAGGGGAAAAAAGTTGGAAAAACAGGCTTAATTTGGCTTAATGATAATGCTTTTTTGACACCATTCAGTCGGTTTTGAGTGAGCTCCTTAATCACAGTAATCTTCGCTGGTAGTCCCCCAATTTAGGTGAAAAATCAAACATAACGACAGTCCGGTTTCACATCACAGCAGCGATATATAAAACATTACTTTTCCTCCTGCCGTCACATTAGCTTTGTTAAATCAAACTGGACTCGTTTCATAAAGTGCCAACGTTCCATGAAAAAGTCTCTCCTCTCTTGAAGTACAAACACAACCTCCGACACACAATCAATCAATCTGTAAATGTCAGCGAATTCCATTATTTCGTGATGTCAAGTGTTGCAATTTACTTTTTTTCGGTTGTACCCACTCTTCTTAAACATGCATCTCCTTTTATTGCAGGATGTGATTTAGTAAATTTCCCCAAAACGCCTTTCAGTCCTTTGTACGCTGCTGTGCTTATTTGGAGACAGTAATGGACATATTGGAATTGAGAGATTTTACTTATCAAGAAAAAGTCAGGCAATTATTGAAAACATGTTTTTTTGCCAGGGCATTGCCTGCTGTTTTATTGAGGCTACTGTCAGTGGAGAAATTGGTTTGTCTGCGTTCTTTGGTGGCTTTCTGTGTACTAAACAGGTCGAGATAGTAGTCCCTGCTCTTTGATTCTAAAGGGACTGACACCAAAGTGTCTTTCTATTCATTTTTTAGAATGATGAAAACTTTCTGGACAGCTGAAAAGCAAATATCTCAACTCAACTATATTAATTTGGACAAATATTCATGCTAACAGGTAAAATATACCACAAACCATCAAAACAGACCTACAAGCGCTAGGCATATTATTAGCATTACGCTTGCAGGGTGCTTTCCATCAAGGCCTTAGAAACAGTAGAATGACTTTAATCCATGTATTTAATGTATTTTAAAGGCCCCTCAGACCAGCAATCAGCAGCAAGAGAGAAATCATTAAGCAAAACAATGAATATGCTTGCTTGAGACAAACGTCTTGCACCATTGTTTTAAAATCCTGTTCAATTTTGGTGAACTTTGACTGGCAAATCTGTGCCACAGTCTTGATAGAGGTGACCTTTAAGGACACAAAGAACATGGAGAAAGCTATCATAGTTCGTTAACTGTGTTGCACAATTCACTTTTACCATCCACTGCTGCACCAAAGAGGAATAGTTTTATAGACAGTTGTGAGACATCAAAGGTACAAATTTGAATAAATAGTGTGAACATGTCCCTTTAGAGACAAAGCATGCTAACTTGGCTAGCAGTAACTTTCTGAAACCTACGATCTGACATTCACACCCACTCCACACCATGATAATCTGTGCAGAGGTGAGAAGGGATCCGGGGTTTGAGGTCCTTTATCGAGCTCTCTTTTATTCACTTCTTTCACACTTTTCAACAACCGAGGGAAATGTTACTGTCTTCCAGGATAGACCATGTGAAAATAGGCACTGTTATCTCTAACTTTAAATGAAATTGCATCTCTGCTCTTAGATTATCAGCTTTTCACTCCGACTTCAGCGTGGCATTTCAGAAAACCCTGTAAACACGTGTATTTTCCGACACACTCGGAAAACACGTAGTTTGGAACCAATTCAAGTAAAACCACTTATTTAACAAAGGCATGTGGAGGAGTTTTGCTGTGCCACATTCTGGTGTGCTTCAGTCAGATGTTGACCTCACTGGTTACATAGTGTGTGTCATACATAGGCTTTCTGATAACTTTGATTATGCATCAAAGCTGGCTGTTGTAAAGATTCACACTTCTTTTTTAGCATGCAATGCTGGCTTCTCCATCACCTGTGGTTCTTATAACAGGACAGAGAGGCAAGATTCATTGGATCTCCTTTAGTAAACAATTCCATTTATTTCTGATCTTTTCCTGCATTCATTTCGGACAGTCATTATTTCTTTATGTCAATATAGTTTTAGTCATTAGCTACGATTCCTTGTGGGCAGCCGCTGATTGCAGATCTCCTTTGCTTCAGTGTTATTTTATTCCAGCTTTATTTTGTCTGAAATCCACTTTTTTTTAATCTGCATTGGCATAACAGCATTCAATCTGTAAACATTATTTCTGATCTTTTCCTGCATTCATTTCCTGTCATTATTTCTTTATGTCAATATAGTTTTAGTCATTAGCTACGTTTCCTTGTGGGCAGCCGCTGATTGCATCAGCTTTGTTATTTCAAAGCTGGTCTTAAATCCAAATCCAGGCAGCATTAAAAAGATCTTAAGTCTTCCACGCGGTCTTTCTGAAACCTGAAGATATCCTCAGACAGGAGATGAGACAATGACCAGGAATAGACACAGGGAGCTGAGGCGAAGCAAGACAGGAGAGGACATTGTTCAGACATGAAGGAGATGCAAAGGAGAGGAGAGGAAACACAAACAGGGAGAATGACAGAGGAGCCATAAAAGACATAAACACAGAGAGAGAAAGAGAGCCTGACCACGCAGAAAGGAGAGGAGAGTGAAGCGGCGTGGCAGAAAGGGGTTTGGATTGATCTGCGGGCTTTAACAAGTCAGGAGTATCCATCCCTGATGTGCTTCGTGACATTGCATCCAATTGAGCCGGCTGCTGCTCCTCACATCGGTCTGAGGCATTCGGAGTACAGAGCAATTAGAAGGCAAGCGGGAAGCCACACTAACGGAGCTTAATAAACACTGCAACCCCCAACGCACCTGCCCCCAACCCCCTCTCTGTGGTAGTATCAACAGGCTGAAATCCAGAGGGAGACAAGAAAAATGCATTACAGTAATGTTTCCAAACACAGTTAACCGCATGAGGTGCGTTTGGTTTATGAAACTGAGCACACGGAAACCTTCAGAGGTGAACACATTTCTGCAGAAGTCATATTCACCACATGCTTTCATTTTAAGTATTCAAATTGTGTTTTGACGAGTGCTTGGCCAAGGATTGTGGGTTTTATAATTATATATATAATTATAAGTATTGCAGTTACAAACTCTGCCAAACTCCCACTCACGTTATTAGATTACAATATGGTGATGTGATTCGTATTCTAGAAAAAAAATTGACTTTGGAGTTCTAAATTTCCATTATGGGCCATTTGCTTGCCGTCCTCCAGAGAAACATTGCTTTGAAACACTGTCCCTGGAACTGGTAGCGATTTTCAGGACCACTCCGCGAGGCATGTGCTTGCCCTGAGATGAACCTTGAAGATTTCTATAAGACCTTCTTTCTTTTCACCTTGGCAGCAGTTGCAGAAGGTCTGTGACTGGACGATTGCCAGTTTGAATCATAAACATGTTGGGAGTATCTGCCAAGCGCGAAGATTTGTAACTGAGTGTGAATGAAGCCGGCTGTTGCTGAATTAAGGTGGCATTCACACAGGACAGCTGACATCTGTCATAGTCACAGAGCTGTCATAGTCACAGAAAGTCGAGCAGTCACACATGAAACAGAATGAGCAGACACCCAGAAAGCAAATTAGCAAAGCCCAGTACTGACCCACATTAGTACTTACATTTGGCCCACACTCTGCCATGCAATAACAGTGATGAGCCCTCACAATTTGGCTGCAAGGACACCAACTTAACCTTGGTATTGTGTAGAGCTAGGCCGCCTTTTGAAGACCTCATCTCTAAATCAGATTACGAGTTGTTTGTTGCACTTGGCCCAGTGCCCAGTATCTAAATGCTGCACATATCTTATACATGGCCGGTTAGAGTCGAGCCATTTTTGGAACAAACACCCCTTTGCCATTGCCATAACTGACCCATTTGCTTGCTTAAATCAAAAACAAAAATCTGACCCAGAACCATCTACTTTCTGACCCAGGTTGTGCTGCTGTGTGCAGCTCTTTAAACCGTTTGAAGCTACTTTCTGGGTTGTGCTGCTGTGTGCAGCTCTTTAAACCGTTTGAAGCAATCTGTTCAAACTTTAGAGGCTGATGAGGTCCATTAGATTATCACACGTTTATAGAGGCGTGCTTGCAGCCTGGCTCTATGGATGGTGGTGTCAATGCATTGGTCCACCATGGTGGTCTCTATAGTTAATGGACGGACTGCCACGAAACTCTGTCCATGCAGTACCCCACCATCAGGCCAAAAATGTAACCTTAACTAAAACGAACAAATATCTGCAGGACTCGTGACATTCCCCTGGCTGTATTTAGTGCTAATTAGCATGTTAGCCTAAACTATCACACATTAGCATGTTAGCATTGTCACATATGATCCCAGTGATGTTAACTTGTAGCTTGAAACACTGCTGCCCCTAATTACAGCCTCACAGAGCCTCTCTATGTTGTTATTTGATCAGTCAAACTTTTGAGTGACCTCTGACACACTGCTTATTGATATTTTCATACACAACCCCATTTATCGATGTTATCCATCAACACATCCCTCTATGTTTTGACTTTTTCCCAAGCGGGCTTCCACTGACAAAAAAAAAAAAAAAAGACAGAAAATAAACCTGAACATTTTCTGACAACTTTGAGTTGACTTTTGGAACCATAAAGCTTTGTTACCCTACACTCATGCAAAACTGGAATTAACTAAATCCTCTGTATCACCTACACTGACTACAACATGTCATACGTGTTTGTAACATGACGTGGTATCACCAAACGATGTTTAATAATACTGAAACTAAGCCTGCAGAACAGACATATTTGGATTCAGCAGCACTGAGTGTTGGCGCATACTGAACTTCCCCTCTTTGCTTCCTCTCTAAAGACGGATTTATTCACTGCTGTACCCTGATAAAGGCAGCCAAGCGATATATTTTTTTTTATTTTCTACTTTGCTGCATACATTAGCCAGAAATCAATAAAGGCTTCTGGATCTTGTTAAATTTTTGGAATTCATGTCTCACCAGCTGCCCAGGTTTGTAAACATCTTCCCTCAGCTTGACACACTGCTGCTGAATATTTCCAGACATTGTTGGGAAAAAACATCTGTTTGGCTCTCTACGTCTCCTCGACTGTTAACAATACATGAATATTCAAGGAACACAGGAATACTTTATGGCGCAATTACTCTGCTGTGTGTGTTGTTTTGACAACACATTATTGGCTGCTAGAAATGTTGACAAAATGCATTAATATAAGCTTGAGACCAATTTAGTGAACTTAAGACCGAGAGCATTAGCTAAGTGCCTATAATGTAAAAATAAATAATAAATAATCACTTACAGAGTCACTATAGTTATGCAAAGACTAAAAGCTGAGAATGCATCATTTTGACTTCTAAGCCCAGCTCAGACTTGCCTCTGAACACAGATACAAAAAGCACCTTGAGGCATCGCATTTCAAGACCCTTCATGCTGCTGCACTGAACTTCATTTTGACTGATTCAGTGCTCCTGTTTGAGGGCAAATGTAAACTCAAAGACATCTGAGCTTACATTTGGTTTGGTATGTCTTTATTTTTTCTACCTTCCTCCCTCTGTTATCAACAACTCAAGTACAAAAAAGAATGGTGAATGCTGTTCCAGTTCACCAAGGTTGTTGGTACAGAGCATCATTTGTTATTGTAGTTTTTGCGTATCTGCAGAGTGACACATTTTCAGTGCACGGAGAATGGCTCTATACTTGTTTTGTTCACGTTATCTTACCTAAAGGATGTCAGTAACGCTGTCAAGATATTGAAATTTAATTAAGATACAGTTTTGGAAAAACATGAATAAATATACTGAACAAATACTGGTTGTGATGTGTCATCAGGGCTGGAACCTAAAACGCTGTCCTGGGAGGCCAAAAGGGATCACTGTCATTTCTGTTTAACCGTTATTTATCCAGGGGAGGTTTGCTTTGCACACATGATTTCTCAAGAGCAAGACCCCATTTCTCACTTTTACACATTTTTTCACCTGGGAGCTGCCCGGTACAACCACATTCTTGGCGCTGTTGGACAACAAGCAGCTGACTGCAGCGATTGGAGTCATAAAGCTTTACTAAAGAATGCCTGGACAGCAGATGGTGAGGAGATGGAGAGCGTTTATTCATATGTTCAGTGTCTGGAATCTGTGTATCACCAACAGGACTAAAAAAAACTTCCCTAGAGGTTGAAAAAGGCTCCTTACTACCAAGTTAAACCACAGTAAAATCTGTGAATCCTTAATGTAAAATTATCACTGAAAATATATACGAGGTAGTACTCTCATTCATTAAGACCTTGACCATAGATACTGAATGACATGTCTGATAACAAGGTTATTAAGAAAGTATACCTCCAGATTCTCATACTAAAAGTAACATACACGAGTATCCACTAAGAACAGTTTCACACTTTATCCTAGCAAGGCTTTCACCGTGTGACCTCAAACCATTCATTGACCCCTCGTGCCCAGTGGATGGGGGCATTGTCATCCTGAAGAGACCACCCCCATCAGGATAGAAATGTTTCATGAGAGGATGAAGGTGATCAACTCTGGATGGACTTACAGTGGCCTTTTCTTCTAAGTGGGCAGACAAGTGGACCAAAGCCATTTTTTGCACTTATTTATATGTGTGTGTGTGTGCATATGTATATATATCATCATATTTACTACCTACTGACACACAATACTGTCATTTTCTAGACAGAGAACAATACATGCTTGAGAAAAGAATGACAACATGGTATACAATCAGGTCATATGGCTTCTGGCTAAACTGCATCTTAATAAAGTGGCCAGATTGCTCATCTTTATTCCATTGCCTGTCTGTTGTCTTTTTTAGTGGGCTTTACCAGTGTCACTTTGACATTTTGACTCCACCCATTAGGGGCAACTCCACCCGAGTCATTTCTGGCTGAGAAATGTGTTTGGAGAAGCTACACTCCAATCTGCCACTTATTCACTCTGTGTTGATCTGTGGACTCCCGCCCAGCCGGGCTGCAGTCCACTCTTCTAAACTCCGGCGTCTTTTCAAATTCAAAACAATGAGAACAATTTTTCACTCTGAGGGCTTAGAAACACATCTAACAGGGTACTGATCTACTAGACTCTCCCTCACCTGCAATTGTATTTCTGTCCTGGTGGCTACACTATATCCAATAAGCTGCAATATAATTGGCTACCATTCATTTTGTATGGTCCTCATCCAAGAAGATGTGATATCATTCACTGCCAAGTGAGTGATTCTTTATTCACACCCCAATAAGTGGTAATAAGATTGGCTGGCGGTGGTGCTGTATCCAATAAGTTATAATACGATTGGCTGTCAGGATTATGTATTCATACTTAAATAAGTTGTGATATGATTGGGGTGCTGGTGGTTCTATATCCAATAAGATGTAATATGATTGGCTGCCACCAGTTGTGGATTCAATAAGGTCTAATGTGATTGGCTCATATGGATTCCATATCCAATAAGGTAAAATACGACTGTCTCCCAGTGACTTTGAGACACTTAGTTCACCAGAATCTGTCACAGATAGCTTGGCACTGCTGTAACTCCAGACAAAAGGCAAATCAGTGAGCCTTCCAGCAGGTATTTCCCAGTCTACCTCTGCTTTGTGCCAGCAGCAGCAGTTTAGTAGGCTTAGCCCACATCCATCTGCAAGACCGCCAGAATATCTCTTCATGCTTTCTCTGCAATACAGCCAAGTTCTGCATCTCCTGTGTGCTCTGTTCTCTGCAAGAGAAGCTTCCAGTGGATTTTGTATTGTTGTGTGAAGGCTTACTTATAAAAACTACTGGGGAAAATATTACTGGCCCAGCTGGGGAAACACAAAAGGAATTGTAAAACACTTCTTTT
Organism: Scortum barcoo; assembly: GCA_023238725.1. NCBI lineage: Eukaryota > Metazoa > Chordata > Actinopteri > Centrarchiformes > Terapontidae > Scortum > Scortum barcoo. The sequence continues at coordinate 20,308,991 of CM041548.1, forward strand.
CATGAACTACACTGGCTGAAACAACTGAGGTAGCAGAGCAGGTATTTCTGGCACAACTCCACCTACGTCCAGTGGGCACTGAGAACAGGAAAAACTCTGAAGAGGTCAAACTCAAGCAACACAAAAGCCTTACTGGTCAAACAAACGCGTGTTGGCTTGTGGACTTCATCAGGATCATCCACGACCCTGACAAAGTTTCTATTCTTTGTGCTACAAGCGTGGCGCACGTTTTGACCTCTTGCAACTACTGTAATGAACTAATTTTAATTACTGCCTTCGTATTGTTCAGTGTCTCCGTAGTGACTCACAGGAGAGCCTATGTGTACTATTGCATTGTGGCAGATAAGGAATCCCCAGACCTACATTTATGGCAGCAAGAAATTATCTACACACTGTAAGCATGCTTTCCATACCTCCACGGAAAAAAGAAAAAACAGCTTTCTTTCATTTCTCCCTTTAACTGCATTGGACCAAATGAATACATTTCATAGAATTACACCCAATTTGTGCAAGAAAAAGGGAAAATATGGGTTCAAACATCACCAGCATCTCACCTTGACAAACAAAACTCACATGATAAAAAAGGGTTGAGTATATGCTGTCTTTCATCCCCTGAGCCTGCCCTTGTGACAGGAGCTCTGAATGTATGAGCTCTTTATGGTACAACCACTGATGCTATGGGCCATATACTGTAAGCACAGTAAAGGAACTATTGTCGAAAACGGGAGGACATGTGGGTGGATGAATAACACCAGCTGTCTCCGATTACAAACAGGATGCGTCAGCTGCTAACAGCAACTAAACATCCACTCAGTTTCAAAAATCAAGACACCGAGGTAACTTTAAGCAGTTCTCCAGATTTAACATTGTGGGCTGTATCTGCTAAATGTTGCCGTGGTTCAATTGGTTGATATATTAAGTTATTCGATTTAATTTTCCGCTACCAATCTTTTTATATTCCTGACACAACAGCTGTGAGTGAGATCCAAACATGCAATGTGACAACTGTCTAACGTGATAACAGTGTAAGATCTTAGGGATTCTGCTTCTGACTTTCTCTGAGACAGAGAAATGTCGAGTGACTGTATGCCATTGCACAGCAAGGGGTCACAATAAGGGTTCCTCAGAGGGTAATTAAGTTGAGCCATAGTGCCAGAAAAAATGGATAAGAAAGGTATCTTCAGGTATCCACAGGGTACGAGGGGTCACTGAATAGTTCAATGATCAAGAAAAAAATGTGGATCATATGCTATGACCCAACTGAACACCTATGGGAGATACTGGACCGATGTGTGAGACAGCGATCTCCACAACCAGTAGTTCAGAGACCTGGAAAATCAATGACAAAGAGTACTGAAGCTGGTCTGGAGGCTGTTCTGGAGGCTTGTGGTGACCCCTTTAATTAGACTCCCAACTGTATGTCAAGGTCACATACCACAGGTTGATCATGATGCTGTGCTTGTGTATAAAAATGACAGGATAATGGTTACTATAGCAAACGTCAACATTCGTAGAGCATCTGTGCTTTTATGTTGAACCACTCCACAACCACAAGGACAATACACATATGCACAATGTACACAATCAACATTACCTCTGTTTATTGTTTGAAAATAAATAAATACCAGTCTTTACTGCCAAGTGAGCCTAATCTGCTTTTTGCAGGTAAACATCCTTTATCTAAATGTCATTCAACATGGAAGCTGTATCCACAACCATAACCACTTACTGACAGGCTGTCACATTTCCAGTATTCATGTTTTGAACCAAGTTCACTGTTCCGTGCTTTAAATGATTTAAATGTAGAAACATGAGTTATGTATTCCCTCTAATAAACTAGTAATTATATAATTATATTCATTTACTATTACACGAATGAAAGAAGCTCAAAAACATGTTGGCTAGACCTGAGCAATCTCGTCTGAGGTCTGGAATAAAGACTTCCAGTTTATCTTACAGTGCAGACACATCAACACATTTAAGTAAATGAACAGTCTGTCTATATATAACGGGTGATTCTTTACATGTAGAAAACATCTGAATTTGAATCTTTCTCACCCATCTTCCTTGTTTTTCATTCCACATCTAACCGGGACATACCCCGAGAATACTCGTCAAAAGCTTTAAATTGCTTCTTCTTAGGCTTTGGGTCCGATGGGAACCTCTTTTATAGAAAGCAGTGATAAGCAGATGGCAGGGGAGGCTCTTGTCAAGGCTGATGTAGCAGAGCAGCTTTTGAAAGCCAGTTGGAAGCATGCTCCTCTTTCGCAGAGAAATGGAAATACTGTTGACCTTTTGGTGCTCTAACTCTTTACGGTGCTTGTTCGTTAAAAACCTTAAAAGCTCCCAGCTATATCTCACATGCAGCAGCTGTTGTTTTTGTCACGTTATGTCATCTGACATGGACACATAAGTTCTCTACTCACCGAGCATGATGAGGGTGGTCGTCCCTTGTTCGTTTCCAGATGGGTAGGTGGCGTATTCGCAGGTGTATCGGCCGGCGTCGGACATTCTTAGGTTAGAAATCCTAATGGACGGGTTCTCCAGACTGTTGTGGAGGAAGACAACTCGGTCCTTGAAGACCGAGTTGGGGAAACTCTGGCCGTAGATAGGATGGTACACGGCAATGTTGTCCCTTTGACCATCAATAGGTTCCCATATCCAAGACACCTGATAAGAACAGGGTTTGTGAGAACCAGTGGCTCTGTTTTGGGCAGTGTGGCTTCATGTATAATCATTTGTTCAGATTTGACAGAGTTAATACTGAGAAGGAGTGGTATTTTTAGTGCAAATTGTAAAAAATCAACCAATTTGGAAAGACCAAATTACACTAACTTTTTATTATTTTCAAAACACCAGCCTGTTCCTGTCCCTTTCACCTCATATTTAATAAATACACTTTTTAATAATGCTAAATTAAAAAAAAAATTACATTCCCAGAAATACATACAGACATTTTTGCATATTATAACTAATGAAATCTGCACTATTCTGTCTTCCCTGAAAGCTGAAATAACTAGCTTTAAATGAGTTTGACATTTTTGCTACTATGAGAAAGGAGCCATGATCAGAGAAGAAGATGAAATTAAAAGGTCTCTTAGACTTGCAAACACTCTCAAGAAATCGTTTTGCCATTTTAAAGAATGCAATTTGACTGAGAGGCATCTAACGGCCTTTTCTTCTTCTGTGATATCTGTGATATATGAAAGATATTGATATCTGTTATGGCTGTATGAGACTCTACCTCAAGGGAGAGGACTGTGATGTTATACCAAATTGATTTTCCTCTCTCTTCAGTTTTCAAAGTGACAGTGTTAAATACAAACTGCTGGCTAGAGTGGTAGACCAGGAAGGAGAGGGAATAAAGTTCATCAATACACATTTAGCAAACATCTATTAAATTTATGACACCGGGAGGGAAGGGAGAGAGAACGCAGGGAGAGGGCTAAAGGTTGCAAAGAGGAAGTCTGATTGTGACCCAGATGTCAGCACAAATTAGTGGATGAGACTCCCTCGTTAGTTGTAAATTGTGGAGAAAAAATGATAGGGGGCAATTTAGTCCGTCTGCAATTTCAGTTTTTGTATGTGAACAAATTGCCTATTGATTCAATCCACAACTCAGAGGGGGACAAGCCGCACCAGGATCAAAGTGAACTCGCAAGCTCACAGCGTTTCGCTTCAGCCTGCCTGGTGTGCGTCAGAACAGGTCAAGTGGTGTCGGATAAGTCGTCATCCGGGGTTAGATAAAATAAATTGACTTCGCAAATTGTCAGAAGTTCTCATGTTTGCATTATGTGTGCTTGCCCCTCTCCATCAGGGGAGATCAAGTTAAAATGACATGAGCCGTGTGTGGAAATTGAAGTCAGACAGCTCCAGAGGAAATGAGGCAGCGTTGTCCGAGGGCACCTCAGGATAGTCGTTTCTCTTATTCCCGTCTTTGCGTTAGCTCGGCAAAACTCGACTAACTCTGTAATGAACGCGTATTAATGACACTGATATTGATCCTCTCTTGAAAATCGTGTTTCTCCCTGCTGATTGTATAAGCTCCTGAAGGCTAAAGGGGTCAGTGCGCTTCCAACTTAAGTGCTATCAGACTGACAACAACATCACTGTCGCCTCCGAGCAGACACTCGGACAAACACCTCACACAGCGACTGGCCAGCTGTGCGGAAGTGAGAAAGCACGCAGGACGTGGACTCTCTTGAGATACCATCTTTCATTGTTTACATCATTCAATGAGGGCAACACAACAAACGCTATGTTATACAGTTTTAAAGCAAACGCGCCCTTAACTAATTGCCCCTGCTTCCATACTTGTGTTAGGCAAAGCCAATGACTTCCTTGAGCTCCTTCTAAAGAGAGCAGCCATCAAGGCCACACACTGTTGGTCAGTAAATAACCCGAATATTTAAATGAAGTGCTCGTTAAGCCACGATAATCAGGTTTCTATTAAAATTGAATGCAGATTTACATAAAACCTTGAAGGAAAATGTGAATTAATGCCTGTGGGTGATGTGGAAAACGTGAAGGAAATATGACATTTCTGTTTTTTCATGTATTATTTTGAGGAACTTCATCGCTCCGTATTTTTAGTTCCTCCAGTGGAGTGAAAGCTTCAGAGGACGTTTAGGTCCGACGGACGGACGGACAGACGGACAGACAGATACTTTATTAATCTCTAAGAGAAATTCACAAATATACTTCATATAAGTCTTGATTTATTCACTTAGTCTGTTTCCATTACCCTTTGTCACATTTTGCTTTCATCGGTACACCTACACCTTGGTATTCTGGTTTTTTATATGAAGGTGGATGGAAACGCACTTAATGACTCATTTCCTGTTTCTGAAGAATGCACACATACAGTGCAAATGTGACAGTTTATGACTTATTTCCAATGTATCACTTTCCTTATGCTTCCAGTGTTCAGAGTATTACTTCTATCTACTACTATCAAACACTGTGCCGTGGCACCGCCCATGTTTGTCTGCACAAGGAGTAGAGATTGACCTTTTTACCCTCCAAATAAACCAGTCGTCTCTTTATATTCCTTCTAGTGAATTCACTCCATTAGGCATAACAATCAAGTCAATCTTTGATATTCTAAGCTTCAGTGCTTCCGAAGCTCCTAAAAAAAAACAATGTTGTGCTCAATCTTCCCACCTGTGTGAGTTTGGTTCGGCCTCCCCCATCAATGAATTGACAGCGGAGATCAACAGACTCGGCAGGATACGCCTCCAGCTCTTCCTCGACTCGCACTTTCTGAGCCCCGATACCTACAGGCGGGCGAAAAGGAGACAAAGAGGGAGATTATGCATCATCCACAAAACCAATACTGCTTGAATAATTTAATCTGTTTGTTTGTATTAAAACTAAAAGAAGAACAAACAGAGACAAAGAGAGGGAGAGAGAGAGAGAGAGAGAGAGAGAGAGAGAGAGAGAGCACTCTCAGTATTTCATTATGAGTCTGGTGTAATTTAATTGAAATTGCTGATTGATGTTTTTCCATCCCACTCATTTGTTTTTGTCAGAGGGGTTGATCGACCCCTTTAACGTATTGTAGTCGAAGGTTACAGAGAGGTATGAGGCAGACAGAAAGCGAGAGACAAAGAGGGCGGATTAAAAAAAAAAAGAGAGAGAGAAATAGAATAGAGACAAGTTCATTTTAGAGAAAGAGAAAATTGAATCATGAGCCTTTGATAACAAGCCTCAGGCACAGTCTTAGCAAACTTCCTTCAGCTAGGCGCTCCTCGTTACAGTAAAGCTCATCTACCAGGAGGCATCGCTAGGGGGCGAGCCTCTAGGAACGCCACAGCGGCTCAAGCACCGCTGCTCCTGCACGTTTGAAATTCAGTGGATGACACCTGTAACTCTTCCCCTGAGCGCGAGAAACAGGGCCGGTCAGCGGTGCTGGCGCAGGTTCACCGAAAACAAGCCAGGAGAGCTGCCCCGTCCGTTCAGACTTAAACAGAGATGAAAGGAGGATGGTTAAAGCCAAGCGCTGTCTCGACACCACGCAGTACCCTCTGACCTGCGGGCTGTCTCAGAATACTGAGTTCAGATTGGACGAGTGGAATGAGTTTTCTTAACAGTCGTCTCTTATTCTGTGATCATCTGACTCAACTGTGTGCAGTAGTCTGCTGCTGAGATAGTGTGCTGCAAGACTTCTTTTGATCCTATATTTTTACCTTTTTGTTAAAAAAAAAAAAACAGGTGCAACTGTGATACTCTTTTTTTTTTTTTTTTAAAACAGAATAATCAGTGTTGCTACCAATTCTGTCAGGTCTCTGGATTCAAATGGGCTCTGCGGGATAGCCAGGCTTCCACTGAATTTCAGATGAATTTGACAAATAAAACTGATGTAGCAGAAAATGCATTTGGGTCTTTCAACTGAAACTTCGACTAGTTTGCATTTGAGAGCAGCAGGAATCCCTGAGCAGGACAGATTCAGCTAAACAACAGGATTACAAAAGGACACCTAGACGCTGGTTTTGAAGTGCATGTTAGGCGCGTCTGTTGTACACCACCTCCTGAAAAATGTGTTCATTAAAAGCACTTCAGCAGCTGACATGAATTGTCCCTGCCTCTTAGCAATGGCTCTTTATATTTGGATTAGTTGTCAACAAGCAGCTTTGAAGCACTGAGAAAATTGCTGCAGTTGTACCTTGTTAAAAAAATAACATATGTATTAGTCCAACAAATTACATTTGTTGTTAATTTTTTTTAAATTATTGAACTTTAATAAACTTGTAATCCTTGTAATCACGAGACAAAAGAGAGAAAATGACTCAAACAGAGTGAGAAAGAAAAGCAAAGAAAAGGGGGCAAAACACAGAACTTGTAATCCTCAGTAAATGCAATCTAGTCCAAGGACAGCAGCTCAGTGTTTGGCAGCGTCTGTATACAATCGTATGAGGCTTCAAGTGACATTTTTAAATGGTCTTTAATTGTTGTTGTTGTTACAATGAGCCTCATCACCAAACCTCTCGATGTTCATTTTAGTCACTCCAACGCATAATGATGCTTTGCTTTTATTTGTTTTTTTTCCTTGTCTCCCTCCACTCGCCCTGCTCCTTTAACCATTTTCTGCCTGGCACTCTCGCAGTGATCCAGACCTCTGCAACGAACCCCCTGCTGACCCGGGATCAAACCTTAGCATGGTCTTTTCTCCCCCCCTCCCTCTCGCTCTCTGCCCTCTCAGCCAGCCTCTCTGCCTGTAAAGATAAAATTCTTGTGGGGAGCCGGCCTCTCACTCTCTCCACAAGAAAAGGGGATAAGCACTCGCTAACCGCTAGCTAGCCCCGGGTGGTTCCAGCGAAAAAGCCTCTTAGTGTGTGAGGGATTGATTAGGACAATATGTTACATGCCACAGCATGGAGGTGAATGGGCTGGCTGGGGTTTAGCCTGCAAAGCAGCTGTAAAACAGTCACACTAACAAAGAGTGTGAACTGCGTGTGTCTGTGTGTGTCTGTGTGTGTGTGCGCTGCGGGGGGGGGTTGGGGTGTTTGGGATTTACAGCATGCATGCATCCACGGGTCTGCCCACGTGTGCAGGACTGAGTGTGTGCGCTAAGGCATATGTAAGCTTAACAGTGTATGTGTGTGTGTGTGTGCGCGCGCTTAAATGTGTGTGTGCATAAATCAGAGCGTCTTGTTGTAATGTGAGCGCATATAAGACTGACTCAGTGATTGAACCACAGTCTCTACCCTGAGGGAGACAATGGGCTGTCAAACTAGTTATCCATTCCCACTGTAAGACAGCAACACACACACACACAAACATGCGCACTCACACAAAACGCATAAATGGAGATTACTGGCTGTCATATGAGTTCTTCCACGGCTTGAATCAACAAGAATAGCAGCACTGAGGCGAGAGTTCAGCTCTGCCTCTGTTCTTTGCTTCTCCTTCCATCACATTCTTCAACTCTTTTTTTTCTTCTAATTCTGTGTCTTCTCTCATGCGCAAACATGCAGTTTAATTTCCCCTAATTAAACACATCAACACACACTCCGACTATTCATAAAGAAGCTGAAGTGTAAAAACGCACACCCACCAGAAGGTCTCACCACAGCCGTGAATCACAGAAACCTTCGGGTTATTGAGAGTGGTCAATGAGATCTCTTCTGCGACAAAGGGAAAAATAAGAAAAACAGAGAGAGTGAGAGAGAAAAAAGGGAGGGAGAGGAGATGAAAGAGGAAGATAAAAAAGAAGGTGGTTGAAGTGGTGGTGAAAGAGCCTGATACTGAAAGAGGAAGAGTGTAAAAAGAGCCTGAGAAAGCAAAGTAAAGTGAAGATAGTAGAAAAACAAATGTACGGGAAGGATAAATGCAGTCGAATAACAGAGTATCACAGATATAAACTCAGGAAGAAGGTAGGTTTAAAGAAGTGAAGGAATGACTAAAGCAGAGAGAGACTGAAGGCGATGGAGTTTCAGGGGGAGGCTGGAGGAGGCAATGACTAAACACCAGAGAGAGCGGAGAAGAATGAAAGGAGGAAACAGAGAAAAGGGTGGGGGGGGAAAGTTTGGCCAAAAACAGATATGAGGAGCAAAAAAAGTAAAACACAGAAAGAGTGAAAGGACGGGAGCGGAGAGCATGAGATCACATCAGAAATGATTCATTTCCTCAGAGCCCCGACTCCAGAAAAGGACCTGTAGAGACGGAGACGGGCTCTGAGAGACAAGATGAGCAAAACAAGAAGATGAAGAAGGTTTCTCTAGTTACAGACCTACATGATACATTGCTCTCAAAACAAGGAGCTATTTGTGGGCGGTTTGCTGGTTGTTGTTTTTTTCAAGCATCTGAGCCAATACTTCGTTGCTGTTAAACACACTAAACTTTCTACCCTGTGAAATTGCCATGTGATGGCTGATGTCCCAGAAGTATGTCACTTAGCATCAATGCACCTCTATGACCCTAATCTTTCCATTATTTGCTTGCAACCCCAATGGTCGCGCGTTTTGCAGCTCATCCCGCTGCTGCGCTCGGCGCGAGTCGCCGCGGATCGGAGCATCAGCCAAACCGAAGTGCAAAGTCAAAGAGGGGAAGGCGCTTAAATGAACGGCCACACTCCGCTTCCCTCCCCGATGCACCAGAGAGATGAATCACGCTTAATTGACATTTAGAGGCTTGTGGCATTTGCCTGTTTCTGTGGAGCTTCCTCATGTAGACAGGCACGCAGCGTAAGCGTGACGAATATGCTGATGGGGCGCACACTCATCCACATTAACATCCAAATCACACACTTATAGAGGGCAGCGAACCATAGCTGTTTTGTTTTGGGTTTTTCTTTTTTTTGCCAGCCTGTCATAATGTCAGTCGTGTCAGCTTTTATCTGGGCGATTGCCAGCAGCTGTCAAACACTAAAATGGAAAGAACTGACGCATCTGAAAAGCTTAAAAAAAGTGCTGCATGGATAATTACTTTAAAACATTAACAGCAGTGTATAATAAAGCTAAATAAATTTTGTTTCTTCCTCTTTTCACTGCATTATTTTGAATAGATCTCAAATGGTTTCAGACACCGTAATTATTGTAAACAATTTAGGCCGGATGAAAGGTAGTCTTTGTCTAATGGCAGGGTCATTGTTGATGTTTGTCAGTGTTTAAGTTCTTAATTGGATGTATTTCCAGCCGCTGAACAAGACAACAGGTAACGGAGAGCTTATTTACATCCGATGGCATGTCATAAGGTATTCATAATGACAGACATTTTGCAAAAAAGTGAAATTACTATTTTGATACGAGATGCCTTGTGTGTCTCTCAGAGCATAATTAATACTCTGTCACTCACAGTTAATACTTTGAGAGGAAACGAGGAAACAACAAACTTGTTTCTTCTGAACTTCGGGTCTTTTACTCCGCTTCACTTCTTTCTATTACGTGCACACTAACACACAAGTAAGTGAGTTGTTGAGAAACTTAAATGACGCATAAATAAATTGGAGTCTTGTGTCAAATCTGGTGCACCTATTATAAATCTGAATTTCATGGCCAGGACAAGTAAGGGGGCTTGGAATAAGACATTTTCTTCTTAAATGACTCATCTTTATATTTAAGTTCTACTCATTTCTGTGTTCATCCAGGAGTGAAACGACATCTGTCTTGACAGAACCTGCAGGTGCACGGGGTTAACGATCGCTCCACTTCATCATCCTTCTGTCCCCCGGCTTTTTGTCGCTCAGGTGTAAGCGCAGGTTGAGGTGAGACACACCATCTTTTGTCAAGAGGCAGCTGTCGAGAGCGATCAAGCATAAATTAAGCTCAAGGCCACTCATATTACCATGCTGCTAACAAGGGGTGCAGGAGATTTGAAAGATTCGTGGCGTGAAAATTTTTAATCACAGTTACTTGGCGGCGTGTAGCTTGTGGCATTGTCGTAACTTTATGTGAAGAATATCAATTTGAGGGCATTGTTATATGAAGGGGCAGGAGAAGGATGACATTTTTAAGTTGACATAGTGAACTTGTTAGCAAAGAGTTGCCTATTTACACATGCAGAAGATGCAGAGCACCGTTAGTATTAACTAAATAATGTCCCACTATGTTCACCACCTGGTTGCAAATTTTATCTGACTTATAGCAAAAGTTGGGTTTTAGAGTCATTTTGCTGAGAAGAAGGCTGATGATGCTAAATATCTGCCCTGTGATCCCTGGTTGATTTTAGTCACTTTAGTTCATATTACCCAAGGTAGCACTTTCTTTAAAAAAAAAAATTGTTAAGCTATCCATCACTTTATTATTATTACCTCTTGATGCTTGGAGTCCTGAGTGAATCGTGACTGTTAAAGGGCTACAGAACGTGATATCAATCACTGTGGGCTTCTCTATTTTTCACAGCAGAGCCATTAAAGAGGTCAACACTCATTAAAATCTGACGCTCGTGACATTCACACATGCAAAAAAAAACAAAAAAAAAAACAGATGCAATTTTTCAAATGTGAGATGGAAGAGGAGGGAGGAGGCAGAGGGGGGCTGGCATTGAGTGACTGTCTCAACCAGCGCACACTGGGGAGCTGAATTACTAGTAATTGGCATTTGACAGCTCATAATCACGGCATTTTACGTCGGCTTTTCAGTAACAGGACACTGATCAACAATGTGGTGGAGGGAGAGAGAGGAGATTAGTTGTCACAAGGCCCGATTTGGTTTCACATACACACAGTTACCGTTAGCTGGCATCGAAAAAAGGTCCTGGAATTCGTGTGTGTGTGTGTGTGTGTGTGTGAGGATTTGTTACCACAAAAATGCTAATACTGCTGAAATTAATTCCAAAATGAGTTAGAAAAATTCAAAGCCAATCAACAGGTTAATTAAAAGCTGAAAAATGTAAAATCATTCCTTTACTTTATGCTGAGAGGATTCAGTTTCAAATTACTGTTATTCCTCATTTCTTTACATATTGAATCTCAATCCATCCATGTCCATGTTTTCCGTCATATAAAATGAGCTGATGATACTGAAGGATAGCAGATAGATGATTCATTAGTTGTGGCTTCTCTCTTATGTAAGGATATTCATAATGACAAACTAATAATAATAAGAAAAAGAAGAAGGAAAAAAATTCTGTGGTTTTATTTGAGAAATGTAACCTAAATAAACAGTAATAAGATGTGATTAAAGACCTAGAGCTGGCACTGATGTTTGCTCTGTACAGAATAGGAAATGGCTTATCCATTTATGAAATAACTGCCGGCATCAAAGGAAAGCAAATGATTTCTATCTATTACAGATATTAGATACTTTAGGGTCCTCATTCTGAAAACTTTTAGAGACTAATCAGACTTTTAAAAAGAAAAATAGAAAAAAAAAAAGAATATAAGATACCTGAATACATTGTGGATTCTTTCTATCGAACGCAGAAAAGGCACACATCAGTGACCCTGCATTAACTTTTATTGGCACCGAAAGCTCGTGGGCCTGATTAGATGTCGCTTCTTGCGGCATATGTGATAAAAGTGCACGGTGTCGTTCTGAGAGATTTAAAACGGAAAATTGGAAAAGGCAGGAAGCATCCTCAACAATCTCATCTGTTAAATATGTAACTGTAGCTTTGTTGATAAATGCACTGTGTGATTAGCTCCCTGATGTGATTTCAAACCACTGTTTCCTCGCCACCCCTGCCTCTTACGAGCAGGAAGAGATTTAAGAAATTTAAACAGCGAAACGATAAAATAGACCACCAGGCACGTCCAAAGTGATAATGCGGGCGTCTGAAATGTATTCATGCACACAAAAGTGACATTTTGACTTTCTTTGCATGGTAAGATCCTCAGTAAAAAGGGTAACAAGGGAGCAAGTTCTGACTTTGTTAAAATGCCAAATTTGACTCACATCAAGCTTCAAGTCATCTTTTAAGTTCACAGTAAGCAGCATTTTACATGATTGGGCTTCCTGAGGTGGGACAAAACACTGCAAGGGATCTAATTGGATATGAGTTGGTGAAAGGCAGTTTAATGAGAAGTGGAGGATCTTTTTCCCAAAAGTCTGTAATGCTTTTATTATTTGAAATCTCAAATAATAATTTTCCAGTAATGAAAAGTAATTTATTTTCTTCTTTTGGCACTTATTTCCAGGTGAATGTGGTGTGACAGACTGAGCTACAAAGCAAAAAAGAAGGAACTTTTAATTTTAGATTAACATTAATGGGCAGCTGACAGCTCAGATAATTGGCATGTTTACACTGTGGGTGGCTTTTCAGTGTTACCATGTTGTCAGCTGACAACCCATTAACTCCAGTTATGGCGACTTCACAGGTTTTTTTTTTCTTACTTGAATAGAATTGGGTGGCATAATCCTCTGTGGGCTGACAAAATGATATGGCCTGTGGGCTTATGAGACTCTTTCAAAATCCTTCAGCATTATTTTCAAAATGCACAGTGGTCTATCGCACAAGAACACTGCTGTTATTCATTTCTGAAAAGTTGGCATTTTGCAGATGCAAGACGTTCACTCAGCCGGTTGATTAGGGCATTAATACAGTTCTGCAATTGCAGTCTGTGAAGATTGTGTGTGTGTGAGAGTGAGAGGTGAGAGAGAGAGAGAGAGAGAGAGAGAGAGATTCAAAGTGAGTGAGAGAGTGAGAGCAGCTTCCAATGAGAAGGAGAGCTGACTCACCCGTAATTGGTATTTATTTGACACTTGATGACTTCTGCTGTATATAGTCATCTTTAATCAAGTTTTTATTGTCCTTTTGATAATAGATAAAGCAGGGATTTCCAATTCACACTGGCACCTTTGCACTATCGAGAGGCTGACAAGGTTCATGATACTCCACACAAAAGCCATTGTTATCATAATGAATAGGTGGGAGATGTGCAATTTAGTTACACTTTAGAAATTGTAGGGCACCTTAGCGGAGATAGAACTCAACTCCCCGCTGTTCAGGTATGTCATCCATGCATTTATGATAAAGATTATCACCTGAAAGCTGAAACAGGATGCTGATTTACTGCCCCTGTTATTTCCACGTGCACAGTGCTGAGCATAGGCATGTGGGGGAGGGGTACAGTGTCAACTACTGTTCTACTATTTCTATGTCACAGGAAAAGTGCATTCATTACAGGTAGCAGGATATAGATGTAACCTGTTGTGCAAGAACAACTTGTACTTGTACTAAAAGAACAACTGAACAACCAAGCAATGAAAAAATTACAGTTTATATGAAAAGAAGTAAAGAGAAGAAGAGCGATGAAGAAAATGGGAGGAGGAACTGGTGTCCTTGCTGTGATTTTCAAAATAAGGGTACTTTCAGGACTGGCGCTTTAAGTGGTATGTATAAGCATTTTAAAAGAATTTGTAGCATTCACTAATTTTCTTGTTTTCAGAATTTTCTCTTCGGTATGAAAAAAAATTCAAAAGTGTTGTGGACATATTGCAGAAGTCCTCTACAGACAGTCTATCTCTGTCCTGAGGGGAAAGCATCATCTCACACCTTTGCTTTAAAATGATCTTTTTTTTTTTAGCACAAACGTATCAGAAAACTCACTAAATACATTATTTTCAACAATATTTTCTGATTGTTTCAGCTCCCCTGACTCTCCTCTTTTTTTTTCATCATTTTGTCTGCTGATTTCTGACAGGAGGACTTGAATCTCTGCTGAAATTTGTCTCTTTTCTCTTTAGTTATGAAGCATGCCCACACATTCAGCGGGACCTTATATGGAAATTTCAGGAGCTGCAATTATGCTAATGACGAAATCTCACAAACAGACACCCCCTCATGAACAGGTGGAATTCATCAGGCTGAAAGTTTTTGCAGTTTAGTGCAGAGTTTAGTGAATATGACTTGCCGTATGTGTGTGAGCAAACCTCACAGAAAAGAAATTAGGATAAGAACTACATATTTTTTTTGCATTCATCATCACTCATGTGATATTTACCATTGATTTGTTGCATGTATGTGGTTTATCAGACATATTCTACTGTATATTTTTAACCCTTCTTTATGAATATCCTAAATTAAAGAGCTCACAGAGTAAGCATCTTTATCTCTTTTCCTCCACCTGGTACACATTATCATTAAAGCCTTTTAAGGGTTAGTTAGTGCACAGCAGCTTAATCTTAAAGTGTATTTTGTGTCATAGCACCAAAAAAAAGCAAAAAAAAATCCAAAGGATAAAATCAACACTGGCTGCTTCCCACTTGTCAACATGACATGTGACGTTCCTTGATGTCTTCTGGTCTTAAAATTGATGGTACAGCGGCTAGATGAGTGAGCCTCTGACTGAAATGTTGCCAGTTTGAGTCCAGGGGCCTTTGTCATGAAGCAGGATTACACACACACACACACACACACACACACAGGAGTTAACTGAATATCTTTGATGAGTAAAACCCAGCACACATTTCAAAGCTGGGACATGTTCTGAGTAAAAAGGAGTTCTGGGTGTTACATGATGTCCAGACAGCTTTGTAATCCTGCTTAGTGAGAGGCTGGAAATGCCTGGGAAAAAGCGAAGAAGAGATGTTCCTTCTTCCTTCATCAAATACTGCAGAAGTGCCTTTAAGCAAGGTGTTCGAACCTTCGGGCTGCCCTGTGGCTTAGTGTGGCTGTCGTTCCCAGGTGCTGAACATATGGGACATGGACGTAAGATGATCCCGTGAAAGAAAAAAACGTAAGCCTAGAAAGCCTTCCCTGAGTAAACCAAAGTTAAAAACAAAAGTTCAGCTTTCTCAGGTGTTCTTCCGGCATAATTCACCTAGAGACATGCCGGAGTGTGCAATCTGCAAACAAAAGCCTTCCCACTGTGGGCTACGTTTACACATTAAATAACAAGAGCACCGACAGTGATGCCGAGATAAAGAACAGCAGGTTCAATATCTCGGGTATCTGTTTTCAAAAGCCCACCTTTAGCGTTCGGGCTCTGAGCTCCTTCTGTACAGCACACAAACAAATACAAATACATGCACTTTTGAAAGGCGATGACATCTAGTATCAACAAGATGGAAGGAAAACAACATAGCTGAGTGCAGATGAAGTGAGCAACTGCACAGAGGCTACGCTTAAAGAGGCCCGACATTGCTCCTTTCCAGGGAGGACAAGGGGTTGAGGATGGGAGAGAGCGGAGCATGACGCCGTCCATATGCCGTACAGCATTAAATGATACATCTCTGTCGTATCTTTACAAAACAAAAAGATCCACGGCAGCCGTGTCAATGGCTTTTGTTCCATGCTTCCATCCTTTCATATGCAGGCATTTCCTTTCACGCCCCTGCCTTGTTGATCAAGGCTGCGTGGCTCTCCTCAGAGTTCGTCCTCGCTATCTGATGTGCTTCCCCTGCTCAATACGCTCGTATTCTGCTGTGCAGATCAAAGGCCAGCGAGGAATTCATCAAAAGGAATTATTCAAAAAAAAAGAAAGAAAGAAAGAAAGAAAGAAAGAAAGAAAGAAAGAAAGAAAGAAAGAAAGAAAGAAGAAGAAAATCAAGATGTAAGAGATGTAGCTCCGAACAAATTAGATGGTTATCCAATATTGGTAGAAAGAACAAGCAAAGGCAAAGGGGGGAGCAACGAGCGTAAAATTGGGAGAGAATATTCTGAATTCAAAAAAGAACTTGGCATAACGTGGATCTTATTTTATTGATTATTGTTTGATAAACCAGGGAATGTACAGCATCGATGCCTTGGGACAGGAATGTAGATTACATCGTACTTCATGATATCTACTGACTGGTCCAAAAACCCCTGAAACAACCAGAATATTTGCCCTTAAACTCCCCCTCAGAGACCGTCACATGTCCTCTCCTTCTTATTGTTGCAGTCAAATTATATCAATGAGCCAATTTCCTTTATGTCCATTAAAGACTGGACAACCTCCATGTTTAAAGTTGAAGCAGAATGACATTGGAAACCAGCAGCCAAACTAAACCCCTGCTTTGTAAAACTGAGTATGATTATCCAGTAACATTCAGTCAATTCTGTCGCGTCCTTGAGGAACTTTTTTTTTCTTTATTCCCTATTAACATAGAGACCAGAAACTCTCCAAAGCGTGCCCAGAAAAGCCTCCTCAGAGACGCCTTGCTTGACTACATGTTATCAATCACACTTCTGTTCATTAACCTCCCCCGTACTGAAGACTGTAGCGCTGTTTGGATGTGACCTTTCAAACACAATATCATCTGCAAAGTCATCACATGATGCATCGCTGGTTTCCAAATAAACTTCTGGATTGTTTATCCGCCATCTGTCTTTGCAACTTAGGGCACAAGAACACAGCAATCATTTTCAGACCAACAGCCGAAGACTCGAAGATACTCTGCTATCTAAGTAAAAGTGAAGCAGTCGTGCATCCCGACAACTACTCATCCAATCGACTTTGCACTTGGCGGGTGTATTGCTGAAGACCCAAGGAAGTGTGGTGTCAAGTATGAGGTTGTTCGGATGAGCGGCTCTTGAGAAAGCTGCGAGATTTCAGCCGGGCCGGTTGTAAACTGCACTGCACTGTTCAGAAAGAAAAAAAAAAAAAAAAAAAAAACAGTAAATCCTCACATTGCTGGAGGCAGCGAGTGCCACTAAACAATCACTAGATTATCAAAATTGTGGACCGCGTTTCTGTCAATCAAGTAATTGCTCTGTCCACAAATTGATTCGGTGTGACTGCAGAAACTGGCATGCAGCCCTGCGATATCCAGTTTCTGCCAGGCTGCTCCTGGAACAGGGGTCGTCCGTTATCTACCAGCAATCACCGGGATCTATTCTCCAGCCCTGTTTTTTGGTCAGGTCTCTCTTCAGCCGCCAGCCCAGAGGATGCCGTCCAAGTACGCGCAGTGCCAGTCTCTCAGCTATTATGTCCACCCACACCACAATCAGATGTGTTTAGCAGCCCTGTTATAAGCCCATTTGCGATTACTTACAAGCAAGCACTTCCACCTCCTGCTTTTTGATATGCTTTTTAACTCTTGCCTGGTGTGCTAAAAGGGTTTATTTTACAATGGAAACTGGCGTGTGTCTGTGAGTGTGCATGAAACCTCCCACACCTCCATATTTGCTCTTATTCTTTCTATATCCGAGAGTAATACTTCTATGTCCGAGTGAGAAAGAATCTAAAGTTACCTTGCTTATCTCAGCTGTGCATACTTCATAGGACATAATTAAATACCTTCTCCATATCATAAGGGTCCACCTGTCGGCCTGGCCTGTGCTTAATCCACCAACCACCACGCACCGCAATAAAAATTCAAACCTACAGCAGGTGAGTTGATAATTGACTGCTATCAGCATTTAAGCCTGTGAAAAAACAGCTAAAAAAGAAGCCATGTGACTGCCAACTGAAGCCATAAATATGCAAAATGGTTAACAGCAGATGAAAATTTTAATTATCAATTATAGAAGGAAGCCAAGAAGCTGGAAACGTTTAACATTTTACAAGCAAAACAAATTTATCACAAAGTCTCCACCATATTTTATCAGGTTTCACAGATTAGATTTGTTTTTAATCTATTTTCTCTAAAAAAAAAAAAAAATGACTCGTGATTCATCATTCCTGGGTTGGCTGAGACTGTGAATCATTGAGATAGACGGGTGGATTCCAACAATGGGGGTGGATTTGGCTCATTTCATTTCAAAGCGACGCGGGTCCATTTTAACAAGCACTCTTCAGTAAAACACTAAGATGAGAGTAATGTGACCAGCCAAGCACTGAGCCCTAATTACTGATATTTTCTGCCAGAATGAGAAGCAAGTGGCAAATAACCGGATTACAAAGCTGAACCCAAATTAATAAGGGAAGATCAGGCGACGAACGCCAGTGTTAATGCTGCTGCCTCTGACATCGGCAGGGAGCAGGGATGGGAGGAAGAGGGCTGGCGCTCGATATGTACAAATAACACACTGAGAAACATTAGCAGAAATTAAATCAGGGATTCTAAAATGGGTCCCACAAAACACTAGAGGCCCTCAAAATATTCCCAGGGAATCCCCAACAAAAGGAGTAAAAGATTATTTGCATTGCTGTTCAAATTTTCACAACTTATCCCTGACTGCTTGTAGAGACACAATAGAATTTTGTATCATAAGGTCTATAATTAGTCACTGGAGCAGCATCTGTTTTGGTCAAGAAATTAAGTTTATATGACTTAAAATCATGTTTCCGTTACAGAGGTTGTCAGGAATTTCAGTCAAAAACGAATGTATTTGCCTTTCAATAATTAATCTAGTGCTAAAAGGTAAAAAAGTCAAAATTCACCGTTCCATGAACAAGCATCGAAGGATCATCACTCACAGGCAGGATTCTTGTAGAGTTGGAAGGCACGCTAATCACTAATAAAGCAGGCGATTCTGGTGAATACAGCCCATTTATCCCTACAGGCCCACCTCCTCCTATGAATCCTCATTACACCTTCAGTCAGTAGTCATAACACTCAAACACCAAAGCGTTCAATTCACACATGGCAGGGAAGAGCACCGCTCTCTCTGAAGCCATGCCCAGGTATCGAAACAATTAGCCGGCAAGCACTTATCAACGAACAGATTAATTACACATACAATCATTCTCAAAGTCGGCGTCTTGGCAGAAAGAACATTAAGCTCTCTGATCACCGGACATGAAACCGAATACTGTTCCGCATCTGAAAACGTGATAGCCCAACAGCCCCGGCAATTTATGTAGATACAAACATTTACCACAGCCTGTTACTAACCTTAAGCATACTTTAACCATAGTTTAATTGCCATAATCCCAATAATCTTACATTTCCAGGCACAGACGTTGCCGGATTTTGCAAAATCATCCAGTATAAATGAATTATGTTGTTAAAGTCCCCTTGGAAATTACTTCAATTTAGCTGTGCGAAAACACAATCTGATGTTTGTATTGTTTGCTTGTGCTTCTTGTTTTTGACTCCAACTTTAATCTGCATTCAGGTGGTGCTTGATTTATGAGCTACCCAGGTTTCCCCCATAATGTGACGTGACAGCTTTCTTTTACCAACACGGTAAATCACAACTGACAGTCCATCACTGGTATTTTCTTTCTTAAATATTCCATTTTATATATATATATATATATATATATATAAAAATTGGTATATGTAGTCGACTCCTAGTGTGAAATGTTGGCTTATTAATGTGTGAATGTGAATGTGAATGAGTTGGTCAGGTGAGCTATAATGTATTCGTGACTTGGAGAAACTGTGATCCGACATGACGTTAAAACTAAGCAAGTAGCCTGCAAAAGATGACAGCTGCTTGACCATGCTTGGCAAAAAAAAAAAAAAAACCCTGCTGGAAAAAACTTGTTGATCTATTAACTTAACAGAAAAGGAAATAACATCCTGAGCTAACATGTTGCTTATTGTCCGTCTTTGTGATGCATGTAATTATTCCACAAGCTAATGGAGCAGCAGCAGGCCTTCACGGGACACAATTTGGTGACCTCAAATAAACAGAAACCCCAACAGAAACATTTGCACACGGAGAAAAAGCTACCGTGCAGAACAAAACAGAACAACAACAAAGCGTGAAGTACAGCGGCGTGCAGAGCAGAGCCGGATAAAACAGAAGCGAAGAAGAAGAAGAACAGGACGGAAAAATACCTCTAACGCTGGAGTGAGACAACAAAACGGCGATACAGAAGCCAGACAGACAAGAGCAAAAACAGAGCCGGGTGAGTAGGGGAGGCGTTGGAAATGCAAACGAGAGAGAGACGCACAGACAGCAGGATGGGGAGTTGGTGCTCTTTGTGCTCCGAAATGAAGAGAAATGAGAAGAAATGGATGCAGGCCTGAAGGGAGGGAGGGCAGAACACTGTGTACCAGCACATTATGGTCTGAAATTACATAGAACACAATCTCTCCTCGCTCCCTGCAACAATTCAATTCATACCCAGGATTCCTATTTGTCTCTCGCTCGCCCCGCTACAACTGAATTCATATCCAGGAAGCTATTTTCTCCCCCCCCCCCCCGTCTCTCTTTCTCTCTCTGCCTCTCTTGGTGCAGTGATGACAGCTCTACCATATTAAAAGTGCGAGAACTGCTGCAACTGGGCATCTGCAGGTGGTGTGTGTGTGTGTGTGTGTGTGTGTGTGTACGTGACCTCTCGGAATCTATTATCTCTGCAGGTATCGACATCACATCCAGCAGTCTTGCAGGCTGACCAATCACTGCCAACACAGGCTGGTTTCTGTGTGTGTGTGTGTGTGTGTGTGTGTGTGTGCGCATCTTTGATCTCTGGCTGTCCTTGCCGTGCCCCCCCATCTCTCTCTCTCTCTCTCTCTCTCTCTCTCTCGTGTAAACACACATACACCACACACAGGGCGGCCTGTGTTGGCAGTTGGCAGTACACACACACACACACACACTACATGCACTCATACACACAAATACACACACGTGCAGTGAGAGCCCCCAGCTGTTTTCAGTCTCTCTTCTGTCGAACTGACAGACACTAAGCAGACGGATCTCCTTAACTCAAGCCGTCAGCCTCTCCTCCTCCTCCCTCCTGCCCTTTGACTGACTTCCTCCTCTCTCTCTCTCTCTCCTTACTTCCCTCTCTCTCTCGTTCCCTTGTCATCCACTGCCCTCCCACTCCTGTTTTGTGTCTCTCCCTCCCTCTCCATCTCCATCTCCCCTTCCCCTCCCCCTCCTAAAGTCCACATTTTTTTCTCTCACCTCCTCCAGACCATCTAACATGCTCTCACGTCTTCGTTTGGCTTCAGTTCAGTTACTGTATAAATTAAGAAAACGCTTCAAACATTTAAATGTGACAAGATTTGGCTTGAAAACTGAATACTGAACGTTCCCTGTTTCTTTCACGTATAACTAAACTGTATCAGGTGACCTACTACATAAACAGTACCTGTGCAAGTAAAAGCTAAATACAAATGCCAACGTCGCCACACTAACCACTCAGTTTGCACAGATTTGGTGATAAAACAAAATTAATGGACAAACAGACTTTTACATGATGGTAGCCCTAAAAGTCAGCAAACAGCCAAGGTTATTTGCAAATTTCATAGCAATCCAACCAACAGTTTTTTACACTACAAATGTCATCCTCCCGAACACCACCATAAGATTCAGTCAGGAGATTCCCTCGGTCACTAAGACTCACTGTCTGTCGACTATCAATGTACAAAATATCACAGCGACCCAACAGTTGTGGAGATATTTCAGACTGGGACAACTTGGTGCACCAACCAATTTTTAACTTTTTATTTCAGTTGGTCTCACAGTAGTTTAAGAAGATTCAGGCGAGTTTATCTAAAAATCCAAGGTGACTCAGCAAAGATCTTTTACTATTTACTGTATCTGGTACACCTCACCTCAGGTCTACTACTATTTTTGTGAATCATTGCTGAAGGCTGAATATTACTGAGGCAACGCAGACTAACCACTATTGAAGGCTAAGACTAATACAATTATGAGGAAAATGGAGCTGCTCATAGAGCTAAAAATGAACAAGCTGAGGACAGAAAGGGACCCAGAGCATCATCTGTCCTGTGTTCCTCCTCGAGTACCCCACTTCCGACTGTTATACTGCATTTTCTTTACTATAGCCCCGCTCTTTCCTTCACTTGCACGACGCATCACGCCTCTTATTATCTGTCTGCTGGCCTCTTGACTCCAACAATATGTCGCCATAGTCTGCTTTCAGTTTGACAGTCTTATCAGCCTCAGGGTAGACAAGCTAAACTGATGTAGTGGGCGGTGAAGCTGCTGCCCTATTTATGTTCTCTGGAAACTCCACATAAAAACGTTTTATTTTGTAACTATTACAGCTGGCACGTACTTGTAATGGGTAACGGGACAAAAAAAGCAGAGATTGGAGATATGAGTTGTGCATTGTTTGTGCTAATTCTTTATTTTGGGACACGATCTTGAGCGGACACCACCAGGACTTTTTTTTTTTTTTCCCCAACCATCAGATTGTTTGAGATTCGTGCCTCTAACCGATGTCTCACGTCATGCTCGCCATTTAAAATATTCAGCAGCGACATCTCTTCCAGAATCAGCTTCCTCGTCGCTCTACTGGATAATCCACAGACCTCACTGGAAACAATTTTCACAGCGACTATTTCTTCAGCAGGAAGTACTTCCGATGAAAAATGTTTACAATGACTGCTGTGGATTATCCAGTGTATGTGGATTTTAAGGAGGCTTAGAGGCTTTTCTGCACATGAACCAACCAACATGGCATAACACTGGCCATCATTCATACATTGTTCATGGACAGAGTGTGTGGACACTCGCATAGTCAATATCCACAGAAACAGTTACTCATATAGACTCACAACATTAAATTAAAGCATTAAATGTTAACACTAATATACAGTGATGAACTCAGATAATTCAAAATGTGATTAATGTGATTAATCAAACGACTGATGAAACACTCTCTCTCTCTCCTTATATGCGTCCTGTTTATAAGATTGTTGTTCGTCCTCACCTTCCCTCAGGCTTATCAAACTCACTCGACTCTGCCTCCTCCTCCTCTTCTTCTTTCTGTTTCTGCCTCAGTTTCTCCCCCTTTGTCTCACTTGTCCCCTCCCTCGCCCACATTTTCTCAAGGTCAGCCTCCTCGCTCTCCTCCTCTCTCAGATGCCAATTGTCCCTCTGCCGCTCTTTTTTTCTCCCCCTCTTTCTCTTTCATCTCCATCATTTTGTGTGCTCCTCTTCATCTCTCGCCCTCCACGCCGCGATTCTCCGCTTTCATCTGCTCCTGGCCTGGAGTCGGGCCGTCCTCGCATCCAAAGGCCTGTTGCACCACTCATTTTCCTCAAAGCCCGGCTCCTCGCGCCTCGCATCTCCTCTCCCCTCTCATTTACACTCTCTCTTCTTCGACACTCGTTGTTTTCCAGAAGAGCAATCACCACATGCTCTTAAGTGACTAAGATACGGTACAATTTTAGTTCGGTCCTTCAAGAGAGATGCTTTTCTAAAAAGCCTGAGGGTTGTGAACTGTGCCGGCTCATCTTGTGGCCCAAAGGTACTGCTATTCAAAAACATATTTCTCAGTGTGGTAACTATTTGTAACTTCACAGTCCGAAGAATCTCCATGTTGCTCACGTTTTAGCTTTCATTTTTCCACCAAATAGTCTAAAACGGGTTTCACACATGCACCTGAATGAGTTTTAACATGTCGGTGTGAAGTCTGAATAAACCCTATCAGACATATAAATATGTCCACAACACTTATTAAGAGCACTATAAGATGCAGACAGGTGACAAATTAAATCGCTAAAGTGCTCCTTGTCATTGATTCTCCAGGTCTCTGAACTCATTCATATCACTTTCATACTCGTTAAAACATTAAGTACCCCCATTGCCCCATGGGGGGGGTCATTGTCATCCTGGAGGACACAACTACCATGAGGATGGAAATGATTCATCACAGGATAAAGGTCATCACTCATAACAACTTTGCATTGCATCTGCAGTGACATTTCCGTCAGAGTAGACAAATGGACCCAAACCATGCCCCCCAGTATAACAGAGCCACTGGATCCCCTCACTGTGGGGGTCAAAGATTCAGGTTTTTTCTTTAATGTCTCACCCATCTGTAAGTGTCACAATTTTCCACCAATGTGAACAAAGACAGTACATTTAGTTTAATAGAACGTGAAACACTTTGGATGAAGAGGAGATTCATCTTATGTCTTTAAAACTAAATTTGGTGGTACACTGGGGAAAAAAATATCCCCCCTATATATCTGAATCTCCGGCTAAACTCAGTACACAAAGCATGTGAGCAAACCTGAATTAAACCAGACTGTAATGGCTTGCGCACTTTCAGACTTTATAAAACAGGGAGAAGACTTTGCTCTGTAATAACATTAATTGATAGGATTGATGAGGAAATATATTAGTGGATTCACAGTGAGACGTCCCTCGTGTTCACGAAGGTCATTAATTTAGTCTTCAACAGTGAAAGAAAAACCATCACCGATGCAGCTTGTGGGAGAACTGAGAGCTTCTTCATATCATTATTTTTAACATCACTGCTGCCTATAAAGGTCTTGTCATGTCTGAATAGAGCTATAATAGAAAAGCACATTAAAGCATACATAGACAATGGCAGTATTGTTATGAAATCCGTGTGTGCAAAGGGCTTGGCAGCGTGTTTGTCAAGCTATCAGCAGCAACTTTCTATGCAAGTTATTTTTATTCCACATTCATCCAAATTAATCACTTGGGCTGCATCTCGCATCCACACTCGTATCAAAAAGCAGCAACAAAGTCCAACACTTACTGAGAGGGCCACGTTGTAACCTCATTCACATGGACGAAAAAGCATTACTATTCAAGACTTTGGGAAATGTTTTTCCAAAGCGCTCACAAAGACTGGCCTGACTTTTCCACTTGTTCTGGCAGCACGTTCGCACTGCGCTGTTCACCGTAATGAGGTGAAACCAGAGGTTGCCTGAAAGCAGGAATCTAATCTAAAAACTTGTGTTACAATGTGGAAAATGGTCAGCAATGATGTAAAGTATGATTTGGAGTTAATGGGCTGGAACAGGCAAAACTATCAGGGTGGTTTTTATATGTGATGTCTCATTTCATATCATGGTATTATCTATATATATTGTTAGACATTTAGAGTTATGTATTTTTCTACGGTTGTCTTTCTTCCATCATTCACAGTGCTTTTAACATGTCATGCTTTCTTACAATCTGTCACCGTCTCCTCTGTTTAACTATTTCTGTCTTGTTCTCAGTCTTTTTTCCCCTCCCGTCCCCCCGTCACTCTGTATCCCTGCCGCTCCACTTCTTTTTTTTAGCTCAATCTGTCTGTCCATAAGTCTCTTTCAATCCATTCCCTCCTCATCTATTACTGTCTTTGCTGCTTGTTGCAGTCTCTCACTGTCTTTTTCTCCCTCAGTTTTCATTTCTTTTTATCCTGTCACCCTTTTTTTTCTGCCCCTGCGTCACTCCTCGTCGCTTTTTTCGCCGTCTCTCTCCGACTCCCTCTTCCCCCATTTTTTTATCTCTCCCTTTATGCCACTTCATTCTCATCATTTGTCTCTTTTGAGTCTTGCACCGCTCGTGTATGTGCGTGTGTGTGTGTGTGTGTGTGTGTGTGTGTGTGTGTGTGTCTATGCGTGCATGTGATTGGTTGTGTGCCTAAGCTATATAAATGCGGCATACTGAGAAAATTAAAAAGAGATTTAACGGTTTTGTGTGACAGATGGAAAATGAAGTGTATGTTGGTGCGTAAAAACAAATTCTAAGTATTACTTTTGTGTGCATGTGTGTGTGTGTCAGTCAAAGAGACCAGCGGCATGGCCGAGAGAACAGCACAGTGACTGAGAGAGAGAAGAAACACCATCATGTAGAGCACTGAGCATGATAGTTCACAAAGTACTTATGCTGCTCTACAACAAATGCATATGTGAATGCAAGCATGCATACACATATCAGAGTGACATGTGTGTGCGCTTGCATGTAGGTTACGGTATAATACACATCTGTTCATCTGTGTGTGTGTGTTGAATGACACACATACAAGTGCTCAAAGTGTTGTGCTGGAGTGTCACATTAGTGTCTTTGCAGAGTCCTGCTTGTCTGCCTCTCACTATCTCTTACTGCAGTACTTCTCCAGCAAAGCATGCTGGGAAACATTACAAAAATAAGTAGAATAATCTGCCCGTTTCAATTGCCTTCTTACCGCATCCTGCAAATGATCCAATAAAAGCAGCGATTTAAATATATGTTATATAAACATAACATTAACTCCATCAGGATAACAGCATAATCATGTCATACACACAACAGTTTCTCTTTTCAAAGTAATTTTGTGAATGCTTTAATGTGCAACTCTTGCAGAAAGCCTTGAACTTCCCTGACAGCAGCTTATCATCCAACAGAAATGGCAAAGACGAAATTAATTTGTAAATGAAAACAGCAATTTTGTTAAACATCTGGCTGCAGAAACAGGATGTAAACACAGCACTGACACGTTATAACCTTTTTTAAGTTGGTATGCTGAATACTAACCTTAAAAAATGATATCAGTGTTATCAAACACTTTACTATTTACACATCCAGCAGACGTGGAGTTGAGTCTGCGTCTACCTTTTTGGTACCGAGCGGGCAATAATAAAAAGAAAAGCTAAAACGTTCAGCAGGAGTAGTCATGTGATGATCGTTAAAATGGAAATATTATGATTCATTTAAAGAGCAACAGACTCATGAGTATGACATGACATGACTTCCTTCATGTTTCACAGTCAACAACAATAACAGCAAATGTAAATGGGAACTGATAAGAAAATATGGACCTGTTATCTATGAAACAGGAGAAATGAGAGTGTTTTACCAGCCTCTGTCTTTAGAGTAAATGCCTGCTTCTGTTGATAATAAATAACAATTATACTTTATTTGACAACTCACAGTAGGTGAATTTGATTGTTAATTTCAAGCATTTGTCTGATTCGTGGGGTGCCTGTGGATAATCATAGTCCTCATGACCACATGATGAAGTGTCCTTAAGTGTCCTTAAGCAAGACAATGAGCTCCAGTTTTCTCCAAATGTCTAGACTCTGAATGGCTCGTCCGTCACCACTGGTGTGCGAATGGGTAATGGGCGAAAGGTAACTTGTAAAGTGTTTTGTTCGCTAAGATAGAAATGCACTATATGAGTCCAGTCCATTAACCATTTAGCCTTCCTTTTGACTTATTAATGTGCACAAAAGTCAAAGCCGCCAACAAAAAGGCTTCACTGTCTCGCTCAAGGACATTTTAATGCCTGAACAGGCTGTTGTGTCCATTTCTCGTCTAATCGCCAGGCCAGCCAGGAAATGCAGCTCCACTTGAGAAAGTGAGTGTAATAATAGCACCCGATCTTTAAACCTCACCCGCTGATTACAGCAATATTCAGGGCTCTTAGATAACAGTGAGTACATCAAAAGGATGGAGAGCAGGTTGGACAGTCTGGGCAATTTGTCCACATTTAACAAGACAGGTAAAATCACCGTATTCCTTTCAAGTTCTCCTCAAAATATAGAATTAACATCTTTGATACATGTGATAAATTATCCAGGCAAGAGAGAATGATGCCCACTACCTCCCACCTTCCAGATACCTCCGCATTCAACCGCATTGTCACGTCTCCTGGAGGGTTAAAACATGACACTAATTAGCTCCCATGAAAAAGACTTCAAAGGAAAAGATGAAAAGCTAGCACTTCTCTGAGTGTGATGGCATTTCAGTCTTCGCAGCACACGACTGACAGTGCGTTGAATTTTATTTGTTTCTCTAAAGGGACAGCACGCACGTTAATCATCACTGACTAGTTAACATCAGCTTAAGTCTTCAGCTGTCTCCAACTAAAAAGGCTCATCTGAACCCAAATACTCAGTTGTAAAAGTTTCCACTGACCAGCAGCTAAAGCTTCAAAGGCGAGCCAGTTGTTGGAGCTAACTAGGCAGCAATCTGTTGTGCAGCGCTGCATCGTGTTGACTCCGAGAGCACACGCCTGCCTCGCTTTCAAAAGGTGAGGAGCTAATAAGCACCCCCCCAAACTGCAGCGCTGACATGCTGCAGCGCCCCTGTGAAATCCTACAGATGCAGCCAATTAAAATTCACTGCGAGGCGGGCCGTGTGGTCATGCAGGATGTGAATGAGTTGCAGGACCAATTTCCTTTGTTGTGTCTGGGAGAGCTGTTGAGCCATGATGCATAATCAATCAGCGCGCTCCAAAAGGAGAATGAGGCAGACTTTAAGGGTTTAAAACGTGTACCAAGTTAAAGGGAAATATTAATCCTCCTCTTTTGGTTTTGATTGTAACCTGTTACTATTAGCACCACATATCAATACTTTGACCAATTAGTCATGTTACTAATATGGATGTGCAAGTTCTTTACCATCCCGCCCCTGAGCACTGGAATGATTTGCATTCAGCTTACAAGCACAATTCCACACGGCCTTTTCATAAACATAACTGAACGCTCTCACCCGCAGCACGCTATTAAAATACATAAATAAACACCATTTTGGCAACCATAAACAACATCCATCTCCTCGACTGCGCCCTGTCTAACCCGCTAAGGCCTCCTCCAGCTCTCTCAGCACAGCTCTGCCGGGTCCGTGATGGATGCTGCACCTTTCATTGAGATGTATGTAGCCACTGGATTCAGACACGGGAACTCGTGCACACCAACACACACACACACAGACACTCCCACGCTTCTGCCACAGTAAGCAAAGAGAGAGTGAGAGATACATGCGCACACTACACTGCACGTGGACACACTACCTTTGAAGCCCAGCTGCATGCTCACACATACACATCAACATTAATAACCAATGCTACACGCCCACTCACTTAAACTCTGCCGTGACAAATAAAACTGCATTAAACTCCACATCTCTGCTCTGGAGGAGACGCATGTGCGCAACACAAAACCACCTTTGCATAGCCACGCTTCCAAACACACACCGGTGACCATACGCTTGCACCAACACTCACACACACACATCTGCACACTCAAGACAAGACAAATGAAGACTGCATCTCGTTTACTAGGCAGTGCAGACAGGCCCTTATAAAACATGCATGGCATGTATTCCCTGGCTATCAACCTCCACATACACACTCGCGCACTCAAAACAATCCAAACACAGGCTGCAGAAAGTACCGATTTGTGCTTGGCTAGCATGCTCCATCATCCTCTGACAGGCAATTATTTTATCACGCTTCACACGTAAACACAGTGGCCAAAAAGAACCTATGCACAAGGCTAATGTATGATCACGTCTGATGCGCAGGGCACCAACACATACAGTTCACACGGACGCGCAGGTTAATAATTCAAAGCCCTGGTTAAGAGGGGAGCGCTCCCTCCTTATTAAATTATTGACAAGCAACATCTAGACTCTTTGCTGCTGACCTGAGGGACAGCCGGCAGGGAGGGAGGAGAGGAAGGAGAGAGGAAGGAGGAGGAGGAGGACGACAAGAAACATATGTGAGGTAGAGCGGAGGGGGAGGGAGGTGGAGGGGATGGTCGTGGAGAAAAGGGGGGTAGAAATGAAAGTGAGCGAGAGTTAAACAAGAGACAACGGGTGCGTGATATCATAGAGCGCGGGAGAACAGAAGTGGGCCCTAAATGAATCCCAAAAGACTTTAAATTGGAATTTAAATGGAACTGAGAGAGAGAGAGACAGACAGAGAGACAGAGTGAGGTGAAATCTGCAGCAGCTCTCTACTGTATTTCTGCTTTATTTACCCGCCTGCCTGCCTGTCTGCCTCTTTTGCTCTGAAATGAATACGGTGTGAACCAGCAGCCTCTAGCAACAATTACTGCCTGTTGCTGCCCCGCTCCCCTGTATGGATGCGCTGGATGGCAGCTTGTCACTTTACCTGCATATTAGATTCAAAAGAAAGGGATTTCTTTTTTTTTTTTTTTGCCGACAACCTTGCAGACAACCCTGTTTATAATTTGCAGATGAAAGTACAGACTGTTTGTCTTGCACGCCACATTTACAGAGGATTTTTATGTACTCCAGCACATACATATGGTACATAATACATAATACATGTCACATTAACATTAGAGCTTATTTACATCAATAGCATTTACATACAACTTTGAAAAGAAAGATACTTATTGATGTGTGTGTTCAAATTTTGAATGTCTTTTTTATGTTGATGCATTACCAATTCATTGGAGACATGGATCTCATAAAATGTTGACCAGATTTCTTTTCAGCAGCGACACCGGAGCAAGGTTGGATATTTTGGTGCATTTGCACCGTCAAAATGCATCCATCTCACCACAGGTGAATGGTAAAAATAACATTTAAAAATAAATATTCTTAAAAATAAATATTCAAACATAACACATTGCATTGCATGTGCGAAAGTGTGAAGGTTTTTATGGAGCAGTGGCATACTGGATTGAGGCTTATTATCAATATATACTTTGCCTGTTAATGCAGTGAATATTTGTTCATGCTTCTCAATAATATATTCTGTAATTTACTTTGAAAAAGGACTATTATATTCACAGTGTCTGGATGAAGTCTTTTAAGCTGTCTGTGTGTTGCTTTGTGTTGTTCACCCTGTTAAAGTGCGAGTTCTTTCAGCAGCAGAACATTTAAACAGGTGATTTTTTTTTCTCAGCAGTTTCATCACTCCTATCACGCACACCCGACACACACACATTCACACCTGAAAAGTGCTGGTGCGCTTGTTTTATTGATCCGTCTACCTCACACGCCGCCCGTGAAGCCATTAAGCTGATCTGTGACAATGTCATTCACCAGCATCGGATTATTTGTGCGTTTCTCTGCTCTCTCCTGATGTCCTGGCTCCATACTGACCAGGCTGCGGTACTTCTGCAGAGCCTACATTTACATTCTCCCCAGAGACCTTTCACATGCACTTAGCTGCTGTTTACATCAAAGCCAGGGAATTTTTTCAAAACAGATGACTTATGGTTTCAGGGCATTACTGTTTAAGGATTGGGTTTGAATGTTTCCTACCACACTGTGCTGAAATTATGCATTTCTGGGCAGTTTTGCTTTTGCTTCTGGCTTCACGCAGTTACAGAAACACTGCTAAAACTACTACTGACGCTTAAAACGATTTAGTAGGAAGCTTGAGTCCTGAGCTGTCAAGTAAACCCTTTCAACAGGCCGAATACTTATTTATTTTTTCACATACCAAATGCCTGATTTTTGTCGTTTCCCATTATAATACGTAAAT
The DNA here is from genome assembly GCA_023238725.1 of Scortum barcoo. Lineage (NCBI taxonomy): Eukaryota > Metazoa > Chordata > Actinopteri > Centrarchiformes > Terapontidae > Scortum > Scortum barcoo. Next base: position 20,340,138 of record CM041548.1, read on the forward strand.
AATCTCTTTAAATGCACCATAGACTGATGCAACCTGATGAGTTGTTTAGATTTTATTTACCATGTGTCCCATAAACCTGACAGTACAGAAACAGCTCAAAGACGTTCGGTCTTACTCAGTTGGGAAAGCAAGGAAAAGTCACTCCAACCCAAAGTCTTTCATCTCACTTACTGTAGGCAGGATGTCTATGATGAAATAAGCTCCCCTATCCGCCACTTCATGCAAAATAAAACACTGCGTGAAGATCGAACATTTGGGCGAAGAGCACAAAGGTTAGCGGAAAGAAACCAAGAAACCTGTCATCTTTAATTAAACACGAAGTGATGCTGTCTTCTGAAATCCCAAGTTATTCAGTAACCGACTCCCTGAAGGAGACAATTTAAATCATACACCCAACAATGTAAAATAACAGACTAGTGCGCTGCGCCTTTCAGCATCCTTCACGGCTGTCTGACAAGAGACAGTTTTCACACCTCCCTGCAACAAGTGCAAAAAGAGAAGAGAACATAGAGGCAGATGAGAAAGATTACAGAAAGCAAGAGGGGAAGAGAAATGATTAGGTAGAGATTTGTTGTGTAAAGGGAGAAAAAAGAGGAGGGCCAAAAGAAAGGGCAAGACAGAGATGGGAGATTGAGAGAGAGAAACCTAGTTTTCCACTTATTTCCACATGTCAGCATCACAACTAGCAGCCACACCACCACAATTACAATTCAGCCTCCCATGGTGTTGAATACAGAAAACACACAGGAAGCAAACATTCCCTCACATAAACACTCAAAAACCCCACACCATCTGCAGCGCTGCAGCCTCAGATCTGTAAAAACCAAGATTCCCAAGTTCCTCCACAAGTTGTATATCTTCCTTAAAGCCAGAGGCTTTCAACTATGACCACCAGCTTCCACAGTACAAACTACAAGCTGTTCTCAAGTATAAGGCCATTTTTTTTTATTGTGCACAAGCTTTCTCAATTTATATTTTTATTTTTCTTCTATTGCTGTAAGAAAAAGCAGTTCAAGTATCTTCATAATGATAAATAATGTGTTCATGATTAGTCAAAAGAGTACTTTTGTCTGAAAAATCACAGATAATAATCATGATCATAAGAGGTGCAAGGTTTAAAACATGACCATACAACTACAAATTAAACAGTGTATGCAGGCAAGTTGAATTTTTGAAGTAAAAATGTTTATAAAACTGTATTTCTCTTCCTAGATTCATAACAGTGATTCTGAGTTGGACTTTATAAATTATTTATAAAAATTGATTTTGAAAGTATTTTTAGCTAACACCATTTTTCTAAGAAAGTTGAATTCTTTGTCCAAAAGTAAAATATTCCTAGAATTCTGTTTATTTTCATGAGGAACAGGACTAACAATATTCTTAGAGCGACTGAATAACAAAGCTGCCATAAAAAAATCCTCACATCCTTTATGTCGTACTGCAGGCGACAAGTCCAATATGTCAGAAAACATTTGGAGCTTGACAGAAATTTTTGCTCCCACGTTGCATCTTAATGACCTCAAATATGATAGAATGAGAGTCAAGAGTCACGCTAAGACACTAAAGTGACATGAACACATACTAAGCATAAATTCTTGGCTTGCCAATAATCCACTCAGACTAAACAGCTCCAACACTTCTCTGTCTTCAGAGTCTTCAACCACACTGTGATGTGTATCAACTAAATTGCAAACCCCACGATTCCCCGCTGAGCTGTACACAACACAACCCATAATTACAGGATGGCCACTGTAAGTCAGATCTCCAAATCCCCCGCATGGATTTCGAAACATTTGGGATAGGCATGAAAGCCTGTGTTTCCACTAATCCTATGTTTTTACATCCACCATGGGATTTAGAGCGCAATGTGTGTACTGTGGACCGCAGACAGTGCGCCACTACAGAGGACAAGACGAGCCGAGACCAGGGCAGAGGGCCAGGCTACACACAACGCATTAACAATCCATCCAAAAACTCATTTTCCCACAGGCCCCTCTGGCAGGACATTACTTTTGTGAATGGCTTGTTTGTGTACCATGTCAACTGAATTTTATGGGCATGTTTGTGAGAGTTAATGACCATCCCTGTATGTAGTCTAGATGTTGTGTATGTATATGTATGTACACATGTACCTGCTGTATATATGTGTACCTTTCATTACCGCCTTGCTCATACATAATATGTGTCATGTGCCACAGCGAGAGAGAGAGAGACATAAATCTTATGTGTGGAGGATTAATGTTGTGGTCTTAGCAAAGGCTATTTTCCCTTTCCTGAATCAGGAGGTTAATCGTATTACCTGTGAAAGCGACGGGTAATAGCACACAATGGTACCTCTGAAAAACAGGACAAGGAGAAATACAAGAGATGCGGGAGGTTGTGGGAGGGGGGTCAGATAAAGGGGGAGAGGTGTGAGGCAGGAGGTTTGATGTAAGAAGATGGGGAAGGGAACGTTCTGGACCGACAGCCACCGCTGGGCGCTGGCCCGTGCATGTAGGATGACGAGGCGAAGGAGAACGGCAAATTGTGCAACATCAACAAACGCAGGACAAAGGAGAGGACAGACAATTTAAAAAAAAGAGGAAACTTGCACATCTATGGTTTGCATTTCTTTCTGACTGAGAACAGAAGCCCGCGCAGGGAGCCGACCCACAGACGTTTGTGTGATGCGTTATTGTCACGTGCTATTTGGCAACAGTTTGTAAAGCGCAGTCGATGTCTTTGTTGCGCTTTTGCGGGAATGGTTACAGAAATGATTAAAAAAGGGACTCAACCTTCAGGAGGAGAATGTGTTGTGTAGTGTGACAGAGCACACCTCTAGCTGAGAGCTCATCACTTCAGGGGTGCGGTGGAGAAAAACCAGTCAACCAGGTCTTTGGAAATGTTATTTTCCACAAAGTGAGCAAAATTGCCTCCGTCTTAGAGGAGTTCAATTCGTATTGTATGATTTGCTGTAATGATAATGGTCAGGGCCAATGGACCAAGTGGTTTGGGGCTGTGGAGCGTTTTTTTACTTTCAAGAATGCAACAGGAGTTTGTGTCTGTCACACATGATATATAAAGTTAATAATACTGATCACCAGCACCATTTTTCCCTTTGCTTTTAATAATTTACACTAATTTATTTAACATATAAGCGTTGCTATGCACATGCACGGGAAACAGTGAGATTTTGAAAAAGGTTAAGGTTGGATTTTAAGGGTTGTCTCCCCTTGATCTGTTCAGCCACGACAGCTGTGTTCAGAGAAGTGGAGTTATAATGCATAACCTTTAATTTATTCTACCAGTACAAACAAACAGCTGTTAGCGCTGCTGCCGAGTAATATGCATGACTTCCACATATCATGTTTAGAACAGCAAAACAACAGCTTTCATGAGGTGGAAAGAGGTTGAATCGCTATCATGGTGTGTTAACTGGAGATTTACAAAGACAAAAACAAAACATTGTTGTATGTATATATAGAGGAGAAATTGTCTGATTTTTCATAAAACAGGAAAGACGAGCCACCACGACTCATACATATTCATAAATTATACATAAAGATGTAGATCAGTCACACTCATACAGTATCTGTTTTTCACCTTCCATTACACACTTTGGCACATCCTTATACTCCTCATATTGGCATCCTTTAAAATAAGCATAGACCGCCTCATGATTTCCCTCTAGGCTAGTACCCGACAGCACATTTTTGATGAGTACGTCACTTACTGATTGGTCGAATCCTGGTTGACGCGCGTGTTGTGGTTTGATCAGCACCCGAACGTCGTCTTTCTGCTCACGCGGCTACAAATGCTTCTCCCGAGATCAAACACATCTGTCCACCTTTAGATGACAGCAGTTCAGCGGATTCTGCATACATTTACACATGGATTTATGCCGATTTATGCTGCCTGATTACGATCCACCCATCCAGAATGCATTTTAATGTAACATGCAAAGAGGGTCATTTACAGAAATGGAAATAAAAAAGGAAGCAAAGACAGGCGGAAAGACAGTGGAAGTGACAGGAGAAAAAAAAAAAAAACAAAACAGTGAGATGACGAAGCAGATAGCAACAGCGCAGAGGGAAAGACCAATTTAATTTTCTCGAGCACCTCTTTCCTCTTCCAATCTCTACTTTAAACACTGTTTGACAAGGTTTGGTGTGGCGCTGTGTCATTATGGGCATTGCCTAATACAGGTCCAGGGGGGATTCACAGTGTAATTAGCTAGCATGCTGGCGGAGACACTATCACGGAGCCTGATCTGCATTTGAGACACTGCGGGGAGGGTTTAAAGGGCCTGGCTTCCCACTTCAATTACCTGCTCTGCCACTGCCTGGAACGCACTCAGCTAAAAGAAATGACATTATCTGCTCCGAAGTAGTATTATTCCATGCCATTTTATTTATGTCAGTGTCGTCGTTTATCTCTCTGAGGCCGGCCCTTTCTTTGTAATTATTAGGCAGAGGTGGAGGAGTGATGGATGGATGGATAGATAGATGCGGGGAGGGCGGGAGGGGGGAGCACCCCGAGTGCCAGGAGCATGGATGAGAGAGCATTGGAAATCCATCCGCTGGTTGGCCAGATGGAAGCTCAAATATATTCCAATATCGTCTGTGGGAGAAGGAGTGCCACGTCGAACTCCACTGTAAGTTCAAGGGCCGTGTTTTTCGGCGAACACCCACACCCCGCACAACATGATGGCCCATCATGTGGATGCTGCTGCACTCTGGACCGCTTTGTACACTGGCTGCTTCCATTGAAAGAAAGTATTATCACCAAGTATTAGTGATCTCCCATGTTTTGTAACCAAGAATTTAAGTTATTAAGTTTATTGTTTATTTGGATCCCTCCTTACTTGTTACCTTGGCAACAACAACTCTTCCTGCATGATCACGTTCTTGTGGTGTACACAAGTATATTCTTAAGTACTATATTCAAAAAATAAAAATGCTTGTGCGCAGGTGACATTTGTTCCTTTGTGGTTGCGTTCAAGGACTGTGGAACCTCAGCGCTACCACGTTCACGTAATAATTGTCTTGACATACATGTTTGTTTACTGTCTGCTTCCCTGGTCGGATTTTCTGACAAAAGCACAGCAGCTCACGAGTGCAAAGCTGTCTGACAGCTGACAAAGCAGCTTCAGATGTCAAGAGCAGCAGATTACGAGAACGCCAAACAGAGCCGCACAGAGACATTTATTTATTTTATTTTTTTTCCCCTTCCCGACTGAGCACGATTCTCTGAATGCGGTTCTGAAACCAAGTTTCAGTGGCATATTTGTTTCATCCTGTGACTTGACATCAGTAAACTACACACGTTCACACCGCGCTCATGTTTGTTAATCCAGCTGTTCTCATGCTATGAAGGGGAACAGAAACCACAAGGAGAGAGAAAATGCTGAATGTTGGCAAGTGCAACTTTCTGGATTTTCCTCTGTATTTCCTCTATAGATACATTTTTCCCCACAAGCAACCAAGCCTGACACCAGAATTTAATTTGGAGCGAGAGGAGCGAGAATGACTCGCTCCTCTGTTGCTGCACCATTTTGAAATGGCCTGACAAGACGGCTGGATTCTTCCATTAAAATCGTGCCTGCTGCAGCTTCGAGCCTGCTCCTGAATCGCTGGAGTCTGCGGGTGAATTCAGCGAACACGCAGTCTGATAAAAATATCAGCTTTTAAAAAAAACTGAATCACTCTGCTCGCTGCCTCCCTCCAAGAGTGTGTTAGTGGAAGAAATCTGGATAAACAACAGGCAAAAGATATAAAAGTTTTAACTTTATGGAAATGAGTGTGACTAGTCGGATCCATCCCCTGCTAAATTTATCAGCTGAAACAAAGCATCCAGAGAAAGATTTTTGTTATGTTCTGTGCGGCTTTATTATTTGCAGATAAACAACAACACACCAAATTGTCAAATTTTTCTATGAGTGTGATGTGAACCAAAGAGAACAGCACAAAAAGGGACGAGGTTACTGATGGGTCTGTTTTGTGTGCTGTGCTCATTTATGTGATGTGTGCCATCTGTTAATAAACACTTGTGTTAAACTTTAGCCAGTTTGGTAAAGCAGAGCTGCAGAAACAGATTGTGGTAGATGTAAGAGGCACGGAGAGCAGCGCAACAATGAACGGAGAAGCATTTTTCCGAAAGGACTCGACCTTTGAATTGACCTCGAACACAGCAGATGGTTTTCATCACTGTTGCTGATTTCATGCTACAGTAGGGCAGTGGATAAGCAGGGCCAGCCGCACTGCAGATTACATAATGTCAGCTTTCTGTCTTTAAAAACACGGGGCCAAGGTTGTGAACAGTGCGATGTACAGTACGTATGTGTTGAGTACGTGGGATCGCGCTGTTTGTGCACTACGCTCATGTTTTGTGTGCGCGCGTGTGCATATACAAGAACGTGGGAGGATGACTCAGGCAGCAGGTGAATCACTTCAGGCATATACACAACAACTGCTATCTCACACACACAAACACACACACTCACACACACACACACACAGTGGGGTGTCCAGGCCAGCCTGCGGAGAAAACAGGACATACCTCCTCCACCTGATTTAGTCCAGTTAACCCTGCGCTGACACACTCACACATAAAGGCACCCACTCACACACTCGTAACCATTCAGGTTAGTCCTCCTTCAGCAGACTCTAATGAGGAACATGATCTGATGTGTGTAAACAGGCGTAGAAGAAGCCAGAGGTTCAGGATCCCACAGGTCACACAGGAAGTTAAACTTAGCCATCTGTTAGGGACTGAGCTATGCAGGACTGAGTAGACTTGCATATGGATGAGTGAGTGTGTGTGTGTGTGTGTGTGTGTGTGTGTGTGTGCATGTGCATGTTTTATGCAGACTATAGGTCAGCCATGTGTTAGTGTCTGTGTGTGTGTGCCCTGAGTTTGTTCAAATGCCATAAAAGGTCAGCTGTAGCCCAGGCCCAAGTTTGTGCTCAGACAGCAAACCATGACATGCATACACTTTAAACACACACACACACACACACTCACAACACAAACGAGTGTATGAGATGCAGACAACACACAAGCGGTGGACCTTTGATTTGCATACATATAGGTGCAACACAGACATAAATACGCCAGCGGCATTCAATATTAGTGACGTCAGACTTGTCACCTGACCAAGGACACACTGCTCTCTGCAGCCTTGATGACACGTCAAGGAGGTGGAGGCCGAGATGCAAACTTGGCAAAATGACAAGAGAGGTGCAGTTGAATATTTCCTACTAACAACTAATAACAACATCTGACCTTAAAATTTGTTCTGCAATGTATTTGTAAAGAGGAATATAACTAAAGGCTGTTGGAAAGTTGGGCTTGGAAATGAAAAAAAAAAACCCACAGCAGTGCAAGTTTAGGTTCATGATGTCTGCTTCATCCCCTAAATCATTTACCTGCTTCTTTATATGGTGAACTAGCACTGTTTTCATAACAGAATTATGCAGCAGCAGTCTTACTTTTTTACATTCAAACCACAGTTGAAGGATTATACTGTGCCTTCACTATGTTTTTCTGAATGCTCCAAAGTTTTGAAGAAGTCGGGTAACCTTGCACTGCAGACTTTATGGCTTGTAGAGAGAGAGTAAATAGTCATGTGATTGTGGCCTGAAGGACAACTAGGCATGCCCTTTAAGCACAATATCCACAGTTTGAATCTGGCTGTGGACCAACGTCATCCTCATCCGCCTCCCCCAGTGCGTCCTGTCTGCATCTGTTCTGTGCACAATCCAGCACAGGCGAGAGTGACAAAATGTTATTGATTCATGCTGAAAACACAGCTAGCAAGCAAACCTGATGAAAACACTATTAAGAAAGGCCAAGTTATCTGCTGGACACTGCTGGGTTTGTTTCCAATTTCATGCAATAAAATCCTTTTCAACGCCAATATTTGAGGGCGTTACTGATGTAAACAAAACTATTTTACCCTCAAAGGTACATGAGCACTAAATCTTAAGTTTCTCTGTCATACGCATTCAATCCTCTAAGGCCCCAGGGGCTCCCTCAATCATTTATAGAGTGAATAAAATGTCCTCAACCAAATAAATCAGAGTACAGCTGCCAGTGGGGCGACACTGTTTCGGCAGACAGGCGCCTTGGTGCAATTACAGCACAGACCTTTAACTAAGGACCTTGTCTGGAAGAATAATGTTACAGCGCTGAACAAGAAGAAAGATGGAGGGACAGATACTGCAGGGTGTGGTCACAGCAGAGCAATCCAGGGTGTGAAGGGAAGGTGATATCAGGAAATTATGCAGGGAGACAAGAGATTAAAAAAAGAGAGCAGGGTGCTAAAGGGCTGTTTTGGATATAAAATATTCACCATACGCCTAAATGATTGAGTGACGAGCAGAGGACTTCACATTACCCCCACCATCATCTGTATTCCCCTTCAGTGTCCAAGGGTATGAATGTGAGAGGGATGAGAGGGATGAGAGTGGGAAGGACAAAGAGGTGAGGGTCAGACTTGAACTCCTCCTCGCTGTGCGTCTCACTAACACTCCATCTGGTGTATTCTCCTCAATGAGCCTCATTAAAACTGATTCCAGCCAAGATTGGACGCCTTTTCTGGCCAACTGAATGTTAAGCAGCTGGATGGTCACAGACTTGGGGGCAGGGGGGGGTAATAATAAGAGTTTACATCAAAATGCAGAGGTCATCTTTGAAATCGGAATTGTACTGCGGTCGGGAAGAAAATCTCTGTATAAAATCTCCTCGATGACAATCAGCATGCCAGTTTACCAACAAGGACTGGATTTGACTTTCATTAAGATAATTTTCAGCAGTTCAACATCCTCAGCTGACCCGATTCCTGCTTTAATCAACTGCAAGAAATACATTTCTACTTTTAATCTTCCATATCAGATAATTGCACTGGCTCCATGAATTTATTTAATCTGAAAATGTTGCAATGCAACGCTGCTTGCAAAGTCTGCACAGTGCTACTAGGTGTGAGCTTATCCAATTCATTGTTTCAGTAACAACGCTGATTGAAAAGAATCACACTTTATGCAATCTATCCCCTTGAGAAATCAGGAGGCACAAATGCTGAATTTCAAGTATGACAGGAGAGCCCGGTCGAGGATAATTTGACAGAACAGAGGAGATGAGGAGAGGTAGGGGGCGCTTTGTGGTGAATGCCAAATACTGATGGAAGTCATTCATAAAGAGCTTTTAACTGAAAAGGTTTATCACAAAGTGCTTCAGAAGGCAACAGTGGACATGAATATAAAAGGACCAAAAAAAAATCCCTAAAGAAAGATATGAGCAGAGTGTGCTGCTGATTAATGATACTTATCACAGTGTCTCTCAGTCTCCACACTGTTACAATAAACTGCTTTAGACAAAAATCAGACATGCAAACAAACATCTTGCAAAGAGCAGAACTGGAGTTATACAGCTGGGAGTCCAGAGCACATTGAAAGGCAGCGATGTGTAATGTGCAACAAACTCTGGGGACACAAACACATTCACACAAAATATGCATGCACTGTAGGCAGATCCAGAGCCACAGATGAGGAGACAAACAAGATGAAACACACACACATATACACACTTACACACACAAACATGCACACAGTGAAATCGGAGTAGAATCACAGCCAACCTGAGCCTACAGGCTTATCTTCACCATGTGTCGGTAAGTTACACACACACACTTTGACACACACATTCAGAGATTTGCCGGCTGGTGAAATCAAGCTGGCTTTGTGACTATAAGTCCTGAAAATTAGATAGCTTGCTGCTATTGCACCCTATTGAGGGATCACACACAAAAACACACTCACACACGCATGTGCTCATACACACACACACACACACACACACACACACACAGATTATAAAGACACCTAAATCTTCTCTTTCTCTTGTCCCTGGCTCACCGCACTCCTGGCATGTGCTACTGCAGACTTGATTACATTCATATGGCTGATGTGCTGTGTGTGTGTGTGTGTGTGTGTGTGTGTGTGTGTGTGTCAGTGTGTATGCGTGTGGCCTGATCCCCCAGGATTTCCAGAATCACCGTTGCAATCTGTTGCATGGATGGATGGATGGATAGAAGGAGGAGGAAGGGAGGGAAGGATGGAAAACATACCACAGGAAAAACTAATTACAGAACAGAAGGTCCTTGGGCTAAGACACACACGCACACACACACACACACACGCATGCACATGCACACACACACACACACACACACACACACACACACTCTGCCACTGTCTCTGTTTCTTTCTCTCGCTCCGACAGACACTCACACCGCCACTTGTTATTGCACACATGCAATGAAAGATGGGATACCTGTCCTCAGCAACCTTTGCCTCCTTAAAAAGTAACTGCCGCGTGATTGGACAATCATCACGATGTAGTCACCTCTACTGTCGTAAAGGTGAAATACAACTGGTCAGTTCATAAAAGCCAAGGAATCTCCCTGAAAACCAGGCGGGCAGGAGATCCAGAATATACTTCATCTCTCTCTCTCTCACACACACACACACACACACACACGGATACACACACTCATGGATTCAAGATAAAAAACACACATTAGTCTGAGCAGATGAGAAGTATCTAATAAATCTATTTTGACCATATCTTGCCCCGAACGCTTCCCGGAGGATTTCTCTGTGGACTCCAGCTGTGTCAAAGTGACACAACATTGGCTGTGAATAAAGAATACAGTAAATGAATCATCCTGACATTCTTCAATGACACTTTTGAATTTATGTATTCATTTCTCGATTGGATTCATCATCAGCCAGGCACGGTCGGTGGGCTCACACGAAGGCTCTGGGCTGTAAAAACAACACAAAATAAGATGCCCGTTGTTTTATTTGTTTGTGAAATGTGCATCTTTACCATGCAGGGCTGTGAACAGCAATCCGATTTGTGCAAGGGAACAGTTTAATGTGAGAAACACATCATGCATTTCAGTCCCTATGATCCCTTTTAGGCAGAGGCGCTGGATCTGTTGCTGCTTCAGGGTGTTTGACCACAAGATTCACCCTGCCAGCCCACAAATTCCAAATGATGAATATTAAAAAGTGTAAATTACAAAGATGGTGATGAGCAGCCTGGTGTGTTATAGGAACAAGAATGAAATCTTTTTTTTAGTCATAATAAATCTAACCCAACATAATGCATAAGGGTGTTTTGAGGCAGCAGCTGGAAGCTAAGAGGGGACTTAGTTTCCTCCAGACAAAACAACAACAGCATGCGACTGTGAGAAATATCAACACATAATGTAAATGTGTCAAAGCGGTTAAAGCCGAACTGCTCACTGAGACACAGCTGTGCACTGCTGCACTGGAGGAAGAATTAACCAATTTAATCCAACTTTAAAGTTCTAAATCATTGTAAGGGAAACTCTAAACTAGTTTGGCTACCTGTTCAAGAGTGTGTGATAAAGTGTGTATGTTCAGAGCGGCTGTGAACCAAGGGTCATTAGTTCATTAAAAACGACCAAAATACAGTAATAAGCCAAGGCCAACTAGTTCGACTTCACCTCTGAAAATGAAGAAAAATACATATCTTTAAATTTGAGAAGCTTGAACAAAAGACTTCACAGCTCACATCTATATTTTCTGATTTATATACTTCTACGTATTTCCCCAAATCTTTTGTGTTGCCTTTCTGTGAAGCACACAAAGGGACTTTACACGCATGATGCGTCTATAAATTACATTAGAGGGAGTCTGGCCCATTTTTATGAATGTGTGTCAAACACATTATATCATTGCTCCAGGACAAGCCAGGTTGTGTTTAGCCAGAGCTGTGTGTAAACCCATGCAAATATCCCTAAAGAAGGCTGGTGGGGGAGGAATTCCTCCAGGCTGCTCCAGGTGCATCTAACTTGCATCTTTCCTAAAGCTGTGAGCTGTATTTTAACATCCACAGATACAGACAGGAAAGGATTGGAATCCAATTTCACTTAATACTCCACCTTTAGGAGTAGTCCTGGGAAATCAGCTTTTAATCCTTCCTGGTTGTGTGTTGTGGCTTAGAGCCCCGCAAAGTCAAGATCTAATCTGGAGTTGTCTGTCTGTTTGCTCTGGAGCTTTCACACCTGGTATATCTGGTGCCTTCAGTGCCCAATAGTCACCCATTTCCAAGTGCAGTATGAACTACTCTACTGTCAGGGCTGTGCTATGTAACGTGACATTACAGCACCTTCATTAGTCGCTATGAATAGTTGGATCTTTTAATACAATGTGGCGGAAAAGCTTAGCACATAGTAGTTTATACACTGCTGCAAGTCAATTAATCAATTTGCTGACCACATTAAAAGCAATCAACTACAATTCTGCCAATCTACTAACCATTTAAGTCATTTATAAAGCAAAAAGCCAAATATTCTCTGGTTTCAGCTCTACAAATTTGAGGATCTTTGTTATTTCTGTCTGTTTTATACCATAGCGGATCAAATCTCTTTGCCATTTAATCGGACAAAAGCTATGTCAAAACAAAAAAAAAAATCCTAAACCAAAACAATAGACTAATCGACACATTAATCAATGATGAAAATAATCCTTAGCTGCAGCCCTGATTTCATGCATCGCGTTCCTTTCAAACCTCTGCTGTTTAGGTACATTTTGTAATTTGCTGTGCTGTTTCCCCTGAACGCTGGATTCTGGATTCGCTGGGTTTAAGTGTTTCTGTATCCTGTTGAGGATACGTAATGTGCTGTGCTATGTGTTTTTACGCTCTCTGTTCTCCCTCCCCAGTGCCTCCTCTGTCCCTCATCTCCATCTGCCTAATCCTGGCCTATCACACACACACACCTTGTACAGGAACGCGTCTCCCTCCAATCACAACAATATGCACCCAATCTGCCTGTTGTGAGTCTGTGTGTGTGTGTCTGTGCATTTGCAAGCATTTTCTGCTCCCAGGTGCATCACAGAGGCGCGTGAGAACAAATGTGAGTATTTGCGTTGCCATTTCCCAGCATGCCGTTAGCATTGTGTGAACACTCTTTGTGAGCATGGTCCTTCCTTTGTGTGTGTAAGTTTTGTGTTTCCACGTTGGGAGATGGGACAATGTTCAATCACAGCATCGTTGTTGATGATCTGGTGGGCAGCTGCATGTCCTTCTGAGGGATTAAACTGAACCAGAGACAATCACACACACCCTCCTCCGTTTCACTCTGGCCTCTTTCTCGTCATTTGGCCTTTCTGTCTTTTTTCCCCGCGTCTAATTGTGTGCATTTAAGACCTACTTCTCAGTCTGTATCTTTGTGTGTGGCCATTAGTCTGTCTGTGTCAGTTCATCAGCCAATCATTCAGTCAGTAAGTCTGCCTCCCTGCCAGAATGTCCATTATTTCATTTCTTCCCCCCTCTCTCCATCACGATGCTGCTGCTTCTCTCTCAATCCATCTATAATGCTTCCAATTTCACACTTTCACTGACGGAACATGCACTTAATTGCATCGCCAGCAAGTTTACACACTCCCACACACACACACATACACACACACACACAGACAACATCTCTAATTCCAGCAGTCGCCAAATCAGCTCCCTGAGGAACGAAGGCTAACATTAGGAGGCGAAACTTGAACCCGAAAACCACGCAGCAGGATTTCCCGAATGTAAAACGGATGTCGCGTGGACATCCGGTCACCAAGGCAACAGCAAGGGTGTCGTGGCAACAAGATAGGCAGCTGTAGAGCTGAGCAACAGCTGTTCATTTGCAGCCACATCTGGCGCGCTCTTTTCCTCAGTCCTCACACATGCATGCGGCACAGAGAGGGTCTCGGGAGATGGAAGGGGTGTTAGTGTGTGTACACTTATCATTTGTGTGTGTGTGTGTGTGTGCTTGCGCGCGCGTGTGTGTATTCTTGCATGTGAGACAGCATGGGGCATGAGTCACATGGTAACATATGCACATTTTGACCCTCCAGGCCGGCCTGATGTAACATTTACTGTACGGGGAAGCACAGCGTGTCAATTTCATTTTAAGAAATATAAATCCTGTTTTATTGTTTCACCCTCCTCCCTCCCCAGATGAAAAGTATAATTATGTAAAACACCCATTTACACACTTGGTTGGCGGCGCGCTACTGAAAGCTGGAGAACGATGAGGCGTGTTTGCATTCGGAGGGCAGCAGCCGAGAGATAAGTGTGTCTGAGCAAACCATCTCTAGTCAAACACTGTGTGCGAGGACCTGCTGCCAGACTTAAGCACTAGAATCAATAGTCCACAGCTGCAAGGTGCACTCAATACAAAACACACTCATAATATCTCAAGGCTGAGAAGAACACCTGCTCACTGGACAGGTCTCTCATATACTTTTTTTTATATACTGTATATATACGCATTCATCTGGTAACCTCGTTTTCCTTCTAACTTTTTGTTTATCTTCATTGACAATATAAGTTTGTTGTTACTTTTGTTTTCAGCTTCTGGTACTTTTACTTTCTCACACATTCCCCCCTTATTTTGTTATATCATGTTCACCCTGCCTCATCTAGTGTCTTCATCATTTATCTTTAGTCATTTTGTCTTTAATTACTGCTGCCAGCTGTTGTCTTTTGTTCAGCATCTCACACGTTTTGTTTGTTTTTTGTTTTTTTTTACTAAATTTGACTTATTCTTATCCTTTCCTTTGTTATTTTTTACAGGTTTGCATCTTGGCTCACACCCTCTCATCCCTTCCTTCTTTCTCATCCTCACATCTTCTAAGCCTTCACTAAGCCTCACCTCCACGTTTCCCTTCACATTTCACATTCTGTCATCAACCCCTGGATTTTCTCATCTTCCCGCATTTCTCACAATTTTTTCATCCCTCATCATCTAATTAATCATTTCTATGCTCTCCCATTCTTTTCAGTCTCTCATAAGATCTAATTCTCTGCGATCTATCGCTTGCTACACGTATTTTCATCTTTTACTCACACATCAATCATGCTCTCATTCTTTCGTGTCATTCCATCACTACAGATTCGTCCAGTCTTGTCATTTTGCACCATAATTATCCCATCGCGTTTGAGACACTCCTCCTCCTTCCACCCCCACCCTCTCCTGTCCCCACCTTCACCATCTCTCAGCTTCTCATCTGTTCGTCAACCTCATCGTCTCCCGCTGCTGCTGCTTCAGTCTCTCATCTTCCTCCGTCTTTCATCTCCCTTCCCTTCTCCACAATACGTCACTCTACTCCTCGAAGACAAAAGACGGAGATGGGGAGATGATGTATAACACTCAACTTCATTCAAGTTTTTTTTTTTCTTTCAAAAGAGATAATTGAAAAGAAGTGTTTCCAAAAATGGGATATCCGCCTCTTTTCAAGTGCCTACCCTCAAAACAAAATGATGAATAGCTCAAAAAGGGAGAAAATTAGATGAGTATTTTCAGGATAGTAGGTCACGTGAGCTCTTGAGCGCACCAATTATTCACAATGTTAAAGACACTACAGTAGATGCTCTTTACTGAATAATACTAATGAGACTTGTTGGGGTTTTTTTCACTGTATTTTTTTTTGTATTGGTTTATATTAGGATGTGTATGTTGTGTGTGGGGGAGTCGTGATCGCAGCGCTTGGTGTCAACAGAAGAGTGATGTGCAGTGAAGTAACAGTGTGGTTAAACCACTACAATAACACTGTTAGATGTTGGAATAGCTTTTCATATTACATTCAACAATGGCTTAAGGGGGGCAGAGCGTGACTTACTCAGCTTAAAGTGTCAGTTTTAACAGTATTACTTCGAAACATGCTAGGCAACTGACAACCAGACACACACACACACACACACACACTTCTTGAATCAAATTGATCAGCTGTAAACATCAGGTCTTGGTCAGTCATCCCCTCCAAAGCAAAGTGTTTGCACTCTTCTTGTAGCTGGCTGTTGGCACCAGCATTCAACAACACACAGAGAGAGAAAGAGAGAGAGATCCATCACAGAAGAGGGAAAGATACCAATTTCTCCACTGACAGCAGCCTCAATAGACCGGAAGGTAACGCAGGAAGAAGTTGTGATACATTTTCAGTTATGGAAACCACTCTTTTACCATTTGGTCTATTTTACTATTTCATTCACTCCTGAAAAGACTGTTATTAAACTGTCTGTATCATTCAGGCCTGGCACAAGCTCAAAAGTAATTCCAGGAAGTGTAGAGAGTCGATAACTAAAGTACATAAGGCAGGTTGAGAAAAAGTGGGAACAAGTAAATCGCTGTATTCGATCATTACAGTTTCATGAAACATAAGAGCATAAACGCCTTCTCCTACAAAACTGTGCTACATAACGATGCAGAAGGTGGCTAACTTGTTGGAACTACATCACATCCGAAACTTGGCTGGTGGGGCTGTTTTCTGCTGGCAGATTGTGGTTTATGTCAAAGCAAAACCTGATTAAGATTTTAACAGCTTCCCCTTTAATTCTGGAACTGAATCTGTGGTCATTGTTTTGAACAGCGCAGCATTAAAGGGGACAACGATGATGGAATTCATGTTTGTGGTCTCGACCTGAGCTGTGGTTTCCGTAAAATAAATTTAGTTTTGACATTCCTGCGGGGTTTTTTTTTTTTTTAAACAGGGTAAAATAACCACAACACCTTCCAAAAAACTCCCTTTAATTTGCTTGTGTGTGTGCACCCCAGTGGTTTCCAACGTGTAGATTTCCCCAGGAGATCGCAAACATCACATGTGCATCTTGTCCTTGTGTTAACTGTTTTCCCCTGTTATATGGCACATAAATGGCACATATATAAAAATGTATCCCTCCAAATCGCATTTGAAATGACTTGCCACATCTATCCGTCATATAAAACCTCACAGCACAGAGATATAATGGGTCAGAGGTGTGTGGCAGAAACATTTCCATAAATAGCACTGATATGGTCTAATTAAAAAATATAGTTCCACAGTATCTCACATAATTTACTAAGCTAGAAAGAGGAAAGAATAAAATAAGATTGAGAGGTGGAGGAGAGCACACGGGGAGGGTTAGGGAGTGAATGTGAGTGTTTGTATCTCAGCCCGGTCGCACAAATTGGCTCTGAACTACGACGTGAGTGTGAGTGTATCCAGGTCTGACGCGGTACTGTAAGTCTGGCACAATTAAAGAGCTGCCACTAGTGAACCAAACTCTTCTTTTTCTTCTTCTTCTTCTTTTTCTCCTGCCACCAGCCCCCTCTCCCCTTTATTTCCCATCCCGCCAGCAGAGACGAACCAACCAACTGTGGCATGTGATTTTATCAGGGCGTGTGTTTGTTTAATGCCCTGCATCACCTCCTATCCTGTTGAAACAACCGAGGTCATCCATCAGGTTTCAGCAGGATTTCCCTATTACACATTCTCACACACACACACACACACACACACACTGTTTAGCAGCCAGCTGTAATGGATATAGGAACATGAGAGAGAAGCATCCTCTTATCCTACAGATAACACATTCAAACGGATATCATCCGTGCAAGGGTGAAAAAGTTTCAAGTGGAAGGTCACATCTTCATATAGACGTGGAGAAGTAAATATTTATGAGATGAGTGCTACTCATAAAAATGTGACAGGATTTTCGAGCCAACTGATTGGTCAGAGCTGTGCTGATAATTCCCATAACCTGTCTGCTTTATTAGTTGCTATGCCAACTCGCGAGGTAACCAAGGAGACATTTATCGTTTCCTCAATCAGTTCTGCTATGTTATGTGTTCTCTGATCTCACACAATATACAACCACATTTAATTTTCAAGAGATGTCAGTCCAGCAGACGTAGAAACCAACAGACTCTTAAATCATCCGGAGCAACTTTGGCCAAACGGAGTGCGATTGTGGCTGCAGCCCATCCATTTCAGCGGTGCAAGATTACAGATCTGCACGGATGCAGCTTAATTCATGTCTAGCTGATGAGGGGCAGGGGACGAGGCCTCGCATGTTGCGTGATGAAGAAGTAGTAGCAGGATTGGGTTATTTGTAGGTCCCAGCCCTTCTCGTCGCTGGATCAAAAAGGCGTAAATCTGCTGGAACGCCGGCGACATTCAGCTCCTTCACAGAGACAATTTCTTCAGTACTGTAACGATCACTGACACTCCCACCTCCTCACAGCTCCCAAAGATCGCTGCAACAGTGTCCCGGTATCAGTTTCTACTAGTTATTTGGAAGAGCAGTTGAACTTTATAAAGCCTCTACTATCAGATACCTTTTCACCCCATTCTCTGACCGAACATACCTTTCAACAACCTTTGAATCCTTTAACCTTGTCCTGGCAAGAGCACATCCTCATCTGTTTTATATCAAATGGTTTCCCAATGAGTTCAGGAACACAATCTACAGTTTACATTCCTGTTTCAGAGAACTCACATCTCCTCCAAATTAAGTTCGTCGTGTTTTGGACTAAATGTGGGCT
This sequence comes from Scortum barcoo, assembly GCA_023238725.1. Taxonomy (NCBI): domain Eukaryota; kingdom Metazoa; phylum Chordata; class Actinopteri; order Centrarchiformes; family Terapontidae; genus Scortum; species Scortum barcoo. The sequence goes on from CM041548.1 coordinate 20,358,496, forward strand.
CTCCAGGTTTAACAGGCCTGAAATTTTACAGTGCATTACATCAATATGAAAATAGCTGCAGGCAGAGCTTCCCCAGAGTTCCCCCAACATTATCTGATGTAATGCTCCTTGCACCCTTTGAGCTCCTCTCTGTGTTACTCACGCAGTTTGGCTTTGCATTTGAGTAGGAGAGAAGCACATCCCCTGTGATCACCGCCTATGAAGTGTTGAGTTCTGGGTTATATTTTAGCACTTGAACACAGGCTGCAGTGACCTGGGCATGAAACAGCCCGCAGGCCACATCTGGCTTGAGAGCCGATCCCATCTCGCCAGCAAGGTCGAACCAAATCAAAACCCAAATCTCGAGGCCAACAATTTTATAGGCAGCCGCAGCACAAGAAGTCTGCAGAAATTCTACCTGCTTGTGTTGGAAATTAAATATGACTTATCTCCAAAAGGTTGGGCAAGGTTGTCAGTTCAACCTCTTCATGCTTCTACGAGAGCTGAAAGCGTCGTTGCAGATATGAGGTGAACTTTAAGCAAGCTGATGCTGGATGCAGCAAATTTAACAGTACTTTATCGTTTCCTTTCTTCTTAACAAAAAAGTTACTGTTTATTCACTTGCAGCTGGTTGATTAATTTGTATTGGACACCTTCCTGTTGTTGAATAAGAAAAAGTGTTTCTATTACAGGGAAGGCCAGATAAAGATACTGAAATTAACCCAGAACAGAAGTGTTTTTCTTTTGTATTATTCATATCAAGTGATTTGTCAATGCTGAAAACTAAATTACCCGTATGGTTGATATTATAAATATAAATTTCACTGGGAGGGAGCAGTGTGTTGCATTATTGAAGGACGGCGAAGCTAAACACGCAGACCTGGCTCATCAAACTGCTGCAAAGCATCAGGGAAGTTAAAAAAAAAAAAAAAGAAAACTACATTGAAGAGTTTTATGAGATGAAAAGACAGAAAGTCTCTGAGCATAGCAACATCTACTTAAGCATTTGTGGATACATCTGCACCCATGATTGAAACTAGTGATGTATATTACAAAACCAAGGGCATTTTAAAAGTCTTTTTTTACTGCCCTGGCCTTCATTAGAAAGCTGCCGTTTCCCCGTTGAGCCACCGTCTTCCACTGCGAGAGATAAACATCCACGCTGCAGGCGCTGTATGGGAAGTTTTCCACGATGAATTGAGGACTTGAAAACCTCAGACAGTAACATGCTTTTGGATCTTATTTCCTTTTACTTGTGATATGGCAAGGCTCAGAGTGATGCGAAACTTGAACTTATTGATCGTCAATTTGATACACTGCTGGCAGAGCGCATTAGATCTGTATCTCCGCTGAAATTCTATTAATATTCTCCGAGTGTAGAACTGTCCACAGCTGAGGAGATACGCTCAGAGGAAGCCTGCTGTCTTTGGATTGACATATATATGAGAAGACAGCCTCAGTGAAGAAACTGAAGAAGATGTTTATCAGATAAACATCTGTCAGCCGTGCATATAGACACACCAGCTATTACATCTGACCCGTATGCACTTTAGGCTTCATTTCTCCTGTAAGTAAAAAAGACCGGTCTGTTGACAGCTTGTTGTATCACAAAAACTCACTGTAATTAATGCATCTCTGTTAGACGTGCTGACTTGTACACTATTTAAAGCGCACTAAGGAAAAATTGCAAGTGTCTAATTGTACCCTGAAAGCCCTCAGCGGTGATCTATAATATTCTATTAACTTGAACGCTCAGAAAATGTATTTGCACCCATGCATGAGTTGACAAAACATGGATTTGTTTAAACAAAGCATAATTACATAGTATTAGCCTGTCAGTCCTTCTTGAGGAGAAATAAACAGATCTGATTTAACGTGTTTTTTTTTTTTTTAGGGGAAAACATAACACGGTTAATGACAGTTTCTAAAGCAAAATGGAGTCATGCCTGATTTTGTGGTCTGTCACTTCACCAGTTTTACTCTGTATTTGACCAGTCATGTCATAAATAGTCAAGAACTATTCAGCCAGTGGAAACAGTTTCATAACGTCCTCCTGGGCTCTTTTTTTAAGTTAAAAAAATAACCTTGGTGATGTAATCAGAGTTATCTTAGCTTGTACTTGTGGGCTACAATTTGATGACAAATCCTGTGTTTCAAAAGGGGGAAGTAAAGTGTGAATAATGTGGGAGTTAACCAGACAGAGAGGGTGTTATGAAGGATACCTTCAAGTTGCATTATGAGCAGTGGAATATCTAAGGTTTTGTGGGTAAGACTTACTAGTGACTACATCTGGACTTCTACTACTTTGATGTTTGCCATTCTTCCTCTAAAAATTGCAATTCTGTTGAGTCATTAAACCACTGTGGTCCAGACTAAAACATCTCAAGAAAAAAAGACAGTGTAATGACAGATTCGTGGCCCCCAGGGGTTGAATCCTACTGATTTTGGTGATCCAGTTTTTTTCCCTCCAGCACCACCAAAAGGTTGATGTTTCTGGCTTTTAGTGAAATGTCTAAATAACTGTTAGATGGATTGCCATGAAATTTGGTACAGTTATCCATGGTTCTCCGAGGATGAATAGCAGTGTCTTTTGCGCTGACAACTTTTTCGTCCAGCACTGTCAATGTGTCACTCATCTAAATTTTAATCAGTAGTTTAGGTTTATGGCGGAACTTACAAAACTAATCATATTCCCTTCAGCCTTAGCTGTACTTGTGATTTGCGCTGATTAGCTAATGTTAGCATGCTAACACACTAAAGTAAGCCCCCAAATTTGAATAGGATTTCAGATGCCCACTACCACAGTGCTCAAGTCTCCCTTTTAGCATTAGATGAGTGTACTTAAACAGCAAGCTGTGTGCTATCAGACTCCCACACAGCTTGTATGTTACATCTAATTGAGTAAACAATCTCACTGCAAGATCTGGACTTCTTGTCCTTGTTGGCTTAAAAATTTAGACTGAAAATAAAATATGAAAAGAGCCCTCACTTTTCAATATAAGCCAATGGGAGCAAGCAGTCCATGAATGATTAATCCAGAACATGCGGTCTAACTTGCCTTCAGACTCTGGAAATTTAGGAGCAGATACATTAAAACCTGACAATTGCTTAGACAGTTTTATTCCAATTGGCCTTCCCGAATTATTCCTTGTTAGTTTCATCATCGAAAGCAACAACTACACTGCTTAAGGAAGTTTTCCCATTTATTGGCACATCATTGCTGCATATTATTAATCTGTCTCTGGTGTCAGGCTATAATTAAACCATTAATCAAAAAACCTACACAGATGTGCAGATGCAGATATGTTAGCCAATTACAGACCAATATCAAACCTCCCATTTTTGTCTAAGATCCTAGAGAAAGTCCGTTGCCAGCCAGTTATGTAATTATCTCATACTTATTAGATCGGTCTCAGTTTGTTCATATTAACAATGAATCCTCTGTGCATACTAAAGTCTGTCATGGAGTTCCACAAGGTTCAGTGCTAGGTCCAATTCTGTTTATTTTGTATATGCTGCCCCTTGGCAATATCATCAGGAGGCACTTCCATAGATTTCCATTGTTATGATGATGACACCCAATTATATTCATCAATGGAGATGCCGAAAAATTAGTCCATGCATTTGTCTCTTCCAGGCTGGATTATTGTAATTCACTTTTATCAGGCTGCCCGAAACAAGTCGTTAAAGACTACAGCTGGTCCAGAATGCCGCTGCTCGGGTGCTGACTAGAACCAGGAAAAGAGACCATATTACTCCAGTACTGGCTTCTCTGCATTGGCTCCCTGTAAAATTTAGAGTGGATTTTAAAATCCTACTCCTCACATATAAGGCTCTACATGGTCTGAAACCAGCATATCTTAATGAATTGATAACTCCTTATCAACCGACTAGAGTGCTGCGCTCCCAAAACGCAGGCTTACTTGTAGTTCCCAGGGTTTCATGGACTCCTTTCCATTACCTGTGATACCTTCACACATGGACTAAACCCATGAACTCAGTTTATCTACAGTTTATTACGACACCATGTTTAACTTCCATATATGACTGATGATGATGTTCTCTGTACATGTGGCATCTATTGCACATCTGTCCGTCCCAGGGAGAGGGATCCCTCATCTGTGGCTCTTCCTCAGGTTTCTTCTTTTTCCCATAAAGGGTTTTTTGAAGTTTTTCCTGACTCGGTTCGAGGGTCTAAGGACAGAGGGTGTCACAACTGTACAGATTGTAAAGCCCTCCGAGGCAAACAGATGTTTGTGCTTTTTGGGCTTTAAATAAATACATTTGAAAAAATACATTTGATTGTTATTCATCAGTAAATAATTTAGGTCGGATTTGTTTAGATTAGGATTTGTTCGCAAATGTTTTTCTTCATTTATTTTATTTTGAGATTTCACTGAAAACAGACTTATTGAATTACTTAAATATGGGGGGAAAACAATCCCAGACCTGTGCAGCACACCCAGGCTGACTTCATCAGAGACCTCCCCAAACAATACAATCCCAATATTGTATCACAATACTTTGGCCGACAAACAATAATGGTGCATATTTTCTGTTTCAGCAAGTTCTGCAGCTCGATATCACCCACTTTACTCCACATTTCACTTGATTATGTCAGGACAGTAAAGAGCTGAGGCAATATCTCTCAGCACGAAAATCAATTATGCAAATAAACAAAGCAAACCCATCTTCTGTGGCCTCAAACTCGAGGTTTTAGACATTCGAATACACATTTTGGGATTATCCCATATGAGGAATCACGTTGTGATCCCGTGGATTGAACCATCCTGCTTGTTGTTGCCAAGTTTGCTGAATCCTTGAAGAATCCATTAACTTGGAAAGCAGCACAACTGGGGCAGAGATGGAGTGGAAAACAAAAATCAATACGGAAAAATCAATCAAAATCCAATCCATGTCAAGGCCCAATCTGAGATTTCTGGCTGTCAAAAAGCAACATCACACACATCTCGGCCACTCTCGTTCTCATACTTTCTGTACCCGTGCAGCGTGCGAGGCACAGGGGGTGCTTTGTAGTGTGAGGTAAAAGCAGGCGAGCTGACAGCATAATGACTACTATTACCAAATGACTGCTGACAAGAAAGTGAAACCTATTAGGCTATATTATTGAAATTGAAGCCATTAACTGTCATAAGGCGCTCTTGGCTGCAGAAATAGCCACGTTTTCAAGGACACACATGCACCTGTGCTTGAGAAATATTTAGAGATTAATATAAAAGAATGATTTCAGTGCAGAACGGAGATCTAATAATGTTTTGGAATGAGCCCTGACATGCTACGCTTCCTCGAGCTCTCCCTCTCAGGCAGCAAACCACATATGGCAACTGAAGAATTTATTGTTGTCTTTTTCCTTCCTTCCTTCCTTCCTTCCTCCCCTCCCCTCTCCCCCTCCCTCAGCCGGCAACGCACAAACACTCACATACACATCTATTATGCAAAGGAAAGCTCCAAGCTCATCAGCAACCGTCTCTTATTTCAATCTTTTTTTTTTGTCTCACTTGTTTAGTTCTCACCTTCTTGAATCTTTTCTTGCTCTCGGCGAGTCTTCAGTTTCTGACTCACATTTGCTCTCTCTCTTTCTCTCTCTCTCTCTCTCTCTCCCACTTCACACTCATCATTTCAACCTCGCTCTCTCGCTATCTCACTCCTTTCATTCACGGTCCCCCCCCTCCCCTTCTCCCACTTCCCTCACTGGAATTTCAGCACTTAGGCTCATTAAGGAAAGTTGTTGACACTTTCCCATAACTTTCTCTGTGTTTTCTTCGCTCGCCACCCCCCTGCCACCGACCCCCTTCTCTCGTTACCGCCATTACCACCCCGACCTTTTCACAGAAGTTCGTCTGTTTATCCTTTCTCCTGCTATAATAAGGCATGCATCCAACTTCCCTCTGATTCTTTCTTCCATCCGCCTCGTCTCTGCTCATCGCTCAGCTCCTTCTCTCTTCCTCTCTCCGGCGCCCACTTACTTACTTGCACTTTCCTCATTTTTCACTCTCCAGCTCCGTGACGGCTCACTTCCACAATATTATGAGGAAATGGCATGTCGGTGATGTTTTGCTTCCATTATTTGGCATACTGTATCTGCTGCAGCTGAAAGTATGTTTTGGTGAGACTTTACATAGTTCAAAAATAGTTTGAATGAAATTTTCGGCTTAGGGTTGGACTTCAGTGGCATTTTACTAAATCTAAATGTGAATCCCTAATTTACACATTTTGTACATTTGCAAGAAACTAAATTTAAAATGAACTAAAACTAAATATATTTAAAACTGATATTTGTACATCAATAAGTCACTGATGCCTAATGCCTTATTAAACTGGCTCTATGGAGTTCTTAAGTGCTTATGAACAGTTCCAATTTAATATCAATGCCTCTACATAACCTACATAAGCAAACAAAACTAACAGCAAGAAGACTGGCTATAGTTTATGGTAATTATGGCCTACCACCATATTGGAGTATTTTGCGACATCAGAAAAAAATGATAATGGGGTTCGCTTTGGCTGAATTTGAGGTGCTTCAGCTGCTAACTGAAGGCCCATCTTTCACAAGCTGCTTAATTCAAGTAGTCAAGGGCTAAGTGAATAAACTTAAAAGGTTTAAAAGTTATAATATATTTAACTGGGAGATTTAGACTTCTATAATTGATGTGAAGTCTCGCTCTTGAACTGCAAAAAAAAGTTCACAGTTGGTTTGTGAACATAGAGAGTGGTGTGTCTTTCTTTAACACACAGTCTATGGATGATTACAGACACTGACAGCATAATAGCTAGACAACCATCATCTGACAACTTAGCTTTAGCCTTCGGTCAACTTATTAACATGATGAATGCATTTGGTGGAGGTTAAAATGACCTGCAGTCCACCACAGCAAAATTAATGTTCTGCATTAGCTAAAAATTAGAATCCTGGTACTTGAATGTTTTGGAAATTGTTCTTTGTGTGGGTGGAAATTCACAATTATTTTAATCTAAAAAGAAATAATGTAAATTCCAATTTCCAAAAGGCCAACGGCACCTCATCAAACTGCTTTTGTTCAAAATCGAAAGACAAAAATAAGATTTGTTAACCTTGGAGCACAGCTTATCCAGGTGTTCATCCAACTTGGAACAAGACACAAACTCGAACCAGTTATCAGAAACAAACTCAGCTCGATTTTTTTTTTATATATAATTTATTCCAGCCACTGCAGAGCAACCACAGGGTCCTCGGAAACAATTCTCCAAAAAAAGCTTTTATATTAAACACTAGACCATTTATCCACACACTGTATTCTGGTTTCTTATTAAGTAGCCAGAAAGAATCTGCTGTCGATGGCATTTCATTACAAGAGAGGGATGTAATATTAGAGGGTGTACACTGTGACATGGAGAACTGGCTAACAAGGTGAAAAGGACAGCCATTTTTCATTTCATTGAGACTTCAGCGTGTACTCTGCCCCTCTTCCTCTTTCTGTCACTTCACGTCTCTCTCATTTTGTCTCTGCAGGCTACAGATTCCCTCGTTCCTCCACATCCTCGCACTTTCCCACACTGCCCCTGCGCGCCTCCTCTTTCTCTCCCTCTATCACGGCGACAGCTCTTGTATTTCATTAACAGCGAGCTCTCCTGGATCTGCTCCTCAGCTGCTGTAACATTCAGTCAGACAGATTTATTTCTCCCCTTCTTACTCATCTTTCTCCTGGCTCTTTGATTCATTTAGCTTTTCCCCTCCATTTCCTCCCATCTTCTTTTTCTTAGTTCCTCTTTCCTTTACACCAATTCTTAATTTTGATTCACATTTTAAGTTGGATTTCCAGTTTAGCGGTTTCTTTGCCAGCATGACTGTGATACTTAAGTGAGAAAGAAAAGTTAAAACTGTAAATTCATTAACATTCAATAATCTATATTCAACTCTCTCATTCTCATGGTAACTCTTAACAGATTTTTAAACTTCCAAAACATTAAATTTGTCAGCACTCACCACTTTGGAAGTCAAATTATATAGTTTATAGTTTATAGTTCACAGCTTTCCATCAGCGGTCAAATATTCTGCCGCTGGCAACTTTAAGGTCAAATCATAGTCTGGTTCATCAGGCAAGCTTGCTGGAAAATATCACAAAATGTTTGGCATTTGTTTTTGCTAAATGAAATGTAACCTCCACAGAATAAGATAATCACAATAAAAAAAAATTGATTCAGAGTTTTATTGTGTGTTTTCATGTCAGTGCTGCAGCGTAACCCTCTACTTACTACCAGACCCATGACAAGCACAGTAAACAATAAAAATAAAAAAGTCACTGCAAAGAAATAATCCCCAAAGACACTCCGCCTTAATAGTTCTATTCTCTTTATTAGTAGTCAGTAGTCATTAGTAAAGGTTATAAAATCTGTACTTAAAAAGCACAGCTCAGATTAAATTAAATATTTAATAGCATATGTCATCCATTTTAAAATGAGCAGGGAAATAAAAGCTGGACGGAGGAAACAGTAAATGGGTTTTAACTCAAAAATGACATCAAGACTCGCCTGAACGACGGCTGCTTCAGACCTGCAGCTTTATCTGATGCTAATCTCAGCTCTGATTATTAAGCCAAACCCTCTTATCCTTGGCTAACCTCGTAAAGGTGATTCATGCTTGTTTATCTTGTCGTTTCTTTACATCCGAGTCAGCCACATTCATCTGACCTGAAGACGCAGCACAAAGATTCACCTGTGAAAGGCAGCTTCGGAATTTTTTTCCTGACACCTGCATCAATAGATTGGTTGCTCTTGAATTTTAAAGGTGCCCTCTTGACAAAAAAAAAAACAAAAAACAAAAAACAAAATACAACTTTGGCTGTTTGATCAAACCACCTTGAAAAAGGAATTTCAACTGAAAGCCAAAGCTGCGATGTAGCAGCTACTACCGCCACAAAAACTCTGGGTCGGCACTCGCAGTGTCCAAGGCTACAAACTGCAAACATTTTGAGATCTTATCACCTTCAAGGCAGCCGCTTACGTCTCTACCCATTTAGGCATGAGATCTGCACGCAGGCAGGTTTAAGTTGTTTCTAAAGGCTGAAAAGTGTCTCAGGAGGAGGATAAACGTTACAGACGAAGCTGCCTAATGGATTAAGCTTCTTCACTGTTGTCTTTTAAATCGCTCCTGAAGTGAGAATCCTGCTGGGGGCCTTATTGTGTAAGTGCTAGATTAAAACTTTGATATTTTAGCCTTTTAAACTTTCGGTATTTTTGGATGTTGTAGTAAAAAGGCGATGACAGGAGATGTTCAAATCTGAATTCTGCAGGTGGGTGCAGCCAGGGATCGACTATGAGACAAAACAAGCCGTCTAATGGGGTTTTTAGCCACATTTCATTCACGTGATATCAGCTGTTCTTATCTATTAAGGTTAGATTGAACCTTGTTTCAGTTCAAGGTTCATCTTTGGCGTCAGACGAGACTGGCTTCCTCATTACACATACAACATTGCTTAAAAATGTACAAATCCTCTTCCTAGGACTGATAATTTCACATGTAGAGATTGGGAGGTGTATTTAAAACGCTGACGACAATAAGTTTGCAGAAAGTGACAATTCTTCACTTGTGAGGCCGACAAGCTTTTTAGCATCTGTCTCATTTGTCTACAGTCTTTACTGTCTGTTAATTAATCTGGCGTTGATCTTTTGATGTTAAAATGCAAAATAAATGAATAAAGCCCCATTTTACAAGACAATCTAACCGCCATCAGATTCAAACAAATGAAATGTACCCATAAAATGTACCCATTAGGAATAATTGCAGTTTAAGAAACAACAGATTTAATAACAGTAAAAACAGGGGTGTTTAATTTTAGCTCAAAAATATCATCCTTACTGCCTGCCCTTCCGTGAAAAAAAAAATAAAAACACATTCACACCTCATTAGAAGGAGCACCTGGGTGTCATTATCACAGCTGAAACCAAATGACAGGCATCTTTAAACAGTTCCAGCATCAGCCAGCCATGATCACAATCATCATCACTGCCTACACAGAGCATGTGAGTGTATGTGTGTGTCTGTGTGTGTGTGTGTGTGTGTGTGTGTGTGTGTGTGTGTGTGTGTGTGTGTGCACGGTGTGTGTGTGTGTGTGTGTGTGTGTGTGTGTGTGTGTGTGCGCAGCTGCTCTGTGTGTGCTAACCTTTCGCCACAGCTCAGTGTGACACTCTAAATACAGATTCCACATCAGTGACAGCAGGTCCCCAAAGAGCTCAGGAAGCGATTTGCAACATGGGAAAACAGACAGAGCGTGTGTGTGTGAGTGTTTGTGTGTGTGAGGGTGTGTCACAGTGAAACAAAGATCTCTTTTCCAGCCCAGGCGTCTCGTTCTGATTGCTAATTAGCTACTTGTCAACAGTCATCCCTGTGTGCTCTCCTGTCACTGCTGTGGCACACAAACACAACTGCAGCAAACGGACTAAAAAGGGCTAAAAGTGATGATTTCGGTCACTGTCAAGTAATCTGCTTATTATTTTTTTCACCTAATCACTTAATTGTTTGCTTAAAAATGTAAATAAATAGCATAAAATATCATCAAAAGTGGTATATTTTGTCTGATGAGTGGTCTAAAGTGCAAAGGTATTTCATCTAAAATGATATAAAATAGAAAAGCAGCAAATATTTACATTTGAGAAGGTGGAACCAGCAAACTGTTGGCATTTTTTCTTGATGATGGCAAATATGATAAATCCTCTATCGCAGTTACAGTTGTTTCATTTTCTGTCAGTCAAGCAATAGCAAATAGCAATAGCAATCAATAGCAAATAATTTCAGCAAATTCTTCCAGTTTTCCACGAGCAGAAAGACATGCATGTGCATGTGTGAGTTTCTCTTTCGGTTTTAATCTCTCACACACACAAACACACACAGCAGCCTCCAGTCGGCACGTACAGTGTGTCTAATGAGGTGCAGTATTGTCACCTGGCCTAAAAGAACAGTCACAGTGTGTTATTCCTCCACAGTCTGAGGTCTTCCTCACTCACTAAACACTTTGCTCTGCTGTCGACCGCGGGGAGTCAAATCACCCAGCAGACACCACGCACGTGCTTGCGCATTTCCACTGCAGCTGCTTGTGCTTCACTGCCTTCGAAACAAAGACATTCCCAGCTGGTGTGTCAGAATTATTATACTGGTCCAGCTTGGAAAACCAGCGTGAAAACATGGTTGGCTAAAGACTTCAAAATCTTTCACTTGATGTATAGAATCTTGCACCCATTGCGATATTTTAGATATCAGTAGAGGATCAGTACTTATTTTTCACATGCATGTAGCCCTTTATCTGTGTATTGTTGTTTTCTACCTTGTTGGGGGATTTTAAATATACAAACAATATATATGAAGTCCTCAAGGCTGAACAACATCTTCGAAAATGACCCCATCAGTAACATTTTATGATCTGCCACTCATGTAAGGTACATTAGGTTAGCGAAAGATCATATAAGCCAAAAGAGAAATTGCCTTCGTGACTGTAAAGAAATAAACCATTTTGACTGTAAGGCATTAACAATGAACTAATCGATGTTCTACTTTTTGTACATCCAACCACGCACCTTGGCCTTTTCTCAAAGAGGTCTTTGTTGTAAGAAATTGCTTCTGACTTTGCGACTGAGCGAGGAGAGCCGTTATTTGCAAGGCAAGAGCGTCTGACTAGAGGAGAAATGCTTCTTTTCAGCAGGACAGTTTCCAAAGTCTTTATATTTTGGAAACACTGGTTCGAGCAAGACTGGTACACTTCACTGCCTTTAAGAGATGCCCATAACTCCACAGACGACTGCGAGTTTCAGCTGAGTCCTCCATCTCTGCCGCCCACATCTCCAACTGTCACGCTTACTAGAACAGAAAATACTGATGTGCACAAATACCGACCATTACTTTGTCCAAGACTACACTTTAAAAAAGAAATTGTAAAGAAAAGAAAGTTTCTCTACCCAGGTGATGTTCAGTGTAAAACTATGACTGTCGACCAGCTTCTTTAGCAGGTAATTAACCATCACATAATGTTATTTTAAACCCTGCGACCTTCAGATGTAAGCCCCCCGTGGATGGTCGAAAAAAACAAGCACCTGCGGGGCCTGTGTCCCATTTAAATCACAGCTGTGGTTTTGATGTAACCTAATTTTTACAGCATCTTTGCTTTACTCCGTGGTGGGCGATAAAGACTTAAACTTAAAATGTCACAAGGTTATGGTCTCAGTCATTTTCAGCCAAAGGGGTCAGGTCTCAAGATGAGTCCCGAGTTGTAATGCAACACCTCAAGTCTGGCCGAGTCACGAGCTGAAAGCAAATTAATAACAGTGGGAACCAGTCGCTAAATTATAAGCGCTAAAACATTTTTGTCCTCGTCAGAAGAACTGAATAAATGAAGAGCACACGTGCATAATGCTGCGCAATTGCAAATCATTCAAATGAAACAAAAAAAATCCAATTGAAATTATATTTAGGAGAAGCAGATATCTCATTTTGTTCTCATCCCATCTCTTCAACGAAACAAGAAATGGAGCATCCCTATATTTGAACTGTGATTTAATAAAATACTTCTCCCGGTTCAAATATCTGACTTGATTTTGGCTCACAACAACCTAAATGATGCTGTGCTTTGAAAAACAAGGAGTTGACCACAGATTTAATATTCCTTTAAAGAGCTCTAAAGAAACTGCTTGGTAGCTTGAAGAAAAGATATTGTTAAGTTTTTCTAATGCAGCCTTACATACAGAATACCCTTCCTGTGCTATTGCTGGAGACAGACGTCCTTGACATCTGAATGTCTCTAAACCCAACAGTTTCTCTTCTTTTCTTTGTGATGGCTGAAAACTGAGAAAACCTTTGTCCTTTCTAACTGTGTTTTTTAATCCACAGCACAAATGAGCCGATTTATGTACCGCAAAGATGTGAACTTTTACTGTTTAATTCACTAAACATTTTATCGCTGCACCTCCTGAACTCTAGATTATAATTGCTTCTTTCAGAGAGCGGCCACAACAACAAAACGTCTAAGAACGGCTAAAAGTTGAAAATACCTTAAGGGAAATTCAGTCACATGCCACTCTGATCTTCGGTGCATTTCGAGAGTTTTTCAGTCATAATAATGTTAGCACATTCTTTCTTCCTGCCTTGTCAACTTTTACTTCATTAAGTAAATTCCTACATTTCCCCGAAATGGGAGAACGTGCCTCAGCATGCGTCGAAAGTTCAGCAGCGGGTTGGACACTTACAATAGGAACATACATAAAGGACCGACACTACTAACAGCTGCTGTAAGGGGAACGTTAATCCAATGAAGATATGATAAGAGTCACACACCACACACAAAATAGAAACAATGTCTTATGGCCGCAATGCATTCTGGTCAACTGATTCATTTGTGTGTTATAAAAGACGAACACCTCAACATTAAGTTTAAGGTTCAGCGTGAAGATTTGTTTTTCTTTTGTCAAGTGCTGCCGGTAGAAATCTCTTGTCATGAAGTAATTTCATATATTTTTGTACATTTTCTGCAGGAACGTAATGGTGTGATTGACTTATTTTCAGCTGCAGTAGAGTAGAAATGGTGAGAATACGGAAAATGCATGATAAAGATTAAAACCTGTTATAAAATAAAAGACAAGAATTACATGTCAATCTTTACATTATTGTTCAACTTTTTTTTTTAAAAAAACAACCTTACAGAACAAAGTCCAACAGAACATAATGGACATGCAATGGACACATTATATGAATTTAAATATTCTAAGTTAGTTTTTTTCTTTCCTGGCTTTAAATTCTGAACAAATCAAAATAAACTACCCAGTTCAAGAGGTCTGACTGATCCCGAGGCCACCAGTATAAAGAATGCATGCACCCCAGCTCCACCATATGGCATACAGTACAATGAGGGCACTTTAAACATTTAATAAGTTCCCGACTTCGTCGTGTGAAAGAGCGCATGACTTCACTTTGGTTAGGAAGCCCACGGAAGCCGTGAAGCTGACATAAAGACTGGATTTAACCCTCCACTAGGCTGGATGATACAATCAGCGGGGGGAGAAGCCACCGTGCGAGCGTGTCTGTCACCGGGATGTGTGTGCGCGCAGAGGCGTCAATGAGCGTCAGGGTCATCGGCGGCGGTGTCAGCAGAGTGCACCGTGTTGGAGAGATGACACATTAGCCCACATTTGTTCACGTCGGAGTACTTTCAGCTGAGCAGACTGAGCGGCGTGTCCTGTAGTCTGCGGCCAGACAATCTGCTACTTCAGGGACAAGAGGGGCCACGGCAAATTCAAAACCAAGTGTCTTGATTAAAAGGAGAAAAAGGCTGTCGGGTGTTTAAAAAGGAAAAGCTGACAAAACACAGAAGAGGTGAAAGCAGAGAAAAGAATGGGTGCTCAAATAGAAGGTTCAGCTCTTCTCCATAAGAAAAAGGTGGGAGCAGGATGGAGAAGAGTTAGACTTAGCACTTAATATTCGCACACAGTCTGAGGAAGATACTTGCTGTGTAGGGGTATAAAAATGAGGTGATACAATCGTCCAGCCCACTTGCTCGCTCCCTAAATCACATACATACTTGAGTCGTTCATACTGAAATAATTGACCTACTCCACCTAAAATCTTCCCATCACTTATTAAGTCCCATGAAACACGTAGCAGCATCTTAAAATATGCTGGTGGCTCTGGTGGCACGCAAGGCAGGTTGAGGACAAACCTGTAACTAAACCCATCGGTATTTACAAGGACGTGTTCCCAGTTGAAAATATCAAATTCAGAAGGATGACACCGAGCTTCCTCCTTGGGGAGAGACCAGAAACGTATCGAGTGTATTACCTGCGTTTACCATCATGGATGTCGTAGAAGACGTCATTTTCTTGGCCCTTTCTGGGTCAGTAATTGAAATAAAGATTGAGGAAATAATTGATTTGCTTCAGTCACACTTTCATTATGAACCGCATCACTTCGGCTTTGGGTTGCAGTGTACACTACTGTTATAAATGCATCTGTATTGTCTCTGCATCGGCTCACGTACTGTGCACCTAAATGTGTATCGAACTGTTTGAGAGTGAGAGATACACAACCCTAATGCTGGGAAACGCTTTCCTCACTCTACAAACTTTTACTTAGAACCAGCTTGTTTAAAATGCAAAGTAAAATCCCCTTCTTGACAAAGAAGCTAAACTTTAACGAAGCATTCATCATCTTTGAGAGACTCGTTAGGCGATCATTACGGTTAGCCGGAAGCAGTCGAAAATCTACTTATCTGAGCAGTTGTGGTGAGAACACATGGTTGAAGCTGCCCCCCCCCAATCCTCCTTATTTCAGTCTTTAAGTTGTTGCTCCTTCCCTTGAGGCTGAATCCCAGCATGCATCTGCAGTCCACTGAGCTTGAGTCACACTTATTAGGGAGCTAACTTCTTAGTCTCTAAACCACCCTCTGCCAATGCACAGTAACTTGGTAAAAACAAAACAAATTGCTAAAATGAAAGTGATTGCTGCAGAACGAGAGCCTCTGGTTTCAGAGAGGTTGTGTTTTCGAGGAAAAGTCCAGCCCGTGTTTTTCGGACACGTAGCCGTGCTTCATTACCGAACCGATCCTCACTAATCGTTTCAGTTTTAAATTTTAGATCTCCATTTGGACAGAAAAGTTTGAGGAGTAAAGTTTAAATTGCTGCATGTGAAGAGGGGACCAAAATAAACATTGACTTTTTCTGAATTTAACGAGGAGCACGCCACGAAAAACTGGAAAAAAAAATAAAAGAAAATCCATGAGCCAGGCATGCAGATTTTATCATTTGTGATCAGGGCTTCTGGAGCCCTGAGGGGAAAAAATATTGGAGCCACTGGTTTAGTGCCTTCTTTAAACCCTCCGGCTACCTCACAAACAATCTGAACATCTTCAGACAGGCCTTGCATGCCAAATACTCGTGGCTGTATGTGCGTTGTTGTACACCCTCGGTTAACTGGAATCAGGAGAGGTGGAGATAATCAGACATCACTTTTACAAATGGACACTTTTGAGTGAAGCTTTGAAATATTAATGCCGTGATGGGCCGCTGGAGGCAGCCTTTAATCCATGCCAATGCAAATGGACCCCAAGGTCACTAACATAACACCGCAGCAGCCTCTGGCCAGGATAGATTGACTAGGAAAGAGCCTGTGAAATAGGGTCTTTCATAGTCTGACAGTGGAGTACAGAGCGCACTGTATAATACAATGGCCTCGAGCCCACGGCAGGCTGAGGGGGGAATTAGCTGGAGCCTGGGCCACATCAAAGTGTTTGCAGCACAATGTGTGTTTTTTAAACCATCACCCCACTGACCCGCCATTTTCTCTGGCAATAGGATTCAGAAAATAACCACAGGAATGTTGTTACAGAGGACAAGAGCGATAATGAGTGAGGGCTGTGTGTTTAGGAACTTCCCTTTACCGCGCCACTTTAATTTTCCTCATTATTTTTTCGAAGGACAGCATGAGGATGGCCCTCACAGCTAAGCATGCTTTGAGTGGAAGAAGTTAGAGCAAATTTCAACTTAAGCTAAGAGAGGCCTGCACTTCGAGCAACTTTCCAATAGTTGCATAGCAACAGCAGCACCTCCATTTTGTGATTGTGTTTCAGTGATGCCAGCTCTCACCAAAGCGGTCCACTGGACACAAGAGCTCCTCAGTGCTCATAATTAAGCTCTGTTTGGCCTTGCAATGGAGCCCTGACAATTAGTGGGACTGAAATGGTTTGGTACAGCTCAGCTAGAGTGGTCTGCCAATGTGGCAAACACAAACCATTACTGCCACGGTCTGCCACATCTTTTGAATCATGGAAAAGTTAAGCTCTATAACACCTCTCAAATTTATCTAAGTACAAATTCACTTTACTTCAGCACCATACTGTCCCTGCAGTCTAAAAATCCAAAGAGAGAAATGCGTACTTCACACAAACACCCGAGGGTGTTTCCATCACATCTGTTGCAGAATCGAAGGTGACAATCAAAACTCAAAGCTGGTTTCATTTTCACAGACAGGCTAATATTTGCGACTCAAAGTGCTGAAACAGACTCAAATGTGCAGACGTAAGCTTTGTACTTTCAGTTTTAAAAAAATGCTATTGGTCAGGGATTTTTCTGCCATTTTATTTTGTTTTATTTTTCCACTCTACTGTGGAGTGTTATTGCTGCAGCAGTAGTCGGGGTTAATTTTCGGGTTTGGGTCCAGGTTCGTCCCTGTTCTGCACCCAGTTAGCAGCAGGTTGTGTAATGATAAAAGCACTAATTGCACACAGCGGACCTCCATTATTCTCTGCAGTTTTTGTTTCTGCAAAAAGGGGTTGCTGCTCCCACTGCCTCTCCCGTGAACATTTTCCTGCTGAGGTGGCCTTTCACTGCTGAATGAACACAAGCCCTGCACAGTGCTGTGCAGCTAATACCTACAATAATCTGTTTAACTCTTTGCGGTCCTGCAGTGTGAGCGCCAACTGCTCCGAACATTAATGGCATGACAGAACCGTTCGCCTTCAGACGGCAGAGCCACCTCTCTACCAATCTGCCAAATCTCCCTCTCGCTCTCTCTCATCCAATGATCTCGCTCCCATCCTCTCTCGCTCTTCCAAAACCTGTCTTTTCATTTAACTCAGTGGCTTCTCACTGTCTCTCCTCCTGCTCTCGCTGTTTGAATCTGCAGCGCCTCAATTAGTGGGGATGGGATGCTCCTCTGTCGCGGCCCCAATTTGGGATTTAGACTGATAAGCAGAATGCTTCTTTACATAAAAACCTTGCCTGGTGCAGCGTTAATGAATTACCCCCCCAACCTCTGCGTTTCATTAAAAGACGTTCACAAGGGATAATGAAATTCACTGAAATCACAGGTGCCCCAGATACTGTACAGTTGTGTAAGGTTAAAATTTTACATAGCTTACTATTAATGCGCAGCAGGAGGGTCTGTGACCAATAACTAAGCCGGTCGATCTTTGTCCTGAAATTTTATTCCTGCAGCTTGATTTGAAGTTTGTACCATAGATGCACTGCAGCCTAAAATTCATGTAATAGGAAGAAGACAAAGTCACACTACAAGAAGAAGAAAACAATGATTAACTAATCTGTCTAAACCAAGCGTCCTCGGGATATTCACGCTGGAATTGAAAAAGTAGAGCTGGTTCACATGGTGGGTGAATCAATCAATCAATCTTCTCTCACAACTTATTTATTCCAGATATCTAAACTTTGGGTATAGACCTGAGGATGTGACCGATGTGACATTCAATTCATATAGATTTAAAATCCAATGCGATCACAACTATTTGTACAAATCACTGCATGATGAGTCATGCAGAACATAACTCACGATCTCCCGTTTCTCTCACGCCTGATTTCTCTCTGCCTCGCCTAGTTCTCTCTGCAGGGTCTGCCAACGTTTCTGCACAGCAGTCAACCACAGTCAAGTACCCAAAACTGTGGTTGTTCGGAGTCTGAGTGTGATGCTCGTCCTGTCCTTCTTTTCTTCTCCTGACCCCATCTACCTTCACCACTCACCTATTGTGATGTGTTGAAATAAACACATATGCTGTGTTTTTTCCAACATATTTGAGGCTGAGACCCCTGTTCTACACCAAAACCTCATGTTTTCTTCAGTCTATTTGCAGTAGGTGATACTTCCTCAGTAGCGTACAGAAACAGAAACAGAAGCAAAAAAAAAGTATTAGATCTGTTTTTTGTGCTTGTCAACTTTTTTAAGTCAAAGTCACATCCTAACCAGGCGGCAAAGAGGCAAATGCTCATTTGTGTGTGAGGTCGGCGAGAAGCACATTTTTTTTTAAATGCATTTGCAAAAAAACTGTGAAGTGACTTAGTGGAACGCTTGTTTGCCTTTGGACAGCCAGGGTATCCTTTTTCCTCTGCTTCGTGTCTTTATGCTAAGCTCCTAGCTAAGGCTTCATATCGAAGGATAAGACAGGGATCAGGACAGATATGAAAGTGGTATCAATCTCATTTGACTCTTGGCAAGAAAGTGAATTTGCTTATGACCCAAAACTATTCTGTTGATGCTTTATGTTATAAAGATCTGACCAATGTACAAAATACAATTGGTAGTCAGTGTGAGGTAGAATTCATCATATAGTGGATGGCAGACACCCACTTTGTGAAGCTCAGCAGTGCTGATACGTGCTGAACAGAGACGAAACTGCCACCAATCCTCTTTTAGCAGGCGACAAGGCATATTGACAGACACTCGATTTTTAGCCCTTTAAGACTATTTTCCCTCCTCTCATCCTCTTATTTATTTTATCCTCGCCCTCCTCCTCTCGCTTGACCCTTCCCTCACTCTCACTTTCATTCGCTCCCCTCCTTGTCTTGCCATCTGAATAAGTAAATGCCGAGATGGGCAGAGGAGGAGAGGACGAGGGGGGAGCGGAGAGGGCGGAGAGAAGAAACTAGGGCACTCCAACCTGGATGCATCGTCCAAAGCAATTTGCTCAGATGGAGAGCGAGGCAGAGAGGAGGAGGAAAACAAGGAGCTTAAGAGCATCTCTGCTAAAGAGGCGACGGCTTAGAGAAAACAAGCAAAATGGACTGACAAGCTGAGCCACTGAGAGAGATTGAGAGAGAGAGAGAGCGAGGGAGGCGAGGAGAAAGAGAAACTTTTGGTAAAATGACAAAATGGACAGGGTGAGCTGAGAGCGAGAGAGAGGCAGTGGCAGAAAATTAGACTGGTGAGCTACAGAGAAAGAGAGACCAAAACCAGAGCCCCCTAATTTATCTCTTTACAGAAAAACTAAATGATGGTTCAATAGTGAAATGCTCACAGTACAAGCTGAGGGCAACTACAGTTGTCAAAAAGGACTTTTAATTCCTTGCAATCACTTGTTTATGACTCAAAAAATGCCAAATATCTGCTGGTTTTCACTTCTCGCTAGTGCTGCTTTTGATTGTTTTTAATCTTGAATAGATTATAATTAATAATGTAATACCTTTGGGTTTTGGACTGCTGTTCAGGCAAAACAAGCAGTCTAAAGAAGTGACCCGGGGCACTGAGATATTGTGAAGTAATTTCCTAAAATGTTACACGCTCAACGATTAATCCAAAAATAATCAGGAGATTAATCTATAATGAGAGAAAATCATCAGCTGCAGACAGACAGATACAAAACACGGCAACAAAGATGTCTCTTATCAGTGCGAATACCAGCCGGAAAGCAATCCGATCTGTTTTTAAACCAACAACAGACAACCAACGCCAGGAGCAGACTACATGACGTTTATGTCTTCTGGTCACTTTTTCAAATTAGGTGATCGTGGTCTGTTGCAAAGCTCATTTTTATTCCCGACGCCCCATAGAGGGCCATTAGGGAGCTGATATTGCGTAGCCTGAGATCCAAAGAGGCCAAATCATCTGCCACCAAACTGGTGCAACAAAGAAAAGAAAAACTGCTATTCTTTAAGTCCCTTAAATGTCTTTCGCTTACTGTAACTTCATTTGGATGTTTGACCTTCACTCTGCAGGATGACGTACGTGCAGTTTGACATCCGAGTTGGAGTCGTGCACGTGAAAGATGGTTTTTGTGAAACTTTAGATCCCATTTGTGGTCCTTAAAGCCTCCACACACACACACTGTACATTGAGAATGAAGCTTTCACTTACGTAGGAGACATCTTGTCAATTTCTGGAGCGAACAATGTTTGAATATTCATTTCAGTTTTTTCCACTGAGGCTGACTTGTTAGATGTTATATTAAGAACTCTTAAGAAAGTAATTGAACTTTTCATGAAAAAAATAAAAACTTCAGACATGAATTATTATTCCAAACAGAGCACTGTCTCTGAATAGGGACGTGTATGTGGAATGACAAAATGCAAAACGGACAAACTGCAATGACAAGGAGGAAGCTGAAGCACAAAAAGTTAAAAGACGGCGCTTACTTGCCTTCAACCTAATTATCACTTTCTATATTTTAGTGGTGCATTCGCGGAGCCAAGGTTAAAACTGTTTTCATTGGCAATTCATAAACAGTGCGGTAAAAAAGAACCATTATGGCAACAGAAATGACACAGGCGCAAAGAAAGATAGGCAGATGGAGAGCACGGAGAGGGTGGATCAGGTGAAGCTCTGAGAGGTAAACTGAGCAGCACTGAGAGGAAAAGTAGCGTCCTCTTTCAGGTGAGGTTAAATATGGAAGGAAGCCGGGGTTAGCACAAAGTCAGTGGACCCGCCCTCGTCGCAGACAGATGATGCCACGAACTCTGGAGGCAGGGACGGATGAACGGTGATGCCAGCCTGAGCTTCTTTACTGACTTGTCAGCTCGCTGGATTTGCAGCGTGAACCTCGCAGGCCGACCGCACTGATTGTTTGAGGCGCTTCATTTACCCAGAGTCACCCCCCAAATCCATCAGGAATGTGAGAGATGAACAAATGGCTCAAAAGAAGGCTGAAATGCAGTCAACATACAAAGAAATGAGGAATAAAAGGTGAGCGACAGGAGTGGCGGCAAAAAGAGGGAGAGAGTAAGAAGCTGGGCATGAAGATGAGATGAGGCCGGTGCTGAAAAGAGGACGCGGAGAGAAAAGATGAACTGAAGGCTGGGATGAACTGAAGGGAGAGGGGACGAGGATGAGATGGAAAGCAGAGATTAAAAAGAGGGAAGTAAGTGAAGTAAGTAACAGATGAGTGGCAGGCAGCGGCGGGTAATGAGCGAGGGAGGATGGGGTGTAGCTGAAGGTAGAGAAGTGGGAACGGACAGTAAAAAAAAAAAAAAAGGGCAAAAAAGAACAGCAGAAAGTGAGACAATGGAGGAGGAGATGAGATGGATGAAAACACACAGGGGGGTAGAGACTAGAGACTAAACGGAGGGAGATGAGGGGAGAGAGGAAGAACAGTGACATGAGGAGAAAGAGGAGGATGAGGGGGGGTGACTCCACAGAGATAGGCCATTAATAATCCATGGAGCCTTAAGTACTCCTATTGAGGGAGAAAATCGCTCCTGTGAGCCTGAAAGCAGCCAACACTCATCCTCCCTCCCTTTCTTCCTCTTCTCTTCAGTCCCATGGCCTCTTAAGTCCCCTACACACCGCGCATGCAATAACAGCAATCTCGCAGGTTCATTGCGTGTCACGCCGAGCGAGATGGCTCTGATAAAATCTTGGGAGCAATCTGTCATCTGTGTTGAAAATATCCATTTTGAAAAACATCAAATTGCGCATTGACATCTTCACATGTTTTGAAATTGCGGCGAAACAAAAACCTCTCTTTGGCTTTAACGGCGGCACTTCTCCGCTCCAAAATGTTTTTCTTCTCCACCGGGGTCACACAAATGTCTCTTTCCTTCTTCTTCTGTCTTTTTTGATTTACAATTCTTTGTTTGTTTGTCTGTTTTTTACTTAATTTAAGACGACGACAGAATAATTTAGAGTCTACAGCTGCTTTAGCTAAGTTGCTTTCATGTGGGATCCCAAAGTTGCACCATTTATGCAAGCCTTTCCCGTCTCTTCCCTCTCTCCCTCTTTTGCCTTCTTCTGTCCACATCTTCTTCCCCTTTTTTTCTCTATCAATTATTCTCCCTCCTGCTGCCCCAGTCTTCACCCCCTCTGTCCAGGAAGCGTCTTTTTAAATGTGTGTTAAACCTGGGGCAGAGTCAGAGCTTGCACCTCGCTTTTTTCCCCCCAATTTCTGACACTCACTTGAATTTGGTCCATCTCTCCCTCCTTTCCTCCCTCTGTCACTTTTCTCTCTCAGATCCTCCCTTTCTGTCTCGCCCATAATTTGCCTATTAATTTTCTCTTTCCTCCCCTGTTTCATCACACGGACAGACTGAGAAACAGAGGGAGTCTGAGAGCAGCAAAGGTAAAGAAAGACTGCAGGAAAGAGAAGAACAATGGACACAGAGGAAGATAAATGAGCGAGACAAAGAGAAAATAGGTGAGAGAGGAAAAGCTGGATAGAAGAAGGGTAAGCCAATAAATCTAAGGACAGACAGAGACGCAGCACTATGTTTTCATCACGGAGATAAGTAAATTCCACGAAACCTTTTGAAATGTCAAAAAAAATAAGATGCAGATTAGGCACATTGGTTTCCTGCATGTCAAAAAAAAAAAAAACTTTGAATTTAGGAATATTGGACAAGTTGTTATTGTTCTTTAATGTCAGCTAATGTAAGCCATATTTTGTGTTTTCACCTGGAGACGAAAACGAAAAGAAGAAACTTGGCAACAAATTGATACCTAAATAGAAGCTCATTATAAATGGGAATGACAGTACGTGTGACATTTCTGAGAGGTTGAAGTGGTTGTTGTGGACTTTTTTGAACTGCTATGCAATTCAATTTGTCAGAATCATATTATCATGTAAAGATATGATGTTTTTTTTTTCAGTTACATGTCCAGGGGATGACGTGGCTCACATTTCTGGTTTGTTTGAAATAAAGAAAAGAAGAACATGTTGACACAGGCATCATAATCACCATGACTGAACAAAAAGAAAAGAGCTCCACCCACAGAAACTCAGCCTACAACTCCAAAAGAAAAAAAAAAAACAGAGGATTAAGACGACACAGTACCATCCACAGTTTGATTGACAGGTGAAGTGCGGCGCCGAAATACTACAGCATCGAACACCGAGCACCAAAGCTGGAGACAAAATCAAAAAACTATTGAACTTCACGATGTGACAACTGCATTTCGACTGCAAAAATCTACACCGACTTGGCGTTGCAATGTTGGTTTTGTTTCCTCATTTTTCCAATTCAACATGTCGTAATTCAGCAAAAGGCCAAGAGATAAAGGGAGACGGAGAAAATGGAAGAAAGATTCATGTAAAGTCTCTGCTCTGCAAGTCTCTGACTGGTGATGATGATGAATTAATGAAATCACTGACAAACCGCTGCACAGCAAGCCAGCCGCAGACAGAGAGGCTGAGACAGACAAAGACAGAGGAGAGAAAGAGAGACTGGGAGAGCCAAAGATGAGAAAATTAATGAGTATGACGGTGAGGAGCGAGGACGAGAGACAGAATGAGAATGAAGCAAGAAAAGAGTGGAAGGGTGAAAATCAAAGCAGCAAAAGGGGAGAGGAAGGGCAAGGGCCAGAGAGGAAGGCAGACAGAGAGATAAAACACAAGGGATGGGAAATTAATGACGGCACGAAAGTGACAGGAAAAAGGGAGAGAATGAGAATAAAGAGGAGACGGACGAAAATGAGTGAACCAATGAAACAAAAAGGAGTGAATGAGGGCTGTAAAGAGGAAGAAATATGACGAGAAGGGGAGGTAAACAGGGTCAAAAAGGGAATAAGAGCCTGCGAGAGAGCAAGATAGAGATGGAGATGGAGAAAACAAGAAAGCGAATGTGACAGGTGAAAGAGAAAAGGAAAAAAAACAGCATATAGAATGAGGGAGAACAGAGTCGGGGGCCGAAGCCAGCTAGGCGCTGCCTCAGGCGATGCCATTGTCTGTGTGTGTGCAAGTGTGCATGTGTGTGTGCAGTGTGTTTAGACTCCGGGGAAGGTATGTGCAGCAGCAGAAAACGTAGTTGGTGGACAGATGCCCAGAGTTACTCCCCCCCTCCTTTTGGTTTCCTTCCATCCCTCCATCACTCCGCCCCTCAATCCCTTGGCACCATCTCTATTATTACATCTACATTTGGAAACACGTAATCCTGTTTAGGTAAGCTGGCTACAAAGCATGTTGTAATGACATCTGAAAAAGGAGATGTCTATTTACGTTCCTTCATTTCACTGAGCTTTTTAAATCACACGTAGTCCGTAAGATCATTTTCACACTGGATAGACGTTTTTACCTTAGAAATTCTAAAAAGATTTCGATTTTTAAAGATTCGTGGACTTGTGAGTTGTGACATGTTGTATCTTCTTCAACAGTTTTAGCCAAGTTTAAGACAACTCGAAGTTTCAGTCTTAAGTTCTTGAGGGCACGTCCAATATCAAGTCTTTATAAACAAAATACAAGTCAAGTCTCAGGTCTCTGAACTCTGACCCTTACAATCACTCACAGTTGGTGAACTGGAACCAAATCTTTATCAAACTTAAGTAGGCGTGAAAGAAATGCAGCTGGCTACTTTGGAAACATGATTCCATAAATGTGACTTTGTGTGTGTGTGACTGTGCAGCGCAGCGCCCTACTGGATGACGTCACACTTCATTTCATTCATGTAGATACTGACAACTCAGATGTGCATTGCTCTAACAGTTTAGCTTTAGCTTCCGACCTCAAATGCAGATTTTACATGTAAAGAAAAACCCAGATCAGCCTCCACATTCATTTAAAATTACTGTATGTCTCCCAAATGCATGAGTACACATGTTCACAAACTGCACAGATCAAAGCCAATTTTGTAAATCATATTGCATCAACTACAACTACGAAACTGTAACTCAGTGGCTTAAGTCATAAACAAACTGGAGCCTAACCAACTGTGAAAAGACTTACCATGTATTTAACCACCAAGATCGCAGTCATCTCTAATCGTAATTCTGTTCTTGGCCAGCTCGATAACCAGATCAAATTCAGACTTTTTTTAACATAATCCCTCACCGTCTGACTCATATCAGACATTTGAGTCTGTGCAAAGTGATGGCCTGATGAATGTTGTAACTGGCTGCTGTACTGTGTGGTTTGTTTTCAGCCAACATGGCTGCCAAAGTGCAGTTTAGAGGCCCACATAATGGTTTACATGAAACTTCCTGTAGCACCGGATCACCACCCTGGGGTTCTACAACTGATTCATCGATGTTTGTTTCTGCTTTTAATGAGGTAGGTAATGAAGTAGGAACATTATTATAATATGTCTAATATAAGATCCACTGAAAAGAGAAAAAAATACACACTATACTCAATATTATATTACATCTATGATGCCCATTGTGAGAATTTAGAGACCTGAAAACAAGAAACTCCAACTAGGCTCTTTATTCTGTAGATTTTCCTAATATGAAACGCTTTCTCACTTTCCTATTTATTTTATTTCTTACATTTAAGGACTTAAAAGTAAGGATGGGTTTATAATTTCCCGAAACCTGAAGAAAATTAGAGTTGCTGAATGCCACATTAGCAACGTTAGCATGCTGTTGTACTCCTTCAGTCATTCGCAGGAAATAGAACCCAAAATCCTGCCAATGCATCACTCCTCCCACTGAGCATCACAGTTCTGTGTACACAGTAAGACTTACAATCCCAAAACAGCCACACAGTTTATGAAATACCACTAATCTGCTAATGCAATCGTACCATGATGCCAATACTTGTAATACTATTGTTGCCTGTGGCCTGCGCATTGTGGCACACACCGTGTCCTAAGGTCTCCTGCAATCCCGTCTTTCTTCTGCCTCTCAATCGCTTCCCCCGCTCCCCATTTTCCCCTGCAGCTTCCAAAAAAGAAAAACAACACTGGCACGCATTGCTGCCAAGCTCACATCCAGCCATGACAAACACAGCTAGCTGACATGCACGGCAAGGCAAGCGAGCGTACAGACAGACAGAGAGAACTATAGAGGAAACTGGAAAAATAAAGATGGAGGGCTGAAGCCTGGGGGCCTCTGTAGGGCTGTTGGTAAATGGAGTTCAGGGGGAGGAGGGGGGGGAGGTGTCTCTGTTTCTCCCCCTGTATCACCCCCCGTCATCTCTAAAACACGCACCAATGCTCTCCATGCACAGCAGCGATGTGCAGCCCCACGATAAACCGGCCAGGCGGGGACGAACAAGCTGCGCACACAAAAAGCAAACTCGCACACGTTCTCTGATAGTTTCTCTTTACATGCGGTTTGCATTCTGCAAGTCGCTGCTCGCTCTCTCTCTCTCCCCATCCTTTCTCCTGCACTCTCTCCTTCTCTGCTCTGACTGAGCTGCTTGTGTCTGCGCTCTCTGGGCTTCCTCCACCGCAACACATCTCAAACGTGCTCCCAGTTAACTCGCGAGCATGATCAGACTGCTGTTGGAGCTCTCGGCGTGTCAGGCTGTCCATGATATCATGGGGGTTCGAATGCAGGTCACGACCTGTGGTGCATATCATCCGTTTTTTTCTACCCGCCTCTCTCTCGCGCTATTTTTTTTTTTAATTCATCGTGACTGCTGGGTTTTTTTTTCCACCTTCAATTTAAGCAAAAAATGTGCATAAAAAATGCATCAGCTCCTTTTCATATATGCCTATGAGCACTGAATTCCTCTATGCACAGTCACACACACACACACACATACACACATTACTATCATCAGCTACCACCCCCTGTGCCCACACACACTCTGATTCACTTCACATACACATGTGCCTGACCTGGTTTTGACCTGCCCTGACCCCTACTTGCTTTATATCGTCATCTCCCTGTTTTAAATCTTCCACACCAACTCCAAATAGCAGACCCCCTCCCATAAATCCTTTCTGAACAAAATGTCAATGAAGTGCTACTTGAAAGTGTATGAAGGGGCGCCCACACTAAATAGCGACAGAGAAAGAGAGCTCCATCACAGCCCACGACCGACCTCACTGATGAAGTGCACGCTGCGTTGTGCCTTTTCAGCGCCGCAGAGGTGAAGCCGGCAGATAAAGTAGTGGAAAATGGCAGCAGACTGAGGTATGAAGACTGTAGCGCCGGACGGCATTTTTCACAAAGTGACACACGAGACCTCTCAGCTCGACTCGGGCAGCCATGAAAATTCTCCCCTTCTGATGTAGTGCACCACCCCAACCGCCGCACGCAGGCTCCTTGGCGGTCGATGGGTTCATCTATCATTCCTTAAAACGGTGTAAAACGCCATGTGGAGCAGCCTGAGGTGCCACAATTGCAGCCAGGTAACATTTTTCAAGTGCCAGTTGGTAGACTTTGGTTAAAACTACTATTAGAAATCTATAAATTGCCACCATGTCTGAAATAACATAAAAGATCATGGTGAAACACACATAAGAACACATATTTAAAAATGGTCAGTGCATAGCTACAATCATACATCTACATTTCTGCAAGTTCTCTGATTTAACTGGACAAGAGAATGATGCTGCATTCCTGAAAAGCCAATGGGAAGGTGTGATACATGTGATACGACACACATCTCATTATCGGCTGCCCAGAAATGTTATGCACAGCCTGCGTAGCCAACGCAGACGACAAACAGGACGAAAAGGGAAATGTAGGGGTCGGTTAAGGTTTACCTTTTTTTTTGTGGCGATTACAAAGCAGCGTAGTAGTAGTAGTAGCATTTGAGGAACTAAGAATTAGTTTTAATAGAAGGGAATTTCCCACACCCGCACACTCGAAAATCAGCATGAAGTTGTTTGGATGTTGACGATATAAACACAGAAATTACATCAGACGGTATTGAGATTATTATCATTTCAAGTATGAGACATGTTGTGGTTTGCTACATTATTTTGTCCAACCAGAGACCACACCAGGCACAGATTATATTTTTTTCCATTGTGGGACTGCTGTATTGTTTGCTGTATTGCCTTAAACTGCTGTTTTCTAGACACATCCGGCTACTGCGCTCTCGTCATATTAGCAACTGAATTCTGGAAAATGCATTAGCAGCCAGTTTTCGACCATGGCAGGAAAAAGGAAAAAAGATGTTACCCCAAATATGAAAAAGTATGCAAGATGAACTGCAGGTATTTTATGAGTAATATTTTACTTACTGATTTTTCATTATGATGAAATTGACACAAAATGAATCAATATTTTATCCACTTCATTTGGTAAGACGTTAGAGTAAGCATACAAAGGAGGAATTCATTGATCTTAATGGGCAAAGAAAAAAAAAACATGACAACTGGCCGCCCATGAATGGTTAAATACCAGCTATTGGTCTGTTCAGTATCTTGATCTGCCACCGGTCCTTCTACAAAGAGTAAGCTTATGACTCATGATCATGTTTGTCCTTCATTGTGGCACTGGCAGGAAAAAGCAGGTTCTATTCAATGTTTATAATAAGCTAGCCGGAGGAAAAGGTCAGGAAGTCTACAGGCCATTTTGTCTCAAAATGTAAAGCAAGAGGAAGAGGGGAGAAAAAAAAATCTGACTGAAATAACGAGAGACTCCTTTGTTGTTTCTTTGTGGTCACAAAGCTGCTGAAAGGGCGATGGAGAGATAAAGAGAGTGGGAGAGCTTTCCACTGGGGATCTCGTAGTTTAGCCTTGACTACCCCACCAGCAGAGCATCGGAAACACTACCATGCTTATTTTCATTAATTATCAAGGCAACTGAAATATCTTACACATCTCTATCTCTATCTCCATCTCTTTCTCCCCTAACTATTATCTGGTGTTTTCCCTGTTGAGTTTTATTCTCTGCTCCCTGGTGAGTAAAGAAAGTAGTTCAGCTTCCTGGCCAAGAGGACCATCCTTGGCATGAACAATGAACCGTTGCAGTGGTGAGGCTTGTCGCTACGAGGAATATCATCATTTCCCTGTTATTAGATGTTGCCTTATCTTTACACTTCGAAACAACAATAATAGCACACAAGCA
Source organism: Scortum barcoo (assembly GCA_023238725.1). NCBI lineage: Eukaryota > Metazoa > Chordata > Actinopteri > Centrarchiformes > Terapontidae > Scortum > Scortum barcoo. The sequence goes on from CM041548.1 coordinate 20,387,903, forward strand.
GCAAAGCTTGGGGCTGTTGTTTGTGTGAGAATCTGTGTGTGTGTGTGAGTGAGAGAGAGAGAGAGAGCGAGAAGCTACACTGGCTTCTTTATGTACTATATTAAGTAAGTCCTCTTATTGACAGCTCTGTGCAGAAATGTCCCTCACACTAAAGTGAGACAACACTCACGCGGAAAGGCTTTTTAGCTGTCACAGAGTGTGTGTGTGTGTGTGTGTGTGTGTGTGTGTATGTGTCACTGTGCTCTCATTAGCATTTGGGGATGGGACGGCAATGATTCACGCTGCCTATTTCTGGTTAAGGCGTCTTCACCTCCCCCTCCTCCCCGTCTGCTGCCATTCTCCTCACCTTCTTTATTTTTCCTTTTCCTCTTTCAGTCTGTCGTCTGACGTCTTTCTTTACCTCCTCATGTGATTATCTTTCCCTTTCCTATCTTTATCTCTATATGTACATCTTTCTTTCCCCTCTTCTATCCCTTCCTCTGGCATTTCTTTATTCCCCCATTACTCTCTCTCTCTTTCTCATCATAGGCTCATGATTAATGGCTCATCTTTGACCTGTCACCACCTCCCAGCCACCGAGTGTGTGCGCAAATTTGTGTTATGTGTATCAGTGTGTGTCCTTTTTGTATGAGATGCATGTACAGTGGAGATCTGTGTGTGTGTGTGATACAAGTGTTTCTGTGCTCATATGCGGCTCTGTGTGTGTCCATCAGGACCCACATGACCCTCCACTATCTCAACTGGCGCCAACTCAGGTTCCAGGGAACAATTAAATCTCCGCCCCAGAGGGCAGTCATCTGGTGAAAAACAAACGCACCTGCGACAGCCGGGACCCTGCGGAGGAATAACATATGCGCCTACCTGTCAGACAGGTCTGGCAGGGTTTGATAGCAGGGGTTACGCTGCGGCACCGCCTGTCCATTATGTCCTGGACAGCCTTGCACTTCTTAGCTGCAGTGAGTGCAGACTTTAACAGACAGGAAATTTGTTCAAATGAAAAGTAAAGCAAGATGTTATCTTATATGAAGCAGCGTCTTATTTATCTTTAATTACTCATCTATAATTGCATCACAAAGGGTCTGAGGTGCATCTATGCCCACTTGCAGCCAGGTTTTCTCGTCTAATCAAACACTCGATTCATACCTGGAAGCTGCTCGCTGCTGCCACAGCTACCCTCCACTCAGCTGTGGAGGGCTGAGTGCTTTGCTCAAAGGTAATTTGATGGTAACTGTTGAGGGCAGGCTTTTGTCAAACTGCCAGTGCCTTTTAAACGTTAAAGTCAATTAGGGCCACGAGGTGGTTGGAAAGCCTCGGCTTTAGCCAGTCTCAGGGCCCAGAGCCTTCGAATGCAAAGAAAAGCACTCTGCTGGGTTTAACTTTAAAGACCACACGGTATCAGCTGTCTCTTATTGCAGATGACCAGTCATAACACAGGGATTATGTGTGTTTCAGGCAGTACAAGCAGCCGACATTTTACACCAAAAACCACAATGACAAATTTAGAAAGTACCAGTTGGGTGTTGGTGGTACCATAAAACTTTGTCAGTTCTTTAGGTTCAGAGTCCTGCAGATTTCATACAGGTTAATCATACTACGAACACTTAATACAAGCAATTATAATTACTATCACACTTTGGTTCAATGCCCTGCAGGTGTGAATGTGTTAAATGTGTTTTCGGTCTTAGTGAAAAAAAACACCCACGTTCAATCAACCTTTTTCTTGATAAATAAAGGTCAAAATGTATTTTATATGATAATTTGTCCATTTAAAAGCCCCAACACTTAATTACCACAGCACCTTTAGAGCTGTTGCAATTTGCTCTTTAGAACGGCAGCTCTTTAAATTTTGCTCCCGCTCTCATATGAACAAACAAGCTTTTGTGTGACATTTCCAAGCAGTCGATAATTAGTTTTATTGTGATATTCTGGCCCGTATAAGCATGCCGCTGCATTAAAAGTAATGGGAATCTGCCTTAACACGCAACCTTCAGTGCACTTAGAGCTCCGGCGGCCCTGTCTCGCCTCCATGGAAATCAATTGAGCATGGCCTGATACTATTTAGAAAAGCAGATGGCATGTCTAAATGCTAAGAAGGAACTAATTTGTTCATTTCATACCAACAATGTCAACAGCATATTATCCATTATGTCATTCATATTCACACAGCCCCTGCACCTGGCCTGCAGAGTACATTATGTAGTATGTAGATCCTAAAAGCCAAGTACGTGAACAATTACACGTGTATTGGGATTAAAGACCATGACAAATTGAAATGTGGGTAACTAGTTAGACAGTGGAGGCCCCAGTAGTCAAAGCAGAAGACTGAACACTTCCAGCGAGCTCAGATTTGTGGATATGCAAATCAAACGTCTCGGCTAAATTTGACTGAAAAGGTTTTTATATAGTTTCAACAAAAAATTTATTATTATATTCAATGTCAAGCTGATTTAAACTACACATTAAAATATATTACGATGCTGCTGAATAGAAAATATATGTAAGTTAGACGCTCTGCTGTTTCTTCAGCGTTTTTTTCATCTGCACATCACCAAATCAGTGCTCACGGAGCTGTGAGTTCCATGAGGGGCTGGATCAAAGATGTAAGAGTGATGATATCTCTTCTCTCAAAAGCTAGCGCGGTACAGCATTATTATTAACGACCTGATTTATTTGTCACTACAGTACACAGCATGTTGTGCCCTTTCAGAAAGCTCAAATTAGAAATTCTCTTCACGTTTTTGAGCTTTATGAGCAGTGTTAATGTGGCTTCTGAAAAAACCATTTGGTATGCGTGACATTTGCACTAGTTGTTTGTCTAATCTGAAGAGGTCTGATGATCACAGAGCTTCATCTACCGTGCAGTGTAGACCTAAGTGAAAAGCAGTCACCTGGCAAAGAGCACTACAGCGGCTAGGAGCTTTTTGAGCAGCCAGTGGAGCTGGAAGCACGGCTGTGAACAAGTCAATTTAACTACAAATGCTCCAGTGCGGCGTCTAAAGCTGGGAACAGAGCTGAAGACTACTGAACCCTTAAAAGACCAGACACCTCACACGAACAGAACCGACTCAGCGGAGACAGATTTGTTTAGCGTTGAAAATCTGAGAGGTCACAAACAGAAAGACAGAATAAATACAGTCTGAGCCACAGGTAAGACCGTGGTTAGAGGTGTGTCACAAAGCAAAACCCTGAAATACTCTAATTCTCATGTGGCCGAGACCGAAATGGACATCCACCAGTTAACAATTGTACAATAAATCTGAAGAAATATTGGATGAAAAGACAAGGACAATACGGACTGCGTCATTCAGTCACCCTCAACTCCTCCTACAAACCTCAGCTGGGGTGTTTCTCAGCGATGAAACCTTAATCTGGATTATTAAATCATACCCTTACAAAATACACACAGTTCTTCTCTTTGTTCAGCATTTTTTTCAGCTGTTTTAAGAATTACTTCTCCAACCCAGAGCTTTAATAATATACAGTCCCACTTAATTGCAATTCACTGTATGTTTATATCATCTAAACAGGAAGGACAGGCAAAGAACAGGCAAATGATAAGAATCCTTAAAAAACGTGCTTAAATTTATTACCTAAATGTCCAAACTCCAGGACCCGATGGGACTTGTTCCAATCAATCATGACGGACGCGTGAATAAGAACAACACTCAACTCCTTTAATATAACAAGAAATTAAGTGGTCACCCCTCTCTGGGTGATTAAAGGTTTGACTGAATACGATGGCTTTGCTAGCAAAAGCAGGCATTTCTGCACTGGCCTTGATACAACTTCTCGCTCCACGCGTCCTTCCTCGCTCCACTCATCTACGATTAAAGCCTTATAGCAGGAGAGACCACACTTATCTTTGATTTATATCAGATTTTAACGATTCAGAAGCTCAGAGTTTAAATATAGAACAAACAAGAGTTACTCTCTTTTCCGATACACGCCGACGTGAACTCCTATGGCTCTGGAATTAACTCAGAAGAGTTGGCGGAGGATTTAATAACGTTGATGCATTTCAGTAGCACCGATTGTAGACAACTGTGATGAAACAGAATCAGCAACTATGAATGTGTAACCACGCAGAAAGAGTGCTGTGGTGTTGAAGGGGTGACACATAATGCTGAAAAGTGTCTGCAAAACGCAGAAGTAAGCAAAACCTCCAATTTGTAGGAAGAAGTTTTTGATCAGTGATTCAGTTTCTTGCACTTTGTTCCTCATTGCAAAGCTCAGCAGGCATGAACAAGACCTCTGAAAGAAGGACTTTCTTGTGTGTGTATGTCTCAGGATGTGGACGAGTCACAAGGGACTCGCACTGTCAAATTATACGAAATGAATACCTCAAGATTTTTTAATTCCAAGACCGGCCAATTAAAGTGACTTCAGCAACTTAACTTTTAAATGAAGAGAGCACATACATCAAAAAGTGTAGATTCCTTTCTGATGCACTCAATAAAACCCAGGCTGAATGGTAATTGTACAAACTTTGCTCACTGAGAAGTCTTTGAATATTGCAAAGTCATAGGCAAAGTAAGGCCAGTGGGTGACCAAGCATTTCTCACTATGCAGTGACTTCTAGCTCTGCCACGAGCCAACACACTCTCACTTCCAGGAACAGAGAAAGCGGATCAAACAACTGTGACTTCTGCCACATAGATTTTAAAATGACTTACACTTCAGCGCTGAAGCCGCTGTAAGCTTATTAGCACAGTTACGATGAATCCGGTGTCCTACTTTCATTTTACGTTGCGTATGATAAAGTGTACATTTCAGTGTTTCTGTTCATTTCACATAAAAACTGAGTTCAGTTACAGACCAATTTCCCTGAAACTCTTGCTGAAAGAAATGGCCTAATTCCAGTGTCTTATTATCTACATTGGCAAAAGCAATGAAACCTCCCACAGCACATTTATCGTGAAGTGTAACTCTTTGTAAAAAAAAAAAAACAGTGGCGCAAGACGGTTAACAGCTGTACCTACAAATTATAAGGTGTGGGGAATAACTACAAATGTTTTATTCTTGAAAATAATCATTTCCATCTAGTTAATTAGAAACTGTTAAAAATAAAATTGATTAATTACAGTCATTTTTTCAAGTGCTGTTAATTGTGATCAATTACTATTAAAATTTCAGTCTCTCCTTTGACTTTGCCTCTTAATAATGAAAACTGCCCATTAATCATTCAGTGTGTGGACGGATTAAGCAACATGCAAAACTGTTTTACTTTCCAACCGAGAACTCAAAAGAATATAATCATTTGTTTTCACTGTGTGTTATCTACTGTTGTCGCTTTGTTCTGTGTAGAGTGGCAAATCTAACCATTGGTTTGAAAAACTTATTATTTTATATACTAATGAGGAACACACACACACATACACACATGGCGTCTGACAGTATGAACTAAAGGCTTGGCGATGGCAGCAGTAGGGGCTTGTGACTAAGCTGCTGCTGCTTTGTTCATAAATCATCATACAACACTGTAATTAGTACACGCTGCGTTGGCCCTGATTGATAGCAGACAGAAACGCGATCATTCAGCTCACACACACACACACGATGCATATAGATTCATACACAGATAGAGGGGAAGACACGGCATAATCTGTGCTCCTCTATTTCAGATTGAGAGATATTTTATCAATAACAGATGCGTGCGGTGTGTGTTGTCGCTTGCATGTCCTGAGGTGTTGTCTCCTAATTGAAAACTAAGAAAACAAACAGAACGAGCGACTGCGAAACAGACAGGCCTCATTAAAACAAATGGGAAGTTCTGCTCGTCTATGCGACGTTTGTGTTTGGCATGACAACAACCTGGCGAGCAGAGGCTCCCCCATTGCTGCTTGGAACTGCGTTAAAGACATACAAAGATATTCAAACACACACACGCAGCAGGTTATTGATCACACCTAGAGCTGAGCTGCAAAGAGATGAGGTCAGGAGAGATACATTGTCTTAATGGAGCACATGTCACACACACAATTATGCACACAGAGAGGTCAGGATGTGAGCATGTACAGATACACACTGTGCTGTGCGTGCACTGTGTTAATACACTGCATGTTAATCTGTACATTAGCTAATAGCACTGTTCAAGCACCTGTTCAGCTGCAATTACAGCCTCTCTCCTGTCGTTCAAATCACTTATCTGGATACAGACAATTTATCAGGTTTACTGCACAATATCTGGTGTAGATACCAAGTTCAGCAATTTATTATTATTTGGAGTGACTTTGGAACAAAATCAGCAGCTCTTTTTTGCTGTATCCCCTTTTTTTCCTCATGTCTTTCTGTTACTGGAGGCTCCTAACATCAAAAGAGGAGCTTGTTTTCCGTAAACTGACATGACAAGTGCCCTTTAGTTACAGGAAACAAGACTTTTTACTATACAGGAGCAGACAATCAAGATGGAAATCAGATGAAGCTGAGCTGCTCCTTTTAGAGGAACTGTCAAACATTTTGGGACATTTGCTTATTGGCTTGTCTTGCCGAGAGATGGGTGAGAAGATCGACGCCACTTCTCACGTCTGAGCACTGAAAATGACGCTACAGCCAGCAGCCAGTTAGCTTAGCTTAGCTTAGCAAAATGAACAGGGGGAAGCAAACCCACCCAGCATCACCTCTAAAGCTCACTGATTAACAAGTTACATCTCATTTGTTCAATCCGCAGCAGTGACTTTTACAGGATACAAAAAATCCAAAATTAGTAACAAGGAAGCCTACAGGTGGGTGCTGATATGCCTGCTCCCACCCCACAGGTACCGACAGATGAGGAGGAGAGAGACGGGGAATGGAGGGTTAAGGTTGGGGTGGGGTGGGGGGCGTGTTGGGAGGGTGGGGTTGTAGCTTGTCAGGGTGATAGATTATACATCAACCTGTATGACAGATTGTTGGGAGAAACAGCAGCAGGAGATCCGCCAGGGAAAGGCATCTCATCTCAGATTCAACAATAATATTTACATAGCCAGGCTGAAATGAGGGCATCAGCGGGCCTGACAGGACGGTAAATCGAACAAAATTGAGAGAGAGAGAGAGAGAGAGAGAGAGAGAGAGAGAGAGAGAGAGAGAGAGAGAGAGAGAGTTTGTGTATCTGTATCTTGTATATCTGCGTATAAATGTGTGGTTATGTGTCTGTTTTTCTGTGTTTGGTTATGTGTGGGCTTCTTAAGTGCAGTTGTGTGGCAGTGTGTGTGTGCGTGTGTGTGTGTGTGTGTGTGTGCATGCATGCATTCATGTTCTTGTTTCCTGTAGACACGTGTGGCAATCGTATGTCCATTTCTGTCCGTGTGGCTGTATCTCATCTCCTTCAGTATTTCATCTGTGTGTTTGTTCGTGTGTGCGTGTAAAGTGTGTGTGTGTGTGTGTGTGAAGGTGATGGGCGGGATGGGCTGGTGTGTGAAGTCGTGGCTCGTTGACTGAAGAGAAAGGAGAGAAACCGAGGGAGGAGCGGACTTACAAAGCACAAGGAGGCAAGAGAGGAACAGAGATGGAATCAGAGAGGCTTCAGGAGGCGTGAGGGCAAGAGAACAGGAACTTAATCAAGCTAACAGAGAGAGAGAAAGAGAGAGAGAGAGAGGAGACTTCAGGCTGCAAGATGGGGAGGGAGAGAGAGGGAGAGACAGGCGAATAAATAACGAGGGTGAGCAAACAGCAGAGGGAAGTACGCAGAGTTACATTCAGTGAGAAGGAAGAGTCGGCTTGTGAGGTTCTCCAATGAAATGTATCCCATCTCGCGCATCAAAAAAACACCAGAAAGACACTAAAAACCACTTAAGGCACTTCCAAACTTACACACACACACACACCAGCAATAACCAAAATAAATGTACAAATATCTGCAGTGCAGGCAGCACAAACAGGCACCGCTGACATTTCAATCCAAACACGTGAGGATTTGCCGCTTTTCTCTGTTTTTGTATTGTTGTGAGTCGAACATCTTTGAGCTTGGCATCACCTTGAGCTCTTAGATATCTTACAGACTAGACAGTAAATCAAATCACACAAAGAAAAAAAAACATAATGAAAAAAATCATCTGTTGCAGCCCTAAAAGAAAGGAGAGCTGACTTGTTGCTCAGTGTTACTGTAAGTGTAAAAATGCTGCTGATGTTTGGCAAAGCAGATGAAATAATCAGATGTGTAGCCTTCCTGTAAGGGTTTCTGAATACTGAAATGGGATGTACTGGTTTGGAAAATCCTAAAAGGAAATTCTGACAAGTCAACTTGAAAAAGAAAGTAAAGCTATAAACAAAAACATGATAAAGTGAGTAATTAGACAGCTTTAGACACAGTAGCGTCAAGCTGTTTCCACATTTGCACATTGAACTATCAATACAGGCCACACATGGCATGAATTGAATTTCAGGCGTTTCAGTACTCAAGCCTGAGAGTTTTTCAGAAAGAGCACATGCATTGACATCTTCATTGTGGGCCCAGTGAGAGAGCAAGGCTGGAGATTAACCAAGAGCGGGAGAGCAAAGAGCTATATCAGTGTCGAGCTAAAAGAGAGAGAGAGAGAAAAAGAAAGGAGGAATGAGGAGGGGAGAGAGACTATAAGAAAAAAAAAAAAAAAAAGCAGCGGCGAGAGACCAGGAACCACATCACAGATAAAGAGAGGCTTAAGTGGAGAGAGGAAGAGGAATGAGGAGAGACAGAGGTAGGAGGTAAGAGGTGAAATAAACATGACCCAACCCGCTCCACACTGCAGGTATAAAAAGGTCAGCCGGAAATTTTAAAAAAAGACACAAAACAGAGAGACGGGTAGTGAACATAGGAAACAGAGAGGGAGGGAGATCTATAGCATAGTACAAATTAATCTTGTAGAGGCTTTAGAGTGCAAGAGGGAGAGGAAAAGGGAGCGAGACAGCAAAGGAGGTGGAATGAAACGCAGGGCAAAGAAAAGCAGAGAAAGACGGGCACGAAATCCCGTTCACATGTGAAAACGGCGTGCATCCAGCAGGCGTAGGACAGAAAAACTACTCTGCTGAGACTCGCATGGTCAAACTTCTGCCCCATCCCTTCCCGCTCAGCCTACCTGAAGGGGAACTCCACCGATTTTATAAGTGAAGTTCATTTTGTCCGTCACAAGGTGCACTCGCCTGGCCTGAGCAAACAGCTTGATGACTCAAAGTTGTAAAAAGATCCCGCAGTGACACATGGTGAAACTAAACCTGTTAAGTTTTAACAGAAATGCAATCAAGTTACATTATGGAAATGAAAGGATGCAGCACCCTGGGATCTTCATTAGTAATGGGTTAATGTGGCTTTTTCGATGGTCTATGCCGACTTTTAGAGAGTAAGGCAGCCGATGTCTCATATAATGCTGAATTTTTTTTTTTTTTTTTTTTTTTTTTTTTTTGCATCTGATAAAAACTAACTATTTAATAATGTTATGTAACATGCTCAACAGTGGCAGAGGCTCACCAATAATAAAAGGCCTCAGGTCACATTTGCTTACAGTCCCACAAGTATCCCAAATAACAAATCTCATAAATGTTCAAATAAATCTGAAATATGCCCCTTAATACTCCAAAAGACCTATTTGAACTGTAATGCACTGCAAAGCTGTTGTTTATACAGGTCTGATCTCCATGAAACCAACTCTACATTCGCACAGCAGGAGCAGTGATAAAAGGCTGTTTGTCACTATAGATAGACGAGCCAAGTAATCGGTAATCGGTCCTCATTAATCTTAACCGATGCTGAACTCTTAAAGTTTGGATATCTCTGCCCAATCTATCTGTTGCAAGTACACCAGTTTTTCAGAAGTGCAAAATCAGAATACAAAATAACAGGAATGAGTGGTTAATGGGCTGCATTTATATACAGTTTCTCTACCGTAAAGGGCAAAGCACTTAACTATTTTTGCCTCTCATCCACCCATTCACCTACACGGATGGCGGCGGACAAGGAGCTGGCAACATGGGGCTCACTGTTGTGTTCAAGGACACTTTGGAACCGCCAGCCATGTGATTAATAGACAACCCGTGGTACCTCCTGTGATACAGCCGGCGCTATACCCCCTTAGATTCAGTCCAGAAAAACAGCCACTGGTGCTTTGCCAAACAAATACGTCCATTAAATCACAGTTTTCTGACCTCAGATTCTTCTGACAAATGAGCACACAGTAAATGCAGGTTAATGACAACACTTGTCTTGTGTAATCGGCTATATAGGCATTCATAATGACAACTCACAGAAAGTGTTAGAGGCAACATAAAGAGCCACAGACAAGGATTTCATCACCGTTTTCTGTTCAATATTTGTCACACCACAGACCATTTGTGAAAAGTTGTTTTTGGCGTGGAAACACACTGAATGGAGCTCGGTATTGACGTACTGAGAGGAAGGAGAAGACAACTGCAAGTGCAAAAGAGGAGGAGAAGGGGAGGCTGAGCAGAGTAAGAAACAACAAAGAGGAGAAACAAGAGGAAAAAGGGGGAAAGAGAAGAAACGACACAAGATAAAGTGTGAAATAGAGAGAGAGAGAAGAAAGAACGAGGGAGGAAGAGAGACAGGGAGATAGAGAGGTAGATTGAGACAGTAAAAGAGAGAGAGCCAGAAGTGACAGGAGAAAGAGGATTGGGCATGAAAACCAGAGCCGCAGAAAGACAAGAAAGGGCAGATTGCCAATTTAGCTTTCACCGATAATCATTCCCACTAAGCCTTTCTTACAGCAGAGCGGGAGAAACATTCTCCCTCCATTTATATTGCTCTCATTTTTCCTTTTCTTCTTTCGGCCTGGGTCATTCTCACCCTCCATTCCCCTCCCTCCGCCAATAACCTACGGCGACTATATCGAGGCCGCCAGCGTGGTGGTGAATATCAACCACGCCAGCGATCAATGGCAGCCAAACGCATACACAGTAACAAGTATGTGTGTCTCTGTGTGTATACACAGGTGGGCAATTAATGCATGTTAATAACTAAAAGCAAGGTAAATATTCACAATCTGAAAAGAAAACAATCAGGATATCTGGGGAGTTTGACACTTACATGGGTTTATATATTGGGGTTGTATTTACAGTGTGTTGGCGTGACCTCAATATATAATCACCCCTGAATGTATTATGCATCCATCATTTGGCTGTGAATGCATTATGGATGTTGGCATTTATGGGGTCTTAGTCAATGCTTTTATATTGACGATGGATCAAAGGAGTACATGTAATGTCAAAGTACATGCTTATAGTTGCGACTTATCAACTCTGCAGCTGTACTCAGCTTTACAAAGTGTTTTAGCATCTCTCATCTTATTGTTTAGTCAACTTCACTGTTACAGGAGCAAATAATCTCTGATAAACTCACTTCACGTAACCTGGTCAGCATTAAAACGGTAGACAGATGAAGTCAGCAGCTAGTTGGTAAAAAAAAAATGTGAAGCATTTAGCAGCTTAGGAGTCAGATATGTTCCCCAGGAGTTAGTTGAGATCAACAGAGATAAAAAAAGATAATATCAGATGCTAATGTTTGTCTGTGTCGGATTAGAGTATAGTATAAATAAGCCACTGAAGCACCCGTCTCATCAACTTTATCATGTGATAATGGGGAAATGTTGTGTTAACAGTTCGCTCTGCGGACCTCGAGTGGCCATAAATTTTGTTATTGCAGGTTGAAGATTTTTATTGCTCGAGTTCAAGCTTTGGTTCGTGCGCTGAGATGACATCATTCTGGTGATACCACACAATAACACGCCCTGGTTTATCTCTTAGCTTCCAAGAATATCACTTGTAAGCAGGAAGCCTAATGGTGTATTACTGCTACTAGTCTGGTTGTCATCTCTCGAACTCATGGCTAAGTCTGTTTCAGTGAGTTAATTTTGGTGCTAGAGCCCACCTCAAATATGTATATTGATGTATAATTATAAATGATTTGATGTGGGTAAACTTGAGTGGATCTTTGAAGTTTATTTTATATGATTTCAATGGACATCTGTTAGCCAATCAGAAGAGAGCATTTCCCATTGCGCATAGGCCTGAGGGGATCAAACATTGAACAGACCAGAGTTGTTAAAAGGAACAATCTTGAAGATCAGGTGTGTTTTTGGGCCTCGCAGGATAAAACAGTCCTACATAAACATAATGACTCACAAACAGACCATCTGTAGTTCCACCCGAGGACTACCCCAAAAGAATGGTTTACAATTTAGGTAGAGAAGATTTTATATGCAGAAACATTGGTGGTACCCACCCACCATCTGAATCTGCCCTCAGTCCTTTTTCTTCATCAGTGCTCTCCACCATGGCAATGCTGATGCTAATTTAGTTTTTTCCTTTCCTGTGATGGTCACTCTACTTTTTTGACTTCCTGCCTTCATCTGTCAACTTCAAAATATGTTGGTTTTTTTTCGGATTCACACTTGTTTTGGAAGTTTCATCCTCAGTCTTTGTTCGGCCAGAGTAACCGTTTACTCGCAACATTGGCAGAGGCTAATTTGCACACAGGTGAGTAGAAGAATCAATCTGTCGCATTGGGTGATGAAAAAAGTGCCACAAACTGTCCACTGTTGCAGACTTTCATCAAGGCTCAATCAACATTGTCTTACCTCATTTGGCAACAGATAGTGACAGACATTTATTCAAATGAAGCTCTCTGAGATTATAATTTTAACTTCACATATTCAATCATTTTACTGACCAGTTAACGACTATATGACAGAACCGTCTTGTCAACAACGCACGTCACTAGCTCATTTTCAGATCATAAAGGTCTCAGAATGAAAGAGTCAAGGTTCGTCTGTCTCTCCAAGCTGACATCAAAAAAGTTTATTTTTACATTTACAGCTACTGTACTGATACTGTACTTTCCTGTTTGTTCGGGGGTTTTTTGGGAATTATAGTGTCTAAAAGAATATTTACAGGAAGACCGGATGTGATAAATAATGGTGGAAGTTCAAGTGAGTCAGAAAGGAGGAAGTGAAGTCAGATAAAGGAGATGAGAGGCTATGAATGGCATTTAAGGGGAGAAAGAGAATGACAGGAGGAAAGAGGAGAGTGACAGACAAACAGAGGGGGTGAATACCGGAAAGAGGAGAGCAGAGGTGATGAATGGCAAATAAGGGAGAGGAGGGCGATGATGAGGAGGGAAAGGTGAGAGAAAAGGAGAAGAATAACAAAGAGAAGGAGGGGAGAAGAGACGCATGCCAAGTAGAAGAGAGGAGAAGAGAAGATGAATGATAAATAAGAGAGGAAGGGGCCGAGGATGAGGAGTTAAGGTTAGAGAGGAAAAGAGAGGAGTGACACGAAGAGGAGGAAGCAGGTGATGAATGGCATTTAAAGCAGAAAAAAAAATTAAAACGGCAAGGATGAGAGAAAAAAAAAGAGGAAATGAAATGACAAGATGATGAGGAGAGGGAAAGTCAGAGAGGAGAAAAGGTAAAGAGGAGAGGAGTGATTACACAAAACAAGCCCGCGGCCTGACAGTAATTTGCGCTGTGCTCTGATGCCCATATATGGAAATGGAATGTGTGAACGCAGCTACTGTGGCAACCTGCATTGATCTGACAACACACACACACACACACACACACACACACACTCAGGCCTGCAGCGTCTGAAAACAGACTGCAAGACACAAACGGACAAACCTGTGGTCAAACCAAGGACAGACAGACAAACTAGATCACATGGTGAACTCAAGGACAGAGACTCGAGGGTATAAAACACTTGACGGCCCACACACCGACACACACACACACACGGGTTACCTGCAAGGCTAGATGCGAAAGCTTTTTTTTTTCCATATTTTATTCAGAGCTTTTCAATCAAACTGCAGAGAAGACACAAAACAAAAAAACATTCTCACATTTCTACTAACTCATCCAACACCACACCTCATCCAAGTAAATGTGGGAATGGGGGGAGTAATCGTAAAGTTAAGTGTAAAACCTTCATGTAAAGCCAGTCGAGTAAGATTTAAATCTAAGGCGGTGAATGGATAACCTCTCGCTGAAACATCCAGAGATGACCCAATTTCACACGACAAGAGGAAACAAGAGTTATGGATTTCTCCCGCACGCGTATGCAAACACACAGACACACATTTTAAAAGGGGAATCTGTGTATTTTAAAATCGAGAAAAATTAAACTCTGTAAGAAACCAAATGTGTGTTGTGCGTGTTGGCATGTCTGCAGCGTGTGTCCACATGTTCACATCTGTTCCCGTGTGTGTTTTGGAGACAGACTTGATTAATCACACTTCACATTAATCAAAACCGACTCGTAGCTCTGGCTTTAATCTCACTGCCGGTGTGAGCTTTTTAATAACATACAATCATTTACTGGATTAGTTACCAGCTGCTGTCTGTCCCATTCTTGTTTAATTTTTCCTCTTTGTCCCGCCTCGTTCCAAATATGGCACCGGGCTAATTAATTCTGAATGCGAATGCCGCTCTGAGTGCTACCTCTTTTCATTTCCGCCGACCTGTTTAGCGTCGCTCCGAGGCGTTTGTAACGCCTCCTTCTCCTCGGTGCGCGTGTCACATGAAACAGATGGCGGGATTTAAATCGTTTTGATCCATTACATTTTTGCAACGCCAGTCCGGTTTGTATCATGGTTGGCTGAGCGAGTCCTGACCGTCTCCTGGAGGTCAGGCAATTCAGATGCCAAAAATTAGAAAAGTGACATGTACAATCTCATCTCATTTAATTAGCAATCTGTGGCGACAAATGTCAGCGGCTATCACTTCTGTCTGTGTGTGTATTTAAATCTGGAAGGACTACACTTGTCTGTATTACGCTGGTGATAAAAGACTGATTAAAGCTCATAATTAATCCATCCGTGGCCGTAAATTGGGAACTGACGCCCTTCCTCGTCGTGTGTGTTACAACTGAGCAGATGATGCGAGAGGTGGGAGGGCTGACACATCTGTGTGACAATAATCCTTCTACTGGTGGTAGTCCTGCCAATCAACTAACTAGCCAGCCAGAAAAATAAGATAAACAGGAGGAAGAGGAGGAAGAGGAGGAGGAATCCATGTCATTCACACATCCTTTCGCCTAACAACAAGACAGCAGTGCCTGAAAAGAACCCACGCCTGAATTATAAAGATTATTTTCATGGTATGCAGTATGAAGAGCCAAAAAATGGGTACAGAGAGGCAGAGGGTGATATGAGATAAAAGGTCAGAGGGGAACTGTAAGTGTCACGGTTACATGATACACAGACAGTCACACATTCAGCCTGTTCCTTTGGGTGTGCAACTTTACATTTACAACATATTTCCGTCTGCAGATGTTTGCTTATGTGTTTGATCATGTGCATTTCAGCTTTGTTACCTTATGAGTGACGAATGAAATGCACCCACAGTGCTTATGTGTTAAACTTTTTTCACTGATGGCAGACAGGGCTGCAGCTACAGATCATTTTCACCACCAAGTATTGATTTTTTGATAATCAATTCAGTGTTTGGTCTACACATAGAAATGGCCATTGTTTTGTGAGCTCAGTAACTGTTTTAAATTCCTTGTTTGGTCCAACCAACAGTTCAATACCCCCAAATGTCCAATCTTAATCATATAAGAAACATCAAATCTTCACATTTGAGAAGCTCAACCTATTAATCGATTGATTGTTTTATCAGCAATTATGTGCTACTGTACAGACACTTTTGTTAAGACAACATAAAACACTGATGCGTTCCAGAAGTGTAGCTGATTTTTGGTTGGTTTTAATAGAAAAACAATCTCTTCAATATCACAATGTGAGTATCATTTAGACACGAGTATGAAAAATACCCATGTTATGTGTGCCTTTTTCTGGACAAATATTAAGTGTTGAGCTGTCTCACTGCAGCAGTCCATGACTTCAGCTGGTACACTGACAATCATTTAGTCGGTAGTCGGCTACGTCACTCTGTCTCAACCCATCGTCATCACCCACATCTGCACCACCATAAAGTGATGATCTTCAGCATGCGTGCAAACACGTTTAGCAAGATACATACGTTCATGCACGTACACACACACTGCCAACACCCACACCCCACTGCCAGGAAAGAGAAAAATGGAGTTGAGAGAAATGACATGGGAAAGAAAACTTTTATCTGTTTTCTGCAAGAAGAGACTGCGACTGGAAAGCTGTCAGGGGGCCACCACTGAGTGGTTCCACAAGACAGAGTGACTGTGTTTTTGTGTGTGTGTGTGTGTGTTTGTGTGTGTGTCTGTGCTGGTACGGCAATTACTTCATATGTGTGTGGAGGAGATTCAGTGTGCTGAACGGACAGCACAGGAATCATCCAACTGTCTTTGCACGTGCACTTGAGTGTGCCAAAGGTCGTGTGCGAAAGAAAATCCACATGTATGACCGCCCTCCATCAGATTCTAAACGCACTGCAGGTCACACTCTGGGAATAAAACATGAGAGCAAAAGCAAAGGAGAGTGAGAATCAGGCGAGGGGGCGAGGAGAGGGTGGAGGAGAGGTTAGGCCCATCACACTCTCCTCTTCAGCGCGTTCAAATCACCCCGTCCTCGCTCACTCGTCATTTCGGGAAGAAAGGGGCCAGTGCACTGACACTCAACAGAGAGTGTAAGAGTTGTCACAGCGCACTAACCTCAGTATCCAAGTAAAATAGAAAAGAAAAAAAAAAGAGAACCAGGAATAGCAGTAACAGGATGACAGTTTGGCCAGACCTGTCAAGTCAGACACGGAGTGAACCCAGAGCCCTAAACTGCTTCAGGTTACAGCGAGCAAATGGCTCTTCCTCTGCGCCGCCTGGCTGCATCCAGACCCACACACATACTGTGCTAATTGGCATTTAACCCATCATGCCCGTTGTGTATTTAGTTCTAACAAGCAATTACATAATGCTCACTATCATCTCAAACCAACTGAGTTGTAATGGAGCAATGATAAGCTCTGTGCTATGATTGCCTTCTGTGCAAGCCAGTTCAACCGGACAGAGGATCAACTGGAAAATGTAAATCCAATTTATTACTTTTTCTGAAGCAGTGCTGAAATTCATCATGACAGCGGTGTATCGCTGCACACCTCGGTTCTCTAAAATGTTAATTTTTGGCATGCATAAGTACTGCTACTTACTACTAATAAATCAAGTGACTTTCATAGTAGCAGTGACTCAGGTAACTACACTTAAATGTGGCAAACACTGTTTGTACTACAGCTCTGTTTATTTAAGCAAAACAAATGCACAATGTTCATCATTGCATCACTCTGTGGAAGGACACAAAGATGATCACACTGCTACAGTCCTGGAGCAGAATCCAGGATTCGAGCCACTGTGCACAATCTTGTGTAAACCACTTGGTGCCTGATGGGAATGTGCCAGGAGCTCCAACCATTTAAACAAATGAAGCCCGAGGAAGAGGACATCTGGAAATTTGTGGTTAAGCATACTTTAATCTACTAACTTTAAATCTGCCAACCAACATCTGAAGAGTTCTTAGAATTTGATTTACTATCTTATTAGCAGTCGTGCTTTTCATTGATGTGGGTTTGGTTTTAAAAATTATCTTTCAGATTTGAATCTTGCATGAGATAACTGATCTCAAAAGAAGCTCTTTTGGCTGCAGAAAGCATTGAATACACCAGCTCTATTCTCTGTCAAGAAAAAAACAAATATCAAACCCAGAGGACAAACAGCAAGCACACCCAGAATGATTTAAATTTTTTTTTTATCTTCCTGTGTTAGTGAGGTTCCTGTTCGGCAGGCAAATGTAGGAAATCAGTGCCTCCTCGCAAAGAAGGAAACCATTTCTGAGCAGTCCCTGTTTACTACTGCAGGTGGTTGTGACTAAATGTTCACTCTGCTGCCAGAGCCATCTTTGGCCAGTTTCGAGCATCTGCACATTGATTTTTATACTGGGACAAAATGAATGGAAACTAATGGCTGCCTGGAATCAATTAAAAAATGCATGGCAATCTTTAAAATGTCCATAATAAATGCAAAACAACCAGTATGGTCCCTTTAGCCCCTTACATGACAGAGCCTTGGCACACTAGTATTATTTTTATCTACACAAAAACTCTGTGTAGATACTCTGTGGGTTTTCTCTGGGTACTCCAGCTTCCTCCCACAATCCAAAGACATGCAAGGTTAGGTTAACTGGCAACTCTAAATAAATTAAATTAAATTAAATTTACTATGTAATAGTTTTAAATGCATTGTAATAATACATATTTTAATGAAAATATTTAAACACCTGATGCTGACGAGACGAGATGCTGAGTAACGCAAAGCGGAATTTAATGCTGCGCTCCTTCGCTGAGCCAATCAGCACCCAGGATACATGACGCGTCAATATCCTCCGCAGAAAACCGCGAATCAGCGAAACATCTGCGGTATGTGTTTTCATATAAAATCTGCGATATAGTGAAGCCACGAAAATCGAAGCATGATATAGCGAGGGATTACTGTAAGCACAAGAGACACATATATCTGAAATTATTTTGTAACTTGTGGACTTGTGGGTTTTAAAAAGGCATGAGAGGTAAACCGGGATGGTGACGTGTAAAAAATGGTCTAATTCTATGAAAGAGGACATTTAGAGAGACATGTAGCAATTCCTTTGGCTGCTGGAGCCATCAATCAATTATTCTGGCTGTTTGTTGATCATGCTTATTTAAGCACAGCTTTAGCTTTCAGCTCTGTGACGATCAACCTTCTCTGCTTTTTTATCCTCCATCCTTTTGGCCAGAGTTTCATGCTGTTGATGACTGCGAGGAGCGAGTGATGTTCCAAACCAGCTCATTAACACGCCTCCCCTTCACGCTGCCTTTCATACCGAAAAAATGGCAGATTCAATTCCAAACCTATTTAACTTTTCAGTTCAGACACAGTCTCTTTGTACATTAGCAGTCAGAAACCTAGATGCTTATAGCTTAGACACCCACAGAGTATAGAGAAACAGCGTGCTGGGAAGAGGAGAGGACACACATGAAAGAACAGCACACATCTCATTAGCACCCTTTTCTCTCCGTCCACCCAGGAAACTGGGCAGCCAGCCTGCCACCCATCAGGACGCTCGCGTGGTAGGAAGCGAGAGCGGTTGAAACGTTTCACTTGCAGCCTCAGATGCATCCCTGGGGATTAAGAAATCATCCTCACATTTCGAAAACCCCAACGCCTGGAAATAGACTCTGGGATGAGGGGGCAGATAGGTCAGAGGCCCAGACACATGAGTCATTTTCTATTTTCCAATCCTAACTCCTTAGTTAATCGTGTTTTTTTTTTTTTGAGCTAAGCATAAACAGGAAGGGCTGAGAGGGGTGTGCTGCTGGCTCAGTGAAATTTCTTAGCAGTGGACTAAGGGGTTGTCTTAAAATGACATGTTGTGGCCTTCACAACACGTCTACTACATGACTACAGAACACTGGCAATAAAAATGTAAAAGATGTCTGTGATACTTCACAATCAGAGAAAAATACATCCAATGCCGCTGAAGTAGATTACAACAAAGAAAAAGATGTTCTTCATCATCATTTCTTTTATCAAGTTTCTGTGGTATTTTAATTACTAACAGGGTCATGTTAGTGGCTCAGTAAGAACAAACGAATCATAAGTGATTCTTGTTTTGGAGGGAGTGCTTTTCCTCCAGATGACAGCTCAGCCTTTGTGTAGCAGCTTCTTTACTTTTAAACTAAAACCCACCTGGTTTTAGGCTGAGCTGCACCTTTATTACATGATTACATGAGTCGGGTACCTGTGATATATGGCGAAACTCTGAGTTTCCCCATAATGAATAAACAATACATTTCCTTTATACTGATTTCTGTAAGTGGACTAATCCACCGCGACCGGTGTGATTACTGAAAAAAATAAATTAAAAAAAAAAAATCACAGGGCTGGGAAATTAAGATCCCTCTTGCACAACTTCATGGCTCATTGTGGATTTAGCTATCTCATATTTAAAAAGATACCCTGTGGCGGTTTTGAGTACTAGTGGTGCTATAGAGCAATGTCTTTAGGCGACAGGGAAATATTTCTGCTGGCGGTTTATAACTAGGCCGCTGACTGACAGCTGGTCACGGTAATGTGCAAAGAAGCATTGCAAGGTGTTCACAAAGACAGGGAGGAAAAAGACGACAAGCTAGCAAAGGTGGATGTAAACATTGCAGAGTCTAAAGTATTTAAAAAAATGAGCTTTTCAAATGTCACATGGAGCAAGGAATTCATTCATTCAACACACTTTTTAGACCTCAAGTACACTTACATTTAATCTGGGAGAAAAAGATTGAAACTTGTTACAAACAGAGCTCCACAGAGCACCTTTAACAAACCCATCCTTGGACTCGAGTTGAACCTTTTGCCTTGACTTGTGTTATCTGCGGTTAAACTGTTAAATGCCGGCATTTTGAAATATTGATGCTTTTTTCCTTTGCGTGTAATTTCCCAATTTCAAGCCTTTCTACAGACACAGGGTACACCCTCTGGTCCTGTTTAGGGTGTGCGCTGCCTCTTGCTGGGTGCATGCTGGGATGGGCTCCAGCCCCCGCGGTCTTGAACAGGATAAGCGGTTTAGAAAATGGATGGATGGATATTCCAATTTCAATGTGGCAAGCAGATTAGCAGATTATTGCCATAATTGCCTAGCTCATAATACGGCAGTTACTCCTTTTGTTAGACTGACACAGTATCTGTCATTGTCTCCAGCCTAATTTAATATTATTTGTCAACCATAGCTTCAGCGTTTAGATAGTGTCCTTCAGCTTGAGCACTTTAGTTAGTTTCATTGTATTTACCAATGCAGAAAAATAACACAAGTCCTTGATCGGGTAGGAGAAAATACTCATCGGTCCTCTAATTTTCAACCAAGTCATTCCTTGTCATTTTAAACTGGCCTGTAAGCCTGTAAGAAATCATCATATCAAAACATTTCCTCCCAAGGGTAGAGCAAAAGTGCGGAGCAAAAGCGCAGCTGCAGTTCACAAGTCTGATGGTATGAAAGTTGTCATCTGCAAACGAATTGTTGAGCCAGTGAAGAGAATTTTATGTCATTAATGATTTCTTGGGTTTTGACATGTGAGCTATTTAATCCCTGTGCCACTTGGCTTTGATCCATTTCCAATATTTCATTGTGAGAACAGAAGGGAAGCTTAAAAAGAGAATAGATGGCAAAGATATGGGATGAAAGGATGGTATAGTTTGGATGGTATGGTTTAGTCGTGCGTGTGTGTGTCTGTGTGTGTGTGTGTGTGTGTGTATCTTTTTCTGTCTGTCACAGCAGCTCACATCCTCACCCATGACACAGTCTACCACAGCTTTGTCACTTCAGCTAACATAGGGAGGCTGTCATGAGATCTCTCTCACGCACACACAGACACACACACCAGTGCAATACAATCTCATGTGTGTCAGTACTCCCTTCTTTCCCGTAAATGCTGCATGCTGGACCTCCTTGTTGTTGTGAAATTACTCATGATTACACTACTGAGGCTCATTCCAAGGGTCTGAATCATTTTAATCACTGAACACAAAGGATAAACACACTTTTGTTTTTTGGTAACATTTGTGCAGAGACATCTGACTGCAACATTTATCCTGAATCTCATGATGCCGACAATGACACACAGCGGTTACGAGAATGACAGATGTTCAGCGGTTGCTATTTACAAGCAGCAGCCTCACTAATCTGTTTTGCACTTTCATTTGGTCTAATTGATGAAGGCTTGGACTGGATCCTCTCTTACAAAAAAGAAACAGCTAAAGATACTTCTGGCTGACTGACAGGTAAGTGTGTACGCATCAAAAGCAGCGGGGAGAAGAAATA
Organism: Scortum barcoo; assembly: GCA_023238725.1. Lineage (NCBI taxonomy): Eukaryota > Metazoa > Chordata > Actinopteri > Centrarchiformes > Terapontidae > Scortum > Scortum barcoo. The sequence continues at coordinate 20,409,624 of CM041548.1, forward strand.
ATGAAATGAGCTGTGAGAAGAAAGCCCACAGGGCCTATAGAAAAGCACCAGGCAATATCTCAAGTCATTTGACAATGATATACTATTAAAGAGGAAAATTGAAAATCCTGCCTTTGAAAGAATTCTGTAATTCTATCATGCAAATGAAAACGTCCATTGACGGTTGCCAAAAGACCGAATGTCTGGAATACTGAATAGTTTCATGTCAAGAGAACATCAACCTTTTGTGTCAAAAAAAAAAAAAAAACTCAATTTTGGGTTGACGGGAGAAAATTCTCTCCATAAATTGTGTGAATAGAGAGGTGACCCCGTGCTTTAGATTAGAGACGGAGAAGTCAGGAGTTAAGAGACAGTGTTTTTTTTTTAGGAGGAGTAGTGGAGGGGGGGGTGTGGGGTCACGATAAAGAGGAAAGGCAGAAAGACAAAGCAGTGTGTGGCAGCTGTCACCCTGAATCTCTCAATCAACAGCTGAATTAGTGAGGGATACGGAAGCAATTAATCTGGTTTAACAGCGGCCGCCAGGAAGAAGCGAGGAGGGGGGGGGCAACCTGTCTGTGCATCTGTGTTTGTGTACTGTTATGGTGCGAGCTGACTAGAAGGTAAACTGTGGATAATTGAGGACATGTAGAATATGACCATGTAGTGTGAAAACAGGTCAGAAGAGCGTTATCCATTCTGAGTGAACGTCCACATTTCCCCACACACACATATGCAATTTGAGGTTTATTGTCTCGCTGAAAGACCCTTTTGGCGAAGACTTGCAGAGAGGAGAGGCTCATCCAATCCACTCCACCACCTGAGCTACCGTGCAGCCAGCCTGGTGCACATCAGCTGATCTACTGTGGGTAGAATAGGTGGCTAAAAGAGCACTCCATTGATTTAGCATTTTACTCCACACTATACACTATAATCTCACAATGCATAGTTTTTTTAACAAAAGAAAGAAAAAGGATGAAAATGGATGCCACACAACCAGAGGTATCATTCTTTTTATTCCGCGCATGTTGATGTCGATTTCATGCGGCTCCCAAAAGGTTTTATACAACTTCTGTCGCATACACAGTGGAATTCCCTGAGACCTGTAAACAGACTCTGATGTGTGGAATCAGTGGAGTCCCCCTTTAAGTTTCTGGCAAAAAACATCACATGCAAACCAGTTCAACCAAATTACAAAAGCCATGAAGATAAATTTGACTTAATGTGTGGAGATTTTAAGATATCTATCTCTGGGACAACTGTTCAAAGAAACAGCGATGTTCATGGTTTGGTCAGTGGATTAGGGAATGTAACACGGCAGTAATAGTAATGAAATAATACAGTGTGGAAAGAGTTCTATTCAACTTTTTTACCCCTAATCTAATCTGAAAATGAAGGTTTATACTTCAAGGAATTAAGTTTTTGCCAAATGCCTGGTTTTCCCTTTTGTTTGTTTTACTGTAATTTGTGAATCGTTTTTATTCGCACAAGTCGAGCGTTTTCATGTCAGTCCACACATAACAGACCTCTCACTGGACCATGGAATACATAACTGTCTTTGACTAAAGGCAGACAGGAACCCGTGTCCCATAGTTAATTTAAAATGTAGACAAGGCTGTCTCACCAATCTGCCTGCTGACACCCACAGGAAGACGCGGTAGTCTCCGCCAGGAAACTATCCCTGCATAACAGGCAGCCTGACAAACTTAATTGTTACATCCATGTCTCTTTTGCATGTGGACACTTTTGTTTGCCAGGACAGCCATTCATTTCAAGCCAGGTTTGAAATAACTGCAGAGCTTGTATATTAAAAAAAAAAAAAGACAAAAAATGATCTAATTACATATGGCAGGCATTGCAGAGTGATTGGGGGAAACATACACTCGACAGGAGCAGTAGTAAATGGGCTGTAACTCTAAATGACACCGGCATTCTCTTTTAATGTGCGTGTGACTCGCATAGAAATGTGCTGCTGTGTGAACAGTAGTCGCTTGTGAACGGGGTAAGTAGGGGAGATGTTAGCTTGCGTTATGCAAATGAGAAACAACACTGTCAAGAGCGGACGCAGTCGATCAAGTTGCTCGCCATCGACATGCACGCACGTACGTGCACGCAGAGCTGATGCAGTCAATTTAGGCGAAGATACTGAAGCGGCCAAGGGCGCTAACGGAGGTGAGAGAAGAGCCAGACAAATTCTCGTCTTTAGCCCCGTTTCATTTTAACATTTCATCAATATAGACAGAGTCGCTCTCTCTGCTGGCTGGCGAGCTGCTGACCTCCACAACTTGTTGCTTACAGTCTCCTGGCTACACGGAGCAGGACAGTTATTTATGGACAGGGGAGCAGAGATAAATCGATGCTCTCTCCATTTTTTTCACAGTTCCATTTACATTACTTCAGTGAAGTGTTGAGTTTCTTCATCCACTCCAAAAAGGCATTAAGTTTCTCCACTATCTGTGCTTTGTTGCTTTGTGTTGGGTTATGAAATTCAAATGAGCTGGTTAGTATTTTGCTGTGGAATATAGAAAGCCAAGCAGTTTTGGGGGGTTCAAATAAAAGGCCATTAACCTGTCAGGCCTGAATGGTTAAGTTAAAACGTATTTCCTTGCATGGCTATGAATATCTGCTACTTCCATTGGGATTGCTAGAAATAGCAATACAGGCACATTTTGAAGACAATTGACAATGCCCTGGCCTTTCTAGTGCTCGCACTTGAACCAGGGCAGGAAATTGACTTTTTTTATTTTATCTTGCTGGCTTCTATAACCCATAAATCTTTTCACTTTCTAACCAATCACCTAAACCAGAACAAGAAAACATCCACAAAAATGACAGCGGATGAAAATATTTTGAGGTGGTTGCGAAATTTACAGTCTTACTTAACTGTTATCACATTTCATTTTGTTCACAGGAACAAAAAGGTTTGTGTTTGGGGCCAATAACAGGAAACAGTGAGAAGTGTGATGCAGGGTTTTTCCATACTCAAACTGAAGTAAAAGTGTCACTTCGGTCATGACCTACTAAACCTTGATCTATTTTCTTTAAAATGTTTAAACACACTGTGTGTGTGTTAAAACTCTGTCCATGGAAAGTGCCACTAGTGTTAAATGAAGTTCCCCGGTAGCTGCAGGGTAGCTCGCCGCCATCGTTGCTTGAGTTTGTGCATGAATGGGTGAATTAGCAGCACAAACTTTGGACATAAATGCAAAGACTTCCAATTGCATTTGTTACACAACAGCCACTTCAAAATATGCAGTGAAATACAACAAAGATACAAACACATTTACTGTGTAATGCAACCCAGTACAACAGAACTGCATGACGTGCGAGCTCCAAGCTGATCGGGTTCCATTTTTGTTGAGTGTTTGTGTCGAAGTCCATCACGATAAACAGCCTCCAGTATGACATTAGAGAAGATGCTGCGGTGTTCTGTTAACTCAAAGATGTGGCTAATGTTTTGTTTTGTGCCGTGGATTAGGTCTTACAAACACAAACATTAAGGAGGGGGGGTGGTAGAGTAGCACCGACTTTATGTCATCGTATCGACTGTAAACAGAAATGGTTTGGCAACTGCATCTTGTTAGTAGAACCAACCGTACTTTTAATAGCCAGAGCTAATTACCTCGTGTATCATGCTGCTCCATTATCTTTTCACTTAGCGTCCAATGTGGTTTTCACTGCAGTTAGCATAGGCGCAATTAAGGCTCTTTACACAAGGTTTATTATTGCCAGCATGGTCAAATTTTGGTAAATGCAGCGTGGAGTTTAAGCAATGCTGTCACCTTTAATTCCCTCTGTAGGCAAAAAAAATCCCCGGCTAAAGGCTCCATAATGACACGAGCGGAGCAAACGATGTTAGTGCGGTTATTAATTGCTCACATGGGTACAACGGGAAATGTCACAAAGTCATATCATATCATGACCCACCGCTGCACTCCCACACAGACGGCGAAGGCAATTTCCATTTTGTCACCAGTGGACTATATCTGGAGAGGAAACAGTGACTGAACAGGAGGAGAGGATGGACGGCGCTCGGTGAGATCTGCGAAAACGGGTGAGCTCAGGACAGACGGGGGAGACGGAGGAGGGAGGTTAGTCTAAACATTTTTACACTTTTGAATTTCCCTCTCTTTCTCTCTCTCACCCCCCTCTTGGTCCATCTCTTTCCAAACAATGAGGCCTAGAAGAACTGAGAACAGCCGAGTGGACGGAGAGAGAGAAAGAGAGAGAGAGAGGGGGGCGTACTGGCACCCTTTTTAATTCCACCAAAAGCTGTTCCAACAAAAGGTCCCCCACTCGGGAGCCGCCACAGAGCAGCAGCCAGCCAGGCCGGCTGAAAATAGGGTCGTGAGCAAAAGAATGAGAGAGAAAGAGAGGCAGAGAGAATAAGACTGAGGGAGAAAGAACAGGCGAATAAAAGAATGGGAAAATGAAAGACTGAGCCGGGGTATGAATGGCTAGTTGGAAGTTTTCTTTACTCTGCATGGCAGTAAAAGTCAAACTAGGGAGGGTGGCTACATTGATCATGTGTGCGCGTGCGAGGGAGGGAGAGCATGAGTGTGAGTGATCTCCAGAGGCATTCATGATGCAGTGAGAGCTGACTGGGCCCTGAAAGCTGAAAGCAAAAAACCCTCCTCCGACCATCCTTGGATTGGCCCCATTGTGATTCATGGCCCCGTTCCTGTTGCTACGCTCTGTAATCCCTCTTCCTACTGACACCTGTTTGCTGAAGAATCACTAAGGAATGCCAAGGTGTTAGCCATGATGCGGTTTATTTCTAGAATTGTGATCTGGAATTTGCTTAGTAACCAGTTTCCTCAGATGTGGAATGAAAAAAAAAAAAAAAAAAACGCTGACCGAGTGCAGACACATGCTTGCTGGTTCTTGGCAGGCAGGGTGATGAATTAAAACCTGCTTCCTGGACTCTCAGCAAGTCAGACTGATGGGAGCTTCTTACAGCAATCCGGAGTGCAACCTCTTCTCCCTAATTACACCTAGCTTCTTTTTTTAAAAATAAAAAGGTCCACACAAAAGACATACACACACACACCGCACATGGTTGCGCAACAAAGGGATGTGAAATTGTCTCATCCACAAAAGCTGTATCCATGACAACCTGTTCCCAATCTCTGAGAGTGACCAACCAAGCCAACCTCTGCCTCTGGTCGTCAGCGCGGCTAGGGGAATTTCTGAAAGGGGGCACCAAAATGACTTCTTTGATGGTACACAAACAAGCAAACAGCATTATGCAAGACCCTGCAATAAAAAAAAGTTAGCAGTCCATCGTTCATCAGCTCGCAAAGAATTGTGGGAAGTCATTAACATTTTAATCCTTGATCAATAAGAAAACCTGGAGGCGAAAATTAAAAAGAGACCAACTTAAACATTAATGCAGACAAACAAATCACAGTACATGATGCAAGGCCGAGTGAAAGTCTGTCAATTAATCAGTGAAAAGGCTGTAATTAAGAGGAAATGTTGTTCTCTCGCAGCAGCGGGACCTGATACTTTGCTTTTCTGGGTGAGAATCAACAGCACACATGACAGCCCAGACAATGACAAACAAATTGGCCTAAACACCAACAGCCCTGAGCGTTACTGTGCGGTTTGTGCTGGTGTGAGTCATTAATAAACTCTCAATGAGCAACGACGGTCTGTTCTCTGGGGGATGATTATCATGCCCGTGCCGCACCGGGGAGAGTCATTGACATTTGAGTCCGAGGCCAACGCACCATAAACTGTGGGTTAGGACCCAAAGCGGCTCATTTATGGTCCCTCGCATGACGGCGGCTTGTTTTTTTAATGTGGCACGTCTCAGATTAAGAGGCTAAATCTTTATTTCATGACGTCGTTAAATAAGCATCATCGCATTCAACATGGGTGGCTTATTGTACCTCTTTCCTCCTGCTTTTTCTTATTTTATTGCAGTTGTGTTTTGTTCCATTTCGTGTCTTTAAAAACACTAACTTTTTGGAGAAATATCCTTTAAGTACAGTTTGCAAAGTTCCTCGTAAATCAGCCCACAATCCAAACAAAAACATCACTTGCTTAAAAAAAAAAAAAAAAACATCACTCAGCCTTGAGCTTAACAAGGTCATTGACATTTCAGCCCCGTGATGATACCGATGATCAACTCTCAAGGCAACAATGAGGATCCCTCCCTCAACACTCTCCAGATACACACACACACAATATCACTTCTCCGGAGACACACTGCTTGACATTTAGTCAATCTGCCATCAGCCCACAATGGGACGGGAACCTCCGCGCAACAGATCACTTCTTAAAGAGGCTGGAGGCTCCGAATCATTTCCAACCCGGGGTTCAGGTGACTGTGCGGGGTTAAAACAGGGCATTCAGGCAAATTGAGAAAAATCTGTTCGTCGAAGGGAGAAAATTACTGGCATTTTTATTCTAACTGCCCTTTGCTTTTGAAATAATGGGAGATTTTCAGCCTCTGGGCTTGTTCCAATAATTAATCAACTAAAACATCCCGCAAAGAGAAAAATTAAAATAACTGTGCTCCTGCCCCAAAGGCCAAAAGCACACAACTGGCTGTGGTGGGCAGCTCACAGATGAGAGTCCTGAACTCTGTGCTTATTTGGACATAGTTTGTGCTTTATAATTACAGCGGTAAAATTGGATATTTATCTGGATTTTTTATTTTAAAATGCAGCAGACGCTACACCAGTGGATATTTTAATACTATAAAATACATTTCTGCCTGCCGCGCCACCATGGGGAGCTTAAAACAGGTGGTTATTTAGAGTTTGATACTCAAAAAAAGGGACTGCAGCAGACCAGCGATTGGCTCCGAGGCTTCTTCATCTCAACCTTCTCCTGCATCCGTCCCCAAGTACAAGACGCCGAGCACAGATCCATACCATGGCGTTGGCAGTGGCCACACAAATATGCAAACAACAAACAGCAACATGGCGCAACGCGAGGTAGACGATGAGTCATTAATAAGAGCTCTCGATAATCAGGCCGCGCTGCACTGAGGGTGATAATCATCGGCCGCCTGCTCTCCAAGTGATAAGCTAATCAGCCCTCCGTCTCCACCGAGCCGTCGAGGGGACTCATCATCATTGACATTTCAGCACAGGATCGGCCCATAGAGATGAGCACAAGAGGGGGGGGGGCACCTGAAGTGACTTAATTATCATTGCTGTGGAATGATATCCTCTCAACTCTGTTTTGCCTTTTCTACTGAAGGTTAACATCTTTCTTTTAGCGACCCCTTTTTTGAAGCGCGGATTTACTTTACGCATAATTTGAAAACACATAAAAACATCATCAGTCTACACACACACACACACACATACAGACACAACCCTGGCCTTAAACAGTTTCCTGTTACATATGGCAGGACAATCTTGCAAAATCAAGCCCCTACTTTTGCATTCAGTGTCAGTAGCTCACAGGCTAAGTAGCTGAAATGTGGCGTTTTTTCCTCCGAGAAGACAGTGGTGTTGTTGCACGTTCAAATTAATTCATAACCTGTGGGGATACTGTCATGACAATCTGACAGCTTTTTAACAATACAGGCCTGATGTAGCGGGGTCTCAGCTGAGTATCTGTCATCCTCACGCCAACCTGTGTTGTGTGGCTTACAGCGCCAGGGTCTCAAGCACACCATAGTCCTCATTTTCCTGCCATTACACTGGGGCTTTCCTGTTCTTGCGGCACGCGATGCTCCAAACAGGAGCAGAGACAAAGAACATCAACAAAATTCCAATCAAGGTTAAATCTTCCTCCTGTCGTGCTCACGCCGTCACCCATAATGCAACAGATGCGGCTCGCGGCCTTGAAATAACTTGCCCTCCCATTCGCTTTGATCTCGGAGGCATGTCTCCGAGGCGTGTCAGCGCACGCGACGAGATATCTCCCGGCTCCATAATGACCCATCTTCTTTTTCCTTGGTGACAATTTGGGGACAGCTGTGACAGATGATACTAGTTACACCCAGGTGAAAACAACAGGCTGACAGATTCATGCTGGCAGAGCGGGGTTCACAGATTTTTATACCGATCACTGTAGCCTGACTGCCTGCTGTTATGAATTTTGTAGCTGGTCCCAGTTGGGGGAAAGAAAAAGAAAAAAAGAAAAACTCTGGAAATTGTTTCTTCTGGGAGTTGGAGCATGTCTGCCTTACTCAACGCTGCATTTCAGCGGTGTTATCATAGCTTGTGGTTGGGGTTATCTCCATATCTATCACTGAAATGTTCATAAAGGGACGTGAAGTGTTGCTATGGCAATCGGCAGCAACTTTATCGATGCTTGCTTTTGTTTATGCCGCAATACATCCTAAATATTCTCAGACAGCGTCCGCATCCGTGAGTTCAGAGCAATCTTATTCCTTGCACTTATCATAACTTATTGAGTATCAACAGTAATCACCAGAAGCCTTTTTAAACTGTGTTATCTCTTTAAATCACCATGACATAACCGAAACTGAAAGAAGTGCTACAACAGGGATTTGTGTACAATGTGGATTTCTATCTCTGAAGGTGCTAATTGGATATTCATACGTTATCTTGCATCACGCTTGCATCACTTGACAGTAAGTTTACAGTCGAGCTCCACTGATATCAGCAGGCTGATTTATCACAAACACATCTGTCACTGTACATCAGCAGATATGTAAATAGAAATTGCAATTGTTTTGACCCTTATTTTTATATTCAAATGGTTGTTGTGTGTATGTTTTTCACTGCTTATCAATACAACTCCAATGTCAAGCATAACATAGTCCAATCTTGTCTTTATCAGTGCTGTCATCCTTTAATAATTAAACACCACTCTTTAACAACTGACATTAAAAGGATTCAAAAATGTGTTGATGTTATTTGCTTGGGTATAAAATATGAAAAAGCACATCTGCCATTTTTCATTTATTTGTACTCCGAATGTCAATATTGGCACCGGTCTCTCAAATCAGATACATCTCTGCTTCTATTAAGTTAGAACCTGCTGAGCATAATTTATGGTTCTTCCCTACAGTATAAATATAAATGATGAAGGTGGACTGCAGGAGTGACACACTGAGGGGACTTCTATATGCTCTAGTTCTATAGAGTCTCCATATTTAATATAGGATTAGTGAAGTGGATATTCATTAAGGGCTCTCGACAGGCACTGCTGAAGGGCCACCTGAAGAGCAGGGGCCGAGCACGGACTGTGTTTCCCATCCCCACCCTGTTGCTCCGCGGAACGAGGACTCATTTCTGCCACTATTAATTATATTGGTCGGTAATCAGACCTGCGGCTGTGATTGCGTCCCCCACCTGCACCTCCCATCTCTCCAACAGGTAAACACAGATTACAGGTCAGCCGCGTTGGAAAGGTTTGTCGAGGCTCAGAGGGGATTAGGCTCCCTGAACGGTCACCTGCCGTCTGAAGCGGCGAGGAATTAGGACAAAAACCACAAACCGGGAGGAGGAGGAGGAGGAGGAGGAGGAGGGGGGGCAGGCCACACCTCGCGGATCATGGCGTGCCGAAAGTCCGCACGCAGATCCGGCAGGGTGCTCCGTCAGGAATAAACTTTTACAACAGGTCTCACAGTCCACAGAGAGGAGACGGAGACGTGACACGGCGAAAGAGACGCTGCGCCCCGGCGGTGGTGGGGGGGGCGCGGCTGGAGGCGCTCCGGGTCTCCCCAGCAGTCAGGGCGCACGGGGCTGGGAGTGGAGTGAAGGGGTGGAGGGTGGGGTGAAGAGGGCTTTTTGTTGGTTATTAAAGCTCCGATCGCTTTGTCTTACCTTGACAGGCTGCGAGGAGGATCGCCGCCACCAGCCAAGCGCTCCTCACCGGAGAGACCGGACAGCGCGCCGCGTAATCTCTCGCCATTCTTCTCAACAGGAGACCAGGTGGACGTAAAAATCCACAACAGCGCTGTGTGGGGCGGCCGGGCTCCAGAGTATTCCCTCTCCGACCAGCCAAGAAACTTCCGACTTCAGCTGAAGACCGCCCGGGTTGAAATGAGCCAAGTTGCGGCTTCTCTCCCCTGTGTGTGTGTGTGTGTGTGTGTGTGTGTGTGCCCCTCTCCTCCTGCCTCTGCTCCTCTCAATCAACCCGGACCCGCGTTTAGTTTCTCTCTGCCTTTTCCTTTAAATCTGTTAATGGCAGGAAGAGCCAAACCCCTCCCTCCCTCCCTCCCTGTGGGCCGGTCGCAGTGCGCACAGGTAGCCCGCTGGGCTGACTGCGTGCGTGTGTGTGCGTGACGGCGCGTCCTGGCCACGGCGAGCGGAGCGAAATGGAAACAAAGTGGTGTGCGGAGGAACTGTGTGTGTGTGTGAGAAAGAGAGGGAGAGAGAAAGGGAGAGGGAGCTCCGTGCGTCTGATGCGGAGAGCTGAGTGGGGGAATATCGGAGTGATGTCAGCAGAGCGTCACCAAGAGGACTCGGGCCGTAATACCGGAGCCTGACGCACAACCGAAGCCGGAGTCCGACCGAGGCGCAGGATTTAAAGGGTGACCGACCAAACAAACAAACAAATAAATAAATAAAAAAACCTGAACACACCTGCGCCGATGACTCAGGGTGTGTTCTGCTGATACCTGCCGCCCCTTTGTGCGCAGGCGCGATCAGGCGAGGAGGGCTGCAGAACCAAACAAACAACCACTGTTTTCCACCCACACAATAATCACTTCTCACCCTCCACTATCAAATTCATTCACTGATCCTGATGATGAAATAAACTACCAGTGGTGGAATATGACTGTACATTTACTCAAGGAGTTCATCTGAGTATTTCCATTTTAAGATGCTTTCTACTCCACTACTTTACAAAGACAAATATTGTAGTTTTTTTACTCCACCACAGTATTTATCTTGCAGTTACAGTTGCTTTGTTTTTACACACAATGATGAAAAGAAATACCAATGGTGGAATATAAACTGTAGATTTACTCGGGGAGGTTCTGTACTTGTGCGTCGCTTGAGTATTTCCATTTTATGCTGCTTTATACTTCTACTCCACTACTTCACAGAGGGAGATATTGCACTTTTTTACTCCACTGCAGTATTTATTTTGCAGTTACAGTTACTAGTTGCTTTGGTTTAACACACAATGATGAAAGAATTAGGAAGTAAGTAGGCCTACACTTTTGAGTATTTCCATTTCATGCTACTTAATACTTTTCAGAGGGAAATATTGTACTTTTTTCCTCCACTACATTATTTATTTAGCAGTTATAGTTACTGTTTACTTTAATTTCATACAATATATGTGATCAATATAATAAACAGTGGCAGAAGCACTAATATCTTGTACTTTATTAAAAGTAGCAAAACTACAGTGCAGAAATACTCTGATACGTTAAGTCCATATGATAAGTCCATTCAAAATCTTACTTAACCTGCAGAAGAATTATCTGAAAAATATAATCAAAATAGCAAAAGTAAAAGCACTTTGCAGAATGTCCCCTTTCAGAATGATTTATAATATATCACTGGATTGTATTTGGATTTATTAATGTGTCCATCACTTTAAGATCGCAGCTGGTAAAGGTGGAGCTCATTTAAACTACATTATATCCTGCTGGGTAGCTTAATCTACTGTATAATAATATATTTGAATTTATTATCTGACTATATTTTGTATTAACTCTTTGAATCGGCAAAGTAACTTTAACTTGTAACTAAAGCTGTCAGGTGTATCAACAATATCTTCTTCCGGTGGATTAAGAGTATAAAGTAGCATAAAATGGAAATTACTTGAGGTAGTTTACTAAATAAAGTACCTCAACAAGTACAGTACTTGAGTAAATGTACTTAGATACTTTCCACTACTGATATAAAATAACATGCATTGTTACAGATAGGTACAAATACAGCTACCTCCACCATCTACAACATTAAAATACTGCTCAGGCATTAATGCAACAACAACAACAATAATAATAATAATAATAATAATAATAATAATGATAAAAGAAGACGAAGAAGAAGAAGAAGAATTTGATCCATAATAATTACAGAGGCAACACTCTCATTTTGACAACATTTGCTTTTGAAACTTTTATTTTGCTGGCTTACAAGGTATAACTATTTTTACCCAAGTAAAAAATCAGAATTCTTCCACCACCATAGCTAGCAAATGATAATGCAAAACCATTAATCACTCGGGAGAACCACAGTTACGTCACTGGAATCATTGGAAATTGTTGGAATCAAAATCAAAGCCAAAGTAATGTCTTAAAATTGCTTTTGTTGTCTGACCAGCAGCCAAAAAATCTTTTATATTATTTATAAAAAAATCAGAGAAATGCTGTGACAGCAAATTGTAAGTGAAACTTTTTATTATTAATCAAAATGATACTTGATTTCTGTCAACCGACTAAATGATGAATCAAGTGAATATGTCATATCTATAAATATAAAAGACTATAGCATCAGAGGTGGAAGCAGAAGTTCGAGATTCAGTGTGTCCTTGTGAGGAGGTCTACAGAGGTCATACCACACATTTCACACGCCATGTCTAAGTGGGCTTTGAATGCACATACAGCAACAATTTCTCAGTCCTGGCTTTCTAAGAAGACATGAAAAGACTCTTTAAGAAGACACTTAGCTCATTAGGGAGGACAAAAATGGAGGAAACCTTGGGAGAGGCAATTCAAAGAGAGATACCCCTTTGGTGGTTGGATTGGAAAAAAGACAATTAGTCAGCTATAAATAGTATGTAACTGACTGAAAATGAACAAATATTTGTTATAGTTAGTAGAAATTCAAAACACAGTGTAATACAGCAGAAACCCAACAAACTAATACCAAGACATGGCAATAAGTATTCTCTGCTCTCTACATGTTGTGAATTTAGATCAGTTTTAATTGTAACATTGAGAAGGACACTGTAAAAATATAAAACAAGAACCCTTTAGAAAAATAAGAGAGAGGAAGACCAAGAAAAAAGTCACAATGAACAGAAATTAAAACCGTCTGAGCTGTAAAATGGAGCAAAATCCAACTTTACACATTATCTGCTCTGAATTACAGTTAATAAAATCAAGTTTTTTTCTGTTGATTTTAGAAATGCAGAGTGATTAATGGTACTAAATGTGAAACATAATCAAATAAGATGAAGTCCTTAGTTTTTTAGTGGTTAGTTTGGACAAATTATGTGTTATTTTCTGAAAATATGATCATATTTTTGCTGTTTTGGTGTTGACCTCCAGCAAGGGAAGAAACTCAGAGCTTTGCATTTTCTGTGAGACTTTTAAATGTCTTTTACTCCACATCCGACTTACCCAAGTGATAATGTATTTCATCCATTACACCCAAAAAAAAAAAAGTACAGAAGACTTGCACACAAGAAATTGCACACATAAATTCAGGTTTGCAGCACACAAGAAAAAAGCTTTCTGGGACTGGAGGGGGGTGAGTGGGGGTTTAAGTCTCTCTAGATGGATGCTGTCATTTACTTTGTTGTCCCCTCCACAGAAACAGTGATGCTGAGAGTTTTTTTTTTTTTTTTTTAAAGACAAAAATGTTTCAAATATGGATAAGTTGTGGGGAAATAAATAGACCCCACTCTGCTAAACACAGAGAGGACGTGTCTGTTTAGGACGATAAGAGAGCATCTTTGAAGTCGTCCGCAGCAGAGTTTAAGTTACTGCTGAAATGAGTAACAGAAGCCAATTCACTGAGAAAGCACTTTGTTCAGACCAGCACATTGTAAAGGCAAGGCTCAATCAACTGTGTGACTGAATCACAGACTGTTTACAACACTGTAAACATGACCAGCACTATTTTCACTCATCCTCACCAAACCCACAGAATATGGCAATATATCTTTTTGATCAGAGTGTGTTATCTTTGTTTAACATGAACAACCTTCCTATATAATATTCAGCCTCCCCTGTTGAAGGTAAAAGTGATTTTATTTTGGTGCCCAAAGTACTGAACAATGAAATAAAAATCATTTGTTACAATCAGAGCGTAAACATGCATTTAGAGTTATAATCGACTACTGTAACCAAGCAAGGAGTTGACTGTAGTCTTAAACCACACTTGCTGTTGCCATGGCTACTACAGGTGTCACCAAATCAATCAGGACTGAAGTCTTGAGGATTACAACCTTAAGGAACTAGGTTACTCAGAGATCCAGGTTACGCAGGTAATCTGAGGTCTTGTGCACATGTACTGCACTTAACCTGGTGACTGTAAATCCGTCTATACATGCAGCCCGTCAGTGGGGAGATTATTTCTCTGTTACAGTGAGGCTTTTAGTGTCTAAAGTCTTTTGTCATGCACATGCCTGCAAGCCAGTTAGAACTCTGGTTACGTGAACTTTGACTGGGGACATCAGGTTGCTCTAATCCCTCACCATCATAACAGAAAGCGGGCTTCTGGTTTACATGATCTTTGTGGAATATGTTCACTGAAGAAAGTCTGCGTGTCCAGAAACAAGGACATCATCACTCACAGATATCTCAAAACCATGGCCAATATCAGTAAAACAATCTGTTTGGCTAGATTACATGTTTTTTTTTTATGTGGGTGAAGTGATACTTTATATTACATTCATTTGGCAGGTGCTGCTAACCAAAGAAAAATACATCTGGGAAACCATTTGTGGATTAGTGTTTTTGATATATGGACAAAAGGAGCCAGGGGTCAAACCACTGACCTCACAAATAATGGCCAAGCAGCTCCAGCTGAGCTGCTTCCTCCTTGAAGTGGAAGACGAAACAGAAAATAAAAGACACATTCAAACACTGTGAAAGTCTTTAAAACAGCAGACCTGTCAAGTGTGAAAATATAGCCACAGTCTCGAGGATGTGCTCAAATAATTCTTTCTCAGTCCATGATATCAGCACGATAAAAGATCCCGTGCTGCAGCTTACAGTGACTGTGATGTAATGTCGCTTCCCCTCCAGCCCCAGTTGGCCAACAAGCCCACTTATCCCGAACCCAGCAATCACCGTCACAGCCAAAACATCTCTTCATCTCCCAGTCAAAGTAACCACCTGCCTTCTCCAGCTGTAACATTTACAGCCGTAAATGCTCCCATTGCCTCGAGTGCCACGATTTCTGCTTTGAGGCAAACCAAACGACCACCTATTTTAGCGTGGAAAATCGATGTAAGGGGCCCACGCCTCCCTCCGCCTTTACTATTCAAAACATTTCACTGAGAAATGACACGCGGCTGCCCTCTTTAAAAAAAAAAAAAAAGCTGGCTCATCTGGCTGCCTGTGAAACCTTCTCCATGAGACTTCCACCATTTTGCTGGGCGGCGGACCCGGCCACCCACCTCTCCATTATCACCTCATTAGCGGGCTGCAAACTGGCCCACCCTCCATTTTGGCTCCAGTCTCAATCAGCCCATTAATCACAGAAGAGCAGGGAAACCTTCTGTCCTCTGAAGGCTCACGATGTATTCTGCTGGCCCCTGCTGTGTGTGTGTGTGTGTGTTTATATCAGTCTGTGTGTGTGTGTGTATGTGTGTGTGTGCATGGGCATGCTGCTGCATACAAATGATCCTGCTACATCCTGCCATCTGTTGACTGCTAAAAGTAACTGCCTCTGCACTGACACACACGACTTCATGATGCTTTCTGTCAGGCTGCTCTTCATCGGTATCCAAAAAACCACAATTATGTAACTCAAGGTTTGTCTATGCAAAGGAACAGATGGAACAAAGCATGCAATCATCACAACAAGTCCTCATAATTAAACGACAAAATAGGTTGTCAGTGCCTTCCAAAATCGTCTCAAACAAGGGTTTCCTCATCTGCTACCCATATGGTTGAGGTATTGATTTATTTCGAGGTGACTTAACCGCTTTGTTAATATTCCTCAGGGCTCAAAAACACAACTGCTAATGTTGGTAGAAGAAAGTATGCATGCCATGGTCTCCAGCATCAAAGTCTTCATCTCGATCTGTTCTCTGACACGTTTCATAGCAGCATGCAGATGTCACACTCCATCTTTGATACTGGGTGTGAACCTTGCTGTCATTTTTCTGGAGGGAAAAGTTGGCTGCGTGACCTGAAGGGGTTGCATGTCAGGAAAACGTAAACGTGTCACTTTGAGGTGTTGGAAATTAGAACGAGCGATCATCTCTGCTGTCGGTCGACCACTTTGGTCCAGACTGGAATCTCTCAACATTTGCGGGACGGATTGGCACAACATTTTGTCCTGACATTGATGAATCCCAGATGATAAATCCTAATGATGTTAGTCATCTCCTGACATTTTCTTCTGGCGCCACTGTGAGGTTCACATTTGAGGTTTTGAGTGAAATATCTTGATAACTACTGGAGGGATTGTCATGACATTCTGGATATTCATGCCCCCTCTCAGGGTGATTCATAATAACTTCATTCCTTAACTTTCATCTTTCACCATCATCAAGTCGGCATTTCAGTTTGTCCACTGCTTTGTTTTCTGAGCAGACACCTGCATAACTTTCCCATCAGCCTCAACTGTGCAATGCAACACAAGCAAATACTGTACATCCTAATAATCGTGTGGATTTGAAAGAACCGTTTATTGGTTTTTCTGATACTTTAAGCTAAAAGATTCTGGCATTGAGGTGGGAACAAGATAAATATGATTCCAGCTCCTGTAACATTAGCTAAGCATGATGGACTTGTCTGCACGCTTTATGTGATTTATCTTCTGTGGTGTTAATACCAGCAAAAAATGGTTTGATCATCATTCAAACATGACCAACTGCAGTCTGTTATAACTATAAACTCTTGCATCTGAAATGTTTCTTATGGCACGCATTTTGATGGCTCAGATAACTGTTTATTACATTTGCTGATTTTCTACGGCTTGAGACAGTTTAGTCATATATTCATAGAACATCCCAGAGGCCAGCTATGCAGCCAATTTATGACTTATGACCGCTGCTGTTTGCTGATGTTATTATGATACATGTTCTGTTCAACCTTTAAAAATATAAATAAATAAATAAATAAAACCCACTTTATGTATTTGAAGTATATATTTGAAACCATCACACAACCAGCAGATAATCTCTTTTGGCAATGCAAATGCAAAAAAGGCCACATAAATGTAATTTGGGGGGAATCTGTGTGACATAAATAATGAGTAAGCCCTGGCTCCAGGCCTGTTTGGCCCTGTAGAGGAGTGAATTAATTCCTCCTGCTGTAATGATGTTGTAAACAAAATCAGAATCACTTTATATCACTTCATATGCCAAGTACTGTATATGTAGAAAATGTTCCTTGGTCACATTTTGCAGAATTCACCCCAGACTGGTTATTTGAACAGCACTGACATATAGTTTAAATGTATACTGACATACAAGTGACAGAACAAGAACATTGGTTAAGTCAAATCCGACCAAACAGTGAAATTATCATAATTACTGTACACTAGAATGAACTCACTTAGAGGAAACCAGGCAGAAGAAAATCTTATTTTCCTTTACATTTCCCTTAAAATCTCAACTCAGCGAGCTTTGAAAAGGTTCTGAATAATTCAGGCAATAATTCATGTCTCACCACTTTGTGCTTCCAGCTCCCAGGGGCCACTGTGTTTTAAACCAGTGGTTAACAACCTGGGGGTCAGGACCCCCCCAAAGGGTTGCAAGATAAATCTGAGAGGTCGCGATATGATTAACAGGACAGAAAAGAAGAAGAACATATTTCTGCAGCACTAAATTATGCTTTTCTTTAATCTTTCTTTTCTTCTGAAATCTTCTGCAGCTTCACCTCTTGGGGCATCCTGAGATGTATTTAAATGAAACAATCATTGAAATGAATTTCACTCTCTGTTGAACTGCTCACAATTTAGTCGAGAGGGTACGAGTATACACATTTCTTTTTATGTAAGTGCTTATGAGCTAAAATGGTTGGGAACTACACATTTAAACATTAGAGCATGGGCTTCTGACTTGAAAAATCACAGGAAGAAAAGACGTCACACTTTTCTCCGTCATAAAATCAAAGCGCCCCCCCTACCCCCAAGAAAGGCTGAAAAGAAACTGTTCCATCCGCTGTCCACTGGCTGTAGTTGTTTGGTTTACTGAGTCGCTTCCTTCCCGTGTCTTCCTGTTCATCCATCTCTCTGTATTCGTGCTTTTGCCTTGTATACAGATTGGACTGAGCTGTGTCTCTGGCCTTGGCTCCTCAATCACTTCTCTCTTCCTCCTGCCTTCACCTCTCCCCTTCCACCATCCATCCATCCGACCCTCCATCTATCCATTCTTTGATCTCACCCTCCATCCCTCTTGCCTTTTCCGTCCCTCCCCCCTCACCTCTGTCATCGTGGGGAGAAATATAAATCAACTCGAACCTCTGTGAAAGCCGGCCAGCCTGAACACCTACCGAGTTATTTACTGTGTCTCTGAGCCACTGTTGGATCCAAACAGACCTGCATTAGCACTAACACCATCATCTACATATTCACACATGTCTGTACGGAACACTTAGCAGCAAACGCACAAACATACAATCTGTTTAGTTGCATTAGAAGAGCTGGAAGCGGGTCTGTGAGAGCTTTCTCCTGTATTATTTTCTCCTCCAACAGCCCATGAATTTTATATGCAGCACTCCCATTGCTCTCTTATCCTCACCTGATTCTTGAAGCTATAAGCCAACAAGGGCTTGCGCGCACACACACACCATGCGAACACACATGCCTGCGCCCACACACAGTTGGTGCGTTTGATTTGTGTGGATATAGATTGGTATGTTTTTATAGTGGAAGAGAAGGCGTGGGGGGAAGGGATGGATGGATAGGGCATGGTCCTTTAAAAAAAGACTGAGTGGGGGGTGGGAGGCCTCTTGGTAGATGATCTTCCAATCTCTAAACACAGTGGAACGGAGGGCGAGAGGTGTCTGTCAATCACTGTAAGGAGTCCCCACTGAGGCAACCCAGGTTATGGGCTTGCTGAGGGAGGGGGTACTTACACAAGGTGGGTCAGCAGAGACCAGTGCACTTTGAGAGAGGTCGTTTTTTTCTTCAGGGGAATGGTTTACTCTGCAGGGGACAGGGGCCCCTCTACCATGCACAGGCTTGGGGTTACTTGGGGTTATGTTTAAAAATGTAAAAAAAAAAATTTAAAAAAAGGGTAATTTGGTATTCTCATGTTTTCATTTACTCAGTTAGTGAAACTTATTTTTTTCTGCCAGTTCATTTCCCCAAATTTTATCTCCTTGCCAGGGATGAAATGCCTGTGGGGAAATACAGAATCCTTCATTTAATTATTTAATCATTCACCTAAAATTTGTCATCTTCAAATATACTGAATCTAAAAATACTGGAATATCAGTACAAAAAAAAACAAGTCTACAGCTATGCCAGTGGCTCTGAGAGGCTGTAATGCTCATCGTGAAGAAAACCAAACTATCAGAGAGATCACTGGATGACCAAAGTTTACAGAAACCATAAATGTCTGTACCAAATTTTATGCCAATCTATCCATCGATATATCTCACTCAGTCTGCTGGTGGCACTCTAGGAATAATGAGGGAATAATAATAAGTCATTATGCACCCTCTGTGCAGCAGGAATGTCTGTCCGACATTTCATTGCAATCAATCCAATTGTTGTTGAGATATTTCAGTCTGGCCCGAAGAGGCAGACCGACTGACAGACCAACATTTCCATCCCCGGAGGAAATACTGCCGACATTTATCTCTGTTTTCCATGATAGTTACATCCCTGCCACTGCCCACCATGCACATCCTTGAAACCCACTTGAAACTCATGTTGAATGGCAGAGAGCCTTTCTGCAATCACAGCGTGAGTTTGGCCTCGCAGTTGCATCTCAGCAGTTCTCCAAACTAGCCGCCTTTTTGCAGCTCCAAAAAAACGAGCCGAGCGCATCCATCACAGCTCTCCAAACAGCTTGTACAACATGTTCCCGGTGTTTTGTAGCCAAGTCAAACCAAGGTAGCGCGCAGACTCCCTGACTTCCACCACAGAAACGCGGAGCAGTTTGATGGACATTTCTGTGTTTTCTGGAGCAGCGTGAGGGTGGAAGTGCCAACTCTAGTCGCTCGGCAGCAGGCTGACACGGAGCTTCGGAGGCTTACAACTGTGTGTTTGATGATCCTTGAAACTTCATGGGCTGTTTTAACCAACACACGTGGGTGGACAGTGACTGTTTTCATTTTGAGGAAATCTATTCCTATAAGATCATTTTTGAGTCGTCTCAGTCTGACTGGTCAGAGTAAGAGAGGAGAACACAGTGTATGGCAAGGCAGACGGTACATTTCACATTCACAGCTCTGAGTAAGAGCAATGTGCTGCACCAAGTTCTGTGGTGGGTTTTTGTAGCAGTTTTTTTCTTTTTTTCAGAGGGTTGAGCTCTTTCATGTTGCCTGGTTTAATGCTGCCTTCAAGTCATCCTGGTAAGCTCCTAGTTGAGACTTCTGAAGTGGTAAATACGACGTGTCACACATTCAAGTGCATTTAGTTGGTGGGACAGCTTCCTGTGCAGCATTAGTGAACGGCAGCCGCTGAGTCTCTTATCAACAGCGAGAGGGTGACGTCTAAGCCCCGAAATGTGACAAGTGATGAGTTAAGTGAAATTCAAATGTTAAAATACACAATATTTAGCTGGAAAACTGCGAGGACATCATTCTGAGAAGCATCTCTGTACTTTTGCCTTTGTTTGTTTTTCACATGTTTATGGTTTTTATCAGAATATACCTTAAACCAAGTGTCCAGGGCCCTTTTCATTGACAGGAAATATACAGAAAAGTAGAGAAGAAGAGCAATGAAATTTGTGGATGAGGATGGCGAGACAGAATACAATAAGAAAATAGTAGTATGAATAAATTTAATGAGCATGGCTGTGTATGCTTTTAATGGTCTCACCCAATAAAAAAAACAATAAGTTGTGTTTTTGCTTTTCTTAGTTCCTTTGGGCACTAAGAACAAAAAAACAATAGTATTTTTTTAATTGAACACTTTTTTTTTAAATTTATGCATCATCTCAGAGAGCGAGGACAAACTTTTTTTTTTTGGAGGATTTCTTGTGAGTCAACAAGATGTCATGACTTGAAATGTGCTGTATCAAACAGCGGAGAAAACCATTAAAGGGTTAATGAGAACATGAGATCAGCATGCAATACAGTCTGTATAAAATTACATTTGCAAATAACTCTTGTGGCTCATTTTAACCTGCTTTGAGTGATAGCTGACATTTTCCATAAAGCACCGCAGTGTCAGAAGAGCTTGTACTTTGGCATCCAAGGGACACAATAATGGACTTTCAAATACTTTCCTGCAGTGGCCACATCCCTCTGTTTCTGTTAATGAACACAATGACCCATCAACCATGTCTCTCTGTGCAGATCTCAGTAAAGATGCTTGGTGAGATGGGAAAGGTTACGGTCTCATTAATGGTTAAGAACAAGAATAGGAGAGAGAGGAAGAAGGGGGAGTGTCAGGGTTGGGTGCAGGGTGAAGTAAAGTTTGGACCCAGGATGCAGACGAGGCCAGAGGCAGAGTAGATTAAATGACTCTATATTTCAGGAACACGGGAACACAGGAGGAACACAGGCAGGCAGGACCAAGGCGGACAGAAACAAACGGGTGGGCAGGCAGGAACACAAGAACACAGGAGCACACGAGGGGTGGTGAAATTGATGACACAAGAAGGAACAAAAAAAAGGGATCGGTATATATACATTGTGGGGGACAGGGAAGTGGAAACGGGCAGGTGAGGAGAACTAACAGGGGACAGGCGAAACTAATAAGGGAGGAGCAGAATAATCAGAGGCAGGAAAAACACACAAGGACAGGAAGTAAAGTGGCAGGCGTGAGGAGAGGAGGGAAAACAAAATAAAACAGTAAGTGAGCAAAACAGGAGATGAGAAACAAACTGACACAGGACACAGGGAACGAGAGACAAGAAGGACACAAGGAACACGAAAAACACAAGGAAGACCCAGAACACACTGAAGACAATAACACAAGACAGGATAACACAAGGAACACCAGACAGAGAAAACACAAGGGATACAAGAAACAACAGGGCATAACGCAAACCACAACACAACAGGAAGAGACTAATGGAGAAAAATAAGATCTGAATGTGGCGAAGAATGTCAACTATGAAAACTCTAAAGGAGAAATATGTGGCGAGGAGAAACCTCTCTGGGTGTTTTTGAAAAATTGAGTGAGACATCTCACTATTAAAACTTTTCTCTTTTTTTTTTTTTTGGAAAATAAAAAAAAGTTTCATCAGAAGTAGGTAAGTACTTACCTTCCCTGAAGGATTTTTCTGTTTATTGAAGATTGCCCCACCGCAGCACTCGGCGGACACGTGACTCAGGGAACACTTTGCAATGAAGCTCGACGCCAGCCACCAGAGACAAAGCATATAATGCAGGAGCCTGAAGAGGAACAACTCAAAGACAACATGTATGTATGTGTGAGCTGGTGTGGGGCTTCATTAAGATGGTAAGCAGTGGCTTTACTGCCTACATCTCTCTGAAATGGGCCTGAAAGATACTTGGTAAAGAAAGAGCCCAGTCACTCACAGGGTATCTCCGTCCTCCGAGTAAAGCCACATCAGATTGAACAGAATGAAGACTGCTCGCTGCCATCAGTCAAACTCAACTGAGGGTGAAGTTGGGGGCCAGACTTGTCGTGCTCGGCATCTCGCCCGGTGGGATGAGGGTTAAGAGGAAACTCGTTCTGAAATTATGTTTTACCTCAGCTTCGGGGTAAGGTCAAGCTGCTTAGATTAGGGTGACTGTGTGCAACTGGTGTGTGTGTCTGAATGAGGGGGAGGGGGGCGATGGGGGAGGCCTTCAGACAGCGAATGAGTGAGCAAGGCACCAGAAACAAGTGATTACCTACCTCCAGGCTCCGTTGTAAAATGTCACTCCTCTGAGAAATGGGTCTGTGTTGGGTGACCTGTAAACTCTGACATCATATGCTGTTCTGGTGGTCGAGCAATGTTTATTTTTTTTCTGAAATGAAGGATATTGTACTCCTTTCTCTATTTCTATCTTTACTTTACCTCCTGTGTCTTCTTTGGCCTCAATTAAACATTTCTTACAATTTTTTTCACACAATTTAATAATGATTTAACTACAATCACAAGGGCTTAATAAAAGGTGCAACTTAAGACATAAAAGCAGATGAAACCTTCATTCCTGAGTCACTGACAGTGTCTCAAATTAACATGAAATGACATGAAAATGAGGCAGAGCGAGTGATGGTAAGGTTCATTGGAAGAAGGGAAGTGTTTATTCAAACAAAACAAGTCAAGTTCAAGTTGAAAAGTATGTGAGATAAGTTGTGACTTCTTGGATATTTTAGGGTCCAAAATGAAAAATATTCTTTTGTCCTTCCATTCTGTATATTTTTAAAAATTACACAATTATACCTCCTCTGTGTACTCTCTCAACAAACACAATTTTTCCCCTAAACACACTTAAGGTCAAAGATCAAACTGAATGCATATTTCTAAGAAAACTTGTATTTGTTCTTGCAGTATATCAACATAGCAAGATAGTATTGCAGTAAGAAAGGCTGAGCATTGCTGTTCACAAGCACCAAAACTACGTCTTAAGTCTTGTTGGTATCAAACATATTTTGTATTTTTTTGTAAATTTCATGAATGAAATTAGACACAAGAGATCTCCGTTTCAGCTTGAGTTCAATGAGCTTTTTCGTACCAAATGTACAGATTTCTAGAAAGATCTGGCCACTGGAACATTTTGGAATCTAAAATAACAAATTTTCTTCCTTCCTTCGCTCCATTTTTAAAAAGCACCAGTGTGCAAGATTTTGTCCTCCACATTTTGCCACAGTCTTTGAGGCATTATATTCAAGTCAAGTCCAAGATGGTATTATTACAATACACATGTTGGGAGGGCCTCATCACCACCCTGCTGCGTGAAGGTCGACCCTGCTGTTTACTGGCGCTGTTACCGGCTCTCTGGCGACTCTCACATGTAGCAAACGAGCCCAAAACCTGCGTCACCATGCCAGCGTCAACCTGCACGTCACGCATTAACCATCCTTTAGGTCTGACATGTTCCTGAGTGGGAGATCTTCGTGTCCTGACTCCATGCCCAGGCTTTCGGATGCAGATAGAGACCCCCTGGAAATTTTGTCTTTTCAATACTTCCTAATCAGGCCAAAGTAATTGACTGTAATTTTGAAGTGGGAAAAATCACCTTTGGAAAGACTCTGAAAATCACGCAACCTCGCTGACACACGTAAACAGTTCTGATTGACCGTCTCAACAGCGCTTCTTGATTTTCAGACCCCTGAGGAAACATGTTACTGCCCTCTGTGAGTAATTGGTGGTTAAACCGATGTGAACACACAATTACTCTGTTAAAGCCCGGGGTCAGAGTCATTCTCTGAACTCAATATGGGGTCACCCCATGAAAAACCCCACAAAACACGCAGTTTGCTGATACGACCTCTTGGTATTGCCCTCCTCCGGCCTCGGCCTCCGTCCCCTTTTCCT
Source organism: Scortum barcoo (assembly GCA_023238725.1). Classification (NCBI taxonomy): domain Eukaryota; kingdom Metazoa; phylum Chordata; class Actinopteri; order Centrarchiformes; family Terapontidae; genus Scortum; species Scortum barcoo. The sequence continues at coordinate 20,434,020 of CM041548.1, forward strand.
GCCTATTCCTTTTCCACGGAGCCCAGGCAAATTAATGCTTTCACAAGGATGTCTTCTCCCCTCTGGTCTATTCATCTCCTCAGCCCCAGCCTTTGGTTTGGGCCTGAGCTACACATACACAAAACATGTTTTGGCCCTTTGACACCAAACACAAAGGCACCCCATTCGAAACCTTGTTCTAGTCCTCAGTCTCTTCCTCAGGCGGCAGCTTTAGTCTGTCAGAGCTCAAGTCTGTCCCACTGGAGGTATACTGGAGCCCATCATGAATTTAAACTACCGTTCTTTGTTCTTGTCTTAAGCTGGGATGCCTCCACAGTATGAGAGGTTACTATACTATCAGAGCTATCACCATCGCCCCTTAACTAACACACTCAGTCTTTAGTTTGTGAGGACAGCGGTTGCTGGTTTTAAGTTTTTTTTCCACTTCCACACACTTCCACAGGCTTAGAAACTGCTGTGGCTTTTTATAAAATTACATTTCGCTCTAATGGCAGAGGTTGCCTCAGGCCAGCCTTTTAAAGGGTTGTGGTGTTAAGCCCAGTGCATTATTTCCTGCTATCTTATAGATGACCTGGAACACCTCCAGCAGTTAACAGCTGATGGCTGACTCCCACTGGAAATCCTTTTAAAACACACTTTTCTGCAGCTGCTGTGTTCTCAGCCCACAGTTTTTTTTTTTACTCTATTTCACCTTCCATTTTTTCTGATATGATAAAAAATTGAATTGATTTAGCAAGTTACACAGTGTTTGCGTCTCCTTTACACTGTTCCCCTCGAGCCCTGGTTATAACACTTCCACATCCTTACATCTCCCCAGGCAAACATTTTGATGGTGAACAGATGTAGATACGACAGGTGTTTAAATACAGCACAAAAATTTAAACTGAGACAATGTTTGAAGGCGCTCCGAGCGGCTGCCTACGTCGCTTCATGTATTCAAGAAGTAAACATCTTCCTCAATCAAAATATTTTCTCAAGGTTCATTTGACTGTGTTGTTTAAAATCATTATGTAAAAGGCTTCTGTTTTGTTTTACATATTCATTATAATCTAAATACCTAAATAATCTCAAAGGAAAAAGGCCTCTTTCGCCATCTGTATCATCTTGACTCTGACTGAACAAATTTAAAACCAGACAGTAGCAGGGTGATGCAACATTGCATAACTCGAGTATCTGAGTATGGATGGATTTGCTTTCCTGTGTCTAATAAGACATCTGGTGACTTGGCTTCTCAACTGAACTGTGTTTTTATATAAATGACAATTAAATGCCTATACTAAGTTATTAATATTCCAAACTGTTTCCCAATATAAGTGGTTCCCAGCCAGGGTTCAGATTATTTTCTTGTGAAAAAGTTTAACCTCTTCAGGTCTCTAAAAATTCTGAAAAAGAGTCTGAGACAGTAAAAACTACTCTTTGTTTTAGCTGCTTAGAGCTCATTTGCATTCACCTGTTTTCATACATATTTCTAATTTAATTAAACAAGAAGCACCAAATGTGTAAAAGTGTAATGTAATTTATTCAAAAGTGTAATGTTGGTAAAATTGTTATCACACCTGGCTGAGGTGAAAACACTGGTAAAGATAAATTAAAGGATGTTATAACCTATGTTTAAAATATAAGCTAGTGTTGCTACATCTCCTTTTTTTATCTTTTGTCACATCATTCCTCTCCAGAGAACCACCGGGGGTGGGTGGCAAAATATTAAGAACAAAAAGAGTGGAGATGTCGGGGATGTACGGTGCACCGTCCCCGTGGCTACCACGCGGCTGATTAAACCACAGAAGACTCCACACAGCGCAAAGGAAATGGAGAAAAGACTAAATGCTTTATGCACCGATGCAATTTCATTCAATTTCAAAAATTTATTAAGCAATTGTTCAATTATCAACATGGCTGCCAAAACATTTTCAGCTGATCGACCAATGGATCAGTCAAGTAATGGTTTCAGCTTGAAATGCTTCATATTCTGTCATTTGCTTAAAACTTGCACATCAATTTAAGGGGAACAATTACAGGCATATGCAACCCGTGACGAGGGGTTTGAGTACATATTGCTTCATCTTAAAAATGTCACAGGCCCTATGGTTACTCTTCTGCAGCCCCATGTCCAGCCACAGTTGCCGTCCCTCCCCCTCTCTGATGCAGGGCCATGTGAGAGACCGTCCCTGTGGCCACTGAGCGAGGAAGTCAGATTGATTAAACAAGCTGCTGGCATAATGTGATCATGTATCAGTCAGCCCACACGTTTAGCTCCGTAATTCTTTCTCCATGGCAGCCTGTCTCCTCTCCAGCTTTGGCCTTTTGAAGTTGAGATCTCACAAATCCGCCCCCCTCCCTCCCTTTCCTTCCCTTTCCATCCCATCCCTCCCTCCACTTCCTTCCTCCTCATCATCTATCCATCCATTCTTCCCGGTCCTCATCCCATGTGTCCCTCTGTCCATCCCTGCCTCCAGTGCTCCTTCGCCCTTAATGGTTCCTCTCACCCTGTCCGCCCTGACCTCCAGCGTTCCTTCGCTCTCGATAACTCCCGCCTCCCCATCCATCTGTCCCTCTCACACTGCTTCCTCCCATCATTAGACGTCTTACCCCCGCTCCCTTCCCTCTCCTCTATCAGCTGGCTGTGAAGCTGAGCGTTGCTTTGCTAATGGCACTCCAAGGGAGCGCGGAGATATTACTGTTGGCTTTAATTAAAGACATTAAAGGGCTGGAAAGACACAGAGCCCCCGGGATGATGTGTTCTTTTCTCACACTTCCCGAAATACCTCTCTCGTCTCTTCCCTCCCCACCACTTTTCCCTCTCTTCCCTTCGCTGTTGCTCATTTCATTCCTTTCTTCTTGTGTTGAATCACCGACTCCCCTTTCTCCCCCCACGCCTACTCTCACTCTCACTTCCTTCCTGTTTTCTAGTGTTTTTTTTTCTCCATCTCTGCCTCCTCCTCTGTCTCCATCTTTCTCTTTACTCAGAGCATGCCCCCCCACCCACCTTTTTCTTGGCACCCCGTGACTTGTGAAACTTCATTAGTTTTTGCTCCTGGAACTGCATTTACCATTAATTAGCGTTTTCCTTGGGACTTTGATTTAAATGACAAGGCTGTTGCTGCTTTGCAGAAACCTGTGTGGCTCTGTGTTCATTTCCTGCGAGCACTGATAACTTAAATCTAGATACAGGGAGGGGACGAGAGCAGATTTGAAAAACGACTGCGTATGTACATGTTTTATGTGTGTGTGTGTCTCTATTGGCTCTTGTGTTTTCAGCCTGCTTTCAAATATTGTGATGCAAACAAACAGTAAAGGACTGGACATCTTTCGCTGCATTCTTGGTATTTTCATTGCGTCATGGAGGTTTTTTTTTTTTGCAGGATTGAGGCAGAACTAACATTATCAACCAGCAATCATAAGATGTTTTTTCTTAAATAGGTGTATTGCTTTTAATAGTGAATTAACAACCATGCAATGTATTAAGAACCTGTTGAAGGCGATGTTTCATAAATCCCATATCACCCCATCAAGACAAAAATGCTGATGTTTTAATTTCACAGCAAAGAAGCAGCGTATGGTATCTGATTGTTTACTGGTTCCCTTTCAGCAGACATTAAATCACTCTAAAGCACAGACAATGTATTTCAGCTTTATATTGTTAGGAAAAAAAGCTGATAATGTAGGTGTCATTTTTATGACATTTTATTTCATTGTCAGAGAACTGTGTAAGCGCAAAAGCAGAACTGAACAAGGGTCCTAAAAATTTAACAGCCCAGGCAATATTCCTGGTTGATACAACTCAAATCTCCAGCAGGCTCAACCTCTATATCCACTAACATAACAACATTAACATCTAGAAACTTTAACATAAGCAACTCCCTATGAATTTATATCATCAGATTTGATACAGCAGTAAAGATGGCAGAGCAAAAGAGGGGCAATACAGATAGCTGTGAACAAGAACAGCCAATTAGTTGAGCGTGACATTACATGTTAACTGTGAGGGCTGGGCAAAAAACAAGTTTGTTCCCAAAAGCACAACTCTGACATCGGAGAAATAAAAAAAAAAAAAAGCCATGGTGCGCAGGTGGGCGGAGGAGGTCACGCAACGGTTAATGGTTAAACACGGGGGTGACTGCAGGGCTGGCGGAGGTGGCGTGGTTTGAACTGACAGGAGAGTTCGTACGTGGCAGAAGAATCAGCTGATGTTGTGTCATTAACACGTACCAGAGGCTGTTAACAAGCTTCTACTCAGTCGTGCTGTTCTAGTAAATGTGATTTCTTTCATTATGTCCTTTTTTTGCCCCTGAAAACTGCACGTCTTAGACCACTTGGCCTCTATGATGGTGTCGCCCACAAAACGTGATGTTATGTGGAGCACAAAGGCAGGGCTGATGTAGACGAAGGTGGATTATTGACAAAAGACTTAAAAGAAGGTGCAGGCAGATACGATGACACAAAACTCACAAAATACAGGAACGCAGGAACAAATGGAAAAACTGAGTTGCAGGCAAAAACAGGACCACATGGATGCACAACAAACTGACAAAGAAGGAACCAGTATATGTGCTGTGGCTGATGGGAAAATGGAGACAGGTGAGGAGACTAACAAGGGACAGATGAAACTAATCGGGACAGAGCAGAATAATCAGACAGGTAGGCGGGAAAATACACAAGGGCAGGAAGTAAAATGTCTGACATGAGAGGAGAGGAAAGAATAAAAAATAAAACAAGAAAAGTGTGCAACTAAAGTGAAAACAGCCAAAGATGAGAGCAGGACAGGGAAAGAGGAATAACAGACAACACAGAAGAATAAGAGAGACAAACATGAGGGGAAACATGAGGGAAACACTGGAGGAATGGGTAGGGACGTGACAGGTGAAAATTTATGCACATCTTCAAAACAAAAACCAAGCAGAGGAAATTTGAAGAACACTAAGCAAATGAAGCAAAATGTGCTGGTGGGTGGCGGTGAACGAGGCTGGGCAAAGAAAAAAAAAAATCACAGCACATTCTTCAAAGCAGCAGTCAAAGCTCAATGTGGAGCCTCTTTTTGGTCGCAAATCCGCCATTTTGTCTGCAGGAACGCAGCAGATTTGATTTCATTCTGAGCGTCGTGCCAGCTTCATAGCGCGTAAGTGCACCAAATAATGGAGCCTAACAAAAGTATTGCCTTGTGTGTGTGTGTGTGTGTGTGTGTCTGTCAGACTTGGTCGAAGTTGCTGTGCCTGTATTAATAAGTAGGTGTGGGCATTCAGTCACAAACACAAAAACTCTGAGGGGTTGCATTCAAGACTGGTGCACTGCTGGACACACACACACACACATATACACACACAGTCACACTGCACACGCTCACACATACACCCCTTTGCCAGGAAAAGTTGTGCACTTCAAGGCGTTGATTAGTCTGGCTGGTAGTGCTTCCCTGCGTCTCCATTTAGTCATTATTGAAGGCACATCTGCTCTCTATGAGCTGGCTCCTGTTTATATCCCCATTATGGCCCCACAACACATTAGTTACACACACACACACACACAGATGCACAAACACCTTGACAGACCTGAAAGGAAGCACGTATGCACGTCCACACACACGCAGACATTCCCACAAGCTGATGTCTGTACAGGCACACACACATATATGCATGCACTTGCAAACACACACACACACCTCAAGGAGAATCACAATGGGAGAGAGGCACTTTCCGATCATCTCACATCAGCTCAACACCCCTCCATAAATAGAAAAACCGGCTCAGCACCGCAGGGAAGGAAACAACATTTGGAGCACAGATTAAAGTGGGGGCTTCTGGGATGGAGGTGGTTGCACGAGCATGTGTGTGGTATTCGTAGAGCTGTGTATTACCTCATGCACGTTCATCAAAAGAGGTCCTGGGTCAAAGAGTGATGAAACAACAAGTCCACTTTCATTTCCTGATACACTGTATGCTGTGTGTGGGTCTGCAGAGGTACGTCTGGATGTGTCAAACTACTTGTATCAATGGTATCTCGGTATCAGTGTGTGTGTGTGTGTGTGTGTGTGTGAAGGAATGAGGAAGACTGAGTCACCCTCTGGCTTGCCATCCTTATCCCTGGCACCCTGCACCCTGTTTAGCCCCTCGGCAGTGACGATGAGAAGTCCTCTCGATTCAATCAAACAGACAACATGAAGGGAAAACAGAAAAAAACACAAAAAACAATTAACTCTGACAGAGAAAGCAGCGACGGGGGGGGAGCCGGAGAGTTTAGGTGGAATTGGAGAGGGGACTGAGGGAGTAAATAAGAAAGAAAAGGAGGGAGAGAGAGAGAGAGAAAAGACAAAGATTGAAAGGCAAGATGAGACAATGTGAGCAGTTCTATTCATTTGTAATCCAAATGCCCAGAAAATATTATAATTATTTGCGCGCAAACACAAATGTTCCTCAGAGCTGCATTTTACAAAGAACACCTGCAAGTTCCTAAATAGCCTTCTGAGAAAGAACTCCTCAAATTCCTCTTTTTGGTGACTATCTAGACCCAGAATGCATGTTAGAGGTAACATGATGGAGCTTCTTGTTTTGTATTTTGTTTGGAAATCATTCCCCAGTGGTAATGTTTTTAAGCGAATATATTCCTTCAATATGAGCGTGTGGACATTAAAGAAAACTCAGTCAGTTGGCCGAAGCTGGGCGGACACTGTAGATTTTGTACTCACATTACTCACCTCCATGTTCATATTACTGTTCCACTGGGCCCTTACCACATAGATGCACACACTAAAAATAAATTTCCCACCCCATCCAAGTCAATTGACAATTTCAATAAAGTTTTGTTTAAAAAAGACCGTGTTGTATTGTACAATTATTTAATCAGAATTCAAGGATAATAAAATAACATGAATGTTTTTAGGGCCAAGTTTAATTTCATTTTATTACATTAAAGACTACAGTCACAACATGCTGCTGCTAATACAACACAAGCTCACTGCAATTTACACATCTCCTTTGACAGCAGCCATGCATAAAAATCTGATCTCAAATCTGCTCAAACTGCAAGACAGTTGACCAATACTTTTATTTATCATTTCTTTAATGGTTTATACAGCAGGGACTGTGCACATGAATAAACGTTGCTGTAAATGCGTCATAGTTGGCCAAGAGGCTATTTTTCCATTTCTAGCGCATATACAGATGTTAGAAATTCAACCTAAAAACAGAATATAAGATTGAAATTCAAAAGCTATTAAGATCATTTACAAGCAAGCAGAACCATGCTAAAAAGAGAATATTAATGCCAATAAAAATATATCTAATATATAAATTCTACACCATTATACTATTTATACATTGCCTGGTGCTTTTTAATTATATTTAACATGCAGCAGAAAAGCTCATAATACAAGTCGTACAGAGCAATGGAAACAGAGGATAGTAATGTAAGTAGAAGTATCAACAAAATATGACAACATAGTGCTGCATTATAAGACACTAACTGAATCTTGCAAAGCAGAAGCACACACAGTTAAGACAGTTAAGAAATTAAAGGAAAACCAACATGGAGTGTCTTGGTATGGAGTCACCAGGAGCCTCCAGAGCAGCTTCAGCGCTTCTTGTCAAGTCTCTGAGCTCTGTTGGAGGGATGAACACCATTTCTGCACAAGATATGCCCTCATTTAAACATATACAACCTTTAGTTAATTGGGTAATCTCACTGAGATCAAGATCTCTTTTGAGAGGGAGACCAGAGTACCGCAGATATTATTTTTACAAAGTCAGATATACCAGAGGGACAAACAGCATCAGAGACAGTGGCAGATACTAAATTGATCTGAAGATGAAAGTTTATACTATATATCATTTTGTGTTATGGTGATGATGGTGGAGAGAATCGTCATACACATTGGTCCAAAATCTTCCATGTGTGAAATGGGGGTTGAGATCTGGTGACTGTAAAGGCTGCAGCATTTTACTCACATTGTTTTCATACTAACCAAATCATTCGGTGAACCTCGGTGCACAGAGGCATCTGCAATCGATATGTTTCCCCCCTCTTTTATTGAGGTTTTTTAATTTGTCCCGTCGCTACATAAAATGCACACACAGTATATAACAAGCAGATCCAGTTCTCTTGTAGTCCATGGTCCACATATCAAACCACTGAGCAAAGTTCCCACTGATGAATAGTTAAGTACAAAAAAAACAAAGTCAGGAAAGATGTGGTTGTCATTCAGACACTCATAATTTCAGAAAAAAAGTATATTCATGTATATTTTCCCCTATGAGACCTAATCTCATATCTGACAGCAATATGATTCAACAATTCCCAACACAGAAACTTAACGCATTAATCTACTTTTTTTGTTTATATGCTCTTATTTGATCTGTTTTCCTCCTTTTCCCAGAGCAATCCTTTGTCTCGTGATACAGCTGTAACACAAGATCCCTGCAGGGTTTCATCTCATCTAAAGAGCGATGCTGGCCTTCCCTGCCACGGGCTATATGGCTGTTGTAAGTGAAATGTCAGAATTTGTGTGGTTAGATGCAGATATTCGGCGGAATCTCTCATAGCTTGTCGAGCAAAGGAAAACAGCTAGCACGTTGAAGGGAGAAAGGCTCTGATATCTTCATTCTGCACTGGATCACATTCCCCTGAATTCTGACCTCCTCAAGTAATACTAATGCTGTCCTGAGAGGGATTAAGAGAATAAACAGGGTGGGAGAGATCTGTGATGGAGGAGGGAGGACAAGCCGAAGGTGTTTAATTTAACATGAGAGGCTGCACGCGGTATTCGTAAATGATGCATTTCTTTGAATGTAGCTGGAGGTTTGACAGCGTTTTATCTGCACAGAAGAGAAGTGGGTATTCCTTCGCAATCTGTTAAGTCAATGCCACCTGTCAGCGTACCCCGTTATGCTGAGTAATTTAGAGCTTCTTATCCACAGAAAATTACCATTCGAGTGTGGCCGAGTCAATTTAACAACATCGGCTACACGTTTCATGAATGTGGCCCATCAGAAGGATCGTTTCAGAAATCACCACCGCGAGACAGCATAATTGTTCCCAATCATCAAAACAAGTTGACAGCGGTGTCAGTTCTCAAGAGAAACGCTCGGAGTGAAGCGCCGGATCCATACATGCACAGGAACCTGTCGCAGCGGCGCTGGTGCGAAGCCGTTTTGACAATTTTATGTATTCCCACAGTGTGCCGGCGCAACAGGCCCTCACATGCAGTGCAAAGAAAGGTGCCGGTGCACTGAAAGGTGTAACGCCTCGGTGGTGAGAATGTACCACAGGAATGCAGAGGACAGCAAGGGTTCATTTAAGGTGTGCTCTTCTTCTCCCCCCTGTCTGGAAGTTGCAGCCAACTTATAATACAAAGACTCTCTTTAGGCGGTGCTTCAGTGGCACCTCTGCTCCCGCTCTTTCATCTCCAAACACTCGGCTGCCGACTGACACAACCTAAGAGGAATATACAGTACAAGAGGAGCGCTGATGGCGTTCAGCTGCTGTTTGTTGTCTCATTAGGCTGCTTCTTGTGTCTCTGTCTCCCAACCAGTGCTCCGCTTTGGCACAACAGAAAACAGACTCTCACAATCACTCCACATCATCTCAAGATATGTGATCTGTGCGCCATAATGATTCATATTTTTTTCCTTTTACTTATTTTCTCTCTCTTGTCAGACCAGTCGTAAGCACACTGAATGCGCCATTAGTAATGCTTCCCCACAGATGATGACATCACTATAGGTGTTGATATGTTTGCTTCATATCGACACTACTTGACCAAGCTGGCCTTCCTCATTGTCTCCGTTAAAAGACATTATTTCAGGAAGAGACTCGAATAAGATCTAATCTACTGTCAGATGGCACTAGAGCAGTGGAGAAACAGGACGAGATACAGTACGGCACCTTTTGTCACATTTAAAATCCTTTATTTAAAAATTAAGAAGTATTTTTCCATCCACCTGTTTTTCGATACGTGTTCGTCTTTTCATATAAACACCCGAGTAAAATTTCACATGTGGAAAATCTATCCCAGTGAAACAGTAACAACATACCAGGCTGTACCAGAGTTACTTTTGCTCAGTTAATCGTCTACTCTTGTCACATCTTGTATATTTTTGCATAAAAGGCAGCTGACGGAAACATGCGCGGATTTAACATTTTATTTTGTCAAATTTGCACAATTTTGCATAAAACTTCTGCACAGTTCTAACAAAAACACACTCTAACCATGGATAGTACACTAGGTCAGTTTTCCATTATACATCATCTTACTTTATGTGAAGTGCTCTAGGGGCCTTAAAAAGCAACACAGACTTTAAACTAATGTATTCATCTTTGTTCTTCTGTTCCTTTATGGATTAGATTCAAGGCTCAACAGGACAACAATGAAACTGGTCTAAAGCTCCTTCTGTGAAGCCCCTCCCTGCTATTACCCGCTCTTACGATGAGCATTGATTATGAGGCATGGTGCTTCCTCCCTGCTTACTGTAACAATTTAAAAAGGCGGTTAGCGGATTACAGTATCTGCACTCCGCCAATACCGCACTCTGCTGCATATAATTACCAATCTTTCAAGTAAGCAGATCTGCACGGTGCTCCATAATCAGTTCAGCGCTGTAAAAATGTGCGGTAATATAAACTTGTGGACGGCGGTGCAACAGAGAAATTGCATGGGAGCCGGAGTATTGATTTCATTTATCTCCGCCGGTGCTGGGACTTGTAAACAGGTGTCTGCTGATTCTGCTGTGAAGTTATTCCACGCTTTGCTGGTAATGCAGGGGAAGGATAATGCAAGGAGACATATCAAGGTCATCCTCTCCCCGAGCAGCCACCACGGAGGTGCATCTCAACCGCCTCAGTGTCCCAGCGGCCAGCTGTGCACGGTTGGTTGTATTGGCCAGGTGTGAATGAATCTGAAGTGGCTGTATGAATGCGAAACAGGCTGGAACTGATAAGGAACATGTGCGCCTTGAAAAACGTCCCCTGGTGAGTAAAATGTTAAAGGTGCACTTCAAACATCAATGTGTCATTGTCAAAGTAATTAAAAACACTTGGTGTAATTAACATCAACACATGAGACCACAGTGGAAACACTTAACTGAAACTCAGCAGTGGTTTCACTGATGCCTGTGTTTCTAAATGAACTAAATGTGTTATGTTTAATTTTAAATGTGGCTGCAACTAATAACTGTTTGCAATATTAGTTATTTTATAAACTATGTCCACAACTGCTCTGTTCATCTTTGAAAGTGGAAAACGGCAGTCACAAATTCCCAAATGACATCTTTATAATTCCTGTTTTGTCTGTTCAGCAGTCTAAAGGTATTTATTTCACAATGATCAATGATGAACAGAGATTAGAAGTAAATCCTCACATCTGAGAAGCTTAAACTACAAAGGTTGCTCATTTGTCCTTCTTTAAAGATTGATTAGTTATTAAAGTTGTTGACGGTTATTAATTAAAAGAATGCTTAATTATTCTCCTGCCTCACAGTTTGTGTATTAAATGTTATTTCATTTTCATTCATCTTATATTTGTCTTTTTGGATCTGTTTTGTTGTTGTGGATCTTGTCTTCTTTTCTTCTTCTTTTACCCTGCTCTCTTTTTAGTCGGCAGCTCATATTTTTCTCTGCGGAAGTCGAGAACAGTCGTACACAGCAGGCACAGAACTATATACAGTAGTATATAAAAACTGGTATCCATAATTAATATTCCCAGAAGAAAGCAGTGCAGCCGTGCACTTCATAATCTGTTCTACATTGTTAAGTCGGGACTTAATAAAGGCTAGTGGATGGCGTTGCTGCAGAGAAATTGCAAAAGAACCGAGGTATTGATTCCACTTTATCACCAGCTGCTGTGAGTCACAAAGAGGTGCTGGATAAAAATGTTTCTTTTTTATCTGGCCTGCTTTGTCTACAGTGCGGGGGAAGAGAAATAGGAGGTGACACATCAGTGTCATTGACTGTCATCTCCAGCTGAGTCACAAACAAAAACATTTTTTGATTTTCTTTAATTTGGTACCACAGGATCTTGAGCGGGAGCCAATAAACTTAAAATGATATCCCTAAAAAAACAACAACAAAAAAAGACATTGTTATTCACGTTCACCTTTTTCAAACAAACTGAAATTGTCTGTCAATCTACACCAAGACTTGCGCAAATCCTGAGCAACAAAATTCAACAGTCTTTCATCATTAGGAGCACTGGATATAAATAAAAAAAAAGGTGTTTCAAAAAAGTAAAGAGGTTTTCTGGCAAGGACAAGCCTCTGTAAGGATATACAGTTGTGCTCATAAGTTTACATACCCTGGAAGATGTGCAAAATGTGCCATTCTTTAAAGAAAACATGGGTGATTTCAGTTATCATTATAATTTAAAAAGAGCACACTTTTTTTTTTGTTAAAAATGGCTTAATCTGACCACTATCTCAAAATAAAAGAAAAGTTTTCTGCCATTTCTGTCATGTTTTCCAAAAAAATGGCCAATATTTCACAAATTCTAAACTTATGAGCACAACTGTAAATGTTGTAGTGGCGTTCTCTGATTTGATAATCGCCAATTTTTCCTGTTGAGAGCCCAGACTAAATACATGGGAGACTGTGATCATGGTTGTAGTTAAAGCGTCCCTGGGGAAGCTGCGATGTGCAAAGCAGCGACCCGAGTTAAATGGGAAAGAAACCATGCTTAACAGGAACAAGGAGCTCACAGTGAGCCTGGGCGTGGAGGGGGTGCATCTCAACGAGTTAAAGCAGCGATAACTATCTAGTCAGGTGTTTCAATCCTGTTTTCAATTGCAGAGTGCTGAAAAATCCTGTAAAAACAACTTAAAAAATACTCCCTATTATGCTCTTCTTAGATTTGAAAGGTGCCATTAAAAGCCTCTATCCTGCTCCTGCACAGGAGAAGGCGGACAAAGTCGGCGTGCATTCATGGTGGGTACAATGGTTCCAATGGTGCCCCAGTTTCACTGCGAAATAAAAAAAGGCATCAAAATGTCCACAGGAACCTCTCTGCTTCTGTTCAGTGGGTTTGGCAAAATGTGAATAAATACACTGCTTCCATTTCAGTCCTCATGTACAGTGGGATAGAAGTTTCCTCTCATTTACTAAACCAAACAAAACACATCACGGACACTACACGTCTGTAAGGGGCCAGACGTTTCGGAATTGATAGCCACACGACTGACTGATAATTGATTTAGAGAGACACAGACTCGATCCACAGGGGAGTCAGTAACAATAAGGCCCGCTTTGAAAAAGACCTGATCTTAAAAAGAAGTCAACGGGAACAGGAGTCAAACAGAGAGAGAACTCACCGACACTAACAGCAGCACAGTGTCCCACCAATTAAGTGTTTCACTGTTCGCACTCGCTGCCTCGCCTTAAAAAAACATTTTTCTCTGGTTCCATTGTGACACATAGTCACTTGAACACAAACACTGAGAAACTTAAATAGAGTAAAAAGAGCAATTAAAATAATGTGTTATTACAAGGATGATGAAATGTACCATGCATTTGATCATAAAATATTTCAAGTTGTTCCTTTGAATTCAGTGCTATGAAGTTATTTTTAATCACCTTACAGATTATTTATTTGATACCGGCACATTTCTTAATTTTACAGAACATTTAGCTTTGTGCTTGCAGTGCGCCTCAACCCGGAGTCAACGTTTCGTGTCCCAGCCCTCAGACTGAGCTGAAGAAACGCAAGTTAAGTAATGAACATGATCAGACGTCATCATCATGATTTGTTATCAGCCTTGGCGCTGACATGGGAGCCAGAGCAAAACATATTTCTCATCTATTGACGGCATGCGCACACGTGAATGCAGATACACAAACAGAGAGCAGAAAAAAAAAAAACAAAGAGGGAGGGAAAGGAGATGAAGATAAAAACGAGCTATTGATTGTCAGCACACTTTTGTGTATACTCACAGCCACACTCTCACCCACACAGTCCCATACAAAACCACTAAGAGGTAAAAATAGCCTTCGCAAGAGTATTAGAGCACACAGCCAATTAACTGGTATTGTGTTTAGAGGCTTCCAGCACTCCAGAGGCTGCACCATCTACCAGTGAGAATACAGAGCCGTTAGCTAAAACAGACATCAGCTTTTGTTTTAGATGCAGAAAGGAGATAAAGGAGAAATCTCCCCGTGGATACTCAAAACTGTTATGTGGAGCATAATCAATCTGGAACATTCAGTGGAGTCCAGGAGACTTTTAGTGCTGTAATTTTTCCTTTTGGTCTACCTGCTTGCCACCAACTATGCTTTATCTACTGCTGCTTGTCCCTACATTTGCCCAGAATGCCACCTGACAACCCCCCCTCAAGGACAGGCATGAACCTTTCATTCAGCTTTGGGTTTCTCTTGTTCTCAAAGAGAGCGATAAAATTAACTTAACAGAAAAAGATTGGCCCTTTTCTCAGTACTCTACGCTTTGGTTTTGTGAGGAAATGTGCGCAGCAGTATGTTTCCCTTGTCTGAAAAATGTACACGGGACAGATTTATCCGCCCGTTTATCGCCTTGGCTCGCTGTTCAGAATTACCAGTCGCTCAGAACAACACCCAGCGCCGTGTTAAAAATGCAAGGGGCTGCGTTGGTGTGTGCACGTTGTTTCGGGTTCCCATGAGAAACAGACACAAGACAGAAGTTTGAATTATAAATCCATCAGTTTCAACTCTTAGAAGACGCCTAAACATTGCAAAAAATAAAAAGAAATTTATGATGCTATAAAGAAGGATTCTAAAACTTTGGAAAGAAAGAAAGAAAACGTTATTATGGTGACAATCATTTTATCCTTTGGTGCAACAATCACACCAGTAAAATTTCACCAAAGTGGAATTAACAGATGCAACACATGTTAGTACGTATATGACTGGCAAGTGTATTGTGGAAAAAGCCTTAAGTGTATCCTGCAATACATCATATTTTACATGAAGAGGACTACCTCTATTTCTATAAAGCCTTCAGTCAAACTACCTTGGGAAAAGGGGAGGAGTCTCTCATGTTCTGGACGCCTCTTCCTCTTCTGGCGCTGTATCTCGTCCCTCCGAAGCTTACAAAATATACATACATAAACACATAGAGGTATTATTATGACGACACAGAACAGTTGTCGCTGTATTTTCTAGTTAATCCTGTTCTTTGCTAGTTTAATACAGACAACCTGATGACACATGCATTTGCATTTTGCCACTATTGTATTGTCACGTTCACACAAGATGAAAGGTCGTGATGGGAAAAGACTCCCCGTAACGACGCAGACAACCACAGCGCTAGACGGCGGCTGCCAGTGGTTCTGCTCTTCACTCATTAATGTCTCACTTTCAGCTGTTCCGTTGTTTTGGCCCTTAGCGAAACCATTTATCTGTAAACATTACTGAAACAGAAAGAGAAGCTAGCCAGTGTTATGAGGGTTAAAGAAAACTGTGCCACTCAGCGCAGCACTATATCGATTAAATTAGCATTTAATTACCTTAAATAGGGGACGTGCCTATGTATTGTTTAGCACTAAGCTGAATATAACAGAGCTTTCAGAAAATTGGGTTTTGATTTAATTGGTATTTACAGGTCAGAAACTGGTCATTACGTACATGAA
The DNA here is from genome assembly GCA_023238725.1 of Scortum barcoo. Lineage (NCBI taxonomy): Eukaryota > Metazoa > Chordata > Actinopteri > Centrarchiformes > Terapontidae > Scortum > Scortum barcoo. The sequence continues at coordinate 20,449,595 of CM041548.1, forward strand.
TACAGCAAACACAAGACCTACAACCACCTTCTTAGTTGTAAATTTATATTTTAACTGTTTAATTTAAATGTAGGTCTATATTTATTACTCTATTAGTACACCTGTATTTTTATTTAAGTCTATATTTTTATTCTTTATTCTGTTTTCTTTGTTTGAGTGTTTCTATTCCTGCTATATTTTTTTTTGAGCAAGAGATTTAAGAATTTCATTGTCAATGATTGCGTGATGATAATTTTTGTGCAATGACAATAAAGTCTTGAATCTTTTTCACAGTTTTTCACATCACAAGACAAGCAAGAAAACTGTGTAAGTAATAACATTACTGCAGCGAAGTATCCCAGGAAGCCGTGTCAATGAGCCAGCATGCTTTAGAGGGCTATAGGACTGACACAGCTAATGGATTGCAATCAATTTTAACTTTACTTATTAACTTACATAATAGCTTTTCTACCAGGAGAGGGATTTGGTTTAAAGTGCACAGGTGCCATTCAGAGATGGGAGTTTTATGCTAGTCAACCAATGAAGAGCTAGCGAGCTTATGAATTAATAAAAAGCCAAAGATAATCAAAATGAGCAACAAGACCTCAACAAAATGTAACACATAAAGATTTCCTCAGCCAAATATACGAAAGAGCCAAACACAGCTCTGAAATCCTCCACCTAAACGAACTCTTCCAAAAACACGCTGCTCAATCCAAACTGTCCCTTGTCCAAAAAAAAAAAACAATTACACAACAGAAACAATTTCGAGTAAACCCTCATCCCTCAGTAAACCAGCTTCGCCTGAATTTCCATGCGAAAGGAGTTACCTGATGTTGCTTTGTCAGAAGCTCATTTGGCTTTGCAGGAGGCGAGGACGGGCTCGCAAACCTGTCATGTTTCCGACAGGACACACGAATTCTCAGCGGACTAAATGGTTTCCTGCAGAGGAGCAGTGCCGCCATCGAGGTCTAAATTAGGAGGGTAGGAGTGCAGGTCTTTTTGGTGTCTTAAGGAAAAACAGTAGAATTAGTAATTATCTTTATTAATGAATTATAGATGGATTAAATTCCTTTTTATTTTTTGTTGTTAGTTAAATAACCAGATGTTTTGACAAATTTGTGAAAATGTTCATTAATGTTTGCCAGCATGTGGTTTTGTTCAACCATCAATTGAAAAAGCAAATAAAAGCTGCAAGTCCTCATGTTTAGAAAGCTGATACAAACAGATGCTTTTTTTGTTTGCATTCAACCACTGGCGAATTGTGTCAGCACTTATTAGAAGACACACCCTGTCATTTTTATTGAGTTTTCTCCGAAAGAAGAGCGCCCTACTGTTCCCAAGCTCCAGATGAAACTGACCACTGGTGTTGTTGTCATTATTATTGAGTTTTCAAGTTGTCACTAAAGGGAAAAATAAAAAAAACCTTCTTTTCTACACTGTCATAGGAAAGTCAATTGAGCTGCGTGAGGACAGTTTGCTCTGATATCGCAGTGGGAACTGCTGATTGTTTGGTTTACCACCTGTAGTCTGAAGCCTGGAGAAGATTGCCAGCCACCCGCTGCTGAGTGCTGCTGAGTGAGTGATGGCTGTGTGTGTCAGAAAGTATCCCTGTGTGTGTCTGTGAGGAGGAGATTGTACAGTATGCGTACCAAAGTGGAGGAAAGAGGGTTTCTGAATGAAACAGTGTACATCTGCGGGACTTTAAGTCTAACTCTTAAAGTTGTGCGTGCAGCTATGTAAGCTTCGTGTGTTTTTGTAAAAGCACTCAAAGTTTTCAGGTGTATGTGTCTGATCTGTGCGGTTGTGTGTGCGTGTGAGCAGCAGAAATCTTTCATCGCAGCGAGGTGGGCGAGGAGGAGATAGAGAGAGACTCCGAATAGGCAACAAAAGCAATAACAGCACGATCTTTGTAGTTTATGGGTCTGGAATTGAATTTGTGCATCAAACCTGTTCACCTGCCATGTCACAGCGGGTCACGTCATTTCAGCTCTGCCGGTGTTTTAATCTCCGAACCTCCGGCGAACTTGAGCTCACCCGTCTCACCGGCTGACCCCTAAAATGGCTGCAGTGAAGCCATTAAACTGTCTCGTCCAATTACAGAGCCACTTTATCTGACACATGCGGCCATATTCAGCAGCGGTCGGCCACTACCTGCTCTGTGACGCCCGTTAATACACTGCGATTCTCCCTCACCAGCAGCTATCATAAAGCTATGATGCCCCCCACCCAGCCCCCACCTCAGTTTAACCATCATGGAAAGTGGAGAGACAAAGCCGGAGTGACCCAGGGCATCGCTATTAGCACTTCACAGTGTGTGTGTGTGTGTGTGTGTGTGTGCACAGGAGAGTGTCTCTCTCACACTTATTCTTCCTCTTCTATCACATTTTCACATGGTCTCTTGCTTATTTGTCTCATTCAGTTCACTTCGGGTCAGTTTAATTTAGTTCAGTTCCACTCCATTAAATCTGAGTCGACTTGAAATAAAACAGAAGTTTACAAAATCTGTAGCCAAAAAAACAGCTGAGCAATAAAATACATATCGTGCTACATACATACTTTATCACAATATGCAAAATCATGTGGCATATATCATCATCAAGTGATGTTCAACTGATGTAGCTACATAGAGTTCAATGATAGTTTTTGTATTTACGAGTTGATCAGGTTTATTGATTTGAAAAACAACAACAAGTTGAGCTCATATCATCATAATACAATTCCAATAAAGATCTACTTATTTGTTATCTATTTAATAAATTAGCGTGCTTACCAAAGCAGATAAAATGAAATAATATGTGATATTTCTGCATGATCTACCATATTTTACAGCTCAGAGTGTTTGCCTAGCTGTTTATAGAGGATGAAGACGTCACTTGTGATTGACTATATAACACTGTAAAACATATATTTTCTTTTTGTATAATTAAATGTTGAGCGTTTATTTTTGTTTATTGCTGTGAGTCCATTTTAACTACTTTTGTATAGAATGATAATTTATTAAAAGGTTAATAAATAAACATTTTTTTGGAACTGTGTTGTGGTGTTTAATCTTATCATGTTGTTGTTCTGTTGTTCAAATGAATAAACCTGAGCAATGTTTACAGTAAATATACAATTAATGTTTCATCCTGTGTAAACAGCTGTACAACACTGGAAACTGTAAAATATGATAGATCATGCAAAAGTATCATATATTAGTATGATCATGGACTATTCACAAGAGAGGGCAGGATCATGGGAGGAGTCGGGTGCTGCTGACCGAAAGTTAAGTGAACCTGATTAATGTGGGAACAGCAAACAGACAAGAGCACCTCAATGCATCAAGTTTCAAGCTTCATAATTGAGGTTAGTTAGATTTATTCAGCCAGCAACACATTGTGTGACATATATTTTATATTAAAAAGAAAATACAGGTGTTGGTCACCGAATAAAAATCAGCTCATAAGTCCATCCTGCTCTGTGTGTCAGTAAAGCCTTGATTTTTGTGGCGAAAAAGACTTTGGACAGTTTGGACACTGTCACGGGGTGATTTCAGGCAGCTGGGGACCAAACTCAGACAGTCGAGGCAGAAAGTGACAGTGAAGGCGTACATAGACTGGCAGGTATAGATACTCACAGACAGCTGCAGGTAGACAGGCACATACAGGTACAAGCAGGCAGACAGGAAGGTCCAGCTACAGATATCATAGGCTTGAAAGCGGGGCATGGGTAACACTGCAACTTTGCTATGTGGAAACTTCAACAAACTGGCGGGAAATGAGCCGATTTAGTGCTGCAGGGCTGATAAAGAGAAAGTGGAAGCAGGTGTGGGAGGTCAGGTGAGTGCAGGGCAGGAGATAGTGGCGGGACGTGGGAGTGAGAGGAGAGTAAAAGTCAAAGGGCATCCGGTGGACAGGTAGGCCCGACTCCAATCAAGCCCATACACCCTCCCACCTACCCACTCTCACTCCTTTTGCGTGGAGGGTCTCTTCATTAAGTGTCATTCCAAACCAATTAGCCTGAAGTGGGAGTGAGTTATAAAGCACTCCACCAATGCAAGTGTCCAAACCACACTCCTCTCAAGTGCAGCACCTCTTTTGTGTCAAGGTCAGAGGAAACGCCACATACCTTCAAAAGTGTGTTATTTCCAGAGGTTAAGTAATAATTTTCCTTACCTCAAACAGACATATGATTATTTTCATACGAGCATGACAGAATCGGAGATCAGATAAAGAATGGCAAACACAGCCAGAGATACTTGGGAATGACTAATAATTAATCATTTTTCCTTTCAGAAGCTTACATGAATGTGCCATGCCATTCACCTACATCTTTGTCAGTGTTGTGCATAAGAATATCTTTTAGGGAGTATTTATTTAGTCACAATACCCTTTCTGAAATATCTTAGTGATGATCATGTCCCCGAAACAAGCCTCCGTCAAAGAGAGGCGACAGTGTCCCGAAGTTTGCAGGTTTATTTATACCCTCCCCTTTCACTAAGAGACTGTCCACAGCAGTAAATATGACTCCACACATCGTTACAGTCCATCCCAGGGGTGGGAGGGTGTCTGGATCGGATTGTAATCGGGCCGTAGATAATGACAATAAACAGGTTTGGAGAGGAGTGGCTGAAGGGAAGGGACAGAGAAACAGACTGTGGCAGACACAAAGTTTAGCATTTTTTCATCTGCACAGCAGTAGGTGAGAAACAACCTATCATAATATGCTATCACCAGAATCGTCCGGTGCCACATTTAATAGAATTTACCACAAATACAAATGATCACATTCGTATAGTATATTAACGCAGATTCACAAAAGACAGAAAATCTCTTCAAACAAACTAAATCAAAAGTATCATAAAAGACACCTGATCACCCAGGACCACACACCTGATCACACTCCAGGAACTGTTTCAACATGGATTAGAAATGATCCCACTTATTGTAGTCATAATCTTTACCGCCAGCACATTTACAGAGTGAAGTGTGTGTCTGAAAGGGGCTTTTTGTATCTCGCACTCTCACGGTTTTTATTGCTGAGATATTTCTCTCCCTGCACATTTCTGTCTCCGAGCATATCTTTTTCTCTCTTTCTTCCTCTTCTTGTTTTTAACTCAGTGTCTCTGTCTCCTCAGTCACATTTTCTCAATCCCACTGACTCCCCTTTTTCTCTCTTCTCATTGTCACTCCCTCCTTTTCCATGGCGCTCCGTCCTCCGTCCAACTTCCTCAGAGAAAATAGAAATTTGAACGCATTCAATTAACCCATCATCCCACTTTCTTTCTTTCTTTCTTTCTTTCTTTCTTTCTTTATTCTAATAATAGCTGTATCAATCAGACGCTGACACTCACCTACCATTCAAATGCCTCTGACAGTAATTGATGCCTTACCCATCTGCAGCCATATAAAGGCACTTGGGGAACAGCACTGCCTTTGTTAGCTGGATGCAACTGCACCATTAGGGAGAACTGTATTTAAACCTCCCCTCTGAATTGTGGAAAACAGACTAAATTTGAGGAAAAACAACCAAGTATTGTTGAAAGGTCGCTATTTTTCCGGTGCCTGAGTGGTCTCCAAGTGCCAGCTCACTTGTTTGTTTGCTGGCATCACGCTGCGCCGTCGGTGCCTCTCTCCTCCACGTTTCCATCCTGACTTAATGGGACGCTGGAGGATAAAGGACAGCGGGCTGAGCGTCCACTAACCGGAAAGGACCTGATCACGCTCCTGTCTGGTTTGTTTATTTCAGAATAGCTTTACCTGCCTTTTCTCGCAGCCTCCTGCTCTGTTTACTTTGCTTTTATCTGTCAGACGGGATCCCTCGAGGCACACAGATGTTTCAGGCATACTGTTCCTCAACACAAAAAATAGATTTGAGTGACAGTTATTATTATGTATCTTTAAAATGATCCCCCCCCAATATTCCATCCAGAAATAAGACCTCATCGGAGATACAATCATCTGGCTTTATTTTTCTGAAGACAGTCTCTTTATCGAATGGTGACACTGTGAATGAGTCACCCAGGCTGTATTGTTGATAGCTTGACTCTTTGCAGTTGCAGTCTCCAGTGTCACAAGTTTCAGCAAAATCTAATATAAAGAGGATACTGTGCTTCTGTCCGATATAAACAGACTGCTTATCTGAGCTGATAATCTTTGCCCAGCAAAAACTTCCACTTCTGCCTTTTGATGCTGATGTTACTGTTGTAAAAGATGCTTGACACTAGGAGTGATTTTAAGGAAAAAGTAGGACTATACTGCAAGTTTCAAACTGTCAATCGATAGGTGTCAGTGGGGAGGGTATATTTTCTTTGTAAACAATAAAATAGGTGGCAGAATGATGCTTAATGCTAGCAATCATATTCATGTGGTGGACACCCAGTGGTGTTAAGTTGAAGTCTTAGACATAACATAGACACATTATCCAGTAATGACAAGGTGCACGGTATGCATATGCAATTCCAGTGAGTCCATTTTTTAAAAAGAAAGCTGGAGATGTGGGCTGGTTTATGAAAGGGATAGTCTGACATTTTGGGACATGCTGAAATATTGTAGCATAAAAAGTGGAAACAGAGAGCCTGATTCTGTCCAAAGGGAACAAAATCCACCCACCAGCACCTCTGACGCTCATAATGAACATGTTAAATCTTCTTTGTTTAATCCACGCAAAAAAAAAAAAAATAAGTGGAAGAATTCACTGTTTTATGGGGGTTATGTGCAGGACTAATCATTGTCCATCTTTCTCTCCTCTCATTTCTTCATCTTGTTTTACTGTCGCTGCCAAATAAACAGATAGAGATGCCCAAAAATAAAATACATACATTAAACTGTTGAATAAAACTGTCATTCAGGACAACAATACATGAGCAGTGCACACAGCTGAAACTGTGATTACTCCTAGCTCAATGTATGAATGTGCGTACTTGCATTTTATTTATTTATTGGCAAAAGAAAAAAAAATCCAGTCAAATCCAACCAGCTCATTCTAGTCCCTGTAAAAGCTGGATTTTTGGAGACGCAAAGTTCCCGCACCATCCGCCTGATCTGTATGCTAATCCCTTTATATGATAATTATCTGATTCTCCCATAGAAAACATTTAATGTGCCAAGCTGCGAGCTGCATGTCAGGAGTACATAACTGTCGGTGCAGTAACTAAACTATTTTATCTAAATCCCTCTAAAGGAGACATTTTGGAGATGCACTGTTGCCGGCGCTGCGCATACCAAATGCATCCTGTCCCCCCAAGCAGACTGAGCTGAGTTGTTTTGCAGCACCGAACCACTTTGCCTCAAAAGTTCGAGTCCGAGCCGCTCATCCCGCAGCAGACTGACAGATAATTGCCACAGAGACTCGTCTGTCCCCACAGCTATCAGGCTGCACCTTAACAGGCCCGAAACAGACACCGCTAACCAACCAGAGCAGGGCACAGTGGACACAGACTGGGATTGTTCCATTATGTTCACTCTCTCTATCTATTTCATCTCTCTGTCTACTTGTCTCTCTAGAACTCCTCGAAATTCATCCATCTATCTACTTTTACGTTTGATTTTTTGGTCAACATACCAATCTAGTAACGCTCGTAGATTACATGCGCAACATTTTACTGCAGAATAACTTACGGGAACATCGCAGATTGATGATAAGAGAGTGAATCCGAGGGAGGATTTGCCCTTTAAATTATTAATCCTCCTTAACACGTTTAGCCCTGGGTTTCTTTGTCTGGCTAATTTGCTGATGTCCCCCTACACTGGGAAGCCATGTTTCTGCCTCACAGGGAAGAGGTTTGTTAAATCAGAGCCTGTAGTGAGAGACTCTCGGGATGCGCTGAGCCGAGCCGCAAAACTCTCCTGAGGATCTGCGTCTGCCGGAGCTTCCTGTTGGATCAACGTGCTGATGCAAACTAATCTGTCTGTCTGCCTCGTTCATATAGACACTCTTTAGTGTTGCTCACTGAAGCAGGCATGCCAGATATTCTCTTTTTTTTTCATTTATTTGATGATGACAGTAATGAGATGACAGGAGGGGTGACAGATTACAAAGGTCACAGACTCGAAGATTATATGGTCAGCATCTTAAACCTCTAAGAGACCAGAAAAATTTTTTGAAAAATATTGGTTTATTAACATCAGTTTGTCACTTCCTGATGTTTTTGTGTCATGGTGGTAGTCCTTGAGTTACACATTTTGTCCACACTCTAATTTAATCGGCGCTCTTTTATGTAAATGATTCAATTTTAATCTTGCACAGGCAAAAATTGGGACGTTTTTGAACAAGCGGCTTGTAGGGTCATGTATTTCCATGTTTATCACCATAAAGCTTCCTTCAAATGGCCATCAAATTGTAAATATTAATCATAAACCGGGGCAGAGTCTACATTAAATGAGTTTCCATGTTTTCATTCATCTGTTAGATGCTGATTGAATTTACCAGCTGCAGAGGCTTTTTTTTATCACTCCAGTTCATGTAATGTATATTTAATAGTGACTAATGACCACTTGTGCACATGGTCAAAAGATTTTCCCTGTTTTACAGGTTGTTAAGGATCATAGGATTGATTGTAGGATGCAGGGCATTGCAGATACTCTAGTAGTGCTGTCTAATTTGGACAAAAGAGGGCTGCATCTCCCTGAGCTTTAACGTTAGGACGGGCCTTTTTCACACGTTACGATGCATCAAGTCTTAAAGTGGTTTCAGCCCCCGAACTGGGATGCAGTATTCCCATCACTGCTCATGCTAACAACCAGTCTTGCTGTGTTTACTGGAAACCAAGTGTGGTTTGTACTGTCAGCAATGTAAAATTAATTACTGCATGTGAAACAGAGGGTTTTCCCCAGTGTTGTTCCACCATGTGTACGTGTACGTGGAGTCCTGAAGATGAGGCAGGACGAGATTCAACAACTGTCACAGAACTGTCAATCAAGGCAGACGCCCGCAGGCATTAACCACTTTAAACTTTAATATCTTCTTAGTGGAACAGTCACTTTCAGAATAGCCACCAGACACACATTAAAAGAAGTGAAATTATAGCTTTTGAAACCATTTTTTTTTTGTATAAACTTGGTGACTTTGTGTTTGAGGAGGCTCAACACTTTTTTCATTTCATTCTGCACAGTTGGAAACTTTTGGTAAAGGCTTAGTTGACAGTTAAGTGTAGGAAGTGCTGATTTCACGGTTCACATATTGAGTCACACGTGGTTAGTTTAAGGAAACAAAAGCACTTCAGTTAAGGTTGGTGAAAAATCTTCTGTTTGGTTAAACATTAATAAACGAAACACGTCATGTCTTATGCTTTGAAGACTGTTAACTTTTTCAATCTTTACCCAAGGCCATAATCTTGCCATAACATTAACTAAGCGTTGTGTCTGCATCAACATGAGCATGACGTACCTGTTGCACACTTTAGTTGCTATGGACTGATTTTGTATTGCAAGAGCAGATATTACAGAAAAAACAACAGAAATGAGTCGTCACTGGATGCTGTGTAGATATGTTCGGTGTATATAGGTGTATATATTCTGCATGAACTTTGCAGATATTTAATTAAAAATACATTAATTAGTTTCTCTTTAAACTCAGTTGCAGGTTTGTAGTGTTTGACTGACATTTCTAGGAGACAGAGTTGATCCCTGTCAGCAGTGGATAAAATAATCTGGCCTTACCAGTTCCATTATTAGCAGCAGATGGATGTTTCCTGGTTGTCGTGGATTTGAACATGTTCAAATAACTATTTTTTCAGAGCACTGTACAGTTTGCTTGACTCAAAGTTGAATCAGAGTTGAAGGTTATTATCAGCATTGAATGGTTACTATATAGACCTTGTGGTGAGGTTATATTATCTATTAATTTTATTTAGTTTTCTTAACAAATTGAAAAGTATTGCTGAGTTTCTTGCAGACACACCTGGGTATATTTTGGAATGGTGGTGGTACCAGATGGGATGAAAATAAGATTAATAAAAGGGTGTAACTCCAAAACTGTGTCTTAAAATTCAAAGTAATCGGAGTATCACATATGGGATGCAAAATTAAAGTGACATGAAAACTTTGATTCAATATGAGTGGCTTGAGAAAATGAGGCTCAAACAAACCGCTCTTGCTGCCAATGGAAATACAAAATAAAACTTCCTGCTAGCCAAAGGATTTGTCCCAGGAAGGAAATATCACACACCACTGCTAAAAACAGTAAGTCCTTAATGAACTTGCTGTAGATTAAGTCACTGGTATGTGGATTGTGTACATTTAATTGGTGGCAGAGCAGCGAATGTGATATGTGACCCACTTTCCCTTCAAAACACCATCATTTGTTTAATATATTCAACAGCATTAATCGTTTAGTGAGGCTGCATGTCAAACATTTATCTTTTTTTCCTCTCTTCAGGCTGACGGCACGTGACCGAGCCGCACTTTTTTCTGCCCGTAAAACAACTTTTAAAACTGTACCAAAAGACTATTTTAAAATGGAATATCTGAAATGAGGCTCTTTCTCATCTCCCAGCTGAGTCTGTGTCAGGCACATATAAGACTGTGTAGCACGAGATGAAAGACCAGTTAATTCAGAGCTTTTGGGGGCCCCTGTCGTAGCTCGGGGCCCCCTTAAATCGTAACCCACTTTCAGGCCACTTCTAGAGCCGGCGGTGCAGACGCGAAGTCAAAGCAAAATGATTAATGACGTTATTAAACAGTTTAGAGAGGTTGTGTGTTCTTCTGGCTGGAGCCAATTTAGAGTGATTTGTGAGGTGAAACAATGTAGTGGAATGAAGTGGAGCATGTTCGAGTGTGTGTGTGTGTGTGTGTGTGCACGTGTGACTGTGGGTGGAAAAGTGGAGTTTGTCTGGCTTTGTGAGCATGTAGCAGCGTGCACACAGGCAAGAGAGTGTGTGAGCTGAGTGTGTGTGTGTGTGTGTCATCAGTGAGTGAAGTGTACGTGTCGGGAAAGGTGACTTGAGTATGACGGTGTGTGTGTGTGTGTGTGTGTGAAACATGCAAAGGTCAAACTGGGGACAGGTGGAAATAAGCCAATAAGCCAGAATCTCATTTCCTGTGAGCTGAAGGGGAGAAAGAGTGAGAGACAGAGTGAAAAAAAGGAGGACAGAGGGGGTAAGAGAGAAAGGACAGGAGGAAAGAAGAACGTCATTGATTGAGTTTGGGACGGACGAACTACAATAGAAAAGGTAAACAAAAAGGCGAGAGAGAAAAAGAAAATGTCTAGATGGGGAGAAGGAAGCCAAGAAGGATGACAGAAAGGAAATGATGAGTAAAGGAGGAAACTACAAGGGGACAAGGAGAGGAGGGGAAAGAAAAGGAAATAAGGAGAAGAGAGAAGGCACAAGGGGAGATGAGCAAGATGAAAGCACAGAAGAGGGGAAACGAGGAGAAGAGAGATGAGGAGAAAGTGAGCTAGGAAAGGAGAAGAAAGATTGCAAGAGAGATTGTTTTAAACCTCTCCATTCTCTCAAAGATGATCTTTGAGGAGGAAGATAACAGGGAGATAAGAGGAGACAAAAGAGGAGGAGGAGGAGAGTGGATAAGACGGGAGAGAAGATGGAGAAAAGAGATGAAAACACGTAGAGAGGAGAGGAGAGGAGAGGAGAGGAGAGGAGAGGAGAGGAGAATGTGAAAGTGAGAGGCTATTGGGATGGATCGACAGCTGCTCCTGAGATCCTATTAGGACTCAGCCAGTAGAAAGACTGCCTGCCTGTAACACACACACACACACACCCCTACACAAACACACTCACACACACCAACACATAAACAACACCCACATTTGCCTGTGCACAGTGCAGAAATTCTGCTCTCGACGCACGCACACCTCATTGCTCTTCAGTGGAGTGTGTTCACATAGGAATGCATAAACTAGCAACTCTCTCTCTCTCTCTCTCACACACACACACACACACAGGTATACACACAAAGATGCAGCTCTGCGTACACACATAGTTGTAGAGGCATGCAAACATTCAGCTTTGATCAAAAAGGGACAGCACATCTTTAGAAGAGGACTGACAGGTGAGCAGGGAGGTACGCCCACACACACACACACACACAAAATACAACAGCACAGGTATGAAAAACAAGATGAAAACATGCAAATCTGCTCCTACAGTGAGCATGTGTGTGTGTGATTTGAATGAGAAGAGCCTGCCACTAAGTTGAGCTCTGTGTTCCACTAAAACCAGTCAGATCCAACCTTCACCCACCGACTGCACTCACACTCTCAAGCATTCAAAATTTCAAAATAACATCGGCCGTGCTCTCTCTCTCTCTCTCTCTCTCTATCTATCTATCTATCTATCTGTCTATCTATCTATCTCAGAGAGGGATAATGAAAACGTATGATTTCCACTCTGGCTGTAATGTCAGGGAGTGGCTGCTCTGCTGCCTGCTCACTGTCCTCGGTGGGCGTCCACTGGAAGAGGCCAGGCCAGCATTGCCCTCTGCTGGGCCATGAGGGAACAACAACTAAAATCCAACAGGAACTAAGCTGCTGTTTTTTTGGGGGGGGTTGGATGGTTTCCATGTCTTGTTGGTTGAAGGTTTGTTTTTGATGTGGTTGGTTTTCATCAGCACTCAAGAGCTGTAATGATTTTAGTCTTTTCAGCTCTGCTTTATTCTTATTTCCTCTGATTAACACATGCTTCAGCTTCCCATCTGCTGTGCCAGTGGTTTTCTTAAAGGGGCACTCCACAGATTTTACATACAAAGTTCAGTTTATTTGTTACGAGTTCCACTCAGCCGGTGAAACTAGGTTTGTCATGTCTTCTGTGGCTCTGGAACAACTTCCTAAAGTTGGGAAAACTAACCCTGGTGATGTCTTTCTTTTTTCTACACTGAAATCCTGCGTCACAAATTCTTTAAAAAAAAAAGTCTTAAGTAGAAATCTAAGATGCAGGAAGAGTCTCATGTTTTTGGACCAACTCTAAAGATTAAAAGTCAGGATATTTTGATCATCCTTTGAAACTCTGTCTCTTGTGAGTCCACCAGCTTTATGCAAGTGTAAAACTAAATCACTGGAGAGCTTCTAAAGTTTAAACTCTTCTTTAGTTTATCTTCTCCTTTCTATCTTCTCCTTTCTGAGTGTAGATACTGTAAAGGAAATCAAGAAAGGATAACAATGTTTTCCTGGATTTCACTCGTCAGTACAGAACAACAGAAAGGGTCCATAATGTTGTATATTCAGTGTTTCACTAAGATGAAGTGTTTTACAAACATTATCTAATAATCACACTTGTGTTTAATTTTGGCAGATTTTAATTAATTTCTGGAGAAAAGATGATATCTGCCAGCAGGTTAAGCAAACCTAATTAAAAGTGCTTCATTAATATCTAGGAAGTTGTGTGTTGTTGCAGTAGATTAGATTATCGTGAGCTCTTTTCCATCAGTGCACCAGCAACATTACCTGCAAGAGAATCAGGATTGCAGGTTTGTTGCTGCAGTGGTCTGATGACAGAAAGAGGAAAAAACCCTGTGTGTGTGTGTGTGAGTGTGTGTGTGCAGGAGGAGTATGGGCTTTATAGTTTTTTCAGCTCTCTGCTTTCATCTCACTGTGACCTCTCCCTTTAGCAGCGACGAGACAAGATGGAAACACCCTCACTTATTACTGGTGTGTATCCTCTATCTGTAACTCATCACACACACACACACACACACACACACACAAACACACACACATCTCCACGCTCTCCACCTTGGTTTCAAATGAACAGAATCAGCTTTTCGCCCTCTCTCTGTCTCAGTCCATGCATCATCAGGGGAAAGAAGGTGCCGGCTGTTATTACAGGATGGAGCGCTGAGTGGCTTCTTGCAGCACCCCCCCCCCCACACACACACACACATACACACACACACATGCACACACACAGCCCCCCAAAAAATAAAAAATAAAAAGACAGAGAGAGAGGAGAGAGAGGAATGTTGCTATGGAAACAGTTCGGACAAATGTAATTGTCTCCCTCCACCTTTGCAGGTCAAGGCAGCAGGCATTTCAGCTCCATAATCTCTCCGTCTCCTCCGTATCTACCCACCGGCCTACGAGTGTATAATAGGTTTCCTGGAGTCGTGTGTGTTACAAATAGTCTGCATCATATTTGGGTGAATTTCAAAACCTATGTGTGCGCCGCGCGTGGTTTTTTGTGTGTGCGTTTGTATCTTGTTTCAGTCTAAAATGAGATACAGCGTCTTTACAAGTCTGGAGAAAAATAAGAAGCAGACATAAAAAAAATAAAAACCTCAAGAAGAAAAACCTCTTTCCATCAGTTTTGTATTTTACTTTTTCCATCCATCCAACACCAGCACAATCTGAAATACACTCGAGACCCCCTGAACATTTTATAACATTAAAACTTATCCCAACTGCAGTTTTGTACTTCTTCCATTTCACCACCTCCCAGTGTTTCTTTTAGCTACAGATGTATTATACACTTTTTTCAGGATAGCAGCCATAAAATTAAGAAATATTTTACGTTAATAACTACTCTCAGGATTTATGATGGATCATATACATGTATAATTCAGGTTTGGTGAATACTCATTACAGAACAGTTATCAAACCAGCTCAATCTGTGAGTGAAACAGAAAGAAACTTTGTGGGCTCAGAACAGCTCCACGATCGATAAATAACAGAGCTGAGAAGTGCAGCTTAAAGCATTCACTTCATTTACTTTTACACAGGTTTTACTCCGGTCACACTTAACCTGTCTGACCTCAAAGGGTTAAGGGTCATCACCTTGACTGCAGAGAGGTTACAGAGGCAGCAAAACAATCAGCAACACAGGTTTTAGTTTATTCTTTACAACCTCATTACCAGTTTTTCATGTACATACTGTGCTTCACCAATTAAAGGAGAAGTTTCCACCAATCATGAAGGCTGATTTTTCATGGCTAATGTGAGGTTGAGAGACTGTGAGACACACTAATCGGTTTATATGCATGCCTCACCTAAGCTGAAATTATAGGGTTAAACACACATTTCCCATGATTTGTTGCACAATATATTGCTTATATAGCTTACAATGCAGCTTTGCAGCCACACTGAGTGACCAGCTAAACAGTAATAGTCGTGCGATGTAATACAGCATCCTCGTTATTCACAGTAACTGACTGAAAATGTTCAGTTTTGAGTGTTAATTCGGTTCTGTGTTGTGGTGCTGTACTGGACTGCGTTGCAGTGTACTGAAAAGTGTGGAGTAATTTGCCCATTTAAATATATAAAATGTAATGTCCTAACAGAACTATTTTCAGCCTTAAGGAGTTCGAAGTTAAAATTGTAACAGGTAACCTGTAAATAAATAACTTCTAATCATATTTGCCAAAATTGTCACAAACAAGGCTTCTTTGAGCCAACCTGCTGCATCTAAAGTCATTTGATAAGAATCCACCGTGCCCAGATCAAAACCAAAAAAACACCTCTAGCCCTGTTTCTGCACAGCTCCCCTCACTGCATATGCACTAACTCCATCAAGCACCGTAGAAATGAAAATATTGTGAATAGAAGCATCAGCGGATCATCAGAACCAAGCAATGAGAAAACTGCTCATCCCTCCTTTGACAGCAACAGCTTGCATTACTAAGACAACCAAACAGGAGAGTACAGAAGAAGAGAGGCTGAGAAGAAAGAATTAGACCAAGCGACGCTGCGGGAAGGTTTGGAGAGGAGCTGGAGTGCAGCGGAGAGAGACCGACAGAAAATAACACCTGACGTGCTGATACTCTTTATGATGCACCAAAAATAGGAAAGTGTGGTTGCAACAGTAACCTTCATATTATCCTCAAGGAGACTGTGGTTACCCTCAGGGCTGTGGAAACTTTTAAACATTGCAGACAGAGAAGTATTAATAGACAAACAGAGTGGATAAAATATTTGATATAAGCTGTATATCAACATACTGTAATGCAGTTCAAAACAGCAACATGCAGCCTTAATTAAAGATCTGAATTATGAAATTTCAGGCAGGATTTATGATTTTTTTTTTTTTCAAACATCTCACTACACATTACCAAAGGGGAAAAAACATGAATATGTTAATAAACCGTCTATCCATTCTCAATTCTGAGACTGTGGGCCTCCCTTCAGAAAGAGCTTGGGAAAAAATGCACCATCTCACCCTTCCTTAGTTTACTTACTGATGCCTGCAGGATTGTGATTATATTATTTGATCCCACAGACACTCAACAGCTGAGCCAAGATAGTCCACCAATGCCGACCTACCACAACTTCAGACTAGACTAAATACATTTTTTTTTTAGTCTGTCATAAGTAATTTATTAGTTTTTATTAGTAAAATTTCCCAAATCTCTTTAACCAAATCACACACATTTAAGTGATTCTATATGATCTCCTATATGATATATTTTCAAATCCATTCAGAGCCTCCCTCTTATCCTGCACAGGGTTTGTGACCGACACATATTTAAAGAAAAAAGAAAAAATGTATATTATATAAGATGAAATCATCATCACAGGGGAAATGAGTCTGCATAATGATTCATTGGCTATTTCCTATTAACTACCTCAGAAGTCATATTTATACATATACAGGTTTTAATCCTTTCCTTTTCAGAGTTTTTAAATGAGCTTGAATACATTAATGTTCATTTATGGAAGATTCATGAGTCTATCACATATGTAATCTACATTAAAATATGCACATGTATCTCCATCAATGAGTCAGCAGGTCAGTTTATCAAAAGGCACGACTCACTGACATCTCTTTAAAACACAAATGCTGCGAGCAGTAATTCTGTGAATAAATGTAACTTCTTGCGTGGAGAAGTCAGATAAGACAAATCTATTATAAAGTAAAAAAGATGTGAGATAACGGGCTTCAATTATGAGGATGTTGTCTTTGCTTGTTGACTCGCTCTCTGCTGTGATCATTTCAAAGAAAACAACAATGAAAATAATAACCAGATCTATCACATCTCTCCTCTTTTAACACAACACAAAAGACCGCAGGAAAACAAAATGTAAATTTCTAATATCAATGTTTCATCAATCACGACTTGAGCCGGAAGCGTAAGAAGAATCTATAATAAATGAAATGTGTTTTAGATCACAGCCTCTTTGGATTTCGTCTTTGGGAGCAGAGGAGAGGTGCAGCTGTGAAGATAACAGACAGACAATGCAAAGAAACATTTTTTTTTTTTGGAATATTCTTTATTTCTTCCCTGATAACTTTGATGCTGATCTGCATCTCAGAGAATTATGACAACTGGCTTAATTCTGTACAACCCCGCAAAACCAACAGAGTCAGACCGTGTTGTGTTCCTGCATTTCAATGTGATAATTAAAGTGAAGGCAGTGTGAAAGAAGAGCGCTGTGAACTTGTGCTTCAGAGCTCCGACAGAAACTGACTGATATAAAGATATGAAACATGAAACACGATCCCCGATTTACAAAACAATCCAGTGAGGGTGCTTCCATCTCCTGCATTTGGGGGGATTTCAACACAAGCGTGCAGTACTTTTAGCAGAAAGGCACAAACAAAATGCTGAAACAATGAGGCGACCACGACAGCGTAACGATCAGAACTACTAGCCAACAAACTGAACTCAATCTGTCAAAGCTTTGAAAGATGTTACAGCAAAGTTGTTTGTCTTTGAGGCGATGCAAGTGGGAAATATTTCAGATCTGCAAAGAGCTGTTAACGATTATCAATATGCAAGGCTGATCGACTTGGATGATGCTCGTTTCCTGACCACAACTTCAGAACAGGAGTTCATAAATACAGCGGGGAAGTTTTATTTTCAGACATCAGACATTCATGAAGTCAGCTGCTGTTATATTACTTTGTGGTTATGTATTTTAGTACTCTCATGTCTGAACACTGGATTTCTACAGCTGTCTGATTTTGATTATGATGAAAACCAGCTACTGGAAGCGTCTCTGTAAACCTTTTACAGCAAGAAGCTGTAACCTGCATATCTCTGGCTTTTATAATGGATCAAATGATTATCACAATCCATTCAAAGCAGGCGAGCATTTTTCATTTTTCAGCTGGCTAATTTCTTCAAGGTTTCTGCTCCACTGTCAACCTCAGGAAGAATCCTGTTCTGATCTGCATTGCCTCAAAAACATTGATAGTATCAGAACATTAAGGTAGAAACAGCAGTGTGACAAGTTAAATGAACTTTTCAGTCGGTCGAGTAATTTGAAAGCTGCTTTTGGTTTTTTGTGTCACGCTGAAAATTTTACCTCCTCACGGATTAAAGAGCACCGGTCCCTCAACGGCTGCGCGTTTAAGCACATCTGTGACTGTAGTTTGGGAAAAACACCCTTTGAAAGACCTTTACAACTGTCCGGCACACCGCATGAAAGCAGAAGAAAAAAAAAGGAGCATGGGGAGGTGCGGCAACGCAGCAGCAGCATGACACTGCGAACGACAACGAGTGATGTGGCGAAGGTGGCACGTTTGTCTGAGTGAAGCATGGAAGAC